>CM053152.1:40599783-41806450 GCA_028571685.1 Heterohyrax brucei | reverse complement strand
AATAGGAAATTGGTAACCTGATTCCACATCTGTCTCTCAATTTGTGGAAGTCACTTTGGTAGCATCCCTTATGACAGACAAACCTGAGCAAAGAGGATCTGGGCAGGCACCTGCAGGTGCATGAATGATGTGTGGGTCCATCTGCCAGCCAATTTTCTGGGAGGATGTTTTCTAACACCAGTAAACATGGATAGATCACATTGAAATAATCAAATGGAAAACATTTCCTATGACTGAAGAATATACATTTTAAAGAAATGGAACATATAATTTTTTTTGTCTGTGAAATTTAATAAACATTTTAAATATGTAATGATATCAAAATTTAAGGTAATTTTGACCTTTTCCAAGCCTCCTGATCCAATTAGGAGTAGTTTTTCTGATTTTACTTTTTCTCCAGTAGAAGCATGTGGTTGAATTCTACATACAGTCAGTTGAGCTATATTTGTAATAGATTGTCCTATGCAACACATCACAGAACTATGCGACAAAAACCTCAACCACAGACATGAGTTTTCTCACAGTGCCAACATCTGCCCTAAGGGGACAGTCACAGCATGCTCCTGTCTTGAAGGATAAAACTCAAAGAGATGTAAATCAGGATCAATCTTATGAAAGAGCTAGAGGTCAGTGAAAGGAAAAGAGGGAGAAAACTGATGGAATGTGCATCAGAACAGAATTATTTTTCATTCATACAACTATGGCAGACAATTATGGAGAAAAAACAAACATTAAAGGTATTTGTTAAGAAACGTAATTCACAAAGAAAGTCATTTCCTAAAACTGCCCACTCTGGTCAGAAGAATTTTGACCACAAAACTTGCTGAGAATCATGACTTAATAATTATAAAGGAAGGTTAGTCAAGACTGACTGACTGTACATCATGAAAAAAGTTATGAGTAGCAAAGGTCTATGCTGAGCTCCAAGGCTTCTATGTCATGAGAATAGACAATCTCTGCCTGGTCTCCTTGGATCTACTCGATGGTCCATAGTCTGAGTAGTGTCCATTGTTGTTCTGTACTGAATGACATGAATGAACCAGAGGGGATTTGTCCTTGAATACGAGCATTTTACCTAACTTCAGAGGGCTGTCTCTCTGTCTGCAACTACCTACACCTTAATGAAAGGCTCTCTTTAAACTGTATTTCCACAGCTGAAAGGATTTCTGTTACTAATTCACTCCTGCACAAATCTGTGCCAGATGGAAACTTGGAGAAGGGTCTGTCTCCTTGCTCTGCTGTACACTACAATGGCAGTGTGGATTATGTAAAACATTCTGATTTTTCTGGCAGAAAGACAACAACTTGTAGAACGAGGGAATAAAATCACCCACTCTGTAGAAACCACTGATTCTATGTTACACTATTAGATAATCCTCAGTGTTTCATGTCCACTCTGAGGAATTAGACTTGAGACACCCAATTTAGACACTATGAGACAGCTTTTATAAAATATGCATACTTTTGAAGGGATTCTTATATAGGATTAAGTCTTTACACATGACTTACAGAGATTAATACACTACAGTAAGAAAACAAATTAAAAGAGGTTAAATGAATTAGATGGATGGAAATAAAGAATATAGTAGTAGAATCTAGTAAATATAGTAAAGAATCAAATAGGCCGTAGAGTGAAATTAGTACAGAATACATCCATGAATTTGATTCTGAGCTTTCTAGTAGCCCACATGAAGAGGAAACTATATCAATATCTTGTTCATTACAAGTTAATAATCCTGGCCATGAGTACTTAGAGGAATGTACTGTCATGAAAAAATTTTGTTGTAAGGAAAAGATCTTTTTACAACTTTCCTCTAGTTACCCCTCCCCCGAGCACTCAGCCCATACATTCCTGACTGTTGAACGAAAACGAGAAGGGCCACTTCCCTAACCACAAGAACTAGTTTTGGAAACAACAGGACAATATAGAACCAATCCCCCTTCAGAGTTCCAGGAACTTACCCAAAAAGGCTGGTTTCAGGAATAACAAGAAGGAACTTACCCAAAAAGGCTAGTTTCAGAAATACCAGGAAGTAAATGCACCTGAAATATCCGCCCTAGCCCCGAGCTAATACAAACCAACCCCACGCGGAACCTTCCCCAACAGGAATGTAAGACCCCGCCTTTATATACTCTGTAATTCTCTTGTTCGGGGCTCATTCCCTCTACTCTAACAAGAGTATGGATTGAGCCCCAGCGCGCTGGAATAAAAGCCTCTTGCTGTTGCATCAAGCTGCAGACTTCGAGACTGATTGGGGTTACGCCGTCACCTGTGATTTGAGGAGGGGTCTCCCCTGTTGGGGGTCCTTTCAGTACAAAAAGACAAGGAGACATCCATGAGTAGGTGGTAGAATTTTCCTCTTCCATGCAGGAGACTCAGGTTGAATTGCTAAGGTGAAAAGAATCTGCATGATCAACTGCTGACTGAAAAGTTAGAGGTTTGAGTTTACTGACAGCCACATCTGAAGAAAGTCCTGATCATCCACTTCTAAAACATATTAGCCATTAAAAACCCTATGGAGTACAGTTAACTCTGATGAACTATGAATCAGAATCAGCTAGATGGCAATTGACTTTTTTCAGAAATGCAATGTCTTACGTCCTTAAACATTCAGCCATGCTCCATGTTCAGCCTGGAATCCCTAATGTCAGGCATACACTAACCCTAGAAGAGGAGGGGTAGGTTCGATATTCATTGCATGAAACAATGTGCACACATCTTGGGTCAAAATTTGACTGGCAGTCATAAAATAACAACCACTGAATATTTCCTTGAAAACTTCGTTATTGTTGCTACTGTTAGGTCCTGTCAAGTCAGTTCTGACTCAAAATGACCCTACTGTGTACAGCAGAGTGAAAAACTGCCAGGTCGTGCATCATTCTCACAACTGCTGTTGTGCTGCAGCCCTTCTTTACAGCCACTGTGTTAATCTGTCTCACTGAGGATCTTCCTCTTTTCCAATGAGCCTCTGCTTAATCAACTGTAATGTCCTTCTCCAGAGTCTGGTCCCTCCTAACACATGTCCAAAGTATATGAGATGAAAGCTCACCATCTTCATTTCTAAGGAGCATTCTGGTTGTACTTCTTCCAAGACAGATTTGTTCCTTATTCTGGTAATCCATAGTATATACAATATACTTTGCCCACACAGTAATCGAAAGGCATGAATTTTTCTTTATTCATTGTTTTTTCACATGCATATGAGGTGATTGAAAATACAATGGCTACATGTACACCCATGTTTATTGCAGCACTGTCCACAGTAGCAAAAAGATGGAATCAACCTAGGTGTCCATCAACAGCTAAACAGATAAACAAAATATGCTATATTCATATAATGAAGTACTGTGCAATGATAAAGAACAATGATGATCTTGGGAAACATCTCATAACATGGAGGAATCTGATGGTCTTTGATGGTTACAGGATGGGAGGGGAAGATGGGGGTATTCATAGAGTAGACAGTAGATAGGAATTGTGTTAGGTGAAAGGACACACAGTGGTCAGGAGAAGAGAGGTCAGCATGACTGTACTAAACCAAATGCTAAGAGGTTTCCTAAATATTATCCAACACTTTGAAGGAAAAAGTAGCAGGGGCACAGATCCAGAAAACATGATTTCAGGGGACATCTAGGTCAACTGGCATAACAAAGTTTTTTAAGAAAATGTTTTGCATCACGTTTGCTTATTGCTTATTTGTCCATTTGTGAGGATTTTTGTTTCATGTTAAGGTATAATCCATACTTAAGACTGTAGTCTTTGAGCTTCATCAGTAACTGCCTCAATTTGTCTTCACATTCAGCAAGCAAGGTAGTGTCATCTGCAAACTGGAGGTTGTTAATGAGTCTTCCTCCAATTCTGATTCTAAGTTTTTCATATAGTCCAACTTCTAGGATTATGTGCTCAGCATATAGACTGATTAAGTACGATAAACGAATACAACTCTGAGTCACAAATTTCCTGACTATAAACCAAGCATTATCCCCCTGTTCTGCTCAAATGAATGCCTCTTGGTGTTCCTCATGAACAATATTAAATGTTCTAGAATTCTCATTCTTCACAGTGTTATCCATAATTTGTTACGATCCACATGGTTGAATGCCTTTGCATAGTCAATAAAACACAGATGAACACATTTCTGGTATTGTCTGCTTTCAGTCATGATCCATTCGACATCAGCAATGATATCCCTTGTTCTATGACCTCTTCTGAATACAGCTTGAACTTCTGGCAGCTCTGTTGATGCACTGCTGTAACTGCTTTCGAATGCTCTTCAGCAAAATTTTACTTGTGTGTGATTTTAACAGTATTGTGCAATAATTCCCAAATTCCTGTGGATCACTTTTCTTTGGTATGGGCACAAATATGGATCTCTTCCAGTTGACTGACCAGGTGGTTGTGTTTCAGGTTTCTTGGCGTAGATGAATGGGTACTGCTGGTGCCGCGTGCACTTGAACCATCGTAACTAGTATTCCATCAGTTCTCGGACCCTTGTTTTCTACCATCCCCTTCAGTGCAGCTTGAACTTCTTCCTTCAGTACCATCAGTTTCTGATCAATTTCTACCTCATGAAATGTTTGAAAGTCAATCAATTCTTTTTGGCACCGTGGCTGTATTTCTTCCACCTTCTTTTGATATTTCCTGTGTAGTCCAATATTTTCCTCGTAGAATTCTTCAATATTGCAGCACAAGGCTGGATTTTTTTCTATAGCCCTTTCTGCTGGAGAAATGCCAATTGTGCTCTTCTATTTTGGTTTTCTAACTCCAGGTCTTTGCACATATCATTATAATGCTTTGTCTTCTTGACTCACTCTTCGAAATCTTCTGTTCAGTTATTTTATTTCATTATTTCTTCTATTCTCTTTATCCACGCTGTGTTCAAGAACAAGAGTCAGTCTCTCCTTACAACCATTTTGGTCTTCTTTTTTTCCTGTCTCTTAACTAATAAATTGTTTTCTTTACGTATGATGTCCTTGTTATCTTTCCACAACTATCTTCTGTCATTAGTGCTCAGTGCATGAAATCTACTCTTGAGAAGGTCTAAATTCCAGTAGTATATGCTCAAGGCTCACTGGACACCCTGGTGGCATAGCAGTTAAGTGCTGCGTCTGCTAACTGAAAGACTGGCAGTTTGAATCTATCAGGCACTCCTTGGAAACTCCATGGGGCAGGTCTACTCTATTCTGTAGGGTCTCAATGAGTCGGAATTGACTGGACAGCATTTTTTTAATGCTTAAAAGTATTATATTTTTGGCACTCATGCAATTGCTCTAATTTTTGTCAGTTTTTACTCAAACTTGTGCACGAGCTGTTGATGGCGTGTTTCATAATTGGCCCCTGGCCTTGTTCTGGCTGATGCTACTGAGCTTTTCCATGGTCTCTTTCTACAGATGTAGTTGATTTGATTACTGGGCATGCCATCCACTTAGGTCTATGGTTATGGTCGCTGTTTAAGTTGGTGAAAAGTATTTGCAATGAGGAAGTCATCGGTCTTGCAAACCTCTGTCATGCAATCTCTGGCACTGTTTCTATCACCAAAGACATATTTTCCAGCTTTCACATTCCATCCACTAATAATTTTCACTGAATCTAGATTGCATGTTGAACAATTTCAGACTGAAAAAAATAGAAAAATCTTGTTTCTTCACCTTTGGCCTTAGTATTTGGTGCATAAATTTAAAAATAATTGTATCAGCATGTCTTCCTGTCAGATGATGGACATCATCCTATCACTGAAAACACTGTACTTTAGGATAGATCTTGAAATGCTCTTTTTGACAATGAATATGATATCATTCCTTTCGATCTACCATTCTGGCACGATAGGCCATATGACTGCCTGATCCCAAATGGCCAATACCAGTCCATTTGAGCTCACTAATGCCTAGAATATTGATTTTTATGAGGTCTGGCTGGCTTTATTTTTGATGACCTCTAATTTTCCTAGATTTATATTTACTGTATACTATGTTCTGGTTATTAATGGATGCTTTCAGGTGTTTCTTCTTATTTTGAGTCGCACCACCTCAGCAAATAAAAGTCAAATGCTTTTCTCCATCCACATCGTTAAGGTCAATATTCCCCTGAGGAGGCTGTTTTTCCCCAGTCATACTTAGAGTGTTTTCCTACCTGAAGAGCTCATCTTCTGGCACTATATCAGACAATGTTCTGCTGCTATTCATATGGTTATCACCGGCTGTTTTTTTTTTCAGATGTAGACCACCAGGTCCTTCTTCCTAGTCTGTCTTAATCTAGAAGCTCCCCTGAAACCTAGTCATCATGAGTGACTGCTAGTATTTCAAACATCTGTGTCATAGCTTCTAACATCATAGCAACATAAAAGCCACAACGATATGACAGACTTATAGGTGTGGGGGTGAAATTCTTTAGTAGAACTAAGTACTTGCAGCCCACTGAGGCTCTTTGGTTTTCACCTATCTGTGATGGTAACCAACCCAGAATGTTTCCCTTTCAAGTCGTTACAGAAAATTTTTTTTAAATTAGTTTATTAAATATTATTGTTTATTTTTACTCACTATTATGCAATGAATCTAGAATTAGCACACTGGTATTTGATAGATAACTATTGAATTTGCTGCCATTCCCCAAATATTATTGTCTCAATTATAATTTAATGCATTTTACTATATGCTACAAGATTTATTTAGTATAT
The DNA here is from genome assembly GCA_028571685.1 of Heterohyrax brucei. NCBI lineage: Eukaryota > Metazoa > Chordata > Mammalia > Hyracoidea > Procaviidae > Heterohyrax > Heterohyrax brucei. Next base: position 41,799,776 of record CM053152.1, on the reverse strand, counting down.
GCATTTTAAGGGTTCATTCTTCAGAAATATAAGATGACAAAATATTAAAAAACAGTGCAGTACAATTTGTATTGTATGTATGTTTATCTCCTGGACTCATAAACTCATAATCTTATTCACATGTAAAATGTGTATATTTAAGATGTGAGCAAAAGCACGAAAGGGAGGGAACAGGTCAAAGATAATGACAAGCAAAGGAAGACAAAAAAGAAAATACATTGCTTAAGTCATTTAAGCTAATATTTTGTTTCTGATTCTTCATCCAAGACACTCATTTAGCAGTTTGTCCATGTGAGTGTAATTGTGTATGCCTCTATATTTGAAGTAGTCATATTTTGCCATTTTAAACTGAACTGTCCATTAAAATGTTGTTTCAGTTGTTGCATTTATTAAATCACTTAAAACAAAGGATGGAAGGAGAAATAGGCATTCTTCCTGAGAAATCTATTTTGAGCCAGACAAGTATACCTCATTTTAACAAGCATTCACAAGTCTGTTGTTAGACTCCAAAACAATTCTTCTGTGTTGCATTCATACAACTAGCTTATGAATGTAGCAATTTAGTTCTGACAGATCAAGCATAAATTTGACTTTGAAAGTCTCAGCTGGTTGAGTTTTACAGGTGTCCATATTGTTCTGACTATGATAAAAGGTGACATTTGGGCCATTGTGGATAAGCTTATGCTGTATCTTGAAAGTGTTCGCAACTTCCTTTTGTTCTGGTTCAATTTTTGTGTCTAGATCATCTTCTTCCATCTATTAACATATTCATCTTCACCATAAAAGTCTGCATGGTATTGTAGATCATAAACCAGGTTCTGCTGGATATATTTCACCAAGATTTGTGCATCTTGCTGAACCAACACATTCTAGATAATTTTGACTTAGAAATGAGTTTTAAAACCTGTGAGGAAATCCAAACAAGGGAACTCAGGAGCACACATCACCAGCAATCGTCAGTAGTCCTCTTCTCAGATTGAGTTTGCAACTTCACAATAAGAGAAACACACACACACACACACTGGAAGTAGTTAAAAAGAAAGGGAACTGACTCCTAGCCAGCCAGATCAGCCAAATAAACCCTGGTGATGGCAGCAGTGACAGAGTTTGCATCCAGATTGACCTCAGGTCCAAACGGAGTTATATGGATATTTATAAGCTGTCTATCGGGGGGAAGAAGGGAGGCAGAAGGACCAATAGATATCACTAGGGCAACTGAATAATTTATTATCAAGACTGGAACAATTATGATCATAAAAAGAAGGTGTTAATAATAACTACACTAGGAAAACAAGAATAAGCCAAGACTGTCCTAGGAAAACTAGAATGCACGGAACCCCCTAACTTGGAGCCCCTAAACAACACTGGCACACTTAATTCATTTTGAAGTTCGTATTTTAACATGAGAAGCCAGACAAACAAACGCACAATCTGTCTGAACTGGTGAACCATGAGAAATGTAAATTCAGGAGTGCATTGCAGAGTAGAGCAAGTCCGCGATTTTGCTGGAGAGTTGAAGTTTGATGAATAATACTTCAGAAAATATTTTAAGTTTCATATAATCAAAGAACTGAGTGGACTTGGAAGGGGACTCTCTCATCAGGTCAAAGGATATTCCAGGCTAGCAAGATAAGTAATGTTCTTATTCCATTTTGGGTGTGTATAGTATTAACTCTTCTGGCCACTAGGGGACCACTTAGTGCTTTGCACATTACATGTACCTGCTTATACCACTGGACAGATACATTTTAAAAAGTTAACAGTATGCTAATACAGCCCTGGGCAATAGCACTGGAGTTCTGGGATGCTGACTGGAACTACACAGTACCTGCCAGTAGCTGATTACATAATATTATTCCCAAGTTACTTCGTATGTGTTAGTGAGGTGTTTTCCACCTCCAACACTGGTTGGATGTGCCTTCAGCATCTTTGACACGTGCTGTCAAGTGCCCAGAGCAGATCTTCATGATCAGTAAGAACTTAATCTGTATTTTTCCTCTGTTGATTTGAATAACAGTCTTTCTTGGTAACTCCCTTTGGCCCTTCCCTAAACGCTGAACACTGATCTTAAACAATATTTTGAGTCTTAGAGATAGCAACAAATAAATATTACTACATGCCCATCAGGCAACAGTTGTTAGGCATCTTTGACGTAAAAATATGTTGCTTCTAACTCCATACTTTCTGCAAATAAATTGTTATTTTTAATCATTTTAGAGATCAGAAAGCTGAGATTTAGATGAAATTCCTAACCCAAAGCCATCTGGACAGGGCAAAGGCAAAATGTGAATCGTATCTGTCCAAAATCCGACTACTTTCCCCACCTCCAGAACGACTAGGAAGAAAGACAGCTGATCACCTGGTTCTGGTCATGATGTCCATGAACCCCATTTTCAAGCAGAAACTTGCCATTCTACGAACAGCAAATCTTCACATGGACAGACCTCCGCACTTGCTGCGACCTCAGTACGGGAAACCCGGTCCCACGCTCTCTGCCTCTTAGGCTCCAGCTCCTCCTCCCACGTTGTAACCTCCGCCCTGGGAACCCAGGAAGGAATCCTAGAGATTATCCCCTCTGTAAGGAAACAAGGCATTTTGAGAGCTAATCTTCATGAGCATTCCTCTTCGGACATTATTTTATGTAACACACGTTTTGCTTTATTATTTTTAATTTTACATTTTTGTTCTATGTTGTTCTCACGTAAAGTCCAATATAAAAATGCAGCTCCAGGCCCATAACCCCTGGCAAACACATTACTAACACAAGGCCACCCCTACGTGGAAATTCCGGAGTGAGCAGCCCGATCCCCTCCAGTGTTAAAAAATCATCACACTTATCTTAGCGCTGCGTCGTTTAAAAAAAAAAAAAAAAAAAAACAATGAAAATGAAAAAAATACATAGGCAGAGCTGAGGTTTGTAAGGGGAAAATGTCTTATTTTATTCATCTCTGAATTTCCAGTTTGCAGTATACACGCTGGCACTATGGTCTTAGGAATTACTTTGACTGGCCTTTTTGGCCATGGCCTGGTAATGCGGGCCTGTGCAAATACAGTAACCTCAGGTCAGAGAGAAGAACTCACAGTCATCAAGGAAGGAGAGACCCTGCAGCAGAGACTCGGCAGCAGGTGACTGCACAGTGGGCTTCCCAGCCCACAGGGAGAGAAAACTCAGTGTCTGTGGGGAGAGGCCCAGGGCCAGTGGGAGGTATGCCAGAGAACGGGGCTGGGAAGAGGCTGCCCTGATGAACGAACTGCTTGTCAGTGTTCCCGAGTCTGAAGTGTAACTGCTACTTCCCTTGGCATAAACTCCCAAATCATGAATATGGCCTGTGAGTTCTGTGTGGCTGTTGCAATGAATTATCAAACCCAGCAGAGAAGTAGAAAGTACTGTGTCAGAATTTGCAGAGATGGCAGAGAGAGGAAGTTTGTCTGCCTTTAGCCTAATGAGAATCAGCCTAGTGCTGTTGATTTTGGGTTGTCTTCCCCCTGTGGGGTTGAAGGCGACCAGTCACTGCCCCTGTGCCTTTTTACAGGTAATAATGATGAAACGTCACCTAGTCACAATGTATTCTCACTGGAAAATACAACGCCTACTCAAAAATTACCAAGGAAGCCTGCAGTGATAATTATTCTTTTGATTTCAGTTTACTCTGATCCACAAATAAAACCTCGTAGAATCAGTACTCAAGAAAATCAGTTGACATATTGCTTCTGGCAAATCTTCTGCCAAATATTTCTCAAAAGTGTTGAAAAGCTAAGATGTCACTTTGAGGACTAAGGTGCGTCTGATCCAAGCCGTAATATTTTCAGTAGCCTCATATGCATATAAAAGCTGGACAATGAATAAGGAAGACTGGAAAAGAATTGCTGCCTCTGAATTATGATGTGGGTGAAGAATATTGACTATACCATAGATTTCCAGAAAAAAAGAACAAGTCTGTCTTTGGGAAATTATGCCAAAGTTCTCCCTAGAAGCAGGTGAGTAAAACTCTTTCTCAAATACGTTAAACATGTTATCTCAAAGGACTTGTCCCTGGAGAATGACATCATGCTTGGTAAGGTCCACTGAAAAGAGTGAGACCCTCAAGGAAATGGGTTGACACAAAGGCTTCAACAGTGTGCTCAGACATAGCAAGGAGTGAGGGTGGCTCAGGCCTGGACAGTGTTTCTTTCCAGTGTATATAAGGTAGCTATGAATTGGAACCAACTCTATGCCACCCAACTAACCATAATGAAAAGACTCTGGTGGCACGGTGGTAAAGTGTTCCGATGCTAACCAAAAGGCCAGAGACTTATAGCCGCCAGTGGCTATGCACGTATGTTTGTATCCTGTAAAGATCACAGCCTAAGAAACTCTATAGAGCAGTTCTGTTGTGCTATGATTTGGAATGGACTCAACAGCAAAGAACAAAACTCATGTCTAATGAACGCGTCCCTGGATGGCTAAGGGTTAAGCCCTTGACTATGAACTGAAGAGTTGACTGTCTGAACCTACCTTGAGACAACTCAAAAGAAAGGTCTGGCTATCCACTCCTGAAAGGTCACAGCTTGGAAACTTCTGTGGAGGTCAGTTCTAATTTGCACATAAAGTTGACTCATGGAGACTGTTGTTGTTTTTTCTTTCTTTTTTTTAACGCCTAATGACCACCATCCATTGTCATACTGTGGTGGCTGGCATGTTACTATGATGTTGAAAGCTATGCCATCAATATTTCAAGTACCAGCATGATCACCCATGTAGACAGGTTTCATTGGTGCTTCCACAGTGAGACACACCAAGAAAAAAGTCCTTGTGATCTACTGGCAGATATCATCTGATGAGTATGCATGGATCACAACAGAATATAGTCCAGTGTAGTGCTAGCTGAGTCCTCTAGTGTGGAAGCCACTCGGAATACGTCAAGGTTGAAATAATAAACTCTAGCATATCAACAATCTTGAAGATGGTGTGGGACTGGGCTGCATTCTCAACAGTAACTAATAACAATAATGGTTAATGATGTTGAATGTCTTGTGTGCTTATATGCTATCCATCCACATGTCTTCTTTGGTGAAGTATCCATTCAAATCTTTTGCTCTTTTTATTGGTGTGTTTTTCTTCCTATTACTGCATTTTTAGAATCTTGAGGCATAATACCTTATCAAACACGTGCTTTGAAAGTGTTTTCTCTCAGTTTGTAGCTGGTCTGTTCTTTCCCTTCACAATGTCTTTGAAGAGGAGAAGTTTTCAATTTTATGAACTACAAATTATCAATTTGATCTTTTATGAATTTGCTTCTGTTGTTGTGTCTAAGAAATCTTTGCCTAAGCCAAGGTCACAAAGATTTTCTCTTTTGTTTTCTTATAGAAGTTTTATAATTTTCTATTTTTACATTAGTTTTATGATCCATTTGAGGTTATTTTTTGCATGTGATGAGATATGCAAGTCAAAGTTTATTTTTGCATATGGATATTTAACTTTTCTGGTACTTCTTGTCAGCAAGAAAATCCTTTCTCCACTGAATTGCCTTTATACTTTTGTCAAAAAAATCAGTTGTCTGTACATGCTGTTCTAGTTCATTGTTCTGTCCGTCTTGTTGCTAATACTACACTCTCTGAATTGCTGTCTCTTTATAACAAATCTCAAAATCAGAAAATGTTAGGCCCCAAATTTCATTCTTTTTCAAATTTTTCAAATACTCTGAGTCTTTTGTACTTCCATGTGGACATTAAAATCAGCTTGTCGATTCTAACAAAATAAAAGGCTTCTGGGATATTATTAGAAGTGCCCTGAATTTTGGGTGTATTGACATCTAAACAACGTGGAGTCTTTCAACCCATGAACATAGCATAGCTCTCTGTTTATTTAGATGTTGTTTAATTTCTCCAACAAATGCTTTGTAGGTTTTAATGCACCGGTCTTTCACATATTTTGCGAGACTTATGCTCAAGCATTTCGTATTTTTTGTGCTATTGCTCATGTTTTGTCTTTCAATTTTAATTTGTAATTGTTAATTGCTGGCATATGCAAACTCCATTGTATATAGTCATCTTACCCGACTCGACAGCACTGGGTTTATGACTTACAAGGTTGCAAAAGTTACTTGTTATTTAGATTTTTTTGTAGATACCATGGAATTTTCTACATAAACAATCATATGGAAATGCAAACAAGGATTTTACTTCTTCCTTTCCAATTCAGATGTCTTTTATTTACTGCACTGACTAAAGACTTCAATACAATGCTAAAGATAAGTAATAAGACTATCCTTGTCTTTTTCCTAGTTTTAGGAGAAAGTCATTCAGTCTTTGACCATTAAGTATGAAACTAGTTACAGATATTAAACCTATCTTTTATCAGGTTGAGAATGTACCTACCTAATTATTCCTTATTACAAGTTGGATTTTAACATAAGCTTTTTCTGTATCTAGCGAGATAATTACATGGGTTTTGTTCTCTGGGTTTTCAAGTGTTAAATGAGCTTTACATTCTTGGAATAAACCCTGTTTGATTATGATGCATTATCTTTTATATAAATTATTGAATGTGATACGTAAAAATGTTATTTAGAATTTTTGTGTCTGTTCATGAAGCATACTGGTCTATAGTTTTCTTGTGTTTTTGTCTGATTTGAGTATTAGGATAATTCTGGTTTCATGGAATGAGTTGAGAAATAATCCTCCACCTCAGAAGAAAATAGACACACACACAAACACAAGAGTATTTTGACCTGTAGAGATATAGAAAATAAATCCAATTTCCCATATTTAAAGTTATTTTTCATGTCCCCCCTTTATTTCACATTTTTCTCATGTAAAATGCTGTCTTGAACTTACACTACCTTGTGACCCTCATCTTGAAAAGTGGCTCTTTTTTCCTTGTCATTCTTAAAACAGACTCTGAGAATACAGTCAAAGTAATATTTTCTCATCAGTGCATAGAACAGCAGGACTTTCATGTCCCTTGTTCTTGTCACATAACTTTTCTTAGCGCAGCCAAAGATTGCTTTAATTGCTTATTTTCACTGTTGACTTGCATTGAAATTGTAATAAACTATATGTTTCTATACAATCTGTGCCATAAAGCTATTTTTAGGGAAATTCTTGTGTCACAACCCAAGTCCACTTAACATCACAAAAGGAAGGATCATGTTCTTCTCCTTTTGCGAATAAACTTTCCTCTGTTCTTACCCAAGTAAATAAAGTTTTTTTCTTCTAAAATTTCTCTAGGGGACAATTTTAGGACCAAAAACCTGTTTTCCTTTTGCTGATGACTACAGAAATATATATATATATATATACATATATATATGTATGTGTATATGAATTGAAAAAAGCTGGGGGACCTTTCATTGGAAGATGCCCCAAGGTTAGCCGGATAAGTGGTGCCATTAGCCAAGCTGCCCAAAGACTGCATTTAGTCAGTAGGCTGGGATGATTGGACAGCTAGCCTCACTGACACCAACAGAATAAACTTTCTCTCCTGTTTACATTGGATCTGGTGATTAACTAGGATTAGATTAGTTACCTGTACTTTGATCTAGGTGAATGAAGCAAAGGTAACTCTCTATGAAAAAAGAGGCTATTATTCATCATCCCTCAGTAGCAGATATAACCTAACTTGGCTGTTAGTACCTGTCTCCCAATTACAAGTCTGTATCCACCAGGCTCTGCTTTGAAACCCTGTGGGGGCTGTTCTACTTTGTCCTATAGGGTTGCTATGAGTTGAAGTCTACTTGACAGCAGTGGGTTTTGGGGGGGGGCTATGCTGATAGAGCAACTAAGATAAGGGATCCATGAGACAGCTTTACCTCAAGTATATTGATTTTCTCATAAAGAATAAGCTATGAAGAAATTTAGCAGGATAATTGATAAATATGTGTTTTTTACATGAGTAAGTGAATAAATACATTTTAAAATGTGAATGAATGAATCCTGTAATTAACCAGAATAAAGGGACCAAAAAAGATGTGGCATCATCAAATTAGAATAATTAAAAAAGGGTTATATATAAAGCTACTAATTAGGAAGACATTCCTAAACAGTAGAGAAGAGGAATGGTGCAGAAACCCTGTACCGGCAGCAGCAGAACGTTAGCAACCTTGGCCTAAGGTATGACAGGATACAGGGGACATAGACGCCTGTTGATGCCATCCAGGCACATCAACATCCTAAGGCAGAGAGCAGGAATGAGAAGGGTCCAGAGTGAATCTGGAAGAGCAAGCAGAGGGTATTTAGTATATACCAAACAGACTCTAAATTAGGCCCAAGAGCAGTGAACCCCAAAGGAAGATTAGTTGGCAATAGAGCAGGCTGAACTTCAAGTTGTGGAAAGATCTAAATAAGGTGACATTAATAGGTAGGAAATGAAGTGTTTGTTTAATGCTATTTCCTGGAGTGCTAGTTCCCAAAACACTGATAGAACATCTTCAGAAAAATGTTTGGCTTCAAATTTGCCAAAGGCCCATCTTTGAACAGATCAACAGGAAGGCCTAATTATCCTTCTTTCAATGGCAACCATGAGGTACTACAGACCGAATAAAAAAACTTAGATAAATGTCTTGAAACAGTGTGTTGTTGACTGGTCATTTTTAAATTAGACAGAAAATAAATTCTTCTTAAAACCTAATTTTACAAACCAACACCAAAGTAAAGATTTTGAATGAAAAGAGAACATGAAGAGTCTGCAGTACTGGTATCCAAAATTGAATAGGCTCCTCTAGGCAAATTTACTACTATGATTTAATAGAAGACTGGCTGTGGCCTCTAATCTCTCAGCTCATGCCTTTCCCCCTTTTGCTCATGTTAGTCTGGTGATAAATGATGTACAGTTTCTCATAGAGACACAGAAAATTATGCCCAATATAAAAAGTGGTTGAAAAAGCTGATTACAGAGTCATTAGCCCCTGTGGACTCATTCTATTGCTATAAAGTCATCATTCAAGTAGACATATTTAGCTTCTGTGGCCTTCATTTGTGGTAAGCAAAACAACCTCTTAGGAAAAAAAAAAAATGGAGTTCAAGTTCAAGCTTCCTATTTTTAGTGATGTGACAGCCAATTTACTAAATTAGAAAAGCCTGAAGCAGAAGCAAAGCAATGTCATCAGCTTGTGTTGCTCATAGCATGTGCTTCTCAGAGCACATTTGGGAATGGGTTTAATCCTAGATTACGTATTCTATGGGAGACACTTACAATCCAACATATGACCGGAAGAGGATACTGAGAGTGATGAATAACGTACGCATTTTGACACGTAAGAAAGCATTCAAGGAACTTGACATGTTTAGCCTAGAAAAAAATAATGAAATAGTTACCTTTCCATTTAACTTTTGGTCTAGCTATAGAAAATACATTTATTCTCTTATTAATCCAAATAATTTATGGACAGTTTAATTCAAGAAGAACCATTTATTAATCCAATAAATACTTATTAAGCAAATATTATTTGTTGATTATTGTACTATGTTCTGAAAGTTAGGGAATTTATTGGTAAATATTGTGATTTTAGAAATTGTGATCTCTATATCAACTGTGGATTTGTAATCATAAACACTGGATGACTATCAGTGAGTAATATAGAAGGAAGAACTTCTTTGATCCTCTCAATCGTATTATCTATCTTTAACATGTATGTGAACCACCTGAAAATCTTATTAAACAGCAAATTCCAACTCACCAGATCTGGGCTGTGACCCAAGACTGTGTTGTTCCAACAAGTGCCCAGTGATTTCTGGATTACTAGTCTGTAGATCACCCTAAGATTGCTGCCTCCCCTAGATTTTGTGATTTTACTAGGAATCAGCAGATAACCTTTGTGTCATCACAGATGTAATTTATGGCTTTTCAGATAAAGAAACAAAATTAAAAAACATTTTCTTATTCAATTTCGGTCACTAGAAGGGTTAGAATATGAACCCGGCTTGGTGTTAGGCTCTACATCCTACTTTGCTGCTACAGTCAGATCAAGAACATGAAGCTGCCTCACCCACTCCATTACTATAAGCTTCAAACCATGCTAAGAGGATACGTCAATATCAAGGTCTCATTCAGAATTGTGGTTCTGACTCACATTTAATCCTGTCCAGTTGCAACTCTCCATTTTCTTTTCCTCATCCACAATTGATTGTGTTTTGCTGTTCCTTTAGGTATTATACTGAGTGATCCTTTCCAGGCTCAATCTTGGAGCATTTCAGCAATAAATCTGGTATTACTTGTGCCCAGTATGCGGATAGAGGAACTACTCTTGACCTTCCACTCAGACTCAGTCTCCCTGAAACTGTTTCTGCCACTGAGTTCTTCCTGTTCTTGGTTCTACCTTGAATAAAAGAAATGGAGGATGCTTAGATCACTTTGCCATCTCAGGTACCAAGACTGTTTCTCAAATTCACGTAAATTCTTAGAGTATGGTCAATATCGTTTCTAAGTACTGTGTGCTCTTTCTTTCTTCCTTCCCTCTTTTCTTTTTTTTTCTTTCTTTCTCCTTCCTTCCTTCTTTCCTTCTTTCTTTCTCTCTCTCTGTCTTTCTCGCTTTCTGTCTCTTCCTCTCTCTCTCCCACCCTCTTTCCCTTCCTCCCTCCCTTCCTTCCTTTTTATTTTTTGGTAAAATCAAGAGAAAAGTATCAGCTAAACTAATATTAGAGATGCATCCAGTATTAGCAGTTTAAAACAACTAGAATACTTCCTCAGAATATATGAACAAAAGAAATGGGAACTAAAGATTCACAAGTATAGACATTTATTTCATTTGACAGATGAAAGCTACAAGTAATCTCCTGTACCAAACTGTATTCTTAGGTGATTCTAGATGGTTTTGATAAATGTGACTACTAAATTGAAAAAGGCACTAGGAAAATATATAATCATTGACTTGCACAAGCAACATAATTTTCCATTATTTAAGAGAGTAAAGAGAGAGAATAATAAAGACACAAAAACAGAAAAGTTCTCAAATGCTAAAAGAAAAGAAAGTGGAGTGGTTTAAATAAGAATCACCTAATTATGGGCAGAGTTGATATTGCCAATACTCTTCAATACTTACAATGTACATTCACATATAGCAACACAGAGAGGCGGTGTTTCCCTCAGTAAGATGGCCTGACACAGTGGCGGCAACAGTGGGCAGCAAACGTGACAACGACTGTGAGGGCAGTGCTGGACCGCACAGTGTTTCACCCCGTTGTAGCCAGTGTCACTATGAGTCAACTCAGGGGCACCTAAGAACTAACAACCACATGAACTCCTCCTGCATCTCTTGTCTGAAGACCCCTGCTGATGATGCGGTGGTAACTTGCTGCATGTTAAACGTGCTTTCCAAAGAAATTATCAGCTTCTCACAGACAGGGACTGTGTCCTATTTTTCCTTTGCATTCTCCTCGGTGCTGAGCACATATTAGGACTTAAAGAAGAATTGTTATTTGATCATTGATGAAATTAAGGCAACCATTTTACTAGAAAGGGAAACTATACCTATTTTTTATTTGGTAACAAGTGATTCTGTTGTAATTGATGCTAATGAGGCAGAGAAATTGTTGAACATGGCAGAGATATTTTAAACTGCTGGTTTGAATTCCACAAGAAGGACAGAGCAGAAATGCTCTGAGACTCAGTGTGTAATCACCAGTCCACCCACTAGCAGAATGAGAGATCCAGTCTAAGCAGGCCACTGACTGTCATTGCATCCCCTTGTCTTCATGCCCCACTTCTTTGCAACTATCTGCCTGCACTTAATTATGAAAGAGAGTGAGGACATCCCATCACTAAGATATGCTAGAAGAAAGACAGCTACAGGCAATATCTACCATGTTTACATGGTAAGTATTGCAGACACTCCAAAAACCATGAGAAACCACTAGCCCAGACATCTTTCATTTTCTTTTTTCTCAAAATCAGTGTTGTGCCCTCTGCCTGCCCCCTTCCCATCACCCGACTCCTCAGCACTCAGTGAGATGCTTGTGCTGTTATGCAGGCCTTGGGAACCTTATGTTGTGACATTTGGAAGTTGGTTCTTAAATGCCACAATGTCTACAGAACATTAAAAGAAATTCAAAGGATCAAATGGAGAAGACACCAACATAAAAGTTGTCTCTCCCTAGTCTCCAGGGAGACTTCAGTGCAGTGCAAATGAAGGCAGCAGCTGGATAAACAGAGATGCTTCTGGCATTTTCTCCATGCTGACAGAAAGCTTCTTAGGAATCTGAAGCACACAAGTTAAACTTCCACTTCTTCTGTCTACAGGGGCATAAAGTCTATTCTTCTACTGAAGTTGGTTAGAAATGAAAGATGGAAGGGTAAAGCAGCTCAGATAACAGTAACACCAGAACTCTCAAAATGAGGTCTGTGGAACTAAAACCATCAAATGTAAGGATATCCTAATTGGTATTTTACAATAGCAACAACAGGACTTCAGCATCTTGCGTGGGAATGCTAGAAATTCATTGATGAATTTCACTTAACTCTACAATTCTGTTTTGACAAAATCAGGAAAGGTGATATTTGTTCATGCTTACAGGCTGTTGATGGAATCATTTTTCCCATTGGTCATACTGTATGCAAACCATTTTTTCTTAGCCAAGCATTATCACTGACTATTAAAAAAGTCAGCAGCAGAGAAAAGGTTAAATTTGAAACACTCCTGGTTTTCTGTGAGGACTGTGTAGAAAATATCTTCTGCCAAAATGGATGGACATTTCACTGTAGTTTTGTGGTAGATCTTGGATTGTTTGTCAGTGGGCTTATTCCATTTCTTGACAGTTTGAGAAACTGTGACATCCTAAAGTGTTCTTACTGTTAAAGTTTGGATTCACTTATAGTTCAACGTATCTGTGATCATCTCTCAACAGGAAAAACAAAAATAAGTGAACTCACTGAAAACTTTGGCTTATCTACCCAAGTGTCCCTTAAGGGACAGTTTTAAAACTGGTCACTCCACCCCTTGTTCCCCTTTTCGTTTGCGTCCCAAACAGTGATAAGCCCAGGGTTACACACTGTCTCCAGTTTCTAAATCAATATTACCTTACATCACCACTGCCAAGCAGCTTAGGGCTTTGTGGCTAGCTACCCTGACAATGGATGCACAGCCTGGAACCAGTTCTAGTTAATTAGAGTCAATCAATCCAAACTTTGCTAAATTGCTCATGTGAAACAATAGTATAATGAACCCAAGTCGGCAGGATGATTGGGAAACACAAATTATTGCACCCTGATAAATTAAATGTGACTATTGCTAAACCTTCTCTCTAAATGAATACTCGTGGAGGGACTATATGGGTGTTTGACATAATTAAAAATATAGGGAAAATAAACTTAAAGGGGCTATTAAACCTCCACTTTTTTTTTTTTTTTAAGGGAAGAAAAATACTAATAATTGATGTGACAGGAAGTTCTTGCAGCATCTTTCTGAGTATTTGTCCGGAGGAAAAATCTTCCTGTTGATTGTGGTCATTGGGTAGATCCAGCAGAAAAAGCAGCGAATACAGACTGTGGGGTGTTGAACCATGGTGGGATGGAACATGTTAGAACAGGGTAAAGGGAAAAAACGAAACTGTAGATGAGTATAACCTTCTATGTCTGTGTGTATGTAGCATCTGGGCACAGGTTTATGTGATTGCGATGTCAGTGCTGTTGTTCATATATACAACTGAGTGTGAGCATTGCCTCAGAATTTTGGCAAATCCGAATGTTACCTGTCATGTCCTCAGAGTGCAAAGCCTGTGACAGTCTAAGTAGAATAAACAGCCACTTATATATGTGACTGAGAAAACAAGACAACCCCTCCAAATTCACCCTCCCATTAGCCAAACCTGTTACCCCAAGACAACTTCAGAATTCTCCTGAAGAACTATTATCAACAAACAAGTTGATTTTGAGTCACTTCTGATCCGTGGTGACTCTGGGTGTATCAGCACAGAACTGTGCCCCAGAGGGTTTTCAACTCCTGATTTTTCAGAAACAGATCCCGAGGTTTTCCTCCAGGTAGACTCAGACCTCGTACCCTTTGGTCAGCAGTGAGGTTCATTACCTATTTGCTCTACCCAAGGACTTCAGGTTAAATGCCCCAGGTGGTGGAAAAGAGCTCCAGGAATATGAGACAGCTGTTACAGTGTAAGTCTCAGTGAAGACACTTGGTGTCCTATTTAGGAAATGAGTCATGAAAGGGAGAACAAGGCTGGATGGGGGGTCAGTGGGCTGAGAGGAGAGAGATCAAGTTGAAAAAGTGTAAAAGGGCATGTTTTAAAACAAGATTCTAATGCCTTGACTTAACTACCAAAAAAAAAAATCATTGTAGTCAAGTCACTTCTGACTCATAGGACAGGATAGAACTGCCCCATACAGTTTCCAAGCAGCACCTGGGGGATTTGAACTTCTGGTCTTTTGGCTAGCAGCCATAGCACTTAACCGCTACGCCACCAGAGTTTCCTGTTTAAGATGCTATAAATCCTGTTATTGGCTCTCAGCAGTGAGATATCCTGCTTAAAATAAATAAATAACTAAAATCCCTAAGTGGCAGGGTGGAAAGAGCTCTGCTCTGGAGCTAGAAGACTGTGACTAAGGTCTTCTCCCCGTAACTCCTTTGTCCATTTGGCATCTACCCGCCAAACTGACAAAATTGGGCTTGGTGGTATAAGCCCACTAAGGCAACTTCCAACTCAGAATATTCCAATTCCATGTGCAACTTCAAGAATAATTTTTGATAACCCACTACAGTGACGCATGTCAACTCCCAAGTTACTTTGTTAATTCCCTCACATAATCTGTCAGGTCACAGCAAATGCCTAAAATATTCACTGTGGTTCATAATGCAAATATAGATTGGATTTCATTGTTTTGTGTTGAATTCTCATCCATTTTCTCATCATCTAAATATTAACTTACAGTTTTCATTTACTCTTAAGCCCATACATATTTTATTGTCACTTACAAAGTACATCAACAAGACTTGTCTTAAAAGTCACCTAAGGGTTGGTACCATATCCATGGTAAGACTCTGTGGTATTTATGGCATCTGAGCCACCTTGGGTTGAGAGGAAAGGGGACTGTTGTTATTTATTTATATTTTAAAGGCTTCCAAAACCATAAGATGAATCACTCTTCTTGATGCTATAAATGAATAGTCAAAATAATTTGAAGTTTCTACACAACACAGGAGTTACATTACTTTCAGTGTTCCGTCGTGTACAAGGACTGCCAGTTACGTTCCCTTTTTTCTAGAAAAAGTGCTCCATACCTCACTGATGAATATCACTGTCATGGATTGAATTATGTCCCCCAAAAAATATGTGTAACCACATGGTTGGGCCATGATTCCCAATATTTTCTGATTGTCTTCCATTTTGTGATTTTCCTGTGCTGTATGTTAAAGGATTAGGGTGGGACTGCAAAACCCTTCATAGGATATCCTCCCTGCTCCACTGTAAAGGGAGTTTCCCAGGAATATGGCTTGCCCCACCCTTAATCTTTTCATCCTAGAAGAGATAAAAGGAAAGAGAAACAAGCAGAGATTGGGAATCTGACACCATCAAGAAAGCAGCACCCAGAGAAGAGTTTGCCCTTCAGACCTGAGGTCCCTGCGCCAAAGTGCTCCCTGGACAAAGACTGTTGCAGTACCGGACTTTTCTCCAGAGCCAGCAAGGGGGAAAGCCTTCCCTGGAGTGAACATCCCGGATTTGGACTTGTAACCAACTGGACTGCGTAAGAATAAACCTTCCTTTGTTAAAGCCATCTTCCCTGTGATATTTCTGTTAGAGCAGCACTAGCTGACTAAAACAATCACTAAGGTTGTCTTCAGAGTACTCCCCTTGGGAAGCTATAGGCCGCTGCCCGGGCCTAGTGCACTCCTCAAAGCAATTTTGGAACTCTCTTTCCGGAACAGCCATCAGGGTTGTCATCGTACCATCCTGGATGTCCTGAACGTTATCCAAATGTATTTTTTTCAATATTTCCTTTATTTTCAAGGGATGAAAAAGTCATTGGGGGCTAACGCAGGTGAGTAGGGAGTGTGTTCCAATACAATTATTTTTTTCACTGGCTTAAAATTACTTCAGAGACAACTATACAATTAAATTCATGAACTTGCCACCTTGCCACTGTGCACAAGGATCATTCCAGAAAGAGTTCCAAAATTGCTTTAAAGGGTGGACTAGGTGCTGCTGTCATTACATAGCTTCCCAAGGGGAGTACCTCCCAGATAGCCATAGTAATATTCAGCAATGGGGTACATAACACTTAGAACAATTACATTTGCTGACTTAATTGTCAGACTTAGTGTAACATGCTGTATCAACAATGTTATTGTTGTTCTGTGCTGTTAAGTTGACTCGGAGTTCTAGCAACCATATTTGACCAAGTAGAACTACCCCATAGTGTTTCCTAGCTTGGAACTCTTACAGGAAGGCGACCTGGTGATACAAGTGATTAAGTACTCAGCTGCTAAGCAAAAGGTCAGAAGTTCAAACCCAACAACCAGTTTGTGAGAGAAAGAGTAGCAAGCATCTTCCCTAAAGATTTACGGCCTTGGAAAAATTCTACAAGAACAGCAGCAGTCCTGTAGGGTCAGTATGAGTCAAAATTATCTTGACAACAGCAAAGTTATTAATGGAATCTTGACAGGAGAAAATAATCAGGTCTTTTCATCAGCAGAGTTGCTGGTAAGTTCAAACCATTCAGTCATCAGCCTAACTCTTAACTCTTGCACTACAAAGTTTCCTTAATATCAGCTATAAAAAATTCTTTCTGTGGAGTCAATTAAGACTCACAGTGACCCTATGGGACAGAGTAGAACTGGCCCCATAGGGCTTCCCGGAAGTACCTGGTAGATTTGAACTGCCTATCCTTTTGGTTAGCAGTCAGCTATAGGATCATCAATCAATAACAGTTAGATGATGGATGAATGGATGCATAGGCGAACAGGGAGAGTACAGATGGGTGTGTGGATAAACATAAGCAGATGGAAAATCAATATAAGGATGTGATAACATATTTTTTCTATTTCTTTGCAGTTAGAAAACAGTTTTCAATGCTCAACTTTAAAAACTTATTTTTGAGAAGGACAATATCTTAACATGATATATTTGTCATAGAAATAAACCACGGCAAAGATGTATTTTTCTCAGTCATACACTTATTTAAGTACTAAGAAAAAACTAATGAAAGATAAACACTGTAATGAAAACTGTTTTAAAGATGTGTGGCTAATTTAGTTCCACCTTCCATAACTCAGATTCAAATTCAATCATTAGCAAGAAAATGACTTCTGACCAAAGGTCTAGTTTCCAGATACAGTTTGTTTAATTACATAGCTGAAAACTCCAAAACCGGTTGCTTTTCTCAAAACCATACAAAACTACAAAGTATTTCACTGGCCCTGACACCACCAATTGGTGATGAGAAATTTGCTTGTGCTTTTGACATTTCTGTGTAAAACAACAGCTGCTTCACTCACTTGGAAGCAGCTTTTTGCCCCCAATGGGGATTCTTATCCCCAGTGGAGGTGGGTGGGCATCCTGCTGGCAATGTTGCATACAAACAGCGATTCTTAGATACTGCATGGCTGACAGCTAAAATGAACTCATTCTGTGAAGGATTTTTCTCCAATGTAAGACTGCCAAACCAGCTTTCCTTTAGGGGATTGTGTAGGGGAGATGCCCTGGCCCTGTTCTCTTCAGTGAGTATAACTCCTGTGACGCTTTGGGCCCAGTCCTGTGAATTGTAGAAACCAAAGTGTAATACTTCAAATGCAACCTAACTACCAGAAGAATACCTCCCTCCAAAAAGTGGTGGTGTTGATTCCAACTCATAACAATTCTATAGATTAGAGTAGAAGTGCCCCCACAGAGTTTCCAAGGTGCACCTGGTGGGTTTGAGCTGCCGACCTCTTGGCTAGCAGCCAATCCAGCCAAGTGCCGTGAAGTCGCGCTTCATCACTACTGCCACCAGGGCTTCCCAGGAGAAAACACTAGGTCAAAAAAAATAACAGATAATTTGAAACAGAAATATATGTGTGAAGGGGTTGGATGCTCTTCTTCCGTTCTGCTGTACCACCAACATCTTCACTGTTTTTCTCTCTTAACTTTGCCTTCTCAGGCTCTCAAGCTTCCCAGAACTTGAATGATGTTTATTTCCTTTCTCTCTCATTCTCCCTTACTATTCCTTGTGTGTATTAATCCATATACTTAGGAACCTACTCATTCATTGTACTCTGGAAATTCAGTCTGAGGAGAGAAATGAGTTTCATTCATACAGACAATGGCAAAAAGTTGAGCTTTTGAAAGATGGCTGTCAGCTGATTCATTCCACAGGAATTACTTCGGCCACGGTCTGCTTGTGTTTCCGCTGTCATCAGAATACATGCCATGAATGTTGCACCCACATTTGTCAGTTTACATAGCTACCATGTGTACTTTCAGTTCAAGGCCGAAGATATTCCTTGAGGCATTCCTAGAGTGTATGACACAGTAGAAGTCAGAGGGCTTGGTGTTATACACTGCTCCCCTGCTAACTGTGAGCTTGTTAACCTCAGAGAGTTGAGTTAAGGATACAGCTGCTTTAGGCAAGTTTTTCCTGGTGACATGTAAGCAAGACGAAGCCTCACCATCCTCACTTCTAAGGAACATTCTGAGTGTATTTCTTTTTAGACTGATTTGTCCATTCTTCTAGCTGTTCATGCTAGATTTGATATCATTCATCAACAGTTCGATTCATATGCATCAATTCTTCTTCTGTTTACGGTTTCATGATCCAGCTTTCACATGCAAATGAGGCAATTGAAAAGACCACCACTTGGATTGGGCTCACCTCAGACATTGCTTTGACTTCTATGAATGGCTATTTCATTGACATCTGCGTCATACAGTTTAAGAATACTTTGTACAATTGTATAATAATTTCCTCATTGTATACTGTTCAGAGTCACAAGAGAAATCTTGTATTTGCAAGTGAAAGTGTCATTCAGAATGCATAGTAAGTGTCATTGAAATCTAGGCAACAATAAAATAGTAAAAGCCAGCCAAGTGCCGTCGAGTCAGATCCGAATAAAAAGGCAAAACATTTTATGACAGTAAATCAACAATATGTTTATAATACCATGTAAAACAAATACTATTTCTTCTTATGAAACAACTCATATTACCCTTCTACCCCATTCTGTACATTATGACTCAAAGGAGAAGAATCTAAATCAGTACGCTCACTACAATCCATGCAGATTTCTATTGGATTTCTATTCCAATTCTTACAATTTTATGTCAAACTCCCCTTTTGATATCTCCACTTGGTTGCTTCACAGGTGTCTCAAATACTACATTTCCACAATTTGAATGCATCATGTTGGATTTCTTTCTCAAATGTTTCCCTTTCCAAACTAGTACCTCTTGAGTTTTTCATAATTTAATAATTGGTCCACCATCCATCTGCTAGCTTATGACAAAAACCTTGACTCACCATTGACAACTCCCTTTTCCTCACACCTATATTTGTTGATTATTCTTTCAAAATAAACCTCTAATTCATCCTTTTCTCTCTACACAGGTACACCATCAACCACCCCAAGCGAACCACCGCTCACTACAGCCTTTCTGCCCTCTATCCACTGACCTTGTCCTCCCCAACGTGTTTTCTGCACAGAAGCTAGAACGATCTTTCAGAAACCCAAATCAGAATGTTATTTCCCCTTTTAAAATTCTTCCATGAATTCAAGTTCCTTTTAGCTAAACATTCGCGTTAGTAGAGGCTCTGGAATTACTACATACAAAGTGAAGCATATGAGTGGGTGGCTGTCTGGTTGGAAAGAGGTCACTAGGGGACTTCTCTTGGAGGTACATGTGCATGAGATTCATGCTACTTCTGGTTTCACCCATCATCACAATCCCTAGAATGGCCTTTGATTCACTGAAAGCTTTGATTACACCCAACTTTTTCATTCTCAATGCAACTTGCAAGTCATAAGTCATGCTTCCTCTCACTCACGCTATTGGAATCTCATTGCCTCATCCAACTCTTGCCTTGCTCAAATACTGGACACCAGACTCCTTTCCAGATAGGCTATTTTTTCCCTCTGCCTGTATCATCCTTCTCTCTATCATACCCTCCTACAAACTTTAGCCCCTCTATCCCTGAAATCTTTCTAGTTTCTGTTTAATGATTATTTTCTCAGTGAGGATTTCTCGACTCTGGGGTGGATTCCCTTCTCAAATGTTATCAGAGCCCCTGAAGTTTTCAGTGACAACTTTCACTTACCGCCTCTTGTTAGTAACATGACCCGTAGGAAATCTGTTGTTCAAAGTCCACCTCACTCACTAGATTGATTTCCAGGAAGGCAGCAACCGGGTTGGTTTGGTTTATCTCTGAAACCTCAGTATTTAATGTAGTCCTGGACAGTAGCATGGGCCCAGTACAAATTTGTTGAATGAAAAATATACAGAGTTTATTTAGGCTGTTTTTTCAATACTCCCTCTCAGTTCTCAAAAAGGACTAATTGCATTTTACCTGTCTATGGGTATTCTTTTAATGAAAGAAAGTGAAACCTTATTCTTCAAGTGTATAATTTGCTGATTGCCTATCAGATTAAGAAGGAGACATCAGGTTTCAACACCATACAGTTTGCAGTGAAAAAAGACTATTTTCCCTCATACGGAAGATGGGAACCCTACCAATATGCTCCTTAACTGCATAGTCAGTGTGGATTTTATTAAATTATGGATATTCTTTTTTTAAAACCTTTTCGTAGAGCCTTGATTTTACTTAAGCCAAAGCCAAGTGCCGTCGAGTCCTTTTTAAATTATTCATTTACTCGAAATTTATTAGATATCTACTCTTTGCCAAGATCTCAGCCATGTGCTGTGAGTGGGAAATAATATTTATAAAGGAACAGATAATCAACTAAGATAAACCAATACATAAACACATGTACAGACTTGCTTATAAAACAGTTAATAAGAGATCTAAGATAGTTATGTATGTAATGCTGTGGAATCATAAAAGAGCATCAATTAAGTTACCTGAGAAGATTAGGGAGCATTAAGGAGAGGAGGCAGCATTGGTTTGCTTTTCAGGATGAATGGAACTTTACAGGCAGCCCTAGGGTCGCCATGAGTCGGATCCCACTCGACGGCACTTGACTAAGGGTTGAAGGTAGTTGAGAAAAAAAAAACATGAACAAAGGCAAGTGACTCATTTGCATACATAACATTTAACTAGGGCCCCATGTGATTGACTCTTTAATATACCAATCTATTTCATTTCAAATATGCCTGTATATATTTGTAGATGCTAGTGGTACAGTGGTTAAGTACTCTGGCTGCTAACCAAAAAACTAGCAGTTCAAATCCACCAAGCACTCTTTGGAAACTCTATGGAGCACTCTACTCTGTCCTGTTGGATCACTATGAGTCGAAATCAACTGGATGGCGATAAGTTTTCTATATATCTCAAAGGTGACAAGTTTTCTGTATATCTATGGTGAGCTTGGCTTTTCTGAAATGTAAAGTCATTTTCATGGGGCTCTCAGACTTGTCACTGTGGAAGGAATTCAGACTTAATGGCAGATTTTGATTTCTGTCTGAACAACTACCATCATAAGCAACTTCCCAGCAGTCAAGAAATATGGACGGCCTCCCCTGTAGAGATGTACTTTAATGATTCATCAGTGGCTGTCCTGTAACTCATTCATAAAGTCCCAAAGCACTACAGGCTTCATCTTCATTATTAGCAGATGTCTCACAGGTGCCTAAGTCAACACTTCAAAATGATTCCTGGAAAGTTTGCAAGACCAACTGCACCTTCAAGGACAGCCAGGAATGAATTTCCTACAAAGATGCTGCTAGAAGTTCATTAGCAACCTGAGAAAATGCCTTTTAAGGTTAAGAACTCAGTGCATCTCACAGTCTTTCACTGTTATGTGGTAAAAATGTTTCCAAAGGAGCCAACTTGCAAAAGAATAAATGAATTCTTTCCAGAGCTATGAAGCTAATTATAGAAATGCCGATGACTTCAAAGTTTCTCTCTCTCTCTGTTTTTCTCTTTCTGACCAGCTTGGCCACGAAGCAAAACATTGGCAGTTTAAGTCTACCCAGAGGCACTTAGGAAAAGAGGCCTGGAGAGCTACTTCTGAAAAAGTAGTCACTGCAAACCTGATGGAGCAAAGTCCTGCTCTGATACATATGCCTGTGGTCACAGTGGGTCAGCCTGACCTCAGGACAGCTGGTGGCGGTGCGGTTCGGAGCGCTGATTTTATATTCATGACTAAATAAAATGCAAGATGGCTGGCTGTTGAGCGTCAACAGAAAGAATGTCTCAACACATTGGTTCCCTTATAAAATTAAACTGCCATAAGCTTCCGGAATTGAACCCACAGAACATTTGAGAGGGTAAAGCATGAAGGTCCCAGAGAAGTCTGTTTCTGTTCTTGCACCACTGTGACAGGAAAGGCATTTAAAATCTAACTGCAAGGGCCTCAAAGTTCCCTGCCACTGACTTTGCTGTTGACTTCACTCCAAATGTCCCTGAAGAAAGTCATTCCTTTTTTAAATCATTTGGGTTCTACATTTACTAGAGATGTGTTGCAGTTAAGGCCCATCCGGTTGGTTCTGACTCATGGCAGCCCTCTGCACTTGGAACGCAGCACTGCTGGGTCCCACGCCATCCCTCACAGTGGGTGCTCTCTGAACCCCTCGTTGCAGTCGCTGTATCATTCCCTCCAGTTGAGGGTCTTCTACTTTTTGCTGGCCCTTTGCTTTACCAAACCTGATGTCTTCTTCAGGGACTGGATCTTTCAATACCACGTCTAAAGTACTCGAGAAGACGTCTCAGGGTCTTCTCTCCCATGGAGCATTCTGGCTGTACTTCTTCCAAGATCAGTGTGTTCATTCTTCTGAAAGTCCGTGATGTTATTCAGTCTTCTTCACCAACACCGTAATTCAAAGCCATCAATTATTTTTCCATCTTCCTTATTCACTGTCCAGCTTTCACATACATCTGAAGCAACTGAAAATACCACGGCATAAATCAGAGTCCTTAAAGCGATAACTTTGCTTTTAAACACTTGAAAGAGGTCTTTTGCAGCAGGGTGAAATATGTCATTTCATTTCTTAACAGCTGCTTCCGTGGGCATTGACTGCAGATACAAGCAAAATGAAATCTCTTACAATTTCGATATTTCCTTTGTTAACTATGGTGTTGCTCACTTGTCCAGTTGTGAGAAATTATTATTATTTTTTTATGCTGAGATGTAATCCATAGTGAAGGTTGCAGTCTTTGATCTTCATCAGTGAGTGCTTCTGATCCTCTTCACTTTCAGCAGGCAAGGCTGTGTCGTCTGCACATGGCAGGCTGTTAATGAGTTCTCCAATCTCAGTGTCTCATTCTTGGATTATTTGTTCAGCATAAAAATTGAATAAATATGATGAAAGGCTACAACCCTGATCCACACCTTCTCTGACAAAGGGATGCTTTTATCAAAAAAAAAATAGAAGAAGAAGCTGCTGAGAAAGACTAAACAAAGCAAAATCTTTGAGGTTCTAAGTTTCTTGCAGCCTGGGCCAGGAAATACAGACCAGATGCTAACATGGCTCTAAGTGACTTGTCTAGTTTATCCATTTCCAGACATCAATTTCTTCCCTTTTGAGGTTATCATCAAGTTCCATGTCTTAGTTGTAGTATGTTATACCTTTAAAGCATTGCGTTTGCAAACAGTTTATTTTTTCATCAGCTGTAATCAGTTTTTGAATTCTGTTGTGTTTTATTTTTTTACCCGAGTATGGTTCTCATGGTGTAGTAAATGACATTAGGCTTTTGTAAATTCTTGCAGAATATAACAGATCATTGGTTTTATAACACAGTCGCTGCTTTTGCATTCTGATGAGATTATTAGTAGCAGCCCAGAATACAACATCCCTGCATACTGTTAGTTAAAAAAAAATAAAAGTTTACTAAATGGTCTCTTGTCAACTGTATCTGAAAATCATTATAGTGTCTCTGTTTCCTCTACATGAAAGGGTTCTCCAGCAAGCTGGTGGGTTATGTCAACACGAGGTTACAAAATTATTATCCCGGCTCTGTTTGTTTCTATGTGGCTTATGCCAGGCATTAGCATTCCCAATGTAAACTTCAGGGGCTTAGATATTTGTATATCAGGTAGACAACAATTCCCATGTTTAAATAGAAGATGTTTGGAACCAATCAGCCCAGTGGCGGCTTTTGTTGGGAGAAAATTCTAAAGGGGGAAAAAAAGCACTGGGGCTTTTCTGATTTGCCGTCTCTCCATAATATAGATTAGCCCTTTGGGGCGTTCTGTGGCCTCCTGTAGAGAGATTTAAAATCCTCTCTATTAATAAAATTAAGCGTTTTTCCCTCTTGGGCCCGTAGTCTGTAATGTAAATTAGCTACGTGAGATATTTAAGCGGCATGTGGTGCTCCCTGGCTGCACAGCGGCGGCTCTGCGCGACTCCCAGGAAGGAGATGGGCAGGGGCGCAAACGGAGGGCCAGGCGCAGACCCGGGAGCAGAACGCTGCCTTCAACGTGCGCGCACCTTTTTTTTTTTTTTTTAAAGAACTGTACCGATGACATTTGAAAATTGCCCAGCGCATGTGCGCCTTACCTTTTTTTCCCTACCTCTTCTACCTCCTGTGCATTTCTCTGCATTCGCATCATGACATTCTGGGCTCCAAATTGATACAGTGCCAAATAAAAAGCTATCCTGTGAGTCATAATGGTTCGCCAGAAGTCATGGCGTTCGGAATAGTCAATAAAATAAATTTGTAAATGTGTAGATGCATATTAAAATGAAGGACTTGACTTGCTTCGATAGCTCTGACCTATAGGAAACACAATGCGGTGTTTTTAAAAACTGTTCCTACCTGGTTCGTGTTTTACTCGAAAACGTGAATAATGAGAAGGCTGAATTCTGTAAAAAACCTTCAACATCTTGTTTTGAAATTTCTCCTTACAGTGACTGCCCCAAGACTGAATCAATTTCTCTTCTTTTTTTAAATTTTCTTTCTCTCTAGCTTTTCAAGAAATATTTATTTTACGGACAGTATTTTAAAATTGAAAAATGTTTAGACTTCATTCTCTTTGGCATTTTAAATACGTTCTTCAGATTTTTAAAACAACCATTTTTAACTGAGGCAATTCTGCATCAGATTTACTTATGAGTTATATTGAAGAACTGAAACGCAAATTCTACTTTAAGATGTTTACTGGACAATGACTATAGGTTGTTTTATTGAAATGAGTTCATTTTAAAACAAAGGACTGAGAGAATCGAATAAATAATAGCTTCCACCAATCACAGTTTCAGGACAGGCTCCAGATCTCTAGCTGAACTTCAGAAAAGGTGTTAAGTACTAGGGGCAAGGAGACCTGAGGACTAATGGGCAAGAGACTAACAGTAATAGAGTACAGTGCATTAAATACTGTCTGGTATAAAACCAGAGGGTGTTTTTCTTGAAAATCTTCAAATCAAGAATGCCATTATGCACTTACCTCCTTCCCTGGCAGGGTCTGTGTGTGTTACTCAGTGATGGTGTCTTTGAAAACCAATACTTTGTAAATCATTGAGGGTACTGAAACTCAAGCTTTAAATGTAGAGGTAAGAGTGTAAATCCTGCCCTCCACTTATTTGCTATCTGATCTACAGCAAACTGTTTATCCTTTCTTAACTCTGTGTTGTTTCTTCTATGAAAATGGAGCGATAATTATGCCTACCCCCAAACCACCACAGGCTTCATCTGCGTTATTAGCAGATGTCTCACAGGCATCTAACACTTCAAAATGATTCCCAGAAAGTCTGCAAGACCAAATGTATCTTCAAGGACATCCAGGAACAAATTTCCTTCAAAGATTCTGCTAGGAGTCAGTTAGCAACCTGTGAAAATGCCTTTTAAGGTTAAGGACCCAGTGCCTCTCACAGTCTATCACTGTTACAAGGTAAAAATGTTTCCAAAGGAGCCAGTTTTCAAAAGAATAATTGACTGATTATGAATTTCAAGTGAGAATGCATGTCAGGAGTTTAATACAGCATCTGGCACATAGTAAGTGCCCATGAAATGCTATCTAGCATTACAATTATTGCTCTTCCTAGATCTTAACCACTTTACTTGTGATCCTGTAACAGTCAGTCTTCGACGAGGCGGTGTATTTCTGTTCACTGAAGAATGTGCTTCCCTCTCCCATTTAACTCTGTGTGGTCAAGTTCCCCTATAAAGTTCTCACCCATATGGCTTTGTCCCCCTGTGTAACCTACAGTTCTTATAATCTAGTCATCTGAGCCCATAAAACATGCCCTTTGTCCTTTTTTTCCCTTTTGCTCCCTCCCTATATGTAAAATTAAATTGCAGATTATGAGCGTGGCGAATTTGACCAAAAGAGTGCATGCATATATGTGTTTACATATGAAGGTGCAAGTATGCTCCAATTATTGAATGTGATATCACCTTTGCTCTTTCATGTGACTGCTTTGAAGATCTGTGCTCTGTTTTACCCTGGAGCTGTGGTCTTCTGATGTTTTTCTGTGTGAATGAGTACGTTGTGCTGTTTTCCGAGGCGCCGATCATACTTGACCGCTCCCCGGCACACTGCCAGGGTTATGATGCCAAGGCCTTCTAATCTCAGCCTTGACCCAGGCTTTATTTATCAGTCCAGTGCTAGCATCCTCTCCTCCTAATTGACTTTCTGCATTGCTAATGCCAAGCTTTCATCAGTTCCCCTACTCCCAGTCAGAATATGCTTTCTTCCTTTAATTTAACCACTACACCACACACACGCACACATGTGCATCAAAACTCTTTTGAGACATTCATTCAGCAACTCTGTTTTGACAGCCTTCTATGTGCCTGATCATACTGTGCTAAGTATCAGAGGTATAAATTAACTATATATCTTGGCCTTGACTGCACTGAGTTCATAATCGATGAATGAATAAAAACAATGCCATCCAGTCAATCCCAACACATAGTGACTCTATAGCATTCCCAGGGCTGTAAGACTCTGCGGAAGCAGACTGCCACATCTTTCTCCCATGGAGCTGCTCCGATCTCAAACTTCGGACCTTTCATTTAGCAGTTGATTACTTTAGCCACTGTACAACCAGGGCTCCTTAGATAAATAATTAGATAAACAAAATATTTTGAGACTGTAATTAGTACTGGGAAGGTAATAAAAAGGTGCTGTACCAGGAAGTAACAAGGAAACTTATTCCAATGGAGTGGATGGAAAGCTTCTCTGAGAAGAAAATATTCAAATGCAGACTTGAAAAATCAGAAGTGAAGCAATTGAAGAGCCAGAGGGAAAACTTTTCAGGCAGAAGGAACAGTAAGTGAAAAATCTTCAAGGTGTGGAAGGACTGAAAAAGTACCAAGAACCCAATCCAGTGTGCCTGGAGCTTCGTGGGGCTGCAGGTGTGTGACACGGAGTTGGAGAGAAGCTGTCAGGAGCCAGAATGCACAGTGACTTGCAGGCTGCAAGAAGGGACAGTCTAGGTAGGCTGTGTCCAAAGTACAACAGGAAACTGACACAAGATGCTAAGTAGGGAAGACAGTGTTTGATGTATGAGGTAAAGAACTCTCATGGTTGACTGGAGACAGAAATATAAGAAAACAAGACATAGAAAAGGGAAGCCAGTCATGAGATTCTACAGAGAAACTTTCTAGAAACTGAGGTATAAACAGGGCAGGTGGAACTGAGAGGTGGCAGTGAAGGTGACAAAGACTGGGCAAAGAATGAGTGGATTCCAGATGCAATAAAATAGCTTACTGATGGATTCCAAGCGTGTGTGTATATGTGTGTTGAGGGCCGTGGGTTGGAGATGGAGGTAACATAGGAAATGAAAAGAAATCCACAATGACTCTAGTTTTACAGCCTGAGTAACTGAGCAGGCGTTGTATCACTTACTAAGAATAGGAGATAGTCGGGGGGATGCTGAACGTGAACACGTAATTTGAAATGCCTTTGAGATATACAAGTAAGTGGAGATTTCAAGAAGGCAGTACTGAGCACAATTCTGTGTATTCCTACCTAACTACTCACCAATGTCAATACTGAAGACACTGGAAAACTTGTAAGCAGTCACCACTGTGCTACAGCTAAAGATTTGATCCTCTTGGTCTATAGCATCATTTTGACGTACTGGCTAAATGTGATTTTTTTTTCTTTCTTGTCTTTTTCTTTTTTTTTTTTTTGTTTGTTCAAGATTACTTCTTACTATCACTGCCAAAGCACAAATTTACCGTATAAGTGATTGGCTCAGAACTCAGAATAAGGAACACCTAAATAGTGACTTTTCCAAAGGACTAAATGGGTGGCAGTATCAAATTTGTAGATCAGTGAGGAAGTCATATGATCTAGAATCTGAAAAGTGACAGCGTCCTAACAGGAGCAGAATCCTCTGGAGAGATGTAACATAGTCAGTGCCGACCTTAATACGTTAATAGACGCACTATAATCATCTTGCTGTTTCCAGAAATGTCACACCAAAAACAATATTTCCCCTAAAATACAGATACAGAGTATCATGGTGCTGCCTGGAGAAACACTTTTGGGGATGGGGGAGCCGAGGGTGTGAGAGCAAAATTCGAGAATTGTAGTTTTGATTCTTCTAAGAGAACATCACCACAGCATGTAAATTTTATCAAACAAAAAATGTATAAAGTGTTGCAGAATCATTGCTGTCAAATGAATATAAGTTGCTAATTGGTGATGTATGTAGTCCCAGAGATGCTTGACATGCAAGAAGAGAGTGAAGTACAACAAAACATTTGTGTGGGCCATCTGGAAGGGTGCACCACACTCCCGCATGTGATGAGAGAGTGGAATTAAAAAGAAACTTTGGGAAACAAGACCTAAATATGTATGAGGGGTTCTCATGTCTTTTTCACCCATCAGGACGCTGGTGAGGATTCCCTCCGTGCACCGCAGAGACTGTGGTGGCCGAGTTAAGTGAAAGCTGAGCCTCCCTTACACAGTGAAGTTGGCCCTCACGCCTCTCCGGTCTGGCCATCCGCACAGCTCTATCAAGCCTGCACGCTGAGCTCCTGACGTCTTTTACATGTAAAACAAAGTTTTGCCAGTGGCTTCCTCCCAAAACCAGGTATCTGGCTGCATGTAACAACAAGCACCTACAGGCACCAGATTTATATTTCG
Source organism: Heterohyrax brucei (assembly GCA_028571685.1). Classification (NCBI taxonomy): domain Eukaryota; kingdom Metazoa; phylum Chordata; class Mammalia; order Hyracoidea; family Procaviidae; genus Heterohyrax; species Heterohyrax brucei. The sequence continues at coordinate 41,770,668 of CM053152.1, read as the reverse complement.
AGGGTGAAGATGCTTTTACATACACACACACACACACACACACACATGAATATGCTGCCCCAAAACAAAAGACAACATGTAAAACAGACACATTTCTTTCTACTCCATAACTGTATGAGAGAATTATCTTTAAATGCTGATTAAAGAAAGGGGGAATAAAAAATATGAAATAGATTTTTGTTCATTTCAGCTTATATATTTTTAAAAATTAATAGTAGGATAATCATGACATAAGACTTCTCATAATTCAGAAAGAAAAGTTTTCATAATTCATGTGTGAGTAAATGCCCCAACCTAAAAGAACTACTCTGTTTTTAAACATGATTTGAGAGTGAATAAGTGTCTTCAGCCTTGAGAGCCAAGCCAAGTGCCATCGAATCCGACTCATGAAGGTGTCATAAAAATTTGGTAATCCACTTTTAAATTAATGGATTTCATTTCCAGTGAGGAGGACGCCCCTGACATCGTGCACTGTTGAGAGTCGTGGTGACGCCAAATAACCAAACCACCCCAAAACTAGGCTGTCCAGACTCAGCCCTGTGTTCTGCTCTCTAACTCTCGTGTTTTCTTTTGAATTCCTTTTGTTTATGTCCTACTTGTGAAGAAAAGTTTAGTGATTTCTTTAGTCCACAGCTGGTTAAAAGACAAATGGACCAAAAGTTCAAATACAAACACCTGAGAAATTGCATCTCCATCATCAGTGGACCTGTCTTAAATACATTTTGCTTGCTTATCTGAGTATAAGCCCCAAGGCGACAACTGTGTCTTTTTAATGTCTTTCACAGCACCAAGCAAATTGTAAAAGCTTAGGTAATGATAAACAATAACACCATTCAAAGGGAACATTGACTCAAAAAACATGAGTTTAACCCTAATGACTTAGACACTTGGTACTGGAGAAAGATCTGACCTTAGAAACCATTTACATAATCCAAATATGCTCCCCCCAATGCAAATTTTTTCTTTGAGTAGCACATTTTCAATATTATCGTAATGAAAGCAGTCTTTGCTGTGAAAACAGAACAGTCTGTACTAGAGCATAATTTTTTTTCACCTAACCTTTACCAAGCACCAACAGTATTCATAATATACTAGACACTGGAATTACAAAAAAGGAGAAGACACATTTTCCACTGTCTCAGACCTCATCATTTAGAAATGGATCGTAAAAGAGTTAAAAGAGAAGAGACCTGAGGGATTTTTTCAAAAACGCATTTGTGGAAAACAATATCCTGGAGATCATAATGAAATGTACTCATTTGAAATGGATGGTCAGTTCTTAAGAACATACCTGCGTGGATCAGCTCTTCGGAGGGAAAATGCAAGACTGATTTTCTACATGCAGGAAGTAGTGGCAAACTACAGGATGCACTCTGAGGGCCTCCTTGGCCTGGCAGCCACTTGACATTCCCACCAGTAGAGTGACCACCCACTCTGGATAAAGTTTGCAGAAGATACCTTGTGGGTGCAAACATAAGAAAGGTTCTAGCTTAGAACACTTATTTCTCATCTGCCTGTTCACGTGAGTTGTTTATCACATGACATGGCTGTCCTTTCCTTACTACACTCGAGGAAATCCTATGGGGCATCTACTCTGTTCTATGGGGTCACTATAACAGAACTGACTCATCAGCAGGTAACACACACATAATAGGGAAAGTTTCCATTTGTTACTTCTCGTTTTGACTCATGCCAATGGACTCAAACATGCCAACTACCAGGAAGATCCACAGGACTGGGCGGTATTTTATTCTGTCCTACATACGGTCACCGCAAGTGACCATGAGTCACCACAAGCTGACTCTGTGGCAACTGACAACAACAACAATAGTGAGGCGATCTGGTCCCTCAGTGGGAAGTAAACTCTACATCTGTGAGAAAGGTACTGAAAAGAAGAAAGAAAGTGTTTTAAGAATGGAATTTTGCAACATGATGGAGAAGGAGCTGAAAAAATCTTGCCTACTCATCCTAATTACCCAATTTTAAACCTGCAGTGTTACTTTGAGGAGGCTTAAGCATATCTCAATATTCCAAAATTCATCTAAATTTTAGATAATGAATTTCAATTTACCAATCCCAATTTTCTCTCTTGAGTCCTGAGTACAATTACCTCTTGTGATTCTTTGTGAGTCAGCAGATTCAACAAAACAGGATGCTATGTGGTCTTTACAAAGCCAAAAGTTATCATGTGTCAATCGAGATATTTTTACAGTCTTAGTTTCAGTAATTGCCAAGGAGGATAATTTCTCTCCAGCAAAGAGGAGATAGTATAAGCACGCCAATACAAAAAGACAGTCAATCACAGAGATAAGAATCTATAGTCATGGATAGTGATGTTCATTCAGTTAAGAGAATGGCCAAGGACCAAACTACAAGGTGAACTTCCACAGAATACACTTCTTAGTTCCCTTCTCTCAGAAGTCCACCCCAGATTCACCCTGCACCAGCATGACTATAAAGAAAATGCTCCTAGATGTTTCTAATACATGAGCACGCCTCTACCCTTTATCCCTCCACACTGTGTGTCAGACATTCATCACCAAACTGCTGGATGTTTACTGGAAAATCTATATGCCTCAGCGGTGATGGCTCCAGTGGTTGGCTGACTGTCACAAGGCCAACCACTAACAGCAAGATCTACTAAAATAGAAAAATTTTGTAACAGGGTTGTCTTCACCTTCTACTCCATTGTCAATGTCAAGCTACAACCAAAGGCAACGGGATAATGCCAAAAATGTAAGATGCCCTGAGATAAGAAGAAATTGTCAACATGTCCAGAGTTCAATGTCTTAACACAACTGATTAAACTTAAACCCTTGTTGGCCTTTGGAGCTGAAAATACGATAGGTATTGCTAATTAAATAAAACCTCCTGTTGTTACTTCTTTGTTCAGTTAGGCCCCGTGTTTTTATCGCTTGTGTGGCAGAGATTACAAGAGATCACAATCTCTGTGTTCTCTGCCACTTTCTGGGCACTAGATTAGTCTACACATGCCAAGTTCTTTTCCAGTTAGCTATGGTCAGGAAACTGAGTTCTTATCAAAGGAGTATGGGAAAATGACCTTCCTTCCAACCTATAGGAAGGATAAAAGGAAGAGCTGTCTAGTCTCCATCTCCTTTTTCTGCTCCCATCTGGATTTTTCACTGCTCACTGGAATAATGATTCTGGGCGCAGTGAGACAGTGCCTAGATCATTAGTGTGCATGTGTGAATGAGAATGCATGCTTGTTGTGTATGTTTCTGTGTGTTTTAATTGGGTTAGCCGCAGTGGTAGCCATGACATCATCCATTAACTGAAGTGAGAGGATGTAGAGAACCTGAGCAAAAGAGAAGGAAGGAAGGTGGTCCTTGGATGACCTCACAGAGCAGCACCTCCCAAACCTGAACTGCAGTAGGTAACAGGAGTGAGTAATAAGCGCTCACTGTATCAACCACCGATACCGTGGGTAGACATACTTCAACAGCACCTATTTAAATTACAGACATGAGGCAGTTTGTTCTTTTTTACTAATAAGTTTCAGGATTTTTCATTTTGAGAGAATGACAGACTATAATTAAATGCCTTATATTCACATTGATCTCCCAGTAGCTCCAAGTTAAGGTTCATGAGAGACTAAAGGATAACTCAGGTGATGAACTTAAAACCACTTTCCAATGCAATGTAAAGCAGGAGTCACAGTGACCATTCCAGCTGAGTGATACTTTTCTCCACAGAGAGAAACATCTTGGATCTATTCCACAGAAGTCATTCTCCCTTAGGGGCTTTGCAACATGCAGTCTCCTTATCATTCCACTATCTTTGGAAAGAGAAAACCAGTATAAATTGAAGTCTGATGGGCCTAGACTATGATCCACAGTAACAGAGTTTGATTATGGTCAGGACGTGGTTATGGATTATAGCAGGGTTGTAGCAGAGTTGTAGCAAGTATCTGGGATTTCTGGCCATTCTCTTGAGGGCAAGTCTGCAAAGGGTCTATGACCTCTCAGTCATATCTCCTGCCTCTCAACCTACAGGAAGGACAGAAGAAAGAGTTATCTATTCTCCATTCCCTTTCTCTGCTTCCATCTGGATTTTTCACTGCTCATTGGAATAACAATACCTGAGAGCAGGGAGAGGGTAGATAGATCACGGGTGCGCACGTGTGAATGAGAATGTGTGCTTGTGTGAATGTGTCTGGGTGTGATAACAGTGTTACCCGCAGTAGTAGCCTGATACCAAATCTGGGAAAGGTGAAACGCAAGACAGAGAATTAGCAATGGGCATAGGGTTACTCCACCCAACCTCTCTGCTTTTGTCAGCGGTGCCTGGTGAAACTTTACATGATAGTATCACAGATACAACTGATGGGGATAAACCATGCTATTGAAAAAAAAATTATTATAAAGAAGAACATCTTTCACTATTAATAAGCACAAATTTTTTTTTAGAACTTGGTGGCCTACAAAGCACTTTTCATAAACATCATCCTCTCCAAGCAGACAGGCTTTGCACCTGCGTTACATTCATTTGGCATCTCTGATCTCAGCGCAGCTTGGTAGACATTTCTGTATTTTTACTCTGCCAGCACGCCTCCTGAAGCCCAAGCAGCACCTTCTGTCCACTTTTCTACCCCAGGACTTCCTCCACACCCATGCAAGCACCATCACAGCTGGGAAGTCTGGGGATGGGATACCCTAGAACACACTGCTGTGAATCGATTCTGACTCACAGTGACCTTACGGAACAGAACTGTTCTTGCCCGCAGGGTTTACAAACCTGTAGTCTTTATGGAAGCAGATTGTCATATCTTTCCCCAACAAAGCAGCTGGTGAGTTCAAACTGCCGACCTTTTGGTTAGTGCAGAACACTTAACCATTACGCCACCAAAGCTCCTTGAGGGTGAGGCAAGGGAATAATGTCTCAGGACAAGGGAGAATTGCAGCCAGTGAAACACAAGAGTCAGTGGGTACGTGCCCCAGCATCCTATGCTTTGAAGAAATGATTCTGAGATACACTCTCCACGCAGTTTCTCAGAAGGTCCTAAGAAGTACAGAGACCATGTTGCCCGCAGTAATACCCAACCACTAGCATATATGTGCTGGTTTTCCTACTTCCCTGTCTCATTTTTCAATACTCTATCAAAACTAATTCATGAAATTGCCTCCCAATAAATTTGCATCCATATCCTGAATCAGGCTCTGCTTCAGAGTAACCAGATAAGGTATCTCATTTAATTATTTCTGATTATAATAGAAGCCGCAATGTGTAATGACATACCAATTACGTTTGCAATTAAAAATGCTCCATCTGCTTAAAGGCTACAAGTTGCCAGTTACACGACTAGAGGTCATGAGTTACCCACACTTCATTTCAAAGACTAAAATTGCAGCCAAACCCAGAAATGCATTCCATTTATCATCTCATGAGACTTGAAGCTGCAGAAAAGTTGTCAACTCAGGAAAGTTATCATTCATCTCACTTACAGTCTCCTTTAAGACTCTTGTTACAAATTTTAACAAACTAGTTTTAAGAAATTAATAGAAAGTAATGCATTAACGTGACTTCTAAAGAAAAATAGCAGTCTCTTAAAGCAAGTCTGCCTTATAATCTTCCTTCTTTTAGGCATTTCTCTACCCTGGTTGCATGGTGGTTAACTGCTGCCAAAAGATTGGAAGTTCAAATTCACCAGGCACTCCTTGGAAACTCTGTAAGGCAGTCCTATTCTGTCCTGTAGGATTGTGATGAGTTTGAATAGCCTCAGTAGTAATGGGTTTATTATTTTAAAATCTAAGCGTTTAAAAAAATTGTTTCAGCTTAAAGCTTCAACTTTCTGAAATATAGCCAAGAACTAAAAAATAAGAAATCTGAACACTTCTAGGCATAGAAATCTATATATTAAAGCCTGTATAATTCATTCACATTAGTACTAATTACTCTGCCTCAATTTTTGTTTGTTTGTTTGTTGTTGTTGTTATTGTTTTTCAAACACACAGTTCTAACAAGTTTCACTGTTTGGTAGTTTAGCCCTGAATGAAATAGAAATAGTCAGATTCAAATAAAGAAAATCAATAATATAGGTGGAAAGAAAATAGATGACAGCATGGTCACAAGAGAGAAGACAATGAGAAGTGGAAAAGAGAATTTAAAAAAAAATCAAACCAGTTTTGATAAACATGTACATGGCAGAGAAAATCACTAGACCTGTCACAACCTAAAAATCAATGATGAGAGAAAGAATCTTGTGTTCACTTACATTTGGCATACTCTGTTTCAGAAGTTACATATATAGGTAGATTACACAGATTTCCCTAGTGCAATTATAATAATTCTAGCATTTATTGACTACCTACCATGTGGCAGTCAGCATGCCATGGGTTTGACATGCATCATCTCAAATCTTCACAATAGTATTGCAAATTACATGTCATTAGCCTTGTTTTAGAGATGAGAAATCTGAGGCTCAAAGGGTTTATTTAACTCCCTCAAAGCAGCAGAGCTAGCTAATTGTCATTCTAGAATCCTAATTCAAATCCGTGTCTTTAAAATCCATGATCCTTTTTTATCCTATGTGGGTTTTACCTAACCTTAAAACATTACTTAAAGTGACAAGCTCCAATTATCTGGCTTACATGAAGCAGCACTAGACAGAGGAGGTATTACTAATTTGGTGATGATGACACGACAATGACAACTAAAACAAGACATGATCCACTGTAAGGCACAGAGGTTTCAGAAACTGAATATCCTTCTGCTTATCACAAACAGAGCAAACCATAACCAATAAAAATGGTACTATATTTTTATTATGTCAATTTTAATAAATAATGGTACACTGCACTTATAATTTATTAAACTTTGTGAAAGCATTTCCCCATACATTATTTCATTTTCATACATACAATATCTCAGTTAGGGAAGTATGCGGAGATATATTTAGCAGATAATGAAATCAAGGACTAGAAGTCTTAAATGTCTCTCACGGCCTCACACGATGAGTTAGTACCGGAGGAAGTAAGTCTCCTGACTCACGGTTTGATGCAGGTAAGCAACACACACGCACAAACAAGCAAATGTGAAAAACTGGAACGAAAAAATATAATTATAGAAAGCATAAGTCAAACATTCTATTGCTAGTTTGACTGAAGACAACAAAATACCATTTTATTAAAATGTTAGAAATGGGCAAAGGGAAAAGGACAGGAGCTTAGCATATTTCTGTGTAACTGGATATTTTGCAAGGATCCTCGGCAGTGCAGTGGTTAAAGTACTTTGAGGCTGGCAAAACCTTGAGCAGTGTAAACCCACCAGCTACTCCACAAGAGGAAGATGTGGCTGTCTACTTCCACAGAGACTGCAGTCTGAGACACTCTATGGGAAAATTCTACTCTGTCCTATAGGTTTGTTGTGTCAGAATGAACTTGACAGCAATAGGTTAGATAATTTTGCTTAACTGGTTTATCAGCCAACTTAGACACAGCCAGCTATAGACAAACCACTCCAAAATTCAGTGACATACAATAGTTAGAACTCCTTGCTATGCTGAGGGACCTACGGGTTGGCTAGGGTCACTTCTGCTCCACATGTCCCTCACTCTCCTGGGAAGAACAATTGTCTGGGAGGATGTTCTTCACATGGCCACAGTAGAGGCATACAAGATTGAGTGGAAGCAGTGACTTGTCTTTAGGATGAGATTCAACGCTGTCGCATTGTTATTTCCTTGTACTTTCCATATCCACTGCTGTCAAGTCGATTCCCACTCAGTGACCCTATAACACAGAGCAGAACTGCCCTATAGAGTTTCCAAGGAGTACCTGGTGGATTTGAATTGCTGATCTTTTGGTTAATAGCAGTGGCCCTTAACCACTGTATCACCAGTGTTTACAATTCTATACATAGGGCAAAGTAAATCACGTGGCCAAGCCCAGCATCACTGAAGAGCGCAGGACTGTGACGGCACATGGCTAAGGGTATGCTTGGAGATAGAGGTGAAGAATTCGAAATAATAAAGCCACCAATCACACTGGTAATCATCATAAGCATTCACGCATTCAATCACTTATTTACACTACATGCTAGACACTGAGGATACTATCAAGACACAACACCCAATCCTGCTGATGATTACAACAGAATATGCATGTGGGTCCAAAAGTGATATTGATCATAGTTCAGTCTGCTCTGTTGATACAGAAGTGCATTTGATGTGTCTTTTTTGCTGTTGTTAGTTGCTGTCAGGTTGGCTCCGACTGATGGTGACCTCATCTGTAACAGGAGGAAACATTGTCCAGTCCTGTGCCATCTTCAGGATCTTTGCTAATTTTGAGTTCCTTGTTGAGGCTGTTGTGTCAATTCATTTCAGTGAGGGTGTCCCTTATTTCCTTTGTCTGTCTATTTTACCAGACATGATGTCCTTTCTTAGTAATTGCTTTTTCCTACTGATGCATCATTATAAGCAAGTTGCAGTCTCAACACACTCGCAGCTAATAAACACTCTGATGTGTCTTGGGGTTCACCACTGTAAGCGTGTGTTTTTATTGCACGATAAAAATGTAAAAGTTAAATTGACTATAGATACAGTAATTCCAGCATATTTTCTTGAAGTTTCAATTTTGACTTAGTCCCCAATTCCTTATCTTTTTCTCATAAAACAATGAAAGCTGTAATTCTTGTTGTTTTAAGATGTCTTATTTTATTATATATGTTAAATGAGGTGAGTTGTTATTGTTAGATGCCATCAAGTTGGTTGCATCTCATAGCAACCCTATGTACAACAGAACAAAACACTGCCTGGTCCTGTGCCGTGTCCGCAATCATTGTTATGCTTAAGCCTGTTGTTGCAGTTGCTGTGTCAATCCATCTTCTAGAAGGCTTTCCTCTTTCTCACTGCACCTCCAGTTTACCAACTACGATGTCCTCCGTCAAAGACTGATCCTTCCTGACAACATGTCCAAAGCATGTGAGATGTACTCTCACCACTTTTTGCCTCCAAGGAGCACTCTGGTTGTACTTATTCCAAGATTAAAATGAGGTGAGTAGAAAATAAAATGACAGAATCTATAAAATAAGGAAAATGTGCCAAGTCAAGTGGCATGTTCACACTGGTGAAACGAAGGAGGGCTACATAGTCATTCTCATCCTTTGCCAAATCTCGTAATGCTTTTCAACCATAATCTCTTCTTCTCTGACAGAAGAGGGCATCACTGTCTTATCCTCAGTCACTAGCTCATATAATAAAATATCATAGGGGCTAAGTACACATTTATTGAATCAAGGCAAGAATGAATACACGACTTAATCACTAAGTCAACCAACAACAATAACAAAAAGAGATAGACCCAATGATCCTTTCCTAAAGCATTCACTTACTGCCTAAGCTTTTTTGTATAAACCGTTTGGATATTGGGAAGCACATATTTCTTTGGAGATATGTCAGGACCTCTGAATGATAGTACCAGTGGTCACATGGCGACACTGTAACTCTTTTCTAGGTATTTTATAGTTAATGTATTCTCTTACTTTATAAAACACTTCATCATCCACAAAATATGATGTCCCTAATATCACATTTCCTACGCTTTCTGAAGTAGCAGTCTCTTTCCCAGCCACATAAAAACTACTGTAGTGTTCAGAACTTGCCATGTTCTCTCCTGCTCATCGGTGACTGACTGCACTTTTCTATTTCCTGTCTGCCTTCCTCTGCTTGTGCTCCTAGGGTCCTTCATTTTTCTTCAGTGCAAACCCACTTCTTGGTGAAGTCTTCCCTGAGTCCCCAAAGGCAAACAACTACGTTCTCATCTGTGATTCCAGAGTATCTTGCATACGTTGTACTATGAGTTTTATAACATTATATTGCAATTAACAGCTCTTATCATAGTTCCTGGAAACCCTGGTGGTGTAGTGGTTAAGTGCTATGGCTGCTAACCAAAAGGTCAGCAATTTGAATCTATTAGCTGCTTTTTGGAAATCCTTTGGGGAAGTCAAAATTGACTCAATGAAGATTTTTTTTGCTTTATCATAGTTCCTAATATTTAGTAGGTGCTCAAATATCTACTAAAAACCAATCACAACTTTGAACAATTGGTTATAGAATCATCACTCAATAATTAAATATAAGTTTACAAAGAGTCACAAATGAAAAAACACTACCATAGACATAATACAGCCTTTTTTCAGCACTTTTTAAGCCCTTCACCAAATCTAACTATAAACATGCACCTCGCCTCATGTTCTGACTTCATTTTATCAACAAGCATTTTGAAAAATCCGGAAACAAAAACAAAGCAAATAGACAAGCATATTAGCATGAAATATGCAAAACTCTGTGCTCTTGTTTGAAGGGTTGCTTTATTGCTCTTAATCCAGTTTACAAATTACAGGGGTTTTACAATGCTCATTGACGTTCATGTTTGATTAAAACATGACTATATGTTTAAGAGCTGGCAAGACTATTGAGCTAGGCTGTGAGTACAGTAGTAATTAGGCATTTTAACACATATTAGTGTAAACAGCTGTATAAAATCCACATAAATGATAGCAACACATATAACATAGTTCAGTTAAATTATTACAAGGTTGCTTTTGACAGATGGCTGAAAATACTCAGAATTACCTGGGAAAATTAACTGCTAGATAATGACCTAGTCCAACAAAGGTAAATTTAAGAGAATGCCTTTTGGACATTATAAATGGAGAGATGGTGCAATAAGAGGAGACTGGGGCACAAACTTCCTTTCCTAATTCTACCTGAGCCTTATGATGAGGCTTTTTTTTAAATTGTGATTGAGTGAAAGTGTACAATCCAAGCTATATTTGCACGTCTGCCTATCTGCAGCTTCTTCTGCTCTCCTCGCCTAGTGCCAGCACAGTCTTCCTCTCATTCTTACACATGTCGTATCCTCTTAATCCCCACTCCTCTCCTACCCACCCCCTCCTCTCCCTTCTAGTAAGAGGCCAGTAGGACAGCATCTTGTAAATGCATGGAACCGTAAAGTAGACACACAGTATGGTCACTTTGTGTCCCCAAGTCTAATCCATTCCTATGTGAAGAGTTGACCTCAGTAACCCTTTATGATCAGGGGCAGCAGCACATCTAGGGGTCATGCTCCCAGGGGAACTCCAGGGCCGCTGGACCACCAGTTCTCATCTTTAAGTGGAGTCCTTGAGGTGCACCCCTCTTTTTCTCATGTTGCCACTGGGACCCCACGTTATGTGCCCCATCATGGCTGTCATTGGTGGTGGCTGGGCACCTTCTGGTTCTTCTGGTCACCTGGTGATTCAGTCACCCATACCCATGAGCCCTTCTTTCTTCTGGGCTCTTTTCCCTCCTGTCTTTGTTGTCCTTGGTGGTCATCTGATCCAGTTGAGTTGAGACCATTTGGTGTACTCACATGGCAGCTTGCTAGCTTCTAAGACCCCAGACACCACTCACCAGTATGGGGCACAGAAGACTCTCTTAGTAATAAGCTAATTATGCCACTTGGCCACAATGCCACCCAAAAGCATAGTCACCAGACCCCACCCCTGCCGCTCTATCCTTGTAATATTAGGTTAAGATTAGAAGACTTTTCAGTTTATGCTGAAGTCCAATTAGGTTGATCTTCTTTCTAATGTCTCTTGTCACTACTTTCACCCAACCTAATTTCTATCAACTAATCTATAACCAGTCATCTCCATTCCTCACTCCCCTCTCTTGTAGCCATCAAAGAGTTCTTTCTTCTGTACATGAGTCTGTCTTTAAGTACTTATAGCAGGGGTCTCATACAATATTTGTCCCTCTGCAGCTGACTGATTTCACTCAACATGATGTCTTCCAGATGAAACCAGGTTATGAGATCCTTCTTAAAGTCATTGTTGTTCTTTATCACTGCATAGTGCTGCACTGAGTATATGTATCATAGTTTGTGTATCCATTCATCTGCTGTTGAGCATCTGGGTGGATTCCATCTTTTTGCATTTGTGGACTGTGCTGCAATAAACAGTCGCGTGCATGTTCATGTGACTGCCCTTGATTCTGTAGGATATATTCCAAGCAGTGGGGTTACTGGGTCAAGTGGTGCATCAATTTCCAGCTTTTTAAGGAAGCCCTAGATTGCTTTCCAAAAAGGTTGTACCATTTTGCAACCCCACCAGCAGTGTAGGAGAGTTCTAATTTGTCCATAGCCTCTCCAGCATTTGTTGTTTTCTGTTTTTTGGATCATGGCCAACTTTGTTGGGGTGAGATGATAGCTCATTGTAGTTTTCATTTGGATTTCTCTAATAACTAATGATCATGAGCATTTCCTCATGTTTCTTTTGGCTGCCTGGATGTCCTCTTTAGTGAACTGTCTGTTCGTCTCCTTCACCAGGTAGTCAGAGGCATCCCTCAATGTTCTTCTTCTTCAGTAGCACTTTCTCATCCTGAGTGTCTTCTCTTTCCAAACAAAGTTGGTGAATTTTTTCTCCATCTCATTAAAAAATTTCACTAGAATTTGTATTGGGGTTGCATTGTATATGTATATCACTTTGGGTAAATTTTTTACCCTTTTCTTGTTGATATTTTGCAGTACCTTGTAGATTATGGAGATCAGACATCAGTCCGACACACAGTTGCCAATTTTTTTTTCCCATTCTGTGGGTGGTTTTTGATTTTTTTGATAAAGTCTTTGGATGAGCAAAACTGATTCTTAGTAGTTGATTCTTAGTAGTTCCCTTTTATCTATTTTCTGTTGATCGAGATTTGTCAGATTTTTAAATCTAAGTTGTATATCGAAACTTCCATTGTTGATCCTAGTTTTTCTTGCTTTATCTTTATTATTTTAGATTTGTTATTTAGATCTTTTATCCAATTTGATTTGGTTTTCTGTAAGGTGTTAGATATGGATCTTGTTTCAAATTTTTCAGGTGGATATCCAATTTTGCCAACACGATTTGTTAAAGAGACTGTTTTTATCCCAGTTTACAATCTTAAGGACTTTGTCGAATATCAACTGTTCATAAGAGGGTGGTGCCATCTCTGGGGTCTCAACTCTGTTCCCTTGGTCTATATGTCTCTTTTTGTACCAGTACCAGGCTGTTTTGACTATTGTGGCAGTGTAGTAGATTCCAAAGTCGTGTAGTGAGAGGCATCCCACAATGTTCTCCTTCAGTAGCACTTTCTTAGCCTGGGTTTCTTCCCTTTCCAAACAAAGCTGGTGAATTGTTTCTCTATCTCATTAAAAAATTTTACTAGAATTTGTATTGGGATTGCATTGTATATGTAGATCACTTTGGGTAAAATAAACAGTTCCGCAATGTTAAGTCTTCCTGTGTACGAGCAGGATAGACTTCTCCACTTATGTAAGTCTCTTATAGTTTCTAGTAGTAAGGTCTTGTAATTCCCTTTGTATAGGTCTCTTGTTTCTCTAGTTAGATTTATTCCTATTTATGTTACCTTCTTGGGGGCTATAGCAATTGGTATTGATTTGGTGATTTCTTCTCTAATGATCTCTTTATTGGTGTAAAGGAATCTACTGATTTCCTTATGTTTATTTTATATGTGGATTCTTTGCTGAACTCTTCTATTAGTTCAAGCAGTTTACTTACGGATTCTTTAGGAATCTCTACATACACAATCATATCATCTGCAGATAGGGAGATTTTTACTTCTTTGCCAATGCACATGCCCTTTATTTCTTTGTGTTGTCTCATTGCTGTGGCCAGAACTTCTAGAACAATGTTGAATAGAAGTGGTGAGAGTGGGCATCCTTGTCTAATTCCTGTTCTTAAGGGGAATTCTTTCCGTTTCTCTCCATTCAGAATGATGTAGGCAGTTAGCTTTGTGTAGATGCCACTTACTACATTGAGGAATTTGCCTTCTATTCCTATTTTGCTGACAGTTTTTAGCATGAATGGGTGTTGGACTTTATCAAATGCCTTTTCTGCATCAGTTGACAAAATCAGATGATTCTTATTTTTTGTGTTATTTATGTAGATTATCACATTAATTTTTTTTCTGATGTGGAACCAGCTTTGCATCCTAGATACCAATCCAACTTGGTCATGATGAATTAGATTTTTTTGTTGTTGTTGAAGATCTCTGCATTTAGGTTCATGAGTGATATTGGTCTGTAATTTTCCTTTTTTGTGGGATCTTCCCCTGGCTTTGGTACCAGGATTATGCTGGCTTCATAGAATGAATTTCAGAGTATTCCATCTCTTTCTATGCTGTGAAATAGTCTCAATAGTATTGGAGTTAACTCTTCTCTAAAAGCTTGGTAGAATTCTGTGGTGAAGCCATCTGGGCCAGGGCTTTTTTTGATTCGTAGTTTTTTGATGACTTTTTCAATCTCTTTGTTTGTGATGGGTTTATAAAGTTGTTCTGCTTCTCCTCCTGGATAATTTTGGTAGGTAATATGAATCTAGGAATCTGTCCATTTCCTTTAGGTTTTCGAATCTGTTAGAGTGCATTCTTTAAAGTATTCTGCTATGATATTTTAATTTCTGTTGGATCTGTTGTGACAGCAACCATCTCGCTTCTTATTCAGGTTATTTGCTTCCTCTCCTCTTTTTCTTTAGTAAGTTTAGCCAATGGTTTGTCAACTTTGTTGATCTTTAAAAAAAAAAAAGCTTCTGATTTTATTCAATTTTTTTCAATCATTCTTCTATTCTCTAATTCATTTACTTCTGCTCTAATCTTTATGATCTGTTTTCTTCTGGTGCCTGAGGGGTCATTCTGTTGCTCTCTTTCTACTTGTTCAACCTGTAGGGTTAATTCTTTGCTTTGAGTCCTTTCTTCCTTCCAGATGTGCCCATTTATAGAGATAAATTGACCTCTGCACACTGCTTTGGCTGTATCCCATAGATTCTGTTAGGAAGTGTTTTCACTGTCATTGGAATCCATAAATTTCTTTATTTCGTCCTTGATTTCTTTATAACCCATAGCTTTTTAAGCAAAGTGTTGTTCCTTTTCCATGTGTTCCAGTTTCTATCAGTGTTTTTTCTGCTACTGATTTCAACTTTTATGGCTTTATTGTCTGAGAAGATGCTTTGCAACAATTCAATGGTTTAGATTTTGTTTAGATTTGCTTTATGTCTATTACACATGGTCTATTCTGGAAAATGTTCCACGTGCACTGGATAAGAAGGTGAAGTTATCTGTTGGTGGCTAAAAAGTTCTGTGTATGTCAATGAGACCTAATTTGTTAATTGTCTCAATAAGATCTTCTGTGTCTTTGCTGAGCTTTTTTATAGTTAATCTGACCATTACTGAAAGTGGTGTACTGAAGTCTCCAACTATTTCTGTGGAATGATTTATCTCATTTTTCAGTGTGATCAGTGTTTCTTTGATGTATTTATATGCTCTAGTACTGGGTGTATAAATATTTAATATCATTACGTCCTGCTTGTGTATTGAAATTTTCAGCAATAAATAGTGACCATCCTTGTCCACAATGGTAGATTTTACATTAAAGCCAAGCCATTACCTGAGGTTAGTATTGCCACACCTACTCTTCTTTGTATGCTGTTAGCTTGGTATATATTTATTATTCCATCCTTTAATCTTCAGTTTGTTCACGTCTTTAATTCTGAGGTGTGTTTCTTGTAAGCAGCATATAGACAGGTCACGTCTTTTGATCTAAGGTGTCACTCATTGTGTTTACTGGAGCACTCAGACCATTTACATGCAGTGTAATTATTGATAGGCATGTATGTAATGCTGTCATTTTGATGTATTTATTTTTATGTTGGTGTTTTCTCTGTTGCTCTTAATGTTCAGTTGTGGGTCATTCTTCTTTATGAGTTGACTTTTCCTCTTTTTCAGTGTTGGTTTTGTGACTCTTGTGACTCCTGTATTACATTTCTTATTTTGATGTCTTCATTGTTATTGTGCTTTGTGGCTACCTCTATGAATATTCTGAGTTTAAATATAGTTTTAACTTCTACATGTCTTACTAACTTTGCCTCCATCTGAAAGGACTACAACTACTACAGTATATTTCTCTTTTTAACGTGATGGCATCTTAGTTTTCATGATAGGATCGCTGGTTCCCTTCTCTTAATGTTGTAGCTATGATTGAATTTTGTGCTTTCCCTAACTGAGTAGGTTTCTGTATGTTGTGTCCTTCATTGTCTCCTTAAATACAGATGTAATGGTTTTGTTTTTCTAAGCAAAGAGCTTCCTTCAGTATTTCTTGTAGTTTGGGTTTGGTTTTGACAAAGTCTCTAAGCTTCTGTATATCTGCAAATGTTGTAATTTCATCTTCATATTTTAAAGTCAGTTTTGCAGGATACATAATTCTTGATTGAAAGTTTTTCTCTTCCCACTGCTTCCATGCTGACATCATTTCTGCCAAGAAGTCAGATGAAAATCTGCTGGGCTTCTTTGTGAGTGTTAGCTTTGTTTTGAGTCTTGCTACCTTTAAGAGTTTCTGCTTATGCTTCATTTTATTAAGCTCAACAGCAGTGGGTGGGATTATAATATGCCTTGGTGTCTTTCTTTTGGGATCTATTTTTTGTGGCATTCAATGCATGTCTTGGATGTCTATGTTTTCTTGTTTCGTAAGTTCAGAGAAGTTTTCTGTCAGCAACTCAACAGCAATAGTCTGTGTGTTTTCAGGTATTTCTCCAAGTTCAAGACCTCAAATTAATTGTAGATTATTCCTCTTGGTGGAGTCCCACATATTTCTTAATTCTTCTTCATTTTTCTTATTTCTTTTCTCTGATTTCTCCTGATAAATGCTGGTATCAGTAGCTCTATCTTCAAGGTCACTTAGTCTAATTTGCAATTTGTCAACTCTGCTCTTTTGGCTTTGTATTGTATTGTCTAATTCTGCAATTTTGTTATTGATCTGTCAGATTTCACAATGTTGATATTCCATCAGTTTGAATAGCTTGCTTAATTTTTCATTTTGCTCTGCTGCATTTTGATTAATCTCTAGGAGAGCTCTATATCTAATTCTTTTGTACTCAACTTCTGATGGTTTCAGAAAGACTTCTTCATCTGGGAAGCTTTTTCATTCTTTATTTTGTGAGTTTTCTGTAATCATGGATGGATGTTTCTTTAAATGCCTGGTGATGGTCTGTTGCTTACAGGACATCTAGAGGCTGTTTAATACACCTGTGTTGCCTTTTCAGAAGCTGAGGTATAGTTCTGAGAAAGGATTTGTTCACTAGCTACCTTTTTGCACTGTAGTGACTGGCCCCAGTGAACTCTCTGTGATGGCAGGCTCCACCTCCTGGCTGGCAAAGACACCATCCTACTGATACAGTCACTGGGTCCATTGACTAGTCCTATGATGTGGGTCAATAAAGGCTGGAAGTGATGTGGTTGGGCTGTACAGTACTTATTTCTTCAGGCAGTCTTATTTTAAAAAGCTAAAAGCTACCTGACCACTTCCAGAATCAGTCAGGCCATTAGGTGTGGCAGGCCCCTACTTCCATCTGACAAAAGAGACACCTCTTCAGCCATCCCCAGAAGCTATGCTGCATTTCAAAGTAGAGAGAGGCTGCTGTGCTGGTGTCATCACCCACTGGGGTCTACTCATGATGCAAGACTGTGCTAAACACAGTCTTTCTCCTGGAAAAGTGCTCCCAGACTGGCACTGCCTCCAAGATTGGGAATTAGCCACTACTGAGGCCTCCAGTTAGGTAACTCTACCTCCAAGCTGAGCAAGATAGCATCTAGGTCAAGGTGCTCCTTGTAACACAAAAGAGCTGAATCTGTGGTGGAGGTCCAAAAAGGGAGGATGTAAGGGCTGTGATGCCCCAGTCTGCCACCGGGCTCTCAATATGTGTTATTCCACACACTGTCTCTCTGCTTCAGCACACACCATTCACTTCAGAACTTCAGCTCAGCTTAGCTACCTGTTCAAGCCCATCCCCCACCTACTGGCCAACAAAAAAAAAGATGAAAACACCAATACTTTTGGTTTGTGCAAGCTGGCTGCTCAGCATAAGCAGAGCTCAGACTGAGAGGTAGTTTCCCACTTAGTAGGATATAGTACAAACTGACAGCCCATGCTGTGTCCTAAGGCTCACTGGTTGTCCAGAAAGTTCCCTTCAATTATCAATCCAGGCCTTAGTTTTCAGAGGTAATTGAAGAGATGTGTGTCTAGTCCACCATCTTGACTCTACTCCCTATCCTGAGGCTTTTTGTAACTGGTAGAGTAAGACTGGTTACCACTTACTAAACCCCAAAACCAAACCCACTGTCATGGAGTCAATTCTGACTCGTAGGGACCCTATAGGATGGAGTAGAACTGCTCCATAGAGTTTCCATGGAGCATCTGGTAGATTCAAACTGCCAATCTTTTGGTTAGCAGACACAGTACTTAACCACTCTTTGCATACATAAATAGACAGATAGACATTTAATGCAAATTAAGAAGTATAGGACCCTGGTTGTCATGAGGGATATGGACATCTTGAAAATAATATCACAAGCAAGAGATGTTAAAATGAAGTATAACTCTACCACTTGGTTTTATGCTGTACTTCAAAGATCTTGAGCTTCTTTGCTTTCATAGGTTTACCATGGTAGGTATGCTACCAGTAAAAATCAAGCAAAAGGAATATCTCAGCTCACTGGCAATTTCTGATAGCACAGAGTACTGAGGTCAGAGGCAACACTTGGAGACACCCAATACCACTTCTACTAAGGCCAGCATTGGACAACAGCCAAATAACCCCTTTGCGGTGGAGTTGATTCTGACTTACAGTGACTTTATAAGACAGGTATAACCACCTCATAGTATTTCCAAAGAGCTCCTCATGGATTCAAACTGCTGACCTTCCGGTTAACTGTAGTAGCATTTAACCACAACACTACTAGGATTTCCAACCAGTCAAATATAAAACACCCATTGGCTTGGCATTGCCATCCTGTCATTTCTGGCTCATAGCCACCTTATAGGCAGAGAAGAAATACCCATAGGTTAGTAGGCATAGCTCTTAACCAATATGCCACCAGGTTTTCAAAACAGTGAAACAAACCAAAACCAAACCCACTGCCACTGAGTCGATTTTGACTCATAGCTACCCTATAAAGACTCGGTAAATTCCTGTTGCCCTTGATGGAAGAAAGAATGAGACAGTGTAACACTTCCATCTGTTGATATAGCAAGCTATTGTGCCACTTATGGTCTGAGCAAAGGGCTTTCAAAACGCAGAGCGAGAGTGAAAGATCAGTATTCATAAGGATAGAATTTCTAGTTGTATTTTACAAACTTTAGCTTACTATTGCACTTTAAAATATATGCAGGCTGGTGGAACCAGGGATTCCAGGAACAATATTCCTAGCAAGTTCTTTCACTTCTCTCCCACTCCATTCCACCTGAATACCAACATGATTATTAAAATAGCTATCTGCACTTCTCTGGGGGCACATTCAATAGATTTTTGAAGGTAAATCATATGAACAAAGAAGAATAACTCCAATATATGTCAGTAGAAATAAAGGACTCCCTACAGGGCATACGGCATTTTTAGCTTCATACACCAGGTCTCTTATCAAATACACAATATTGATCAAAAATTAAAAATAATATGCACAGTGGAGACTTCAGCTCTGGCTCTAAAATATCTGTTTTGAATGTGTTCATAACAAAGAGTACTAGAGTAAGAACAAACGAAAACTTGGGTTAGATTTAAAATCAGATTCTAGAGCTGACGCCATATTTCTTCAGAAAAAGGAAATCAAGAAATCATCCTCTTCCTATCACTAAGCAAAAAAAAAAAAGTTGCCATAGGGTCAACCCCGACTCATGGAGACCCTAAGTGTGTCAGAGTAGAACAATACTACATAGGGTTGTTTGCTTCTGTTTTTATTGTTGTAAAAATAAATAAAACACAACATTTACCAATTCAACATTTTAACACGCACAACTCCATGATACCAGTTACATCAGTCATGTGTGCAGCCGTCACTCTATCCATTGCCAGATTTTCCATCTCCATAAACAGAAATTCACTACTTTCTAAGCCATCCTTCCCCTTTTGTCCCTTAAATATTTAGTTTTTTTTGGAATTAGACCACCAGGCTTTTCTTCCAGGATGCCTTTGAGTGGGCTTGAATGCATTAACTGTTGGCACCGCTCAGGTGTGCTTATCTCTAAATATTCCTCCTGCCCCCTCAAAAAAACTCATTGCCATCAAGTCGATATTGACTCATAGGTACCCTATAGGATAAAGTAGAACTACCCCATAGAGTTTCCAAAGAGTACCCGGTAGATTTGAACTGCCACCCATTTGATTACCAGCTGTAGCTCTTAACCACTATGCATCCAGGATTTCCTATCTCTAAATAGGACTACATAAAGGGTTTTCAGAGCGAGTCTTGTCCATCTCATTCTTAAAGAGCTCCAGAAATTCTGGTCTCATGTCTTTTGGCTAGCATACCACACTAGTCAAGCACCTGAATCTTTAGGATGGGCTTGGTTTGTACCACTCTTTAAACTCATTTACTGTTTCCTAGACCTCTTTGGAGACCTGGTGGCACAGTGTTTAAGAGCTACAGCTGCAACCAGAAGACTGGCAGTCTGAATCCATCAGCCATTCCCTGGAAGCAGTTCTACTCTGTCCTGTGGAGTCACTAGGAGTCAGAATCAACTTGATGGCAATGGGTTTGGGTTTGGATTCTCTCTAACGCAAGTTCTCAGTAAGAAGTGACTTCTGTCTTTGGCCTTGGTAATTGGTCTCTCATGTTGTTCTGTAAGCTTATTTAAGATCCCAGCATGAACATAGCCTATCAGGTCCAAATAAGCCACTCTACGGCCACCCTGCATCCCCACATCTCAGCCCCAGTGATCCTTTGCTCTCACTGGCCCTTTCTGAGGCATTCTCGCCCCTCTGAGATAACCCAGAAACTTCAAGATGTTTTCTGACTTCTCTTTGGAGTGGCTCCAGAGAGTGGGAGAAATACTAGTTTGAAGCATCTATGGAGTTCCCAGCAGCCATTTCTTTACTTCCCTGGTGTTCTACTAGGTCTGGAGGATTTTCCAAAAAAACACTGTCTAGGGTTGCTATTGTATGCATCCTGTCTCCCCACTTCACTCCGTCGGAGTCCAGGGACATATCCAAGCTTTCTTCATAGACGCAAGCTAAACTCTCAAAAACGTATCACCCCAAACTGAAAATGTTTAGCTACCTCTAAGGGTCTGAGTGAATGGAAACGCTGGTGGCATAGTAGTTAAGTGCTGTGGCTGTTAACCAAAAGGTGGGCAGTTCAAATCTACCAGTCAATCCTTGGAAACCCTATGGAGCAGTTCTATTCTGTCCTATAGGGTCACTGTGAGTCAGAATTGATTCCACAGCAATGGACTGATGATTGATTGAAGTGTCCGAATGAAGTCCCTGGATGGTGCAAAGGGATAACACACTTGGCTATTAGCCAAAAGATTGGAAGCTTCAGTCTACTCAGAGGTGCTCTGGAAGAAAGGACTGGTGATCTTCTTCCAAAAAACTCAGCCATCGAAAACTCTATGAAGCACAGTTCTACTCTGACACACATGAGACTCACTATGAGTCAGATTGACCTCTGGGCAACTGATAAGGCTCTGAATAACTGGACTTTTCACTTCTCTAAGGCCTTGTTACTCTGCATGGACAAGGAATATCATTATTGCTATCATCTGCAAGTCAGTTAAGTATGCACACTCTCAGACTTGCTTCATACCCCCACACTGACCTGCCGAATCTGAAATAACTTTGACAATCTTCCCTGCTAATTCAGATGTACAGTCAAGTTCGGGAAGTGCTGCTAGTTAAGGTACCAGCTGCTTCTGCAATTGGGATTTAGTTGTTTATTCCAAAATGCCTGCTTCTAACTAGGCAAAGAAACCCTGATGGCAAAGCAGTAAGGAGCTTGGCTGCTAACTAAAAGGTCAGCAGTTCAAATCCACCAGCCACTCCTTGGAAACTATGGGGCAGTCCTACCTTGCTCTATATAAGGTCACTATGAGTTGGAATGGAAACCCTGGTGGCATGATGGTAAAGTGCTACTGCTGTGAACCAACAGGTCAGCAGTTCAAATCCACCAAGTGCTCCTTGAAAACTCTTTAGGTGGTACAACTCTGACCTGTAGGATCAGTGTGAGTTGGAACCGACTTGTCGACACATAACAACAACAATAACTTGAGTTGGAATAGTCCAGATAGTGACAGGTTAGCAAAACAAAAAGCCTTGCTTTCAAGGGCGTTTCCTTTACTGGGACTTTTCAGAGCCCATTTTAAAACTCAAAGTCGAGGCCTGTAGGTTTTCTTTCTCTGATCTTTAGTGCATCTTGATGTGATAAACATCACTGATTCCATACATGAGAGGATGGTAGATAAATCAGACTGGTCTCTCCAAATTTTATTCCACCACCCAACCAAAGAATTATAAAAGAGTTTCTTACAGCCTTACAGGTGCACACATTAGTGTGGATTCTGATTCTACCAGGCTGAAGATTGTTTCAAGTTAATGTAGTTCAGGTAAAACATATCTCCTGTTTCTATAACCACTCACCTCTTCCCGGGCCTCCACTTAAGGTCTATCTCCTTCTCATCCCATGTGTAACTTCCATTACTTAAACTCTCCAAACACATTCCACACATGCACTGGCCAAGAACATTTAGTTGGTCCTCCCAACAAAATGAGGTGACTTTTACCTATTTTGGACAAACTATTTGCTGCTTCAACCACTGGAAAACTTTTGAGATGGACAGGGGGAAGGTAAATGTATGCTTTCTAAATCTACTTTTTAATGAATGGGAAGGAAAAAGGACTAACTCATTTTTTGACAACAGAATTTCTGGGAGACCTACCAAAATGTTCAACCACAGGAGCAACCCATTTCCCCTTTTGCCAGATATCGTAATGGGGTGTTTTACAGAGAACTTAAAAGATTTGGAAAGACAAGCATACCCTTTAATAGCTTACTTCTTTCTAGTACCCTAAAAAACATCAGTCTCTAATACTGTCAGCTTTTTTGTTCATTGTTATTTCAGAGAAAAACATATTACATATATATAAGTTTATATAGCACCTTTGCTAGATCAAGTTCAAAGGGCTTAAACAGCATATAATTACAGCATCTTGGCAAGTTAAGAGAAGCAGATATGATCACCCCTATTTTAAATGAAAGTGTTGTCAGAAAAGCCAGTCTGACTAACAAGACTCTTGTCTTTACTGAATAAGAACACACAAGTAAAACCTAAGTCTGTTTCACTTTAGTAAGCTTTATTTTACTTGTGACAAGTTAAAGGAGTCACTAGCAGGGGTCCAAACCTCTCTAAAGTCTTAACTGGACTGGGAGAGAGATTGAAGTTTTTATACCCTCAAGGCTAAGCAGGCAGCTATGCTTATTCAGCAGTTTTCAGAGAAAGGGGCGTAATTTCTAGGGATGTAGGTGGGAAGAGGCTAATGAGGTTGCGTTTGCAGCTGGGCACCAAGACAGATTCTGCAGCACAGCTTTTTGGGACCTGGAGCAGGGCTTACTATGACTTGTTGCACTTGCACAGTTTCTTGCGCCTCCTGTTTGAATCCCCGGACTGGGTTGGGGTTCTGAGGTGCTCCCAGTGGAAGATCATTTAGCAGTCAAGAAGTTTCCCTTTATGTATGCTCAGCAAACTGTTTCTAGCCAGCCAGCCTCTGCAAAAACAATTCAAGGACACTAGTTAGCTACTCTAACTTATTTTATCCTTCAAGGATGTAGCAAAGCCAAGACAGAATTGTTTTGTTTCAGACGGTTATCTCATCTCACATGTTTCACATTACGTTTGGTTTATGGCAGTTCCACTGCCCCATCTCCCTGTCTCAAAACGACAGTGACAAATTGGCAACAACAAGTCTCAGTGCGATTATTTCCTTTTATTTTCTCTCTGAAGTCACAGTTTGGGACATTAGATAATATGCACTCTATCTAGAACCTGTGACTATTTGATCACTGAGGCTATTTGGTCATTCAAGTTCCTCCTATGGAACTCTAGACACTGCAGAGAGCCAAGTTCTCCAAGGTGGCTGAGTCATCCACTCTCTTGATGCAGCAGACTTCTTCCCTTCAGTACTCTTCTCACCACTTTACCAGTGTGTATTATTACCCCTAATATACTTCCAGCTATTTTCCAGCTTTTATGGACTGATAAAACCTTTCTAGGAAACATCTACCTTGCCTTTTAGTTAGGAGCAAAAGAAAACATGTTCTGCTGGTAAACACACCCCACAGAACGTGGCAAGTGAGAAATTATCCCCGTTTCTCCCTCCCCCACCTAATTTTTTCCCCATGCAGCATTTAGAAAAGTCTGTCCAAGAATATTACTGTATGAAAAAAATAAAAAAACATCATCTCAAAATTATTAAAATCTCTGTGGGAATTCATGATTAATTTTAAGGCCTGGCAGATTAAAATACATTATTATGTACACTCTAGTGCATCCTTTCAGATATTTTCAGAATCTGATTTTGCTCTCTTGATACACACCAATGACTCTACATGTATCTAGTAGATTGCAAGGAATAGATTAGCATTAAAGAGGCAGTATTGTGCTGTTAGGTTGTTATATGTAACTTGTGCTCATACATTAAGAAAAATGTACCTGGCATTCCCCCGGACATGACCAGGCCTCTTAAAAAAAGAGAAAGAGAGAGAGAACCATTAATACTGGGTGACAATGCAGTGTGGCAGCAGATCTGAAATTGTGACCTCTTGAGTATTCACTGACGTTTTTATCCAGTTCCCAGACAGAAGACGAAGCACAGCAGCCTGCTAAACAATGGAATACAGACATTTATTTTCAGAAGCTGTCAAACTTCCTACTTTCTAATTACAAAAGAATTGTCCTTTTGGCTTTTCTGAGGGAGGTCACAATTGCAGTTGCAGAGAAGGATAAACCCACAGCTTCCTTCTCTTTGTTAAGGACAAAGAATAAAATCTATGAAAAACAAAGCACAGACAAGCCTTACTATGTTGCACTTTCTGAATGTTCATACATGCAGTTTGGATCTTCTTTCAGAGTCTGACTCCTGCTTTGGATGGCCTTCCTCCTTGCATGACCTTGAACAAGTAGAAGGGTTCTGTGTAACTAGGTGGGGGTGTCTGTCACTCAGGAATCAAGCTGCTTACCTCCAGCCAATATATTCTATGTGGTATACTTTATCATTAACAAATATTATGTATAGAAATGAAAGTAGAAGATTCTGATTCAGTTAAGGATTTCACAGAGCTTTTGACATGGTAATAACTTAATAGATAAGAGTGTTTTGCTGTTGTTCCAAAGCTAAAGCGCAACAATTAGTCACATAAAACAAATTCATGTTTTCTTTTTTAAAGGATGCAACCAAATACACACAGAGAGCAGACCTTAAACAAAGGATGAAGTATTCATGTCACACATGTGGTTCTCCTTTTCCCCTAGTCTTGTTCCCTTTCCCTTCTCTGCTAGCTTCTAATGTTATAAAGTATTTCTGTTTTTAATAATGCTTTGAGTGTGAGTTTACTCTCAACATCTTAATTTATGTGAGCACTACTAGATCAGTCCGTTCTAAGTTTGGATTGCTATAGAAGAATCCTGATCAAAGGGGGAAAATGCATCACAGAATTTAAAGTTCGTGGATTCTAGACTTTCTGGAACCAAGACTGATGGATGAGCTCCTAAAACTATTGACAAAAGACAATCTTTAAATCTTAAACCAAAAGTAACCCCTGACGCCTCCTTAAAACCAAACAATAGCTTAGCTTAGCTTCGCTAGTAAAAAGGTCAGGCCTGCTTTCAGCATTATACTCTCTTGCCTATACATGGGATCAAACTGACAACAGCCATTGGAAAGATTAGAGATGAAATTTAGGGGGCAGTAGTTTGTGTTAATAGGAGAGGAACAACTCAGGAAAGGAGGGTGAGAACTGTCGCACATTGGGAAGAAAGCAATCAGTGTCATTAAATTTGTGCATGTAGAATCTGTTAAACTAACGTAGTTTTGCTGTATCTGTTCTCAATAACAACAACAAAATAAAATTTGAATAAAGGTAAATAGTGTTGGAGTCTGACTGAACTGTGCTTATTTTCAGTAAGGAAATCCTGGTGGCATAATGGTTAAGAACTGCAGCTACTGACCAAAAGGTGGGAAGTTCAAATCTACCAGGTACTCCTTGAAAACCATATGGAACAATTCTACTCTATTCTGCAGGGTTGCTGTGATTTGTAATTGATTCGATGATTATCTAACAAATATACCTATATACATATACAGAAACCCTAGTGGTATAGTGATCAAGAGCTACATCTGCTAATCAAAAGGTTGGCAATTCAAATCCATGAGGTGCTCCTTGGAAACACTATGGGGCAGTTCTACTGTGTCCTGCAGGGTCGCTATGAGTCAGAATTGACTTGATGAAAGTGGGTTTGGTTTTGGCTATATACACATATATGTACTGATGCATATATGTGTAGATAAATTGATACACAGAGACAGGCAGGCCGATACGCAGGCAGATAGACAGCCAGGAAAGAGACACTGAAATAGAGTTAGAGAGAGAAAATACTTCAAACATGATAATATCTGCACCCCATTCCTAATCTTCACTTCTAGGATAATAGTATGTAAACCACATAAAATTTAAAACAGGATCATCAACTTAAAAATTTAAACAGTAATCTTAAGCCTATTAAAAAGAAAAACAGAAGAGGAGAATAACACAGTAGAAGAAACAAAACAGATTTGGCAAGACCTTGTGACTTTGGGTGAGCCACACAGCCTCTCTGAGGCTTGGTTTTCACATCTAATCAAATATTATAGTACTTATTTACACAATTATGAAATTCAGACACATATAAGGCATCTGGTACAGCAGATATTCAAGATATTTACTTGGTTTCCATCCCCTTCAGTATTTAAAGACATGAAGCATAAAAAGGATTTCTTTAAGATCAGACAAGGAGTAGTTTTCTCTCGTGAAAGGAGCAAAGACAGCACCTCAGGTGTAGAAGCGAAATAAAATCTAGAGTCAGGATAGGAGAACTTGGGGCAACGAAAAAAAGCAAGAAATAAATTATGAAAAGATTGAGAGTGCCGGCAAACCTAGAAGTAGAAATTTCTGGTTCAAGTTAAACATAGCTGAGCAAAAGTACTCAAAAGTTTTATTGAGACTGAGTCAAAAAAGCCAGTCTCAGGCCTTGGTAGTATGTGTCTAGAAACCACCCGCCGTTAGTCAGGCATCCAGTGCTAATACTGCAGTGCACCGTATTTACAGCTGTGGTCTTCTTTCTGGAGGAATTCGTTATTTGTTATTTTTGGCTTGATGGACATGTTCTATCCCTCACATAAGAGCAATGAGGAATAGGCTGCTTTACATGCTCACAAATAGATGGCCTGGAAAGAATGGCTGAAAGAGAGGAAGAATTTGCCTGAGAATGGGAAAAAATCCCATCCAGAGATTTGAACTGCCAACCTTTTAGTTAGCATATGTAGCATTTAATCACTAGGCCACCAGGGTTTCTGTATGCATATATAGGGAGAGAACCAGAAGGCAGCCGTCTGACTGGTGTATAGATTTGGGGCTTTTTGAGGAAGTTGTAGAATGTATTTATGCAATGTAACTACCCCTGCTAGCTCCCAGGGGACTTTCATGTTAACGATACTAATACCAATGGTAACATCCCAGTTATTATGTGTTTATGACATACGCTATTCCAAACTCTTTAGTGAATTGATCCTCAACAAGTACCAACAAAATTAGTGCAGCCTTGGTCCACATTTTGCAGATGAGGAGGGTAAAGCACACAGAGACAAAATAATTCGCCTACAGTTACATATCAGTAAGAGGGAAGCTGAAATGCAAACCCTAGTAGCCTGGTTCCAGAATCTGAGCTTTTAGCCACTCACTCTGCTTCAGATTCAAGAGTTGGATGTTCAGTACTTTTAATGAGACAACATGTGAAGACGAGAGAAAGATACCCTGATTTATTCTAACCACAGAACTAATTGTAATAGTCACACAAAAAATAGCAGTGATATGTTACTTGTGATGTGCTAGCCAGTGGTGTTAAGGCCTTTGTTATTTTTGTTAGTTGTCATCAAGTCAGGTCTGACTCAAGGCAATCTACAGAATAAAATGTTGCCTAGTCCTGTCCCACCTTTATAATCATTAGTATGTTGAGATAGTTGTTTTGGTTATTGTGTCAATCCATTTCCTGGAAAGTTTCCTTCGTTTTCTTTGACTCTGTAATTTACCAAACATAGTACCCTTTTCTACCAACTGATCTTTCGTGATGATGTGTCCAAAGCAGTGAGCCAAAGTCTTGCCGTCTTCTCTTCTAAGAACCATTCTGGTTGAATTTTCTCTAAGAATATTTGCCAAGAACCTTATGTATTATTTAATCCTATCAGCAACCCATATGATAACCACTGTTAATCTCCCATTAGTTTAGACAAGGAAACTGAGATCATAAAGTTTAAACAACTCAACCTATGTCAACAGTGAATAATGCATACCTTTGCCTTTGTAATTCCTGGTTTGGGCTTGTTTCACCTTCTAAATGGAACAGATGGTGTGTTAGTGGCAGTCTCTCTGCTTGGAAAACCAAGAGAGAACTGGTGACATTGAATGGGACAAGATTACTGGAGCCATGAGATTACTGAACTGCCCTGCTGGTGCCATTCTCACTTTCTAGGAGATCTTTAAGTCACACAACGATATTCTCATGAGATGACAAAATGGATTAGGCCACTCATCTAACTCAGGGGCTTCCCTAGGCACACAAGCAGCTATGCACTCAAACAAACACAAATATGTCTCCCTCAGTGTTGGATCGAAGCCTCTCCTGACTTAAACCTATTATTGTAATGTAGGATTGAAGTGGAAGGTGAAGATTTAGGTCGTTTGTTTTCTCTAGAGCTTCAATTTTCACAACAGTATTAAATAATAACTCATAAAATAGGCTCTGACTATGATAAGTTTAAATCCAAGTTCATTAAGATTTCCACCGATGGTCAGGGTTAAAACCTAACCTTGATTTTCTAAAACATCACAGTGGAGCAAGTACTGAATTCCAAATGTTCTACAATATTAATTCCCTTTTGTATTTGAGGCAGCTTAGCCAGCAGCTTTGGGCAGACCTGTGAGGAGGAAAAAGAAGCAGCTAAAGGAAGGAGAAGAGGAAATCACTGGTGCATGAACTGAGGGAACTCAGCCATTCATAAAAGGATTCCATAGTCAAGATGTAAAAGGGTTTCTGTATAAGTTTCCCACTTGTTTTTCTTCCTTTGCTGAAACATTTTTAGCTTTAAACAATGAGAAAACTGTAAAAAAAAAAAAAAATCCTTTACATCAAGACAGCTAACAAAGGGAAAAGCAGTAAGTTTGGTTATTGCTTCAAGAATTGGAAGTGAGGCATCTGCACCCCCAACATTCTCTGATGGTGAATTCATTAATTCATTCATGTTTTCATTCAATACATATTTAATGAATGGGCATGAGGCTAGATGAGGCTAGGTGTGGGAGACACGATCTAAGCAAAAAAATAATGTCCCTGGCTTTTATGGTATTTATATTCTATGGTTAGAGAAAACCGATAAACAAGTAAATGTTCAAATAAACTTACATACTAAATGTTACAAAGATAAGTGACAGAAAACACAAGTTGGGTCTATACTGAATTGGGTAGCTGGAGTAGAAAGCGGTTTGATACAACCATAAGAAGGTAGAAACAAATTCTCATACATTTAATCTTTTACTTTTTCCTTTTCGCTAAATATCAGAGCAATGGGAAGAAAGATAGATCCATCCCTACAATGCCCATTACAATATAAGATAGTTATTCCACTGGAAGCACCCAGAGTGTGGAAAAGGATGGATGACTGAGGTAACGAATCAGGAAAGTCTTCAAAAGAGAAGACTTTTAAAGCATGAGAAAACATTCAACAAACGGAGGTGTGTCTGGAAAGGACCTTGAAATAATATAATGAAAAGAGACACATGACTGTGAATATTTACGTTTTATCCTGGGGGCAAAGGAGAAGTACAGAGACTGGGAAACAGCAGATTCTATCAGATTTGCACTTGAGGAAGACCATCAGGACAGAAGCACAGAGAACTGATTACATCAGATGGGACACATCTAGGAAGATGAGTTAAGAAGCAATTAGGTCAGTGAAGAGAAGTTTTCACTCCGTATCCTCCACTGCTAGTGGTCCCATGGGTATTATGGGAGGAAATCAGCCAGAGAAGAGGCAATCAACAGGCATAGCCTTTGCTCAAAGGTAGAAGCTTCTCAGACCAGAGTCTGTAAACAGTCTTCAGGGGTGTGTGGGTGTGCTCTCCCAAGCTGGCAAGTGTCAAAACTACACAAAAGAAGCCCAGAGGTGGGGCAGTCCCTTCCCCAAAGGACTGAGCTTACATCCCCAAATCACTGTGACTCTACTCTGTACACATACAAGCCTGAAGGAGAAGTGTCTTCATCTGCAGTTCTCTGAGCATTCACACTGACTGTACAAGAAAGACTATAAAATATTGTGCTTCGGAAAGGTATTTCTGCTTTGAGAATCAAGTCAGGATAGTTTCCTCTGATCCTGCATGTGTCTGGCCCTCCTGAAATAGAATTTTAATTCCAAGAAATAATTCTTAGCTATGTCTGAGAAGAAAAGAAAATATCTCTTCAACACTGAAGCGCATCTAATTCAACATCTTCCTCATTGTTCAGCAGCCACAATTCCAACAGCAACATATTTGCTTCTGATATATTTAATTTTTAAAATTGTATTTGGAAGATGTATTATTTTTTAAACTCACAGCTGTCTTTGGACTGATTTTGTGTCACTTCCCATTTGAAAACTTCAGGTGTTGCTTTCAACCCTTGCTGCTCCAGTCCATCAGTGATGATGTGTCGTGCTGGCTTATCAAGCAGGACCTGGCAACTGGAGACCACCTGGAGATGCAGCAGCAGAAAGATACATTTTGAATATGCAAAGATGACATGGAGAATAAAATCAAGGCTGCCAAAAAAAAAAAAAAAAAACCCAGTCATGGAACTAAATTCACTTCCTTTTGTTCATTCCGATTTCTGACATTAATCTTTTCCATAAATGTGTTTCCTCCATAGTTCAAATTCTGCATTCATACCATGAAGAGAGTATCTTGTTTACGATGAGTGACTCATTTTGTAGAGGAAAATCAAAGCACATATCGTCAATCCAGACAGAATTCTCTTGTGAATTTACTTACAGAAGCAAGCTTGCTCCTTACCTAACCAAATGCACCGCCATCAAGTCGGTTCTGACTCATAGCAACCGTATTGGTGAGAGTGGAACTGTCCCATGGTGTTTCCAAGGAGTGCTGTTTCCAAGGAGGCTGATGGATTTGACTGTGACTAACCTTGTGGTTAGCAGACATAGTTGGAAATGTTTACATCATATGAAAATGGACATAAATCTCCTTGGAAAGTCAAAAGCCAGGTAAACTTCCCCAGAGCTTTGAGACTTGAAGACTGTCCCATGAAACTTCAATTATGGTTTTTTCTCCTTGGGTAATTATTTTTCGGCTTTCTAGTTTTTTGCTTGCTGCCTTCCTCTGCCTCAGAGATGTTTCCATATACATCTCACATGAGTGACAAATGGTCACCCCAGCCTCTAAACACCAGTCATGGGGAGAGAAATGACTGAGGGATATAAAATAAGCTTTGAGTCTTGTTTTTAAATGGAGTGCAATTGGCAACCTGGGTACTTTTCTAATACCAGACACGGGATGCAACAATCCAGTTCTCTCATCTCTCATCTCGTGAAAGGCACACCAGTTTATCCATTCTCAGAGGAGATAAACCCAAGGGCAAGGAAGAGCAAGTAATATGGTGTTCTTGTCATGCAGCTCAAGATTTTTAAAACACATTAACTGTAATTTTTTGATAGTCAGAATTTAGTGAACCATTAAAAGTGACCCAGTTCACTGAACCAAACTGAACTGAACAGATGGAATTACACCCTCCCTATGGTTGAATGGCTCCATGAACAATGCAAAGTCTTCTTTTAAATCTCTCTTCTGCCTGCTTACCTCACTTACGCAAACATGTTGGGGACACGTTGGTCATTTTTATGTTTGACTGTTCTCTTTTAAGCAACTGGAATTAGAAGCTGGTAACCAGAATGTGCCTAGTTTATGGGCCTCAAAGACTCTGCTCAGCAGGCTGTTTATATGCTGCCATATTTTTTTCTGAATTGGATTCTGCATGACAAAGGCCTGATTTCTCTCCTTCAGAACTTGAGTCAGATCTCATTCTGTTTGTTTTTTGGCTCTGTTCTTCCGTCATCTCTTTTTCTTCTCCCTAGTGTAAAACACATACTGGAAGTGATATCCTCTCATGCCTTCCCGTGAGGTCCATGGCTTTCCAAGCTCACGTGGTTATGGAGACTTTAAAAATTAAATGTCTATTGTTCAGCTTCTGTCACTAAAAAATGGGCCTGATATGAACCCTCCAATGAAGCATAGAACGGCATCCCTGTGAAACGGAATCCTCCAGTAGCAATAGCAATGCATCTTATTTTCTCTAAAAATGCCAAATATTCTGAAGAACAAGATGATACAAAGGTTGGAAAAATGAAAATGAAGGGCCTCTCTGAGCCTCCAGGCAGTGAGAAAACAGTGAGAATATCTCACAGAAAGAGATACATAAAAGGTTAAAATTGTGGCAAAATAAGAATAAAACCCAGAGACCAAAACAGAGCCATCTGTATCTACACAGACTTTAGAAAAATAGAGATTAGAGAGGTTTCATTATGCTGGCTGTCATGTGACTGAGGAAGCTGTAAAACAAACTGTGTTACGGTCTCCGGATGAGGTCTTAGAAGTGGAACCAGAATGGGTGCGCATTTGTTTATTTTCGTCTGTATCAGCTTTAAGTGTTAATTAACACAGTGCACTGCATTATCTCTGTGTCTGTGGAGCAGAGAGAGGGCCAACATCGTCCCCACCCCAGCCTCCACGTAGCTTCTGTAGGAGAGTTCTGTGAGACATTTGGGACTCAGTGCAGGGTAGGGATAGGCCAACTTTATAGCCAAATCAGAACTTGGCACTGAATTTGGGAAAGGCCAGTCAATTAACTTCTGTGTCTCGGCTCAGTTATCTTCAGGATGGGAAAGTTAATACTGCTCATTATGACCCTGCTCGATACTGATTGGAAACTAGGTCAACAGCAACCAAAGCAGACGTTGACATTCCGGCTTTCTTACCAACTTTGCATCCTGTACCACCCTCAAGCTCTCCAGTCTCTCCAGTTTTCTACACTGTCTGCCCT
This sequence comes from Heterohyrax brucei, assembly GCA_028571685.1. Lineage (NCBI taxonomy): Eukaryota > Metazoa > Chordata > Mammalia > Hyracoidea > Procaviidae > Heterohyrax > Heterohyrax brucei. The sequence goes on along the minus strand of CM053152.1, from coordinate 41,737,480 downwards.
TGCTCATACTTAAGGAAAGTAGTCACGAATGGGAAACCCTGGTGTCATACTGCTTATATGTTGCATCTGCTAACCAGAGGTCAGCAGTTCAAATCCACCAGGTGCTCCTTGAAAACTATGAGGCAGTTCTACTCTGTCCTATAGGGTCATTGTGAGTCGGAATTGACTTGATGGTAGTGTTGGGTTTTGGACATGAATGACTGTATACAATCGGAATCTTCTTCTGTGCTGCCATTCTTTTTCTGTGGTGGAGGAACCTGAGGCAGCATGAGAGCCTTGGTCTTCACTTGTCCCTTAAATATTTGTCTATATGCAACCAGTCCTACTCTTAAGATAAAGTAATTCCATTTATGAATTCAACATTTATCAAGCACCACTATGTGCCAGGATTTGTAGAGATAGAAGTGTTTTAAGAATAAACAGACACATCCAATCCAATCCATTCCAATCCACTGCTGTCGAGTCGGGTCTGAACAGACACATAGGGAAATAATGACATTATAATAGTGATACAAAGGGTATCTATAATGATGAGCACTAGCTGTTTCAGTGTAATTTATAACAAACTGGAAAGAAAAAAATGCCCTGCCAAGCAACTAAAGTTAAATGAGAAACATTTCAAGATTTCTCTGTTGTCTTTTAGAATAGGACACGATGCAGGAAGCCCTCAACAAGCACTAAATAAGACTGAGAAGAAAGAGAGAGGCTGCTGTTTTTCCTGTTGTCTTTGTGCCCTTGCCTCAAAGTGGCCACAACTGCAGCATCACTGATGTCATCTGGAATTTCTTCATCATTTTCAAGTTTCAAGATGAGAGTGAGGAGCCATAGTGTGCACTTTTCTCAACCGATTTGAAGATTTCAGCAGGGATTCCATCAGCTCCAGATGCCTCGTTGTTTTTCATCTGCTTGATGGCTTTCCTCACCTCATAAAGAGTTGGAGGATTTTGAGATTGCACTGATTGGGAGTAGTGGGATGGAGTTGAATACGCTCCCACTGATAAAATAATTTCCACCAAAGTCCTTGAAAAGCTCTTTTCAGTGTGTGTTGACATTCTCACTCTCACTGAACAGTTTCCAAGTGTCCTTATCTTCTTGAATGGCTCATATAGAGCTGCAGTGGCATCAAACCTAATCCATGTGGCTGTTGAATCGACTTTACCGTGACTTCTCCCCATCTGCAGTGTGTGATGGAAGACTCCTTCGCTTACAAATGTAACAATATCTTTTACTTGGGTCAATGACAATGCCAAATGCCAAAAGATCAAAAGCAAGAGAATCATGGCAGACTTAGTTTCAAGAATGTTACTGAATTTCTAACTTAGAGCTATTAAATAGTGTTTAAGAGAGTCAGGGCTTTGAGGTAAACTAGCACATTGACACTCTTGGAATTATCATGTTACGTCAAATGTTGTGCATTAATTCAATGGAAAGCCATTGTTTTGATTTAAAAGTCTGTTTCCAGTTCAGAGTGTTCTAATCTTGCAGGATATAGTTCTGAGAAACTGGCTTTCCCTAGCTCCCTGTTGCAACACTTCTTTCCTACTTACAGGAATTGAGTTGGATTATGGCTTCACATTTTATCAGGAGAAGGCATATCCCCTCTGTTGGATTAGGGCTCTTATTTTTCTCTGCCTAGCATTGTCTATTCAGAGGGCATTATTGGACATAGTGACCTAGTAAAGAATTTTTCTACTCCTTTCAAAATAGGACAAGTATCACAGGTATTGAGTTATAACTATCTTCATTATTAAAAATTAGAACTTCAAAAGAGCTCAGAGACCATGACCCAACTACTCTAATCTTATTGGTGAAGTGGTGGTTATCCCAAAATTGCACAGCTGGATAGTGGTAGAAACTATCCCAAGACTCATGCTTTTGGGGCAGGTTTGTTCCAACCCCAATAGTCCATCTTTCTAGAAAATATTACACCTAAGGTATAAAAATCCAAATCCTTTCTCCTCCAACTTTACTGGAAAACAATTTACCCAGGAAACATATGAGTATTCATATGATTTTGCAGAGCCCTCAATCTATATTGGTTAAATATACCATACCAGAAATACAACACTTAGGAATCCAACATTATAAAATATCATTCCAAAACCAAACCAAACCCACTGCCACCAAGCTGATTTTGATTCATAACAATCCTATAGACAGAGTAGAACTGCCCAATGGAGTTTCCAAGGAGTACCTGGAGGATTTGAACTGCTGATCTTTTGGTTAGCAGCTGTAGCACTTAAACACTATGCCACCAGGGTTAGTAATTAAATATTACAGCACTGATGTTAATAATATTTCTTGATAATTTCAATATTTAGGGCACCATAAAAATGCATAAGATCTATTTTAAAAGGAAGAATAACCACAAGGACTACAAATATATATATATATATATATATTTTTTGCTTTTTTCAACACTGAGGAAAGAACCGCAGGTATTCTGTGAATATAAACTGTAAGGTGCAGGGTCTGCAAGATTACTCCAAAGTGCAGAAAAGTTTCATATGTGTCAGTCTCAAAGAAACATTGAGTTTAAGAGGAGGAGACAAGCAATTGATAATCTTCCAAGGCACAGAAGTTGGTTTAAGAGTCTTTTCTGGGCCTTGAATGCATCAGTGATGAACGATCATTGTATGTATCCAGTGAGCAAAGCATGGCGATATGGCTGCAGGCTTTCAAAGACGGCCTGAAGCACACAGCCCTGTCCTTGAGGTGCTTATTGGCTCAGAGGAGAAACAGGGCACCCATGAATCAGGAGTAGGCTATAAGTTTCAGATTATCACAATGAAGAATAACAAAATACTTAAACCATAAAGAAAACTTTTCTACACAGTAAAGAGGGTCTTACTTTTGGCGTTCAGTTATTCCTGCTGTCTTTTCCTCTCATTCTATTTAGTAAATTAGGCTTTATCTGTAACCTTCCATTGTAGCTTCTTTGCTTTCCGCAGCCTAGCATATTTCTCATTCATTCAGCAGTTCATGCATCATTCATTCTTCAAATGTTAATAAACATTCTTTATGTAATAGGACAGAGTCCTGATAGCACAGTGGTTATGTGTATGTCTGCTAACCAAGAGGTTGGTGATTCGAATCCACATGCTGCTCCTTGGATACCCTATGGGGAAGTTCTATAGGGTTGCTGTGAGTTGGAACCAACTAGACAGCAATGGGTTTTATGGTTTTTAGTTTTTTACTTTTTCTTATGTCCGACATCGACGGCACTTGGCTTGGCTTGGCTTTTCTTATGTGGTGGGACAAGGTGCAGAGTGGTGCAAACTGCTATCATGTTCTGCTATTAACTGCAAAGTTGAAGGCTTGAGTCCACTCAGAGACACCTGGTAAGAAAGGCCTGGTGGTCTGTTTCTAAAACATCAGTCACTGAAAACTTGTAGAGAACAGTTCTACTCTGATAACTATGAGGTCATCATGAGTTGAACTCAACTCTGTGGCAACAGATTTTATAATAGCACCATGGTTGGTCTTTAATGAGAAAGCCATAATTCCTGCCTTTGGCAGTGATTAGCGGGGGCAACAGAAAAGGATAATCATGCAGTATGATGAACGCCTCAGTAGGAGTGAACCGGTAATGCTAAACTGTGCTAAATTTGGATGAGAACACCATGTCTAATCTGAAACCATGTGATAAGAATTACACATGTGATTGATCTTTGATAACTAATAATGAAGAGCAGTAAAGAAAGAGCCAGGTAAGAATAGTCACATGCGCTGATCTTACTGCGTTCCAATTTATTTTGTGCACAATGTAGAGATATTCTCATTACCGCTTCCTTAATGTCTTCAAGGAAGCTGATCATCAAGGTTCTAAACAATCCACCACCAAAGCATCTTACTGTTATCAACTGAGTGCCCAATATCAGAATAATCTTTAGGAAAATTATTCTGGGCTGTAAATTTCTGTGACAATTGTCTACACAGGGTCCGCCTTAGCTTCTGTCATCTATTTTTCATCTCCTGCCATATTCCCAACTGCTCAAGGGCTACTCTCCTGAATGTTTATCTCCAGATCCCTCTCATACAAGGATCTATCTCCCATGTTCCCTGAGGCTCTTAAATTTCTTTACCCCTCTTCCGCTTCATGGATTAAAGAAGAAAAAGAAGGAAGGCTATCCTCAAAAATCCTGGTGTCAGAAAAGATACAAAGCCAAAATGATAAGCACTTAGCATTATCCTAAGGATTATTATATTGAGTTCCACTGTCTTTGCTCTGCTTGAAGGTGAGTTATTAAAGGTGCTATTTTGTTACTGGTATGGGCTTAGCCCTAAAATTTGTTGGGTGTGTCATGCTGTAAGAAGAGGTATAGGGTCAAGGTGAAACACCCAGTGCTCCTACATTTTGGTAGAAGTCGTATCCCAGAAAGGGGATGCTGAAGATGGAAAAATATAAAGATATATTCTAGCACAGGATGTTCTGAAGTTTATAATGACCATGATCTAATTTGTGTTTTAAAACATTCCCTCCTGTTACCATGTGGAGAATGAGTTGGAAGAGAATATAACTGAGCCAAGTGCCGTGGAGTCGGGTCCGACTCATGGCGACCCTAGGGGCATATATAACTGAAGCGAAGGAAAATAATTGAGGCTGTCTTAGTTTCCTATTGCTGTTGGAAGGAATTACCACAAAATTAATGACTTAACACAACATTATCATCTTACAGTTCAGGAAATCAATTCTAAACTGAGCCAACAGACTGTGTAACTTCTGGAGGTTCTAGGGGAGAATCCATTTCCTTGCCTTCTCGAGGTACTAGAGGCTGCCCTCATCCCTTGGCTTATGATTCTGCATCACTCAGACATCTGCTTCTGTTATCATATCTCTCTTTCTGACCTTCCTGTGTCTTCTGGAGCCCTGGTGGCTAAGTGGTTAACAGCTACAGCTTCTAACCAAAAGATAGGCAGTTTGAACCTACCAGTTGCTCCTTCGAAACTATGGGGGCATTCTTCTCTGCCCTGTAGGATCACTGAATCGAAATCAACTCAGCGGCAATAAGTTGTTTTTTTTGTTTGTTTGTTTGTTTTTTGCCTCCCTCTTATAAGAATCCAGATAATCCAGGAGAAACTCCCCATCTTAATTACATCTACAAAGTCCCTTTTCGCACGTAAGGTAACATGTTCACAGATTGTAAGGATCCAGATACGGACATCTTGGGTGTGGGTGCTACTCATTCTACCTCAAGAACTTTGAAATATCCAGTCTAAGGAGACTAGGGAGAAGAGGATTGGAGAGATATTTAGAGGATGAAATTAAAATTTCATGATTGGTTGTGGGCATTGGAAAAGTCCAAGAAAACTCCATGCTCTCTGGCTTGGTCAACTGGTAGGAAGGTGGGGCCATTATCTGAGACAGAGTATGAAGGGGAAGCCCGTTTGGGGCACGGGTGCGTAATGGGGCCCACTTTGATATGCCTATGAGAAACCCAATGGATGAATATCCAAGGCTGCATGTCAGGGAAGGAATTAGAAACTAAAAGGTGCATCTCAAAATCATAAGGGAAAAAAGAAAACTGCAGCCTTGGAAGCGGTGTAATTTCTCAGAAAGAGTATGTAGAATGTGAAGAGAGAATGGCTAGGCACAAAAGAATACCAAGTTTCAGGTTCTAACAAAGCTTGGATGATTCCAAGGAGGCAGAAAAAATGTGACAAACATTGTCTTTTACTAATCCTCATTCATTCACACTTCATTAATTGCTTCTTCTCTGTCCCAGATAAGTTTTGACTTCCATTTTGACTCCTATTTAGTAACTGGAAACCCTGGTTGTATAGTGGTTAAGTGCTATGGCTACTAACCAAAAGGTCAGCAGTTCAAATCCACCAGGTGCTCCTTGGAAACTCTATGGAGGCAGTTCTACTGTGCCCTATAGGGTTGCTATGAGTTGGCATTGATTCCACACCTCTGGGTTTTGTTTGTTTTGTTTATTTAGTAACTACTCAGTCTTTCTCTGATATTTAAGAAAGTGCTGATTCTATCCCGCTGCCAAGAAATGCTACCAGCAGCATTCCTATTGAGAGAAATTAGCATCTCCAAGGAGAGATAAAAAAGGAAGCAAGATAAATAAATGTCCAGAATAATAATGTTCAACAGTTTGGGGAAGAGGGTGATTTGATTAGGTAGTCGAGAAAGACCTTCCTGTTTCTGCTCCTCTCCTCACCTCAGTGCTGTAACTTCCATTGCAGCTATTAAAACTGTCATCGGGAGAGAAGAAAATCAAAGAAAAGTTTTGATGCTTCTTATTAGTCTCTCTTTGGGAGCCACGCTAAGACTGCTTCATCAGGTAGGGCTTCCGTAGATCAGGTATAGACAAGGCTGGAATTTCTTTCATGTGAGAATGTTATAGAAGCACGTTCTATACATTTAAAATGTCAGCACATCCTGGATGTTGAATGCCTGGTAGGAGTTGGAGTATGCGGGTTGGAGTATCCTGGGGCTCACCAGACCTGAGAGATGAGAGGAGCCTGTAAGTGCTATCCTTCTTAGGCAGTGGGAGGGAAAGTAGACCCCATTGTTTCAGCAGGCTCTAATAAGTCTGCAGTTCGGTTCAGGCCCTGGCTTGGACTCAGTTCCAGTTCCTCCACTCCCCTCACTAAATGTTAGCAACAAATTGTATCCACAGCAGCCCATCAAAGGCGCCATGACGTGAAAGGGGAGAGGATTCTGTAGGCTCTTACTCCACAGGGATGCTCTCTCCAGACAGAATCAGCACAGATTGCTGGCAGAGTGGAAAAGCATTCATGGAAAAAGGTGATCAGTGTGAAAGAAGCCAGGAGCTGTCAGAAAGATAACTTTCACCATCACTAAGTTCTCTTCCATCACTAATTCACCCGATAGAAACCAAGCATGGCCTATCCACTGTCCTCAAGTCTGAGTTTTCGTACAATGCAGATGTCCAAGTGCAATGACAGACCAGGTGAATCAGAATCCCTGTGGCTCAGGCACAGGTGTGGGCACACACATACACACGCACACACACACACACACACACACGCACACACACACACACACACACACACACTTTTTTGTTTTTTTCAAAAAATGGCTCCAAAGTGATTTTTAAAAAGCAGCCAGACTTTAGAACCACTCGTAACAAATTCCATGTGGTACCACTGCTGATGAGTAGGGTTCAGCTCTATGGTGCAGTGAATTGCTTTTATATGGTCTTTCTAGCCATGATCTCATTAACTCCCACAAATTGTTGGCTGGCCCTCAGTTTTCCAAGGGAATTGTTTACTATTCAAAATAGAGGCTTAAAAATCCATTCAATAGGACTGAGCCCCTTGCAGTTCAACTAGAGCATTGGTATGTTTTACCTTTCTGCTAGGCTTCTAAACAGGTCAGTCCCACAGAGGTTGGGGCTGGGTGGAAACTCGTTGCTGTTGAGAAGAGTCTGAAGCATAGCACATCCTTTGAAAGCAGGCTGTCTGCACTGTGACTATCTTAGACCCAGATGAAAGGGCTGTAACAGCGAAGACGGAGCAACAGTGGGCTGAATGGCCCATAGAGAGAAACAGCTATGACAAGCTGGTTGATGAAAGGTGAGAAAGGTGGCTGTGGTGAGCTTGCCGGACTGCAGGGGGAGAGCTGGGGCCCGCCAGATGGGAGGTCTGCCTGCTGCTAAAGAGCTGCAACACTTGCCTGTGCAGGGCAGAGGTCTGAGTGTGCCCTGTGCAGCAGGCCTCATGCCTGGGCGGTGTGATGGAAGCCACGCGGGCCTTTGACAGCGTGGGCCCAACTAGTATGCCACGAAAGAGAGAACCATGTGGGCCTAAGTAGCATGATGGAAGTTGGAGAAGAAGCTTAGAAGTGTCCAGTAGCAGAGGCTTGCAAGATTCCATACAAGGGTCTTCTGATGGCAAGGTAAGGCCCAGTGACATCTGGCAGCAGAGCAGAAGCCTAGGGAACTGTACAGGTCCCCTAGGTAGCATGGTAGGCCTGGGTAGCATGGTTGTAGGCAGAGGTATCAATGACATTAAAGACGGCATCTGACCTGAACCACAGAGCTCATGCCCAGTAACATAAGAACGGACATTGGTAATTTGGGAAACTGTTCCCCTTTGAGATTATGTGATTACCATTTACTGCTTGCTCTCTGTAAGGAATAAAAATAACTTTCACTTTGCCAACATTGTATAAATACCTCATGTGTCCAGCTCAGTCATAGGTAAACGTACCCCTGCGGAATGGCTGACGCCAGTGCGTACACTTGCCTCATTCCTAGCTGTCTTTTGACTGCGTGGAAGTTTGAGGCACAGCCTGTCTGTATGTGCAATGTAGACGGCAGACGAACATCCAAGCTCGAAGGTAGCCTGAGTTTTATTTTGACAGTAGTCTAAAAGATTAGCTGCCACATCACTCTTCTAAAAGCAAACTCCAAACCATCACAGCCAGCAACTCCAAGTACCACACCCGGCAACGCCCCCCGCAGTGGGTGTTACGCTGTCTCCCCCCGGAGTAAAGGAAGACCTGGATTCTGGAGCACAGACGTGATAAAGGAATTCTCTCACTCTGGAACACAAAATAGACAGTTTTGAGGAATCTCCCCGGTTTTTTTCATGGTTAAATACAGACACAAGTTGTTCAGTTCCTATTGCCAAGTTTATCACCTGAAGATTTCAGTCCTCCCTCCAGCGCCTACACTGTCAAACGAACATGAAACCTACCTCTCTGAAGCCGTTTCCTGACCTATAAGGACAACACCACACACGAACAGAAAGCAGGGACTCAAGAAGATACTCGTACACCAGTGCTCATTACACCCGTTACAGCGCTGTTCACGATAGCCAAACGGTGGAAACAACCCAAGAATCTATCAGCAAAAGAGTGGATAAACAAAGTGTGGTTCCTGTACACAATGGAATAGTATTCAGACATAAAGAGAAATGAAGTCAGTCACAAAGGAATAGATATTATATGATCCCATTTGTATGAAGTATCTACAATAGATGAAATGTATAGAGTCAGAAAGTAGATCCGTGGTTATAAAGGTCTGGGAGCAGTGGAGACTGGGGAGTTCTTGCTTCATGGGCACTCAGTTTCTGTCTACCGAACCCATACCAAACCCGTACCAAACCCACTGCCTTTGAGATGATTCTGACTCATAGTGACCCTATAGTCTAGGGCCATGGAAAAGTTTGGGAAACCAACAATAGTGATGATTGCACAATATTGTGAGTGACATTAATACCACTGGGTGCTAATGGTTAAAACAGTAAATTTTAGTTTATGGATATTTTGTCACATTAAAAAAAAAAAAAAGAAAAACAGGTCACCAAGTACCTATCTTTTTATGGCATGAAGATCACGTACAGAGATAGAGTTAGTGCACAGTTGGCACCAAAAGTGGCCCCTTTTTACCCTGGCTGCACTAAGAAAATAGAAAGATGAACTAGGCCCAGCTCTGACTCTCAAGAAAGCTCCGGCTCAAATAAGAATCCTAGATAAAATTTGATGACACGTTCAAGCCCATGAGCATGTTCTTGACTAGTATTAGTTTGAGCCAGCAGGAGAAGACATTACCATCAGGCAGGGTATGATTCATTGACAAAGTAGACTGGAGGAGGAAAAGCACAGCTAACTTACTCATTTGGGGTTCCTGCTGGCATGGTGTGTAAGTGCTATGTCTGCTAACCAAAACTTTGGCAGTTTGAATCTGCCAGGCCCTCCTCGGAAACTCTGTGGGACAGTTCTACTCTGGTCACTATGAGTTGGATTTGATGGCGCTGGGTTTGTTTTTTGTTGTTGTTTGTTTAAGAAGGAAACCCTGGTGGCGTAGTGGTTAAGAGCTACGTGTGCTAACCAGAAGGTAGGTAGTTTGAATTCATCAGTGGCTCCTTGGAAACCCTATGTGGCAGTTGTACTCTGCAGTTTAGGGTCACTGTGAGCCGGCAGTGACTCAATGGCAATGGTTTTTATTTTTATTTTATTTTTTTAATGATGAGAGAATCTTTACCAAGAAAGTTGACAGGATTTGGATTAGCTGAGAAGGGAGAAGAGGATTTACCCACATAGGAATCATGAGAATCAAACCAAAGAGCTGTTACTGAGTGAGAAGCAAGTTTTCCTCTCTTAATTCCTTATTTTCTAATATCATCATTTGGAAAAGAGCCTTCTATTAACCACGTTTCCCTTTCTTCAACAAAATCAGATGAGGTTTCCCGTGTATTTTTGCATCACTGTTATTTTTTCTTGGCCTAGCTGGCTCACCCCTGAAGACAGCCAGCCAAGCCCAGCACTTCTGTCTTTACAGATCTCACCATGCAACCATTACAGATTGAATTTCATCCTCTTTCTCTTCAAAGAAAAAGATATGTTGGAATTCTAACCCCTTTACCTGGAAAAGGAGCCCTGGTGGTGTGTTGGCCAAGAGTTCATCTGCTGACCAATTTGAATCCCCCAGCCACTCCTTGAAAACCCTAGGGGCAGTTCTAATCTGTCCTATAAGGTTTCAGTGAGTTGGAATGGAAATGAGCTTGGATTTTGTATACATAGTTATATACACATATGTACCTATATGTTCGAAGTAACAATAGCAACTCAAAATATTAGATAGGAACCTTAGGGGACAGTGAGTTCATGTTAATGGAAGAGGAACAACTCCAAAAGAGAGGGTTACACAACCCAAAGAATGTAATCGTTGTCACTGAATTGCACATGTAGAAATGATCAAGCTGGTGTAGGTTTTGCTGTGTATATTCCCAATAACAACAACTAACAGCAAAATTAAAAACAAAAACAAAAAAAGAATATACATAGGGACACACATATGAACTTGGGGAGGGAGAATGCAGACGCCAAGGAATGCTAACAGACACCAGAAACTAGCAGAGAGACTCACAGGAGGAATCAACATACCTGAGACACTGATTGGACTCTTAGCAACCAAAACATTGATAAAACAAATGTCTGTTCTGTAAAGCCACCCCTTGTGATATTTCTGTTCCTGCAGCACTAGGCAACTAAGACAATTACACTGCTTTGCTTGGGGAGTGAATAGATACTGTTGCTCTTTGGCCCTGACGTGTAGTTCCTTCTTATGAGAGCAGGTGTCATGCCCATGCCTTTGGTACTTCAGCTTACTGTCTCAGCACAGAGGATTTCAGCTTTTTGTGTTTTCCTAAGGACTCTCAACAGCTGTGGCATGCTGCTTCACAAAACAGTGATGGTGATCCATCTCTTGAATTTGTAATCCCTCTATATTTTGTCACTGATTGCGAAAGGTTTTATGATGCAAAATACACAAAATCAAAAAATATTTGGAGATGAATGTGGCTTTCCATTTACCTCAAGGTGTCTTTCTTCTTAGCCCTTCCTTCCTCTGCATGTTACATAGATGAGCTATTGCAAAACCTTTCTCCCCTACCCCCCTACCCACCTCCAACCCATCCCTCAGGAAGAACATGTCTGGATCTCTTTCAGATAAGAATTGGGCGAAGCAAACCAAGCCCACCCCTCAGTGAGGCAAACCCCAGAAACTCCCTTTCCAAGGTTTGGGTGCGATGAAAACCAAGGTTTGTTTTGCAGAGTCAAGCACTTTTCTCCTTGAGACGTCAACCCCTGTGCACAGCTAGGGAATTTTAGTCCATTATGTTTCTGATTCATTTGCACTTAACTCATCAAGATATTGTTTTGTATGAGCTGTTTGATGTCCGAAGCACCTTATGAGCCTTTTTATGACCCTTTTATCTGAGAAGCTGGGAATTATGCCTAGCCAAGAATAAACATAACTCAGAGCTTCGAACTCAGCTCAGAACGTGGAACCTCTGTTTCAGCAATGGCTAAATAGGCTATTCTTCCCGAGTTTTACTGTGTATAACTGGAAAGAGACTGAGTGGAACACAAGGGGAAAAAAACAGCTAACCTTGATTCAAAAATGCTTCCTATCAGCCCTGGTGAATGTTGTCATTTGGTCAACATTAATTAGTGTGAGGGAAAAAAAAATCATCTTTTATATTCAGTCTATTTTTGAATGGTTTAAACATAAAGCCTCTTTTGAAGGAGGGGCGGTGATAGCAGACTCCATTTTGCTGTTGTTTTGTGAGCATGGGTTCTTAATCACATGAATGAACTTGTTTGTACTAGTTAACTTTGCTGGAGTTTAGGAGTTGTATTTAAAACAGATTTTTATCCTACAGTGATATTAATTTGATAGGATCCCTGATCTGTAAACCATTGGTTATCTTGGTCTCTCCTGATAAGGAAAAAAAGTGCCGAGGATTTCCAGTTGGTGAGCACATTTGGGCAGAATCTTTCACACGTCACAAATTGCAGATGGGAGGCAGTGATCTCGAACATGCAGTCACATTGCGTGACCATCTGACACCTTCCATTTAGAAAAATAATACTTTCCTCCTAGCATACGCTCCCTGCTGCAACCAGCACCAAAAATTATGCCTGGGAGAGCCGTTCCTCTTAGACCAGGGTCTTAAATATTTCTTAGGTGGCTTTTAAAAGATTCATACTGCAGCCATACCTAGCTCACACCCTAGCCACCCACACAAAAACCTCAAAAAGGGGACTCCTCAAAGAAGCTGCTGATCACAAAAACATCCACAAAGAACAAAAGGGATAGGGGTGGGGGAACTGGAAGGAGCAAGAAAATTACACCAGACACATTTGTAAGGTGATTTATTCTTGTCTTTCGCGTGATTCAAACATATTCACGTTAAATTCAGTGGACTTCTTTGTGGACTCGTTTCCAAACCCTTCACAGTGGCATAGAATTTGGTGGTCCCCAGGAGGGGGACTGAAGTCCCTGGGACTGTATATAACTCTCTCACCTGCCAGTGTTCTGCACTAACCCTTGCTCATTTAGGACAAGGAAGAGCATCTCTGCCTGGCCTCTTTTCCTGCACATTTAATGACCCCTGGCAACAGCAACAGCAGTGATTTCCAACAGGCACATTCAGCCAGACAGATTTTTAACCAGAAATTCAGAATTCTCGTAGCATGTCCAAATGGGTATGGCTTATGTGCTGATTCACAAAAACTGTGCTAAATTCTATATCTGATCTCTATACGTATCCACACACACAAAAGTGCACATTCTATGCACATGCGCACATGCATTTACATACATGAGTCTCTCTCCTTTTCACCCCTGAAGAAAAGCAAACTACTTTTGCAAACTTCTAGGTTGCTAATATCTATCTGGTAGGAACGAAGAGGATGTGAGCAGCTGCTGCCCCATGAGAGCCGACCCCGCTGTATTCTCAGGATCCTTTGGGGAACAGGGTAAGGGAGATTCTCATCATAAGCACAGAACAAAGGTGGCCAAAACAGTCAACCACCTGCTTCTTAAACATACTACCTTCTTCCCATTTTCACACTGCCCTAGGTTTCAGGGGATTTCCCCGCAGTAGCAGGTGAGTAGATTTGAGATTTATATACTAGGATTTAATCAAAAGGTTGAAAAATAATGCTTTTTTTCTTTTTACTAAAACTGAAACTGTACTTACAGGATTAATATCATGTTCTAAGAATTTCTTATGGAAAAAAGGAAACAGAGCTTAAGAATTATACGGTAATAATAACAATAATGCCATTCTTCACTTCTGTAATGAAAGTTGCTGCATCAGAGAAGAAGGTAGGAAGTTTGTTCTCAGGAAAGCTCTACTGGCAACCGCAGGAGGAACTAACTTATTTTCCTGCAGATTTTGAGAACATAAAGGTGTTGAGAACAACACTCTTTTGTGACATCAGCTCTGCTTCTCCATGCAAGGGACAAAGCCAGTAAGTGCACGACTTTAAAAAGGAAAATGAACAAGAGAATATTGTTTTGACCAAGGTTGCTGCTAAGAAATCCATTGCTCCATAAATATTTATGTGAACATTTTAGTTTGTTGCCATCTCTCTTGATTTTGGACAGGTAAAGTCTATAATGATAATACCCATTATCTTAATATCTCCATTTCCCTCCTTTTCTCTGTATCTACCTATTTTCTATCTCTTCTTTATTTCTCCTTGCTTCTATGTGTGCATGCATCTTTAGACCTAATGAATATGAATATGTATATTCATATGACTATGAATATACATATAGTCAGAGGTAAGAAATTTGATACAGCATTTCCTGGGAAATTAAAAACAATATGAGACTTTCTGCTAAAATAATTTGTCCTTATTACTTACAAATACCACAGACTGGAATAGAATTGCTTAGTGCTTATTCACTCCACTAGGTATCACTTTGTCATGGGTTGAATTGTGTTCCCCCCAAATATCTGTCAAGTTAGTAAGGTGATGATTTCCAGTATTTTATGACTGTCTACCATTTTGTCATTTGATGTGCTTTCCCTATGTATTGTAAATCCTATTACTGTGATGTAATGAGATGGGTTAATGGCAGTTATATTGATGAGATCTACAAGATTAGATAGGGTCTTAACCCAATCTCTTTTGATACGTAAAAGAGAGAAGCAAGCAAAGGAATGTGGGGACCTCATAGCACCATGAAAGCAGTGCCACAGGCACAGTGTGTCCTTAGGACCTGGGCCTCCCACGTGGAAATACTCCTAGTCCGGGGGAACATTGATGACAAAGACCATTTTCTCCCGTATACCTAATAATCTTTATATTGTAACTATATTCTCATCAATAACTCAATGACAAATTTATTACCCAGATAAATAAGCAAAAACATCTGATTCCTAAAAGTGTTGGATAATTAACGAAATAATGATTAGGCTTGAACTACTGTCTGTGTAAAAGCCAGTTCTCGAAGGAGGTGGCCGAGCGGCAGATGCAGAGACGCCGATCTTTGTGAAGACCCTCACAGGAAGACCATCACTCTGGAGGTCGAGCCCAGTGATTCCATAGCAAATGTCAAAGCCAAAATCCAAGGCAAGGAGGGCATCTCACCTGACCAGCGGCGTCTGATTTTTGCCAGCAGACAGCTGGATGATGGCCACAGTCTCTCGGACTACAGCATCCAGAAAGTCCAGCCCACACCTGGTGCTGTGTCTTCGCGGTGCCATCGCTGAGCCTTCGCTGGCCACAGAAGCACAACTGCAGTAAAATGATCTGCTGCAAGTACTGTGCTCGCCTGCGTCCCCGTGCTGTCACCTGCAGCAATAGACGTGCGGTCATACCAGCAACCCGAGCCCCAAGAAGAAGGTCAAATAAGGACCACACTCTGCCGGGTCCCCTGCCTCCTGCTGGTGGCCTCCTCCCAAGCCCCGTAGCCTTGGGCCCTCAGTAAAGTCTCCCTTTCGCTGAACTGAAAAAAAAAAAAAAAAAAAAGAGAGAGAGAGAGAGAGAGCCAGTTCTCCATTTGGTATTGAATTTGGGAGAACTGCCCCACCTGGAGAGACAAATAATAACAGCTCACATTTATTAAGTACTTACCATATTATAAGCTTAATTTGGAGAGTGTTTTGTTTTTTCACTTCAAATGTATTTGAAGAAGAAATTATCTCTGTTTAGAAATAGGAGACCTCACATGGAGAAGTCAAGTTAATTACCCTAGATGATATAGTTTAGGTGTATTATGACCGGTGTCTTGAACACTGGCAGGCTAAGTCTACCACACATGCTCTCAGTCTTTATGTAGTCTGCCTCCTTGTGGGCTCTTCCTCATCTCTTAGTACCTGGAGAGACCCTATCAAGTGTAAGTGTGTGGAGCAGAAGAAATAGAATAAAATGTCTTAACACTGGTTAGAGGAGGTGGTCAGTACACTAGGACCTAGTGGTTGGTATACTAGGGCTGGATTCGAAACTATTACCTTACTGAGAAAAGTGTTTTATATTGATAATGACTGAGCACAAAGATGGAAAGAATCTGGGTTCTGTCAGCCTCATTGACCCAGCCTTGAAGGTGCTCAAGCTCTGGGGTTATAGGTATACAACTTAAGTGTCCTTATTGTCGCTGTGACTTTTACTTAAGTTTTTGTAGTTGTGGTTAAGTTGTGCTATCGAACTCTAAAACTTGAAGGTGTACAGTCTTTGATTACCAGAGAAACTACATTAATATCATCATTTTAATATTTTTGATTCCCCATAAAGAATTTTCCTCATTTTTCTTATTATTTATTAAATCGTAATGATCTGTTAAGTGGTGTAAGAAGTAGTATATGAGAGAGCTTTACCACAAAAAGAAAAAAAGTAAACATATTTTCCCCTAATTAAATGAATGTTAATGAAGACAAAAAATTGTCTATCTGAATTAGATAGTTTAGCTCTATATACCTAGATTCAGTATTTTGAATCAGTACGTCTTATAAAGAAAACAGTTTGTGTGAATTGAAAGGCATAGAAAATTCCTGTCTTGGGAAGTGGTTTCAGTTCTGAGCTAAGCAGTGCGTGCAGGGACGGTCGTCGGATTGGATAGGCCTGTAAAACAAATGATAACACACGTGAGGAACATGCTTCTTAGTTCAACTGAATATTCAACACCAAATGGGCAGCTCCTGACCCAAAGCAAAAGAAGAAGGCAGAAAGTGACAAGACCAGCAGAAAAATGGACAGAAGGGAACCCAAAGTGAAGAGGGAGAGAGCATTGTGGGGACTGTGACGACCGATGTTAGAAAACGTGTGTAATTTTTTTTAATGAGAAACTAACTTGAGCTATCAGCTTTCACCTAAAGAAAAAAAAAGCCAAGATGTGTCTTAAGAAGAGTAGTAGAAAAGAACAAATCTGTGTAATGACTACAGTTGCATGCATTCTCTAAATCTGAAATGAAATGGCCTGACTCAGTTTGTAATGTTTTGTAAATAAAGAAAAAGATTTTAATTCTGTTAAAGACCAAAATGTAGACTAATCACATGTCACAATTTGTTTCATTGAAGCTGTTTTGTGACCACTTTTATAAGAACAGACAAGAATGCACTATTCCCTATGCCTCTCTTCAATTTCTTCAAAAATGGTCAAACACAAATCTCTTAACATTAACATCAGGTTTATTAGATGGGTGATAGAAACTTTGAGTAGACCCATTATTTCCTCTTCTTTGGCAATAGAAGAGAAAATTCACCGTCATCCATTCAACAAATACATATTTAGTGCTTCTGTATGGCAGGCACTGCTCTAGGGACAAAATATAAAACACCTGTACTCATGGAATATACAGGGTAATTGAATAAACAATTGAAAGTAAGTAAAATAAATGCCAGTGGAAAAATGTTATAAACAAAAGGAAGTCAGGAAAAACAGAATGGAGATGTCACTTGGTGGGGGGATGAAATTTTAAATGGATAGTAAGGAAGACAGTTGGCATAAAACCTGAAGAAGATCAGGGGTAAAGCCCTGTGGCTATCTAGATTAAGAGTGTTCTAGGCATACCAGAGCCCTGGTGCTAAAGTGGTTAGGAGCTCAGTTGCTAACCACAAGATTGGCAGCTTGAATCTACCAGTCACTCTTTGGAAACCCTATGAGAAAGCTCTTCTCAAACGCATGGGTTTGGTGGTTTTCGGCAGAAGGAAATACCAAATGCAAAGGACCTGAAAAAGTAGCATGACAGTTTCAAGAATTAGCAAGAATGGAGCAGAGTGAGCAAGGAAGAGGGAACACAGCCTGCATGTTGGATTGTGATACAAAAGCCTTTAAAAAATAACCATCTTCATTTACCGTCATTTCAAAAACATCTGTCCTCTCTCGGACAATGTAGCACCAAAAACAACAAGAAGAAAAGCATAATGTAAGGATAAAGGATATTTTTTCAAAGTAAATCAATTTAATATTAAAAAAGATAGAAAACTGGAATGCTTTCTGCCTTCAAATTTCTACATTGTGACAGATTCCAATCAGCCAAGAATTGTTTGCAAACCAGCTGAGGGTCAAATTCTAATGTGGCTGCTTACCAGCTGGGTGACTTCTGGCAAAGTATTCAACCCTTTGCACTTAAGTGCGCTCCTCTAGGAGACCTAGAAAATAGCAACAATCTCGGGGGTAGATGTGAGGTTTAAATAAAAGAATACAAAGCATCTAGCACATGCCCGGGACAGAAAATATAAATGCTGAATTCCCTTCCCTCAAAGTTGACTGGGTTTTGTTTTCAACTTCATTGCAAGTACTCTTTCAAGTGCGTTACATAAAGTATGTGCTCAATAAACTCTGCTGAGTGGTACTTAGGCTTACGCAGAATGTTTAAGATAATTAGATGCTGGGTCCTTTACATATGTATAAATGATTTTATTTTTTATTGTTGCTGACAACATACACAGCAGAACACAGGCCACTCCAACGATTTCTACACTACCAATTTAGCGACATCGGTAACGTTCTTCACCTAGTGTGACTATTCTCACCCTTATTTTGTGAGTTGTTCCTCACTGTTTGCACAGACTCACCACCCTCTAAAGTTCCTATCTAATCTTTCAGGTTGCTGTTACCAATCTGACACTTTAAAATAGTGAAATTAGGTCTTCTTTATAGTCTGCCTATGCATAAGAAATTGGACTTCTTTAAAAGAATGTGACACGCCATCTTCAGTTCTGCATCTCTCTCCATGTGGTAACCAAACCCAAGCCACACCCACTGCCGAAGAGTCCGTCTGGACAAGCAGCCGTCAGTAATATGACAAATCAAGCTGATCACTTCAATTGTTGTAAGTTCCCTTTATAACGAGACTGACAAATTTCTGTCAGTCAAAATGTTAAAAACGATTTTTTCACCTTATTGTATTCAAATCTTCATTTCACTTCAAGAACCTGAGGGCTCTAAACCCTGAATCATTGACCTGACCTTTTTCTCTCTTTCAGAACTTTCAGTGGCTCTCATGTGGATGAAACCTTTTGTCCTGATTGGACTTGAAACTGTTTTCCAGATATATCTCAACTGCTTTATAATATTGTCGCTCAAGTGATGTCAGGAGGCCAGCTATCCTCCTTGAGGAACTGCTGCAGAAATTTGTGGCTCTTAACTCTCTTTTGCTTCTGGACATTTGCTTTTCTTATGGCAATTCCTGTTCCCCATTCTGGAGTATCAAAGATTATGATGCTGAATGGAATGGCTTCCTGCTTTCTTCCTCATTTCTGTTCCTTACATTGCAATGCTTTTGGTTCACATCTAATTTGCTTGGCGGTGAGACCACTGGTTCTGTGAGGGCTATGCTATTTCAGCTTGTGACAGCTGATGTTTTCTCTGTAATGACTGCGTTTACTTTTTTTCTGCTGTCCATTTCCTCTAACACGCAGATTACAGATTTATGACTTGAAGAGGCCGCTTTCATCATGGCCATCATTCTGCATCTTTTGGTTGATACAGATTGTTTTCTCCCCTGGCTTTTATATGGCCTGAGTCTATTTAAGGAGCAGCCAGGAAAATAAGACCACTCCTCAGGTATCAAATTAAAAGGATAGGATCATTTGAAACACAACCTATCTCATCTGTTGTTTTTTTCCCCCTTTATCATAAGGCTATGTAACTTTGCAAATCAGATGTATCTTTCTTATCATCTAAAACTTTTCTTTTTCAGGTTTTTTGTGTTTTTAATTTTTCTTTGTCCAAAAAAGAGAAGCCCATTGACATTGTTATAATTTTGAATCTAGTAATAATTCTAAACGGATTATAATAAAAACTCGTCCTGACTCTCAATAGCTTTCCTTTCTTAAAAATAAATATTTTCCTTTTAGTTGTCTCTCTCAGCATTTATCTCTGTTTACAAAATAATTTACTTAGATGCTGATGACATTTTGATACCCACCACTTTCCCTCTCCATTTCAATATAATTACAGCAAATAAATAAAACATCAGAATTTAGTTTTCATGTTAGTATGAATTGGTAAGTATGAATTGCTATACAGCCAAGTAATTTTATGATTACATTTCCTTTCTTGTACAATTTTCCCCTTTATAGAATTTTCTTTTTACCTTTTACTGTGCTTAAATATTTTTACAATATAACACATAACTTCTTCCAATACTCCTTTGGAGTTATCGTACATTGTAACTAGTTTTGTTTCATTTTCCAAATGCTCAAACACAGCTGATATTGTAGTCTTCCTTTCTGTTCTTCTCTACATTTTTTTTCCTGGAATTTCCTTCTGGAACTCTCTATTTACCTTCTTCATGCTACGATTATTTCTCTTTAGGCCTTCTAGGTAGACAGCAAGGAGCTCCTTTCCTCGTCCTCCTTAAAGCTCTTTAACTTTTTCCCTCCTTGACTCTAAGCCTTCCTTCTCCATCTGCTTGTCTCTGCTAAAGCATATCCTCTCATAGTTTGCAAAAGAAAGAAAGAGAGAAAGTGAGAAAGGGAGAGAGAGAGAGAAAGAAAAAATATATAGGAGAAATGTTTTCTAAACTTATTTGGCTTTATTCCATACTCAAGCTCTTGATTGACAGCCTGACTGGATAGTGAATCTGGATTGAAAGCTAAGTTTATGCAAAGAATTAAAGTCTATCTTTGGGGCTCTCTTATTCCCAGTACTTTGCCCGATATGATGGTTTCCATCAGGTGTACTGAGCCCCTTAGTTTTCTAATAATATCTTCTTCAGAGTGGAAACACTATCTTTTTGTTAATCAGCTCTTCCCCTGTGATTTCTCTGCCTTGTTTTCCCAGAAGTCCACTTGGCAGGATGTTACCCATACCCTTGCTGTCAAGTTTATCTGTCTTACAGCTACCGTGTAAGCAGAGGAGAACCTCCCCGACAGCGTTTCCAAGGAGCACCTGCTGGATTCAAACCGCCAGCTTTTCTGTTAGCAGCTGTAGCTCTTAATCATCACTTTCCAGTAGGACGTTAGACTTCTTCAACTGTTCTTTTATTTGTATATATATATTTTTTTACTTCATGTTCTTGATCTTCTTGTAGTTTGGAGATATTTTCTCAATTTTATCTTTAACCCTTCTAAATAGATTCCACCTTGTTTATGGGCGATTCATTCTCTCTTTTTATGTCTTAGTATCTTGATGAAAGAGTTTGTGTTTTGTTTTGTTGTCAGTTGATGGGTTGATTTTTAGTATTTTCTTCTGTTCTTGGTATTACTATCAAGTTTCTTTTTGTTGTTGTTTTGACTTGTCTATATTTTAGGCTTTCATCAAAAATTAAGTTATTCTTATCTTGATTTTATTTATACTTATGAATAACTTTGTAGTACTATTGATAGTCTGGATCATTAAACAGTATTGGTGATAGTGAGCAATATTCTAAATCTTGAAGCAGCTGCTTTTTATTTATTCAGAGAATAGCTCATAGTCTTCCACCTGGTCAAGGGGAAGATGCAGATAGTCAGCTGACTTTATTGGCTAGGAGAGGACTCCTGGGTCTGGAACTTCTTTTTTTCCCTTTGGCTGTAATGTTGTGTGTGTGTGTGTGTGTGTGTGTGTGTGTGTGTGTGTGTGTTGTGTGTGTGTGTGTGTGCGCTTTAGATGAAGGTTTACAGAAAAAATCAGTTTCTTTTTAAGCAACTAATACACATATTGTTTTGTGACATTGGTTGCCAACCCCACAACATGTCAACACTTTCCCCCTCTTGATCCTGGGTTCACCATGACCAGCTTTCCTGTCCCTTCCTGCCTTCTCATCTATGACTCCAGGCTGGAGTGCCCATTTAGTGCCCTTTTGTTTTATGGGCCTGTGTAATCTTTGGCTGAAGGGGGAATGTCAGTACTGAGTTAAACAGTGTCTGGGAGCCTTACTCTCAGGTTGTCTCCAGCCTCTGTCAAACCAATGAGTCTAATCTTGTTTTTGTGAGTTGGAATTTTGTTCTACATTTTTCTCCAGCTCTTTCCAGGACTTTTTGTTGTGATTTGTGTGAGAGCAGTTGGTAGAGATAACCAGGCACCGTCTACTGCTGGCCTCAGACTGGTGAAGATTGTGGTAGTTGTGGTCCATTAGTCCCTTGGACTAATCTTTCCCTTGTATCTTTGGTTTTCTTCATTCTCCCTTGCTCTGGATGGGGTGAGACTTGTGGAATATCTTAGATGGCCGCTTGCAAGCTTTTAAGACCCCAGACACTACTCACAAAATAGGATGCAGAATATTTTCTTTACAAACTATAAACATTTTCTTTATAAGCTCATGCCAACTGAGCAAGGTATCCCCCAAGACCAAGGCTTCCAGCCCTCGGCCCAGTAATTTTGTCCCTCAGGGAGTCTAGATTTGTCTATGAAGCTGCCATGACCTTGTCTTGGTCCAACTGTGCTGACTTCTCCAAGGGTCTAGTGTTTTTAATACATTTCCAGCTACCCCTGATTTTCAGAACTACACGTCAAATGTTCTCTGCATTAGACTGAAAATTCTAAGTCCTGAGTCTCTTAAGATGTTTAGCAGTGCAGATCAGCTAGATTTTGTTTGTTACTATTCATCACTGAAGACCCTCCAGGTTTTAACTTCCTCAGGCTTCACAGCCTCATCAAATACCGTGAAGGTTAATTCTAGGTGTCAACTTGGCTAAGCTTTGATTCTCAGCGGTTTGGCAAACGTTGTGTAATTACCTTCCATTTTGGGACCTGATGTAAGCAGCCAATCAGTTGAAAGGGGAATTTTCCCAGGGATGGAGCAGTGTCATGGATTGAATTGTGTCCCCCAAAAAATATGCGCAGAAATTTGGCAGTATCATGTGATTGCCCTGCATTTTGTGATTTTCTTTTGCTGTATGTTAAAGATGATTAGGGTGGGACTGTAAATCTCTTCCTAAGGTCACCTACCTTGTACAGAGAGTTTTCCTGGATTGTGGCTTGTATCACCTTTTATCACTTAATTCTAAAAGGGATGAAAGGAAAAGGGAGCAAGCAGAGTTGGGAACCTTGTTCTATCAAGAAAGCAGCACCAGGAGTAGAGTAGGTTCTTCAAACCTAAGGTTTCTGCTTCAAGATGTTCCCTGAACAAAGACTGATACACAACAAGGACTTTCCTCCAGAGCCAACAAGGGGGAAAGTTTTCTCCTGGAGCCAAAGCCAAGTGCCGTCGAGTCGGATCCAGACATCCTGAATTTGAAACCTGTAACCTAGCAGACTGTGTAAAAATAAACTTTGCTTTGTTAAAGCCATCTACTTTATGGTATTTCTGTTAGAGCAGCTCCATGTGACTAAAACATGCAGTATATATAAACAGGTGTTCTGGCAGACCTCTTCTCTTTTCACTTTACGTTCTTCTCATCACTTGACCTCCATTTCTCGGGAGAACCTTTAGCCTTCTGTTTGATCCACATTTTGGGGACGTATCAACCCCCGCAAGTGTGCTAGCCATTTCCTGACAATTGTATGACCCATTTCCTTGAAGTAAAATTATCTCTCTCTATATATGTATGGAAATCCTGGTGGTGCAGTGGTTAAGTGCCACAGCTGCTAACCAAAAAGTTGACAGTTCAAATCCACCAGGTGCTCCTTGGAAACTCCATGGGGCAGTTTTACTCTGTCTTCTAGAGTCATTATGAGTTAGAATCGACTTATCAAAGGTGGATTTGGGTATATACATATATATGTATGTATATACATTTATGTATACTTCATTAGTTTTGCTCTTCTAGAGAAAATACCATTTTCCAAACGATGCTGAAATTTCTCATCTTATACTATATTTCTCTTTTTACCATTGCTCCTGGAAGTCTATTTTATCCTTTTAGAAGTGTTTTTAGTATCTTCAGCAATTGTCTTTGATCTATGTCTATAACTTTGATGAAATATTTTCTGAATTTTTTCTAAGAATTATCACTGACAAAGAACAGATCTAAGAGTGTGTTGTTTTGATTTGATTTCAAGCTAAATATAGTGGCTAACAAGCTGTTGTTGCTAAGTGCCATCAAGTTGATGTTTACTCACCATGACCTGATGTGTCGCAGTGGAACTTCTGCCCAGGGTTTTCAAGGCTTTCACCTTTCAGAAGCAGATCACTAGACTTACTTCCAATGCACCTATTGATGAGTTTAAATGACTAAACTTTCAGCTAGTGGGTAAGCATTTAACCATTTCTGCTGCCTGGGACTTCCCAGACAGAGCAGTTATTTATAAATATTTATTAGATGACAAACATAAGGGACTATGTGACATAATGACTATAATGACTACAGACATAATGACTACAGTGTGGGCTATTGATTGGTCCATTGATGAATTAAAACTAATGTATAATATCAGGAGCTGTGGCAGCACAGTGGTTAAGAGCTTGGCTGCTAACCAGAGGGTCAGCTGTCGAATCCACCAGCTGCTCCTTGGAAACCCTGGGGGGCAGTTTTACTTTCTCCTGTAGAGCTGCTTTGAGTCAGAACTGAGTTGACAACAATGGTTTCCTATCTTGGGTGTGGTATCAGGGAAATATTTTACCTTATCTATGTAAAGAAATCTTTATTCTATAAAACTGTAGAGTTTTTTCCCCACCGTTATGAGAGAATCCTTTTAGGAAACTGATGGTATAGCGGTTAAGCGCTACACCAAAAGACTGACAGTTTAAATCCACCAGGCACTCTTTGGAAATTCCATGGGGCAGTTCTCTTCTATCCTATCAGGTCACTATGAGTTGGAATCAACTCAAACGTTAACAGGTTTGTTTTTGTTTTTGTTTTCCCCAGTTCTAAAAAGTCATGTAAAATGATGTTTTGCTAGGATACTGCTTTGAGTTTTCTGACTGAGAGACTTCGCATAAACCCAGGATTCATTACAACGGACTGCGGAGTACTAACATCGGGTCCCTCATGGAACCCATGTCCTGCTTTCGGTCAGCACAGCCCATGTTCACTAGGCTCCAGACGCCAAAGCGCCCATGAGATTTTGTCACCAAAAGGAAGAAGATCCACTCTCTGGATTTTGTTTTTCTCTGGCTGATCACAGACTGTTAGAAGATAAAATAATAAATTTTAAAAACAACCTAATATGGCAATTCCCAGGTTGCCTTTAGACCTATGTTTAAGCAGAATAAGCAACAGTGCTGACAAGTTGCCTTGATAAGTTTCAGAAGGCAAATGAAACTGTTGGCTCTTGGGAATGAATTCACTGGAGGATGTTACATTCCTCTTACAGAGCAGTCACTGGAGATTTCCAACAGACTCCACAGACTTTGAACAAAAACCCTGGAAAAAAATAAAATACAAGGGCCAAGGTGAAAATAAGGGAAAACTTACTCTCAGTCTTTTGTTTCTTCATTAACAGCTCTGTAGTTGTTAAGTACCGTTTAGATGGTTCAGACTCATAACGACCCGATACAAAACAGAACAAACGCTGCTCAGTCCAGCACCATGCCTGGCTTTATGAAGATGTCATTCACATACAATGAAATTCACCTCATTAAAGTATGTAATGCAAGGGGGTTGGTATATGCAGAGTATTACAACCATCACTATTACTTTTAAAACAGTTTCCTACCTCAGAAAGAAATCCAGTACCTCTTAGCAGTTGCTACCCATTTCCCCTTTCTCCCAGTTCCTGACAGGTAGGAATCTACTATCTCTATGAATTTGCCTAGTTTGGTGGTTGCACATAAACGGAGTCATACAATACGCAGTCCTTCACTACTAGTTCCTTTCACTTAGCATAAAATTGTCAAGGTTCATCCACGCTGTAGCATATAGCAGTACTTCATTCCCTTCCTTTGTTGTATAATATTTCATTGTAGGACTATACTACATTTTGCTCATCCAGTCATCAGGTGATGGAAATTTGAATTGTTTCTACTTTTTGCTACTGTGACTAAAGTTTTTGAGAACACTCATGTACAATTTTTGTGTGACTGTATGTTTTCATGTTTCCTGCCTATATTCCTAGGAGTGAAATAACAATTCATGAGGTTTAAACTTTTAAGAGAATGCCAGACTGTCTTACATAACGGCTGTAATACTTTACATTCTCATCAGCAGTGAGCTAAGTTTGAATTTTTCTACCTCCTCACCAACACCTTTTGCGGTCTGTCTTTTTTATTTTAGGTATAGTGAATGTGAAGCGACTCTCCCTGTGGTTCCTATTTGCATTTCCCTAATGACTAACATTGTTGAACATCTTTTCATGTGCTTAATGCCCCTTTTTTCCCCATTTGTTCTTTCAAGAAATTCCTGTTCAAATGTGGAAGGCATTCAGTTCTTTGGAAATCCATAGAAAATGGTGCAAAAATGAATTGTGTTGCTTTATAATCTGTCACTATGCTTTATTAATTATTCTCTGATGTCTGTCAGATGATGGTGGACATTCTGTTTTTAATTCTGTTACTTGTCTGTTGATTGTTGTATTGTTAGAATTTTTTATATATTCCAGATACAAGTCCTTTCTAAGACACATGATTTGCAAATATTACCTGTTGTTTTGGGAGGAGTCTTTCTGCATTCTTCATGGTATCCTTTGAAGGCAAAGGATTTTAATTTCAATGCATACCAATATATCTACATTTTTCCTTTATAGTTTGTCTTTCGAGGTCATATCTTTGACCCACTGTCAAATTCAACATCATGAAAATTTACTGCTATGCTTTCTTCTCAGGGTTTGATAGTTTTAGCCTCACATTTAGATCTATAACCCGTGTTAACTTTTTTTGCTTGGTGAGAGATACGGGTTTAGCTTCATTCTTTTACATGTAGATATCCAGTGGTACCAGCGCCACTTGTTGAAATAACTCTGGTTTTCCCTCTTGAATTGTTTTGACACCGTGTTAAAAATCAATTGGCCATAAATGTGGGAAGGTTTGTATCTGGAAATCTCAATTCCACTACATTGATCTGTGTGTCTATCTTTACATCAGTACCCTGTTGCTTTAATTACTGAAGCTTCATGGTAGGTTTTGAAATTGGAAGCTCTCAGTCCTCCAATTTTGTTCCTTTATGAGGTTGTTTTGGCTATTCTAGGTCCCTTATGTTTCTATATGAATTTTAAGATTCACTTGTCAACTTCTGCAGAAATGAAAAAATAGCAGGCTTTTTGATAGAGATTGTGCTGAATATCTAGATCAATCTGAGAACTATTGCCATCTTAACAGTATTAAATTTTTCAGTCTGTTAAGGTGGATGTCTTTCCAGTTGTTTAGGTCTTTAATTACTTGCCACAATTTTTTTCAGTATTTATTGACATAATCACGTGATTTCTGTCCTCCACTCTATTAATATGTTGTATTACATTCACTGATTGTCTGATGCTAAGCCAACCTTCAATTCCTGGGATAACTCTCACTTAGTCATAGTGTATAATCTCTTTTGTATGTTGGTGACTACTAGTTTGATTTTGTTGTGGTCAAATAGCTTGAACACTACTTGGAATGTGATGATTTAGTGTGAAATACTATGTAAAACAACAATATATGTGTCTGGCTCTGTATGAAGCATTTTTATACACAGTGGCTTGTTTAATCCTCACACCAATCCAATGAGTTAGATTCTAACATTATTCTAATTTTACGGACAATAAACCTGGTTCTCAGAGATGTTACAGAACTAGTGAGAAGAGGTGTTGGTATTCTAAACCAGGAGCACATACTTAGATATGGATAATCTTGCCTAGAGTAAAAACTATAACTTCTCATAATATCATAATTTCTTTTTCACTCTAGTAGTACAGGATACAAATAACTGAAAAATGACTAAATAGTGCTCACTTAGAGGTATTTTTTAGACAGAGGCTCAATCAGTTTAGATTTAGTTTGATGCTAACATACTATAATCTACAGCTATGAGGGTGTGTGTGTATGTATATATATGATGACTAAAAATATGTCACAAATGCAAAGTGGATGTAGTTAGAAAATATGCCTTTTTTCCCCCACTAAGACGCATATATGTGATTTCTAACTTCTTGTCTGTAAGCTTTTTATGATTCTTTGTTTCAGATATATGGAAATACTTCCCTAAGATCCTCTCTCCATATCTGTTTGGCTCTCTGTGGTAATGGATATATCAAGGATAAAGACAGATTACAGGGGGAAAAAGTCTTAACATGGGCAAATGGAAGTAATTGTGTTGTGTTGGTAAGAGTTTCCCCCTGCCCCCTCAAATCCTTTATATGATTACATTGTTTTCCAGTCCAAAGGGGGAGAACATTTAAACACGACTAAATAAGCCTATTTTGAAGGAAAACAGAGATCAAAATTATAATTTTATATTGTAATATCATTTTGAATCTTTTTCTATTTTTTCTTGGTCTAATAGTCTTGGAAACCCTGGTGGCATAGAGGTTTACGTGTTACAGCTGATAACCAAAAGGTTGGTAGTTCAAATCCACCTTGGAAACTCTGTGGGGCAGTTCTACTCTGTCTTATATGGTCACTGTAAGTCAGAATCAACTTGATGGCAGTGGTTTTTGTTTTGGGAGGGCTTTCTTTTTTTTTTTCTTCTAGTAATAGTCCTTACATTTCCTGTATTTAATAATCTCCTGAGTTTTTTTTCTAGAAGGCACTCAGAAATTTTAACTGACAAGCAAAAGAGAGCTTTGAAAAAGTTGTACACCAAAAAATTAATTTTTCTGGAACAGTGTCATTTGAATCTCATATGAGTTAAAATGAACTAAAACTCTGTTGTTTTTCATGAAAGTCTGAATGCCTACCAATAGCTAATAGTCATGTCTCAAAGTTTCTAGGAATCAGAATCCACAGGCCTACCCGCACCCAAACCAAATACTTCAGATTCCAAATATGAAATCCAGGAGCTAATCTTTTAAGCAACGTTACATCAGTTCTGTTCACATAAATATGATTTCAAAGAAGCCGATGTCTTTATCAGTAAGAAAACTTGGAAGAAAGACGCCTAGCTCAAGTATCCCTATCCTAAATTCTTGTGACTCCTAGCTCTGCTTCCCTCACAAAGCAACACTGTGTGAAGTGGCAGCTCTGTTCTCCCCCGGACTGCCCGTCTGTAGCACTGCATGGCTTTGTATTGCTTAAGGATAAACAGGTTGGAGTTGCATATGGTTAACATTTTTTGTTTGAGCTGGTGCAGGAAGAGGTTGCTTAGCATCTGCAGGTCTCACATGGTGTCACGGGCAGTAAAGGAATGACTGAAGTAGTTGCAGACAGCATGGAGTCTACGTTCCTCTTTGCCTAAGAAATCATGCATAATTAAATTAACATGGATTGAATGCAAAGCATGAGAATAGCAACATGAGAACAGAAACTCTCAGCTCAACATGTGATCACCATATTTACCTGTATTATGTGAGGCAATAAAACCAGAGGTGGAAAAACTCATAAAACAAAACAGTAATAAAAACTTATATTTACATAATTTCTTTCTACTCCAGGATTCCAAAGCATTGAAGGAAAATCATGTACAAAAATCTGTCACTGGACCCATGACTTATTACTGGCAGAAAAACTCATTAGTGGTTACAGGACAGCCAAAGAATAAGACAGAAGGCACTTTAGGTAAGTTGCTATTTATAAAGAGAGAGTCTGCTTTTTAAGTTTTCTGATTCACCATGTTACCTTTATGACTATATATCTGAGTGATCAATTTCAAACATACTCCTGCTGTAATTTAAAACTGGTGAAAACCATTAAATGGGCATAGGTTTGTTAAACTACAGCAAACCAGAAAGATGAAATTCATGCTCATTTAAAAAACTGTGCAGTGCACACCTCCTTTCAGTGTCTCTTCATTGGTATTTCCCAATACAGAGTTAAAGGACAAGGCCCTCGTTTTACACTCCCAACATTATCAGGCTTCCCAGGCATCTTTCCTGTACACAAGCTGAAATTCATACTGTGGTTAGGATATCAGGCTGGTTTTGTTATGACTTTGAAAGATTTGTAAGGCCCAGATGTTAGCTCCAGCTGTTTTTATCAGTGATCGGCAGGCTAAAGTGGTCCTAAGTAGGTTGTGCGCTTACTGAACTGAAGGCCATCAGAGTGTGTTCCACTAACATTCACATAATGAGAAGCCCTATGTAAAAATAGATTTGAGTGATAAATTCTGCTTGAATCCAAGATGGTCTTTAAAAGATTGGTACTGTTCTTAGATGCCATATGGTCAATTTTGACTCACCATAACTCCAACTGACAGAGTAGAACTGCCCCACAGAGTTGTCTTGGCAACATTTAAGCACTCAGCTGCCAACCCCCAAATTGGCAATTCATACCCACCCAGCAGCTCTGTTAGAAGAGGCCTGACAATCTACTCCCATAAATATTACAGCCGAGAATATGAGGCAGCTCTACTGTAAGTCACACTTTACTTGACAATACCTAACCACTTCCTTCTTCCACTGAGCTGCTGGGTGGGTTTGAATCGCCTGTCTTTCAGTTAGTAGTCAAGCACTTAACCATCGCAACACCAGAGCTCCTTTAAAAGATTGCATGATAACAAGATGGCCAATTCCATGGACTATAAGCCTTTCATGGAAACTTCCCTTCCTTTCAAAACAATGAAATTTCTTGTATTTGTCAGGCAGATGCTAGCTGCTGTACTAATAATACTCGTATTCATAAGAATAACAGTGAATGTACACCGTGTGTGCATTTTACGAGATATTTAAACGATTCGTTTCATTTAAGCCTGGTCACAACACCACTTGCAAAGTGCCACTGATTCTAAAAGGAAGCCAACATCTGACTGTTCTTCAGCCCTACTTTTCTCTTGGATTCTTATCTCTAAGTAAATTAAGTTTAAGAAACAAGAGAAAGAAAAGGCTCTAAAAGTGTTCTTATTTAAAAAATAATGAGGAAAACTCATGAAGGCAGAAATGAGAAATACAAGATCAAGTCTTGTTTTTGTCGTTAGGTACCATTGAGTCAATTCCGACTCATAAAGACTTTATGCACAACAAAACGAAACACTGTCCAGTCCTCGCCGTCTTCGCAATCTAACTACATTTGAACTCACTGTTTCAGCCACTGTGCTGATGCGTCTCATTAAGAGTTTTCCTCTTTTTCAATGACCCTCTGCTTTACCAAGCATGATATCCTTCTCCAGGGAGTGGTCCCGCCTGACATGTTGAAAGTAAGCAAGACAAAATCTTACCATTCTTGCTTCTAAAGAGCATTCTAGCTATACTTCTTCCAAGAGATATTGGTTTGTACTTCTGGCAGTACCATAGAGAAATCATCAGTTCTTCAGTCTTCCTCACTCATTGTCCAGTATTCTTACACATATGCATGAGACTGACATGTACAGGCAATTGAAAATAGCATGGTCAGGCACACCTTAGTCCTCATGGTGATGTCTTTACTTTTTGATACTTTAAAGAGGCATTTTGTAGCAGATTTGCTGAATCTAATACGTCGTACGATATTTGGAAACACTAGTGGCATAGTGGGTTGAGTGCTGCATCTGCTAACAAAAAGGTCAGCTGTTCAAATCCACCAGGCACTCCTTGGAAAGTCTACAATGCAGTTCTCTTCTGACCTCTAGGCTTACTATGAGTTGGGCCCAACTCAACGTTAGTGGTATGATTGTTTTACTGCTACTTGCATGGGTGTTGTGTGTCTGTTATTGATTGAATTGTGTGCCCCCCCCCAAAAACTGTGTATAGTAATTTGACTGGGCCGTGATTCCCAGTATCGTATGACTGCCCCCCATTTTGTGATTTTTCCCATGCTAAAAACCTAATTTCTGCCTGTGGTTAACAGACTAGATTGTCTTTAAGAGGTTTAGAGTGAGACCATAACACCCTTCCTAAATTCACCTCTCTGCTCCATTGTAAAGGTGGTTTCCCTGGAGTGTGGCTCACACCACCTTCTTTCCTCCAGGAGACAAAAGGAAAGGGAAACAGAGGGTTGGGGACCTGATACCACCAGGGAAGCAGCACTGAGAGCAGAGTGCGTGCTTTGGACCTGAGGTGTGTGCACCAAGATGCTCTCGGACCAAAGAAATTGTGATGCAACACAAAGACTTTCCTCCAGAGTCGACAGAGAGAAAGTGTGTTCCCTTGGAGATGGCACACTGAATTTGGACTTTCAGCCTACTGCACTGTGTGAGAATAAACTTCTCTTTGTTAAAGCCATTCAGTTTGGGCAAATCTGTTACAGCACCACTAGGTGACTAAAACAGTATTCAAGTAAAATGAAATCCTTGACCACTTCAGTGTTTTCTCCATTCATCATGATATTGCTTATTGGTCCAGTCATGAGAATTTTTGTTTTCTTTATACTGAGATACTGATCGTGCCGAAAGCTGTAGTCTTTGATCTTCATCAGTAAGTGCTTCAAGTCTTCTTCACTTTCAGCAAGCAGTGTGGTACCATCTGCATATCACAGGTTATTCGTAAGTCTTCTTTCAGTCTTGATGCTTTCTTCTTGATAAAGCCCAGTTTCTTGGATTATTTGCTCAGCAAACAGACTGAATAAATATGCTGAAAGGATACAACCCTGAGGCACAACTTTCCTGATATAAACCGTGCAGTGTCCCCTTGTTCTATTTGAACAATTGCCTCTTGATCTGTGTACAGGTTTCTCACGAGCATGATTAAGTAGTCTGGAATTCCCATTCTTTGTAATAGTATTCGTAATTTGTTAAGATGTCCGTAGTCAAAGGTCTTGGCATAGTCAATATAATAGAAATAAACATCTCTCTGGTATCCTCAGCTAACAGCCAAGATCTATCTGATAGCAGCAATGATATTCCTCATTCATATTCTCTTCTGAACCTGGTCTGAATTTCTGGCAGTTTCCTGTCAATGTACTGCTACAACAGTTTTTAAACAATCTTCAGCAAAACTTTATTTTTTTGATAGTTTCTCCACTTGATATTGTTTGAAAATTTCCCCATTCTGCTGGACATCTCTCTCTTTGGAATGGTCATATATGTGGATCTCTTCCAGTTGACCGGCCAGGTAACTGTCTTCTAAATTTCTTGACATAGATAAGTGAGCATTTCCAGTGTTTCACTGGTAGCTGAAACATCTCAAATGGTATTCCATCAATTCCTGGAACCTTAGTTTTCACCAATGCTTTCAGTACCACTTGGACCCCTTCTGTCAGTACTATTGGTTCTTGATCATATGCTACCTACTGAAATGGCTCAAGGTTGACCAATTCTTTTTGGTGCAGTGACTCTATATTTCTTCCCTCTTCTTTTGTACTTCCTGCATCTTTCAGTATTTTATCCATAGATTCCTTCACTATTGCAATTTGAGATATAAATTTTTTTCCTCAATTCTTTCAGCTTGAGAAATACTCAGCATGTTTTTCCCTTTTGATTCTCTAGCTCCACCTCTTTGGCTGTTTGCACATTTACAATACTTTACTTTGTCTTCCCAACCTACCATTTGAAATCATCTGTTTAGCTCTTTCACTTTATCAAATTTTCTGTTTGCTTTAGGTAATCTGTGTTCAGGAGCAAGTTTCAGTTTCTCTTCTGATAATCCTTCTGGTCTCTTCTTTCTTTTCTGTCTTACTAATGACCTTTTGCTTTCTTCATCGGTGATGTCCTTGATGTTATCCCACAACTCATCTGGTCTTGTGTCATTAGTGTTCAATGCATCAAATCTTTCATTGAGATGTTCTCTGAATTCAAGTGGAATATATGCAAGGTTATACGTCAGCTCTTATGGACTTGCTTTAATTTTCTTTAACTTGAACTTGCATATGAGCAATCAATTGTATATTCTGCAGTCAGCCCCTGGCCTTGCTCTGACTGATGATATTGAGCATTTCCTTTGTCTCTCTCAGCAGATATAGTCAATTTGATTCCTCTATACTCCATCTGGCAAGGTCCACATGCATAGTCCCTGTTTATGTTTTGAAAAAGAGGTATTTCCAGTGAAAAGGTCATTGGTCTTCCAAAGTACAACCATGCAATCTCCAGAGTTATTTCTATCACCAAGGCCAAATATTCTAACTACTGGTCCTTCTTCTTCTCTGTCCCCTACCCCCAACTTTCCCATTCAAATCACCACTAATTGTCAGCACGTCTTGGTTGCATGTTTGATCAACTTCAGACTTCCGAATTTGACAAAAACATTCAACTTATTCTTCTTTGGCATTAGTGGTTGCTGCACAAATTTGAGTAATAGTCATATTAATTGGTCCTCATTTTAGGGGTATGAAGGTTGTCTTAGTCATCTAGTGTGGCCCAGTAAGCTAGGAGTCTGAATTTAGGATACCAGTTCCAGGGGAAGGTGCTCACTCTCTGTTGGCTCTGGAGGAAGGTCCCTGTTTGACATCAGTCTTTGCTTTGGTCTGCGAGCATCTCAGCACAGGAAGTCGGATCCAATGGCCATGCTCTGCTCCCAGCACTGCTTTCTTGGTGGTACGAGGTTGCCATCACTCCACTTGCTTCTCATTCCTTTTATCTTTTGTTGGATAAAAGTATAAAAGGTGGTATAAGGCACACCCGAGGTAAACTCCCTTTATACTGGATCAGGAAGGTAACTTTAGTAAGGTGTTATAGTCCCACCCTAATCCTCTTTAATATAATCCAATCTTGCCCCATTAATCACAGGCAGAGATTAGGACTTACAAAAAAAAAAAAAGAATCGCAAAATGAAGGGCAACCACACAATATTAAGAATCATGGTCCAGACAAATTGCTACATATGTTTTGGGGTGACGCAATTCAATTTTGACAGATATTATGCTATCACTGACAGCACCATACTTCAGGATAGATCTTGAAAAGTCCTTTTTGACAATGAATGTATCAATGTTCCTCTTCAATATTGCATTCCCATTAGAGTAGACTACATGGTTATCTGATTCAAAACAGACAACATCAGCACAAGAAATGGTAGCTATGATTGTTATTGTTTGAACAATAACAAAGCAAGTTCAACCTTAAAGCTAAACCTGTAACAATTACGTAGATAGGAAACAAAAGCCTCTGCATAGAAGTGTATTCATATAATTTATGAAGCAGAAGTAGGGAATCACAGAGAATGAAACATTTTCATAACAGCAAAAACTAACAGCAAACATTCTTGAGCAATTAATTTCTCTATTCATCACTAGAATATCAAGCCTGCTTCCCAGGTATTCATGTCAATATCATTTTTTTAATAAACTCACCTCTCTGTATTTTTTGTTATTACAGGTAAAGATCGCAAGTGTTACATGCCAATTACATAGAAAAAAAAGAAACTTAAAAATATCTCTTTTAAGGGATATTTTTGTTTTACTTGGTGTGACTTCATGTTACAAAATATAGTGAATGTCATGATCTACTTGCGAACTCCTGCAGTCTATTTATCACACTGAGCATGTTAAGCCTCAGTTTCCCCTCTAAAATCTTTCCAACTATAAAATTTAATGATGCTAAATTTTAGCAGTTATTGAAAGTATGCTTTCTTTTGTATTCATTGTTCCTTGCTTGTCTTTCAGAATATGAAACTAATTATGTTAGCCAAGAGTTCTCAAATGGTCCTACACACATAGAACACTCATTATTGTAAACTTGACTCCAACAAACTTATGAAATCAACCCATTATACACAAATTAGGACATTCCAGTAAGGCATATGAACACTATCATCAGCTACAGCCTCCCAGAACATTCTTCATAAGTGATGTTTTATGCTACATGATTAGAAAACAGCATCGTCTTCCTTAAGGTTAAACCTGTAACAATTATGTAGATAGGAAATAAAAGCCTCTGCATAGAAGTGTATTCATATAATTTATGAAGCAGAAGTAGGGAATCACAGAGAATGAAACATTTTCATAACAGCAAAAACAGCAAACATTTCTTGAGCAATTGCTCTATTCATCACTTTGTATGCAGTAGCCCATTTAATTTAAATGTTCTAACAGTGACAAACAATCATGGCTACTATTTCTTGAGCACTTACTATGTCTACCAACTTTATAGGCATTTCCTCTTTTAATACTCACAGGAATCCTATGAAGTAATAAAGCAGGTAATTTGTATTCTACTTCATATTTCATTACTGAGAATTTTCACACTTATTGAATTCGAATTGTGTGGAAGTCCTGGTGGCATGATAAAGTGCTACAGTAGCTAACCAGAAGGTTGGCAGTTCAAATCCACCAGGTGCTTCTTGGAAATTTTATGGGGCAGTTCTATTCTATCCTCTAGGGTTTGGCTTTATTTGGTTTAATTTATTTGAATTATGATTCTGGAATTCTTCCCAATTTTACTGCTTGGCAGAAACTGTTATTTGCCTATGTAACATCCAGTCTCTCCTTTTCACCTTCCTAAGAAAACTGTCATTGTGTTGAGGATTTTATTGTGCCCACCGAAGAACCTACGTACCCAACCTCTGACATGGCTGGTGGTGACCATGTGACAAAGACCAATAAGACATAAACAGAAATGTCTGGGTAGAGATTCTAGATAAGCCTTTTTAAATGGGACAGTTTTCACTGACTTATTCCCTTTACCATTTTGCCTGTTAGCCTTCCTGGTGACTAAACACTTTCAGCTTCAGCTGCCTTTTTCCAAATATGAAAGTGGACCCCACACCATAAGAATTGTAGAGCAGCAATTTAGAAGAAACTCTGGCCGCTGCTGATACGTAGAGCCCCATCACCAGCCCTGGGCTGCCACTCATTGTTCTTTTTCTTCATCTTCTTCTTATTTGAGACAAAATGCACCATATAGCTTGTTTAAATTACACCTCACAAGTTTTTCTTTTTCCTGTACATGCAGCAAAAGTCAAGCCCCACCTAAAATGTAACATCAAACTTGAACATCCCTAAAGAAAGTGGAGAAAGAGGAGGCATACATATGTAAAAATCAGATTAGAACAATAGTCTCCAACTCTGTGAGCATAAGGCATGATAAAGGTTTCCATCAACAGCTATGTGAACATCAAATACCCCATAAGGGCCCTGCCATGCCACCCCTTCCTATGACATTCCCACAGACCAAAGCCAGAGGTTATTTTGTTCTACCCAGTGACCTCTAACATTTAATGTCAGTGCAATACCTTTTGGTGCTTGCTTATGTGTTAACTTGTCACAGCACTGAATTTCCTGTGTTGTTCAATTAATTTATGCTTATTGGTTGAATTCTTGTTTGATTTGTTTTGTTTTTAACTCAGCACAGTTCTAGACTCATAACAGACACTGATTAAATACTTGAAGTAAAACACAATTCAATTTAGTGATACCATTTCCATTGTTTTATCCATGTTATTTTCTATTACTTTTAAAGTACGACATAGTGGTCACTCATTATATCTTTTTTAAAACATTTCTCTAAATTCATCACTCCCTAACTTCCTCATCTGTAACCTAGTAATTTTAAAAATCAGAATAAGTGAAATTTAATTGTAGATCATAAAACAGTATTTTATACAAATAGAGACCTAACAAGCATGCTGTTATTGTTGTTACTAGTAGTATTTTTCTCTGACCTTATCCATTTGGTTTAGTAATAGACTCATCTTTGCTCACTAAAGAAGTCTTGGTGATACGGTAGTTAAGAGCTCAGCTGCTAATCAAAAGGTTAGCAGTTCGAATCCACCAGCCACTCCTCAGAAATGCTGTGGGGCAGTTCTCTTGTCCTACAGGGTTGTCATCCATCAGAATCAACTTGACAGCAATGGTTTGGTTTGGTTTTGGGTTCACTAAAAGTTAAACGATTATTACAGTGTTATAACTATCTTTTTAAAAGTAAATTTCATACTACTTGAAAAAGCCAAAATGTTCATCATCATTATCTAACAGACATCAGAGATTAATTAATAAAGCATGGTGGCAGATAATAAAGCAATACAGTCCCTTTATGCATCATTTTCTATGGATTTCAGTGAAAAATGGAATGCCTTCTACATTTCAGGCATTGAAGGTACAATCCTGACTAAGATCGGTTCTCGCCCATGAAGATATTTAAGGGATTCAGACACTGCAAAACAAATGATAGCTACAAGTGGATTTTACCATGGTCCAGGACTACCTTGTTCTTTGTTTTTATGTTTCACCATAATACTCTGTATTTCTGAGTTTCAATAACCCCTTCTTTTGCAACATGACTTATGAATTTCTGGTGTCCTTGAAAAGTGTGATCTTCCTACTCAGTTTGGATGAGACACAGCAACATGTGAGGTGTGTGGGATTAGCCAAAGAAGGGGACAACTGTCCGCCAATGAACAACCCTGTCTGCACTGAACTGCCACCATCAGGGGAAAGGGCCACAAGCGGGGCTCACCAGGCTTTCACTTTCCTTCCTTGTCACTTCCTCTGTAAATGCTGATGGCATTTCTCTGCATGTGGCCCTGCAAGATGAGTCTCTGGCCCTCAAAGATTATGTTCTGTTACCATCAAACTCTACCTACCAACTCAGAAGACTCAGGTAAGAGAAATTCCTCTGGCTCTCTCTGTTATCAGTCTAACCTACCATTACATCCTAGATTCTTTCAAATAATGAAAATATAAGTGAAAGAGATCACAAGAATATAAGAAACTGTGTTATATACTTAAACTACATGCCATCCAAGGATACAGATGTGTTATAAATCATAACATTGAAGCAACAAGCATTTAAAGTTAAAGATAGAGTTTAAATAAATTTTTTAATTCTCTAACAAAATAATTGAAAGGCTTCTATGAAAATTAGGTAAAATATTGGTACTATATGACATTAAAATTTTAGTGTTTGTAAGACATAATGGGTTCTTAGGAATTAATTTTTAAAAAGAGTGTGCCCTCCAAAGACAAAAGAGCAAAGGACAGGCAATAAACACACAAAACAAATAAAAGTGAACTAGAAGAAAAATTTCAGGTATTCAAATAAGTGATCATAAACTTAATGAGTTTTTATTTATCAACTGAGTTTTAAAATTGGTAATTTGGACAGATTGTGAAGAAATAGGAATACAAGAACTATCACTACTGCTAATGAGAATATAAAGTGGTACAACCACTCTGGATGAAATTTTAGAAAATATATTCAAACACTTAAGATTTCTTATAAGTTATGACCCAGTAATCCATTTTCTGAGAAGTTATTCTAAAGAAATGATTATGTGTGTTCAAAGGCTTGTTCTCCAATGGTGTTTCTCAAAGGCTTGTTGAAAACAGCCACAAAAGCAAACATAATCTGAAGTCCAAAAATCAGGGTGTTCAAATTAACTGTGTATATTCACATAATGAGAAATTATAAAATAAATGATAATGCAGAAGAATTTCTAGGACAATAGATACTTCAGTTAGGTTGTAGGAGAGGATTGAAAAATTGTTCATACAGCATGGTCTACTATTGTGATAATTTGTAAAAGAGAATGTGCAAAGAAATAAAGTGTGCATCAAAACATTAACAGTGATTATTTCCAGGTCATGATACTACAGTAGTTCATATTTTGTCTTTATCTTTCATTTGGTTGTGAAAACGTTCTACAACAGGCATCACTTGTTGCTATGAAAGCTTACTGTATTAAAATATTAAAGTAAATGGTAAATAGTTAGGCAGCATCAAATAATTAATTTGGACACACTATGAGAATTTGGCCTGAAAAAATTTGAGGGGAGTGTACAGAGCATTGAAATCCCAGTACAGGAAACAGGAAAGCAGTTATGCAGTGGAAAGAATGAAATCAAAGTAAACAGGAGTACAGAGGGAAGACAAGCCAGGAGTCAAAACTAAAGGGTTGGTGGGGAGATGCAACCTGGCCATTAGCTCAGGTAAGAAAGTAAAGGAGCAAGCCCCTAGTGGTTTTGAGTATTACAAACCAACATCCTATTATAGAAAATAATAATGTGTTTTTATTTGGTGCAAATGTGATAATGGCCAAGTTACTCTGAAATGCAAACCCCTTCAAGAGGAGCACTGGAAGCAGTTAATTGATCTCCAGCATGACTGGGATTTTCAGGTTGGTGTTAAGTTTAACCATCTTGAAAGGTGTTTTGGAGTTCAAATGCAAAATAAGTCCCTCCCTTGGAGGGAATTCTGTGAATTAGTTGGAGACACAGGCATTTACAGCTCATAGATTTCCTCATTTGCTGGAGGGTATCGTTACCTTTATAGTTCCATGTATAAAATAAGCAAGTGTCCTGGGTCATGCCTCTTCCCGTGACAAAATGATCACGTGCTGACAGATGAGGAGAAGCCCAGAAATTTCATCCATGGGCAGAAATATAGAACATGTAATGTACCCAGATACATTTCAGTTTAGAACATGACTGACTACTACTAACCATAAAGGACTTCATAAAGGGAGAAATTAGTATTTCTGAGGACAGCTCACCTACTTATGGACATCCCTAGGATTCTGATATGCTCCCGGAGAACCAATATAAAGAAATTTTCACTACACTGTAGCATGAGTATTTCCCAACACCTACAGGCATAAAAGGTGCTGCAAGCTGGACAAAAGCCTTTGTGGTTAATGAAACCAACTTACCTTGAGAAACAGTTAAGTACTTAGCTTTGCCTTGGGATGCTATAAATGGTTACCACAAAAGACTGTCAACCAAGAGGCAGAGGGCTGGAGTCCACCTTGAAAAAAATGTTGGCCATCCTCTTCCACAAAATCAGCCCGTGAAAATCCTGCGGAACACAGTTCTGCTCTAACACACAGGGGTTTGTACGAATCGTAACTGACTCCACTAACAATAGGTAGTAATAAAACTGAACTTGTTTCTCTCTTCTGTAAACAAAGATAACAGTACCTCAGTTAAAATGTTGCTTAGAAGATAAAAGGAGGTAACACTCATAAACTCCTAGTCCAGATTAGTTCTCATTAAGACATAAAGGTTTCTTTTTTTAAGGGCAAAATTGAAGAAGGCTTATTGTAAATTTCTAATACAAGAAGCATGTGCAGTTTGGGCTGAAATACACAGCTACAAAAACAATGTGTTAGTTGACAATCTAGCATACCGAAATATTCAGAAGAAAAATATAAACACATGGTTTTATAACAAAATTTGAAATTGTATTTCTAAATTCGTATTTTCAGTAGGAGTGGCTAGTGTTTTAGCAATTATTTTTACTTTTTTCACTACATTCACATTTTCAATTGCCAGTGCGTTTATACCTTTTCTATATAATCCTATATAATTTAGAATAGTGTATACAAGCAAAGGAACCCTGGGGACCCAGTAGTTAATATTCTACTGACAGGTTGTTGGTTCAAGCGTACCAACTGCTATGCAGGAGAAAGATGTGGCAGTCTGCTTCCCGATGGGAAACCCTATAAGGCAGTTCTACTCTATCCTATAGTGTCGCTATGAGTCGAATCACCTCCGCAGCAATAGGTTTATATGTGATCAAGTAGGCTTATGTTAATGTCAAAAGGGTGATGAGATTGGTTTCCTTCTCACAGTAAGTTAAAAAAAAAAAAGATTCTGTAGATATGGTTCTAAAAATCAGTAAAGAATAAAATAATTATGACAATTCTGCTAAACTAATTTCAATTTGAGTTTTTCTTTCCTTTTTCTTCCCCAGCTTCAACAGCATAGGTTCAGTTTTGCCTTACTCATATATTCCACATAACAACATTTTAGCTGTAATAATTTTCAGAAGAAACATTATATGCAAGCTTATTTTAGCCTGTCCTTATAGAAGGAAACTTTCTGAGCCATTGATC
Source organism: Heterohyrax brucei (assembly GCA_028571685.1). Classification (NCBI taxonomy): domain Eukaryota; kingdom Metazoa; phylum Chordata; class Mammalia; order Hyracoidea; family Procaviidae; genus Heterohyrax; species Heterohyrax brucei. Next base: position 41,696,207 of record CM053152.1, on the reverse strand, counting down.
GCGTCCTGTAACCATTACAATATGGTACCATAAATGACAGTGACATGCTCAATCAATCAGCAATAAGTTAATTTTAGTTTTAAAAAAAATTGAATCCAGTGCTTTAGATCTAGAAAAAGACGTTAGCCCCCTCATTTCAAAGAGGACAAACACGTGTGGCTAGGATTTCAAAGCCAGTAAGCAATGCCTAGTTGAGAGCCCAGGCATTAAACTCTAAGGAACAAAGTAAGAAAGAAAAAGAAATATTTTTGCTGGGGAAGGACCAGAAGCAGACTTTAATAATCACCTTTTAAACACAATACTGCAAAGCACGCCTTATTCAAGATGTTTCTTTACCTAGATGGTTTTTCTAGTGATTTCCAGTGATGTGAGCAAAGGGAGCTTTGGAGTAAGATGATAAGTGTTTGAATCTTGGCTCCACCACTTGCTGTATTGTTGTTCTCAGGTGTTGTTGAGTTGGGTCCCTCCTAGTAACACTATGTGCAACTGAATAAAACACTGCCCAGTTCTGCACCATGCCCACAATTGTTGTCATGCTTGAGACTATTATTGTAGTCACTGTGTCACCCCACCTTGTGGAGACACTTCTTCTTATTCACCGACCTTCTGCTTTACCAAATGTGATATCCTTCTCCCAGCCTAAAGTGTGTAAGACGTCGTCTCGCTCTCCTTGCTTCTAAGGAGCACTCTGATTGCACTTCTTCCAAGACAGCTCCACCATTTAACAGGACCTCATTCCTCAACACGAAGCATTGGTTAGTTCAGTGGTGGAAGCCTCACTTTCCATGCAGGAGACCCAGGTTAGATTCCTGGCCAAATGTGCGGCCACCACCTTTCTGTCAGTAGAGGCTTGTGTGCTGCTGTGTTTGTGTTCAATGAAGCTTCCAGGCTAACACAGACTAGGAAGAAACGCCTGCTGATCTACTTCTGAAAATGAGCCGAGGATTCATTCCATTGTGGATGGGTCACCATGGGCCAAGGGCCCACTTGACAACCAAAACCAAACCAAACCTAGTGTCACAGAGTTGATTTTGACACATAGGGACCCTGTAAGTCACAATAGAGCTGGTCCACAGAGTTTTGATGGAGCACCTGGCCGATTCAAACTGGCACACTTTTGGTTAGCAGACATAGCATTTAATCACTATGCCACCAGAGTAACAAAAATTCCTCAGCATGAATTTTCCAGCCATAAAATGAGGATGATAGCGCCTACATCACATGAGTGTCAAAAGACTAAAATGAGAGAAATCCTAAAAGTAAATTCAATTTGTAAACTATAGAAAAGGGCAAAAAGAAACTGCAACGGAGTGGTGTTACTATTATTACTCTCCTAACAAAAACACTGGCTTCTTTATTGGAAATGAACTTGATTTCTGACCCTCATGGCTTGTACCAGCAGCACAGCTCTTAGATTTAAGCTACTGAGATTTACCAGTGGAATTTTTGCTATGCAATAAGAATATATAAGTAATTATCTAAAACAAGACCATCTAATTATATCAGGGGGTTCTGATAACAGCATGAACCATAAACTGGAACCTAAGTGTTTTATTATCAGAATCATAAAACAGAAATATAGTCTTTTATTGCATTATTGCAGATTCTTTATTTTTGTAATGTAGATTAGAGAGTGTCTCACAAATTGTCATCTTATATTCAATGTATCCCTGTTAATCTTTCTTATTAATATTAATATTATTTCATATAGTGCTAATTTACTAATGGACTTTTTAAAAAAATATACTATAGCTTAAACATGTACACACAGAGATACAAAAAAGTCATAAAGTTGAGACTTCTACTATAGTGATTAATTCTCCCGTATTACACACCAATTAAGCGTGTATCATAACAGTAAAAATACACACAGGGCCATATGAACATAATTCATACTTGTATGTAATGATAACCTCATAAACTATTTTTCCACCATTGAAACACACATACGTTTAGTGTTGAAATGGATTGCCGGAAGAGTGCCTATGAAAAAAATTCCTCTGCAGACAAAGTCTCATCAATTGCTGCTTTTTTTTTCTACTGTATACTTTATGAATTGCCTCATCATAATTAACTCCAACCACTGGAATTAATTACTCTTGGCCATTTGGAAACTGGTCTTCTCAATTCTTCTGAAATCGGTTGATATCATCCTACAGAGTGGGGGAAGGAGTTTGGATAAAACAAACACTATCATTGAAAAATTGATTGTGTCCTACTGTTTTGTTATACTTCATTTTCTATTGTTTTGTTTGAAAAAAAGTCATGCAGGAAGATCATTGTAGGCATGTGTTATTGCTTTTTATTATCTTGGGACTGTAGGCTTTCAGAGTTGAAAGAGATCACAGGGAGCAGGTAGTTCAACTCCTTTATTTCACCCATGTGGAAAGAAAGACTTCAAAACTTCAGTGAATTGGCCAAGGTCACACGAAGAGTCATAGTGGAGTCCAAATCAGAAACTAGGCTTTCTGTCCCCTCAGTTCAATGTTCTTTATACATGACCTGTCTATGTCGATATTGTGGGTTTAAGATACTAAGTTCATGCTGAGGTTCTGAAAGGCAGCAAAATAAGAAAGAAGGATAATGAATCTTGCAGGTTTTCTCATGCAGCGATCATATTTGGGAAGCAAAGGATTGGGGGCTGTCTTAGCTATCTAGTGCTACCACAACGGCAATACTACCAGTGGGTGGCATTAACAAACAGAAGTTTATTTTTTCACAGTTTAGGAAGCTACAAGTTCAGGCACTGGCCCTAAGGGAAGGCTCGCTCGCTCTCTGAGCTCTAGGGGAAGATCTTTGCGTCTGTTCAGCTTTTACCAGTGATCTTGTGGTGACATACTCCCCTTCCTTTTGGCTTGCTCACTTGTCTGCTGGTTTGCTTGCTTGATCTGGTCTCCTGTATCTCAAAAACAGATTGATTTAAGTCATACCTTACACCAATACTTCCTCATTAACCTAAGAAAGAAAACCCATCCCCAAATGGGATTGTAACTACAGTTGTGGGCTTCAGATTTACAACACGTATTTTGGAGGGACATAATTCAGTTCATAACAGGAATGATAAAGATGTACTGACAATGAACACTCAAGAGAACCCCGACATGCTAATTTGGGGAAGCTTTCAATTTGCATCAGCCCACCCCACTGTAGCCCCTACTGTTTTCCCATTTGCCACCCTAATCTTTCCTCCTTAGACCTATTGTTCTTAAAGAATAGGTATGAAGTCCGGCAATTGAGTTTGAGAACTTGATTGTTCTAAACATTACACACTTCATTGCTGAATATCACTGTGGTCACCTCCAAAGTACTCCCCTTCAGAAGCTAAGCACTGATGCCAGCGCCTAGTCCACCCTTCAAAGTAACTTTGGAACTTTTTCTGGAATGGCCATTGCACTCACTGGCACAGTGGTGAGTTCACAAACTTCACTGTATAGTTGTCTGTGAGGGAGTTTTTAGCCAGTAAGCAAATAACTGTATTGGAACACCCTCCCTACTCACCTCATCTGGCCCCCAGTGACTTTTTTCTTTACCCAAAGAGAAAGGAATTATTGATGGGGTAGATGATGGCATTCAGGACATGAAGGTAATACAGCAACAGCTCTGATGGCCATTCCAGAAAGAGTTGGAAAATTGCTTTGAATGGTAGATTAGTGACTGGTGTTGGTGTATAGCTTCCCAAGGGGAGTACTTTGAAGGGATCATAGTGGTGATATTCAGCCATGAGGTATGTAGCACTTTTTCTAAAATGAGTTTGTGAACTTAATTGGCAATCTTCTTATTTACACTTGGTAGAAACCAATTCTGGAACAATGGATGGCAAAAAAGATTTGAAAATAGTTATTTTTTGCAGTATACCAGGTATGTGCAAAAATTAATCTTTTAAATTACTTACATTTTTTTTAAATATGTTAACCTTTCCAGAATGTTAGAATTCTTTCAAAAAGTGCTAACCTCTCTCCAGGAAGTTCCATGTGTCTTAGTTCTACCAGGAAGCAGACACCAACACAGGGCTAAAGCCAAAACCAAACTAAACCAGCTCCTGTTGAGTTGATTCCCACTCATAACCACCCTATAGTCACAGTAGAATTGCCCTATAGATTCTCCCAGGAGAACCTGGCAGATTTGAACTGCCAACCTTTTGCTTAGCAGCCCTTAGCATTTAACCACCATGCCCCCAGAGTTTCCACCACAGGGCTAGATAAGGTCTGAGAAAGACAAATGGGAGAGGGAGCAAGAGCAGTTAAGGAAAGCCTTCAGATTACAATGTAGGTCTGACAACTGTGAGAGGCTGGGGAAGGTTGAGGAGGAAAAGCTTCAGGCTGACACAGCTCTGAGAAAGCCTCCAGCAACCCAAGACAAAGTTCTTGCACAAAAACTGTGCATAGAGTATTTCCCACTGTTCAGAAATTGTGAGCCCTTGAATCCCAGTCGTGCTTAGTCATCGGCTGGGGGCTGCTTTGCAGGAACTCGGTATCTGCTCAACACCAGACTCCATAGTCACCAGCAACAGAAGACTGTTGACTAAGTGTGATTCCTTCAACAAGTTCACCCTTGAAGGACTCACTGAATTCTTGCAGCAGATTTTCCCTTGAAGAGCTACACCGCCCTCGCTACCACTTTCAGACGGTGACTCCGTTCCAGTGTGGCTGCACGGCTAAAATTTATAATGGATAATCAGATCATTTCATGAGTTTTGCCAAATTTGGTTTAGATGCTTAGTATTCTCAAAATGATCTACCCAATTGCTATTCCTTTTTGTAAAGTTTTTTTCATCTTATTAAACTAAAAAAAAAAAAAAAGGACCATAAATACTTTTGAAATCTTTGCAGGCCACAGACTAATTATCCTTAGATGTGCTCCTCAAAAGGAAAGTAACTTTATGTTTTAGAAAACAACTAATTCTGAAGAATTCTTTTCTTATTCTGGAAAATGTTTTCCGTCCCCTGAGTATCCAAAGGACATTTACCCAATCTTGATTCTTCTCATTGATTCTGTCTCCCCACAGAAAAGCAGCTTCATTTTTTGTCCTGCTGATTTGTTTTAATCAAATTGCTCAGTGATAGAACACAAAATGAAGGAAGATGAGTTTTGCTTGTTTATTCTGGATATGTTCTGCAGTAGTTTTGATTTTGGCTTCCCTCTTCCCAGGCGAGGACTCTGTTGTGGCATTCAGTAGGGCTGGCTCCTCAGCTCCCTCATTTACAGCCTTACCCAGGCCAATGCCGTGTTTGTGTCCTCTGCCGCCTAGATGCCACATAGATCTGATGGTGTTTAAGGCAAAATAGGAGACCCTCGTGGCATCGTGGTTAAGTGCTAAGGCTGCTAACCAAAAAGTCAGCAGTTCAAATCCTCCAGGTGCTCCTTGGAAACTCTACAGGGAAGTTCTAGTCTAGTCTAGACCTACAGGGTTGCTGAGTTGGAATCAACTCAGTAGCAGTGGGTTTTTTGTTTTGAAGGCACAATGAGATCCCTGGGTGATGAAAATGGTTTGAGCTTGACTACTAACGTAAAGACTAGTAGTCCAAAGCCACCAAGAGGCCTCCCAAAGAAAGATCTAGAGATCTGCATTAGTCAAGATTACAGCCAAGAAAACCCTACGGAGCAATTCTACTTTATAACGCACAGGGTTGCCTTGATCCAGCTGAGATGACAGCAACGGATTCAGTTTTGGTTTAACGGTAAACTAACCCAAACCAAAATTTTTTCCTTCCGGCCAAAATTAAAATCCATGTTATTTTCCACATTTTTGAGGTATGTATTCAATGTTTTCTTCTAACAGTGGAGGATAATACGCTCCCAAATTTATTTTTGAGTCCTAAACTCTCACCTGAATTATAAAATTGCATTAGCCAGCTATTTGTTCAACATCTCTATTTGGTGCCTAATAGGAAATAGGCGTCTCAGACTTAACTGGTCCAAAACAGAACTCCTGATTCTCCCTCTTGAACTGTCTCCTCTTTCAGTCTTTTCCTATTTGGTAGGAGATAATTCCATCTTCTGGCTGCTCTGGCCAGAGGCATTGGACTCACCCTTGAATCTTGTTTTTCCCAACTTTGCCTTCAATCTCTGGGTGAATCGTGTCTGCCCTCCCTAGAGCTTCTAAATACTTCTATCCTTACAAGCAGCCCAGCTAGCCATCACCTACCACGCCGTATGTCAATAGCCTCCAAAAAGGTCTTCTTGCCTTTTCTTTTGCTTCTTCAGTCTGTTTTCCTTTGAGTAGCCAGAGTGGTCCTTTTAAAACGTATGACCAGTCATTTCACTTCCTTCATCAAAACCCTCCGAAGACCTGTCTTCTCACTCAGGATAAAATCTGAAGTCCTTGCCGTGTTCAGGGGGCTTTCCACGATTCTCCCCTAGTTTTCCTGCTAATCTGATCACCTCCTTACCCCATACTCTGCTCAGATGCAGAGCCTCTCACTCTCTTCTTTGAATAAGTCAAGCACATACTTATCTCAGAATTATTTTGCATTTACTATCCCTTCCACCCAGAGCGTTTGGGGGCTAGACATTCCCATATTTCCCTGCTATCTTCTTCACTTTTTATCGGGTCACACTAGATAACAATACATAAAACACATGTACATAGTCTCTCCCCTCCTTTCATATTCCCCTTGAAAGCCTTTTCTAGTTCTCTGGACAGCATTCATCATATTATAATATGATGTATTACATATATTCCATATTATATAATGTGTATTACATAGTCTTATTTTTTATGTCTTCTCCATTGGCTGAAATGCAGCTGCTATGAAAGAAAGAATTTACCTGTTCCTTTCACTGCTGTGGCTGTAGTGCCCAAACGAGTGGCTAGCATGTAAGAGGCATTTGATAAAATATATGGGGAATGAACCACTCTAATTATTACAAACAGATTTATCTTATCAAGAGTTAGATGCCATCTGTGTGCAGAATGGCTAGATGTGCTGTATTCAAAGCAAATCCCAGAACTTGGAATTCCTACTTAAGGTTTTCATTGTGTCAAAATTCTGCCACCATTGTCTACTAGAAGTCAGTCAAAACAAATTTACTACTCTTTTGAAAACTAAACAATGATTTTGTTTTAATGATGAAGACATGGAGACACTCAGGAGAACAGTTATTCCCTTGTGGTGATCATGGTTTCACCTCACAGTGATTATCAGGCCTGACTAAATGGTAGACATAGCTGTTAAACAGATGGACATGGGACCAACACAGAGGTGCACCCTGGACACTCAGCAGCCAAACTGCCTATTAAATGAGCGTACGTCACTGCCACTTGAGATGGTCGGGTCTCCTGAATGAACTCTTAAAAATCCCAACATGTAAGGAATTTCGCCATGAGTCAAATCCGACTCGACGGCACTTGGCTGGCTTGGCAAGTTCGAAACAATTGCTTGAGAAGTTGGCTAAAATTTGAGACAGATTTGTAAGTTTAAAACAAACTTTCTCCCATTTGAGTGTTTATTTTTCAGTTTTTCCTTAAAATACAGACTGCCTTATTTCTTAATAAATAATAAATAAATTCTAGAAATGTCAGCTTAACTTGCAAACAGAAGCTCATTTCTCCATCTCAGGATGTAACTGTGCAGATTTCAGCATTAATTCTAGAACATCTCATGCAATTCCTAATAACAGCAGCAGCGGGGGAGAGGGGACAGCACATGTCACACTCCTCCCCCCAGTGACAGTGCTGAACATCCGTCATTAACACAGAGTCCCCTTTACTTAAAGGACACAGGTTTTACATGCACACACACACACTTAAAAGAGAGGATGGGAAGGAGGAAGACAGTGATTTGTTTGTCATTTGAGATGGAGCAAAGGGGAGGATTGGTATTGTTTAATTTGAGTCAAGTAGCAGAGAGTCTGAATTTAAATGCGGTTCATTTGATTTTATTACCAAGTACACGTGGAAATTTTTAGAACTGTCTCTTTTTGTCTGCGCCTGCTGCCCTGGTTTGACTGTTTGATTATGTGATTTGGCACCCACCACGCAAAAAAAAAAAAAAAAAGATTATCCCTTCTGCTGTGTCTATCGGGGCTGGTATGAGGAACAGAGAAAGAAAAATTGCACAGCTGGTGGTACAGTGAACCCAAAAATACACAGAAACGTACCAGAGGGAATAGTCATCAACACGAAGTGAACAAGCGCCCGGACTGTTGATTACATGCCGCTCACAGAACACCAGGCGTTTCTGCCAACTCCTCTTCACTCCGACGCTGAACTGCAGGCAGCACGCTCTACCGCGCATCATCAGTTTTGATGAATAACGCCCTGATAAGCACTGCAGCCAGGATTCCACGGGAGCTGGGAAGCCAGATGTCGTCTGGACCTCTGATAGTTTGAACCCTGGATCTCTAACAGACACTGATGAAAACAGGAAGTGTGTGCTGCAGCAGGGGCAGGGCCACCATAAGACTCTGTTGAATATTTTGACATGCTAGAAAACAAAGGGAATCAGCTCTGTCACCAGCTGGAGTGAGGGTGCTGTGCTCCAGGAGCAGTAGTTACTAAGTGGTCATGTTAGCTAAGTGCCCTTGAATCTCAGACTTGTCTGAAAATCTCACCCATGCACACAGAAAGAAAAGGATTTTCAGGGGAAACAGTTTTTTCAGGGCTTAAATCCACATGTCTCCAAACAAGCCGTCATAACAAGCAGATGGAAGAAGCTCCCTCCACAGTAGAATTTCCAAGGTAATTATGACAGATTTGAATTCTACCTTGTGGGAGGGCACATGAGATCAGATTGGCTCCCCCGTGCTCTGCACGCTTGACGCATTTCAGCAGGAGTGCTGCACAGATCATGTTTTAATTCCATCATTACAGGTAAGTGTTCAAAAGTATCAATTAGACACAAGGTTTCCGCCACTCAGTAACTGCAGACCTACCCCACGTTGTTTTATGAGTGAAACCTGGAGTTGGAGCAACAATTGTCTTTGCTCTATTTAATTCTTCATCTAGACCCTAAATCCGACAATGGTCTCTGACTCCATCCTCGATTGCAATCACCTCTCCTTCTCTATCTCTCTTCCAGCGCTGGTTTTCCTGGCTGTAAGGTTCCCCACCGCCAGTCTCCCTCTCTCTCTCTCTCGCACACTCCCGTCTGATACCAAGCCTCACTTTTTTCACATTTTCTCAGCCTCACAAGCCCAAGCTGTCAGTGTCCAACACTGAAATCTGGCAAGTCTCCTTTTGTAGGTGAAAAGATTCGACATGAAATCTTCAACATGGGAAATTTAAGCTACAAACGTTGCCAAGCTCTAAGCTACTGCTCTGAATCTGCCTCAGTCTGGTAAAATAAGTCATGATATACAATCTCCCCATTTGGAGGCTACCTTGTTTCCCACATTTTAACCCCTGCACCAAAACAAAAGCTCTGTGCTGTCAGGTCAATTCTAACTCACAGTGATACTATAGGACAGAGAGCAACTGTCCCACAGGAGTTTCAAGGCGGTAGCCCCGGTGGCATAGTGGTTAAGTGCCATGTCTGCTAACCAAAAGGTTGATAGTTCAAATCTGCCAGGCGTTTCTTGGAAACTTGATTGGGCAGTTCTACTCTGACCTATAGGGTGGGAATCGACTTGATGGCAGTGGGTTTGGGTTTGGTTTTTTGAACCGTTACAGAAGCAGAGTACCGCGGCAAGCAGAGTACCGCGGCTTTCTCCCGCACAGCTTCTGGTGGGTTTAAACCACTAACTTTTCAGCTAGCAGAAGAATATTTAACCACCGTGTACCAGGACTGAATTATTTCAGCCTCGGTTCTAACAACAGACAAAATTAAGGTGATGCCAAACTGCTCTTCAAAACTCCCTAAAATAGCCCATAAAGTGGCATTTAAACTACAATCTACAGTGTACAGGAGAGTTTGTAACAACATAGCATCATCGAGTCAGCTGCAACTTAAGGTGACCCTAGAGAACATGACCCTATAGAGCTGTCCACAGGGTTTCCTTGGCTGTAAATCTCTGTAGAACCAGACTGCCACATTTTTGTTTTTTTCCTGCGGAGTGCCTGGTGCATTCAAACTACCTACCGTTCAGTGTGAGCATTTCACCTCTGTGTCACCAGGGCTCCCTATAAAAGAGCATACATCACAGAAAATATCATTTTGTTGTAGAATTTCTCTCAACACAGCCAGAAGCTCACCCCATGAAAAGCTCACCCTGTCACCCACCCAGAGTTCCTGACAAGTACACTTTGATGGAACAGCAGGAAGGTTCACCTGTGCTATGTTCTTGACATGTTACTCTAAAAAATTCACAGAAAAATAGAGAGAACAGAATACTGAACATTCATATAAACCAATACTGAGTTTTGCAAATGTTATTGTTTGCATATTTGCTTCAACTCCCTCCCCTTTTATTGGTGGAACACTTTAAAATAAATTACAGGTATTATTATATTTCACTCCCAAAACTTGAATGAGTATCTCTTTTAAAATGGACATTTTATCTCATGGCCCAATGTCATTATTATACCTAACAGAACTGATAACAACTTCTTCATACCATTTGATATCCAGTCCATGTTGAAATTTCTCCCGCTATTCCCCCCCAAAAAATCCTTTATAGCTGATGGATTCACACCCAAATACAGTTAAGTATGCTCTCTGTATCAACCCTATAGGACAGAGTAGACTTTCTCCATAAGGTTTCCATGGCTGTATATTGTTACAGATGTAGAGGGCCACATCTTTCTCCCACAGAGCTACTGGTGGGTTCAAACCACTGACCTTTCAGTTAGTGATTGAGCGTTTAACCACCGTACCACGAGGGCTCCTTTACTGAATATGTGGACCCCTTCAATACCTAAAAATTATTGGAACCAATGAAAGAGAATGTAAGAACTCTTGGCTTCATAACTTCCCAGCTACTGTCACTACTTTGCCAACTAAGTTTTATTTAATTCTCTAGTTGCGAGAGAAAAGCTGTCCCCGGTATACAGAAACCAGTCTTACAGCAAGGCCTCCATGTCGTTAGGAGCTGACCTGGTATTCACGGGTAGAGAATGTGAATTCTTATATAGGATAAAATCTCGTGGAACACCTGTATCAGACAGGTCACTTCAGCAAAAGGAAAAAAAAAATACAAAAAAACCCACTTTATAATTTTTTTTTTTCAAAACACAGACAAAAGCAAATGACCCCAGCCCCTCAGCTAGCAGAAACCCTGGTGGCATAGTGGTTAAGTGCTATGGCTACTAACCAAAAGATTGGCAGTTTGAATCTGTCAGATGCTCCTTGAAAACTCTGTGGGGCTGTTCTACTCCGTCCTCTGTCCAGTTCTAGAATTACTATGAGTCAGAATCAACTCCGGTAGGGTTTTGTTCTGTTGTACACAGAGTCACTAGGAATCAGAACCAGTTCAAGATCACCTAACAACAACAACAATATACTGTAATCTAAATAAAATTATAAATAGCATATCTCTCTATAAATAATAAAAAAGACTTAAAGAAAAAAATAGGTGTTCATAAAACAGAACATATGCCAAGAGAAAGATGTTAAACAAAACTGAACTAACAAAACAATAAAAAAGAAATAAGAAGAAAAATAAAGAGGGACAGAAGAAAGTGAAAGAAAATTAAAACAGTAGAGAGATTAAAGCCTACTAAAATCAATAAAAATAGAATAAACATGACAAAGTAGTCAGAAGATGTGTGGACTTGTTTGAAAAAAAACATTGGCATGTGAAGTGCTGTTCTGCAGTCTTCTAGGAGGATGTACCAGGAAAATGCTGTGTGTGGGAAATGATTATCTTTTTAAACCCGGGTTTGTTTGTTTGTTTTTTTAACAGTGCTACTATAACAGAAATACCACAAGTGAATGGCTTTAGCAAGCTGAAATTTATTCTCTCCCAGTGTGGCAGGCTAGAACTCTGAGTTTAGAATGCCAGCTCCAAGCGAAGCCTGCTTTGCTCTTTCTGCTCCAGCGGAAGGTCCTGGTCATCAGTCTTCCCCTGGTCTAGGCACTTCTCAGATCAGGAACCCCACACCCAAAATACGCACTATTCTTCTGGCACTGTTTTCTTGGTGGTCTTTTGTCCCCATTCGATCTGCTCATTTCTTTCCTTTGCATCTCGAAAGAGATTGACTTAAAACACAGTCTAATTTTCAAGATTGTATCTTGCCTTATTAACATAATTTCCTCTAATCTTGTCTCATTAGCATCCTAGAGGTAGGATTTACAACACACATAGGATAACCACATCAGATTAAAACATGGCAGACAACCACACAATACTAGAAATTGTGGCCCAGCCAAGTTGAAATGTATTTTGGGGAGACACAATTCAACCCATGACATCAGTCTTTCAGACACCAAGTTTCTAACAAATGTGTGTGTGTGTGTGTGTGTGTGTGTGTGTGTGTGTGTGTGTGAAAACAATAGTACCTGAAATGTCAGAGTTCGCATAGACTAGAATCCCAAACCAGGAGCATCCTGCTGGGTCAGCTGATAGGATAAAGCTCAGTCTATTGTGGAAACCATAATGTTCCAGAACTGAAGGCACTTTGTGAAGAATCCACTTTGGCACAAAACAAGGATCATTTGAACCCTGACTGCAGATTTTCACAAGGGTTCTGCAAGATCAGCAGCTGTCAGAAACTGAAACAGGAACCAGGTAATAGCCTTAAACTCCAAGCATCAATAGCCAATTTTAGTCTCAAAATTAATAATTCTTTAATTATCTCAAATGATTGAGGCCCCTAGGAAACATTGTATTACCCATCTCAATATAAAGCAGACATCCAAAAAAAATTCTTTTTCATAATCATACCTTGAACTTGAACCAGTAATTTTGTTGTTGTTGTTGTTCATGAATATAAGTGTGTTCAAAACTCATCTACCAACTAGGACATCAAGGGTAAAATTTTATGTTACATCTAAATTATGCCATCTGAAGTTTTATATCCCTCTTTTCATTGCTGTTTTTCCCCACTAAACTTTTGATAAAAGTAAAATTAATAATTGAAGTACAGCCTTTGTTAGATGCATTTTCAACTTGTTTTTAGAGCTAAGAATTTGAGGAAACTTGGGGCTCTGGAAGCAATATGGCTTCACACTTAGCAGAAAGCATCAAGAGAAAAGATATCAGCCTGTGCAGTGACTCTAGAAGCACTCTTAAGAAAGAGAGCAGAAAAAGAAGTTTACCTTGGACAGAGGATTTTTCAGTGGAAGTTAAAGTAACCAGTTCAATAATAGCCTCCTAGATTTTTTAAATTATTCTGATACAGTATCAGGATGGGGGGAGAAAGTCAAGGCTCAACTCAGCCAGAAGATGAAATCTAGAATATCTGATGTAACTACAGAAAGCAGAGGTTCAATTGATTAGGAATCATAAAAACGCAATACCAATAGCCTGAGTGTTGATGAAGAACGGGATTAAAAGGAAAATTTATCCAACAGTATCCCTGAAAAGAAAAAACACATAAGCATATATATGATATATATATAGTCATGCATGAACATGTCATAGCACATACAAGTGTCATAGCACAGATGTTTACCTGTGTTCTGTTGACTACGCAAAGGCGTTTGACTACGTGAATCATAAGAAATTATGAATAATGTTTTGAGAAATGAGAATTCCAGAACACCTAATTATGCTAGGGTTCTGTATGGTTCAAAATAAAGAAAGGTGTGTGTCAGGGTTGTATCCTTTTACCATACTTAATCAGTCTATATGCTGAACAAATAATCAGAGAAGTTAGACTATATGAAGAAAACTGTGACATCAGGACTGGTGGAAGGCTCTCATTAAAAGCCTGTGATATGCAGATGACACAACTCTGCTTTTGAAAGCAAAGAGGGCTTGATGCAATTACTGATGAAGATCAATGACTGTAGTCTTCTGTGTGGATTTCTCCTCAACAAAAAGAAAACAAAAAGCCTCAAAACTGGACCAAAAAGCAACATCATGATTAGTGCAGGAAAGATTGATGATGTCAAGAATTTCATTTGATTTGGATCCACAATCAATGGCCATGGAAGCGGCAGTCAAAAGAATCAAACGACCTACTACTTTGAGCAAATCTGCTACAAAAGGCCTCATACACACGCAAAAGCTGGACAACAGATAAGCAACACCAAAGAAGAACTAATGCCTTTGAACTACCATGTTGGCAAAGAATATTGAATACACTGTGGACTACCAGAACAAGAAACAAATCTGTCTTGGAAGAAACACAGCCAGCATACTCATTGGAAGAGAAAATGGCATGACTTCATCTCCCGTACTTTGGACATGTTATTAGAAGGGACCAGTTCCTGGGGAAGAGCATCACGCGTGGTCAAGTAGAGGGCCATTGGAAAAGAGGGAGATCCTCAATGGGACGGATCAACACAGTGGCTGCAACCATGCACTCAACCATCACTGTGATTGTGAGGATGGTGCAGGACTGTGCCGTATTTTGTTACGTAGCTTCAGTGAGTCTGAACCTACTTGACATCACCTAACAACAGCATGGAAATGCTGGTGGTATAGTGGTTAAGTGCTTTGGCTGCCAACAAAAAGCTCAGCAGTTCAAATCCTCCAGGTGCTCCTTGGAAATTCTGTGGGGTAGTTCTACTCTGTCCTATACGGTTGCTAGGAGTTGGTATTGACTTGACGGCACTAGGTTTTGATTTTTGCTTTCTGACGACAACATGCTTGTCCTATCTGCATGCATAACCATTGTAGAATATTCACATAAGCACAGAGATTGCAGCCAAGATAAAAACCCATCCATAGTACTCCCAAGATTAAAAAAGGATCAAAGAAATTATCTAGAACAATTGTTTCACAAGAGTTGGAATAATAGCCCTAATAAAATAAACATTTATAAATGTTGTGCTCAACATTTATTTCACTGAAGCAGAAAGCTGAGACATCTTCATAATAAGATTCAAATGGATCAGGATTAAGCATTTGGGTTCAGTAATGTAATATATCTCCAGTAAGTGATTTTAAAGGTGAAATATCCTAAAGAGGTGGAAGAGGTGAAGAAGAGAAAGTAGAATGGTAGAATTGTGATTATCTGCTCAGGTATGGGGTTTTCAAGAGGTGGCTGGATTTATGACGATAAACTCCAGTCTCTTTAAAGTTATTTAGAAGCTAGTGCCCCAGACAGCAGACTGGAGTGGAATACTCAGAAGGCCTTTCTATCAATGGCTTCTGTGTTGAAGTCTACGAGAAGACAGAATGCAAGGCAAGGACCAGTTGTTTCACTGTATACCTCCTCCGTCTCCTCACTCAGATCAAGTGAGTTGTGATACCTGAATAGAACAGAAACTAAAAAGGAAAACCCCAACTCATGGACAATTTATCCTCCTCCTTGAACATAAACTATGCTCAGAACTATGCTCTCCTTGAACATGAACAAGCAGCTTAATTTAAACAAGAGCAACAAAAACTACAATCTGTAGCTTCTCAAGCTTTAAAATGCATACATACCTAGAGATAATGGTGATAATTGTACAACATGATAAATACAATTCATGTTAATGGGTTGTATCTGTGAAGAATGTTGAAATGGTGAGAGTTCTTTACATATACCTTTACCACAATTAGAAAAATGTATATTAATTCTTATTCATTAGGTTTGAATGTGGTTTGAGATTCTGCATTTCTAGTAAATCCACGAAATGTGGATGTTGCTGTTCTAGAAACCACACCCCAGTAAGGCTTCAAAGAATTAACTAAAAACATTACACTGTCTGAGATGAATAATTTACAAAACTATCTTTAAAAAGTCACTACCTATGACCTGTGATCAAATTCACTAAAATACTTGCCAAGGATGTAGGGGGTTTTAAGGCTGGATCCAAGAAAAGTGTGATAAAATCTCTTAATAAAAGGAGAATCAGGGAATGATAGCTTTTACCTGGCCTATAAAGTAGATCAGTTAGAAAGCACATTCTCAAAGAATCTCTGGGGATCCTGTTATCTTCCAGTGGACTATCTGGAAGTGCTAGTTACTGAGGACCATACAGTTATATTTATCAAGTCTCCAGAGGAGCATAAACAATGACTAAATAGTCACTCTTTTTTTTTTATTCACCTACTATTTATTGAAACCTGTTATGTCTTAGATCCTTCGCTTCATGCTTAAAATGCAATTGAGACCAAAACAGACACATTACTTCATGTAGATGGCCTTACATGGAATGTGGACAATCAGTTTATGGTCAAAGACAACTTACCCTGGAGTCAGAAGCAAGCACAAGTCAGGATGTGAAAGTAGGTAACCACCTGAAAGAAGCTAGAGAGAGAAGGAGAGGTAGCGAGCCTCAAGTTTAGCTGAGGATGAGTCTGGTCTGCTTCTTCATATTTTTCTGTTAGCTGCTTTTGAGTCACCCCTGAACTCATAGTAATCCCATGCACAATGAGACAAAATGCTGCCTGGTACTCTGCCATTCCCATGATCAGCTGCAGATCGGCTCTTCATGATCTATGGGGTTTTCATTGGATGATTTTCCTAAGTAGATGACCATGTCTTCCTCTCTAGTCTATCTTACTCTGGAAGCTCCCCTGAAACCTGAATCCTGTTCAGAATCGTAGCAACACACAAGCCTCCTATGACAGATAAGTGGTGGCTGCAAAAGAGGTATACTGGCTGGGAACTGAACTCAAGTCTGCAGCATGGATGTCTGAGAATTTTACCACTGAGTCACCACTGTCCCCTTCAACATATTTAATGCATATGTTTGTACCCCAATATTACATAAAACCTCATTAAAATTTATACCATGCTATGTTGTAAGGTATTGGGCAGGGTCTGTGCAAAACGGTATGGAGAAGAACAAGGACCCTACTCTGACAGTGAGCTGAAGACGGCAAGCATAGTCACTAATAAAGACAGCCACTGTTAGCTGATCCACTGTCTTGGGAGGTACAGTCAAGTCAAAGGTAACTGCAGGAATGAACTCAAGCATCTTAATTGTCTAGAGCTGCTCTAACAGAAACACCTCAAGTGGATGGCTTTCATAAAGCGAAATTCATTGTCTTAGAGTCTAGGAGGCTAGAAGTCTGAATTCTAGGTGCCAGCTCCAAGGGAAGGCTTTCTCTCTGTGTCAGCTCTGAGGCAGGGTCCCAGGCATCCGTCTTCCCTGGCTAAGGAGCCTCTCAGTGAGGGAACCCAGGGCCACCCCTAAACACACTGCTGTCAAATTGCTTCTTATATATAGTAACTGCAGAGGGCACAGTATAAAGCCCCATACAGTTTCCAAGGAGCAACCGGCACATTTGATCGGCTGATCTTTTTGTTAGCAGCCATAGCTCTTAATCACTACACCTCCAGGGTTTCTGTCCAGCTCCAAAGGATGCACTATTGTCCTGGTTCTTATTTCTCAGTGGCAAGAGGTCTCTGTGTTTCTCTGCTCCCCTTCTCTCTTACAACTCAAAGGAGATTGATTTAAGACACAATCTACACCTCATTAACATAACAGCCTCTAATTGTGCCTCATTAATATCCTAGAGGTAGGATAAAAAACAAAAAGGAAAATCACATCAGATGACAAAATGCTAGACAATCACACAATACTGGGAATCATGGCCTAGCCAAGTTGATACACATTTTCAAAGGACACAATCCAGTCTATAATACCAGTCTGAGGAATCCGAGAAACACTCTCAGATCACGTGGAAGTCAGCATCTTGGGAAGCTGTCTCAAACGGAAGAATAAGTCTCCTTCAGCTGACTCCCTGTGCTTCATTCCAAGTGTACTGATTTTATAGCTTGACACGCAGAGGATGATGATTTCCCTTGTTCCCAAGTTCCTTGTTGTGCTTAACTCTTCTTCCACTTACTGAGAGTCCATATTATTAAATGTTATCTGTTTGGAGTTCTTTGGCAGTTAAAGGACAGTGGTCAGGACATATATAATTAATAAAATGTTAAATTTTGATTTCTCCTTACATCTCTGTCCCTCTTTCTTGCCTTAACTGTCACATTTCCCCCACAGCATTCACAGTTCCATTTGCAGTGCGGAATGTGAGCACTATTTCATCCTCAGGGACAGTCCTTCTCTGCCATGTGCACCACAGCAGCAATAATTCCAGCAGGACTTGTTTAAAACAACAATATGTCATTGTCAGACAGGGTTTTCTCCAAAGGCTCATTCCAGGTACAAAGGCTCCTCCTGTGTTCTCTTTACCATTTTTCTCTCTATAATCACTTTCGTTGATAAATGGTAGGATCTCACAGACTTCTGATTTACCATAAAGATGATTTTGAATTTGTAAAATAATTGTGAAAAGTGAATTTGAGCTTGTGAGTAACTGAAACAAACCCTATCGACTCTGAACTTTGACTTTCCAAAGGTTTAGGAAAATATGCACAGAATTTAGAGATTATTATAAAAATTAGCTAGTAGCCTCCCTAAACTCAAGGTGTCATATTCCCTTAAATAACAGCTTCCTAAGAACGGATGAAGAGAACCAAAGACACAAGGGAATGATTGGAACTAACTGGTCGCAACTGCCATAGCCTCCGTCAGACTGAGTCTGGCACAACTAGATGGTGCCTGCCTGTCACTGCTGACTGCTCTGAGAAGGATCATAATGGGGCGTCCGGGGCAGAGCTGGAGAAAAAACTGTAGAACATAATTTTAACTCACAAAAGGAAAAAAAATAAAAAGAAAGAAAGATCGGATTTTGTGGTTAAACCGAGACTAACACCCTTTTAATTTAGTACTCAAGTCACTTCTGAGGTTCATCCTTCAGCCAGAGATTAGACAGGTTCACAAAGCAAAACTAAACTAAAAGGGCACACTGGCCCTGAAGTAAAGATAGAAGGCAGGGGAGGACAGGAAAGCTGGTAATAGGGAACCCAAGGTCAAGAGGGGAAGAACGTCAACGTGTAGCGGGATTATTAACCAACGTCATAAAACAGTATGTATACTGTTTAATGAGAAGCTTGTTTGATCTGTGTTAATCCAAAGTACAGTAAAAATAATAACTAGCTCCCCTAGTGAATCTAAAACATTATATTTGAACATACCTCAAAATAATATGAATAATGTATGAAGGAAGTCTCTAGGTGGTGCAAATGACTGACAAGCTCAGCTGCTGACCAAAAGGCTGTGAAGTTCCAGTCCACCCAGAGGCGTCTTGGAAGAGCTCCCTGGCCAGCTGCCAAAACAGCAGCCATAGAAACATCTGTAGGGCACAGTGCTACTCTGACATACATGATGTCACCATGAGCTGGAGTTGCTACTATAGTAACCGGTATTGTGTAAAGGTAGGAAAGCAAACACTCTGAGAATCACAAAGACGTGCACTGATGAAAGCAATTATCAACCTAACTGGTCAGCAAAAACATAACATATTAAAAGTCATCCTTTGCAGGACACTCTGCAATAACTAATAGATGACATGTTGTTCTCCTAAAAAGATGGAAGCTTGACTTTCCCTTCCCTCTCTTGAGTATAACCTTCGAGTCCACAGCACCTCTCCTCAGCCAACAGCTCTCTCAGGAACAAAACCACTCAGTGAAGGCAAGAGTACCAGAGTAGGATAGGTTGAGGAAAGGAAAAGAGAAAAGAAGTTTGCCTATTTCAGGCTCATTCTAACATTTTTTTAAAAGAATGTGTATTCTCATGTACATACATATATACATGTACATACATATATACATATACATGTATGTATATATACACACAGACACACATACTTGTGTGTGTTCACTTTATTTGCAGTGAAGCGCTTCATTGTGTGAAGATACTGGAATTATTCATTCTACTGTTGATAGACAACTGGATTTTTAATCATTTTGAAGTGCTGTGGATTACGCCTCTAAAAAATTATAGATGTAGATATATATGTATATATGTCTTTTGGTGCACATTTTTACTGGAGTAGAATTGCCATGTCACAGGCAATGCATGTGAATAGTCTTAGTAGACACTCACAAATAGGTTTCAAAAGGAGCCATCTCAATTTACAACCCATCAGCAGTGTATAAATATGTCAATTGCTCTACAATTTAACCATTTGCTTTCCTTGTACTGCCATACTTTCTCAAGAATGTGTAGCGTTATTTTATATTATTGTTGTTGTTAGGTGTCCCCAAGTAGGTTCAGACTTGTAAGCACCGTATATGTACAGTAGAATGATGCACTGCCTGGTCCATTGCCATCTTTACACTTGCTGCTATGTGAGAGTCTGTTGTTTCCTCCCTGTGGTAATCCACCTACTGAAGGTCTTCATCTTATCTCACTGACCCTCTGCTTTACCAGGCGTGTTCTCCTTCTCCCAGTACTGGTCCCTCCTAGTAACCTGCCGAAAGAATATAAGGTGAAGTCTCATCATCCTTGCTTCTAAGGAACATCCTAGTTATATTTATTTCAAGACAGATTTGTTCATTATTCTGGAAGTTTGGTTTTCATCTCATAATACGCAGTATCCATTTTGACAGTAAATACATGATAAAATGCTCAACAACATTAGTCATCAAGGAAATAAGAATTGAAACTACTATGACATAATACAATGGGACCAATAAGCAACACTGTGATAAATGGAGAAAATATTGAAGTTGTCATGGATTTCACTTTACTTAGATCCACAGTCAACACTCATGGAAGCAGCTGTCAAGAAAGCAAACAAAGCATTGCATTGGGAAAATCTGCTGCAAAAGACTTCTTTTTTATAGTGTTGAAAAGCAAAGTTGTCACTTTAAGGGCCAAGATACATCTGGCCCAAGCCATGCTGTTTTCAATTGCCTCATATGCGTGCAAAAGCTAGGCAATGAATAAGGAAGACCAAAGAACTGACACTTTTGCATTATGGTGTTGGCAAAGGCTATTGAATATACTATGGACTGCCAAAAGAACAACAGCAACAAAAATCTATCTTGGAAGAAGTGTAGCCAGAATGTTTCTTTGAAGTAAGGGTGACTAAACTCCGTTTCACATACTTTAGGGCATGGTGTCATTAGAAACCCATTCCTGGAAAAGGACACCATGCTTGATAATGCAGGGGAAACGAGACAGACCCTCAAGGAGATGGGCTGGCACAGTGGCTGCAGCAACGCGAGCAACAGCCACGAGGATGGTGCAGAACCAGGCAGCGCTCTGTTCTGCTGCACGCCGCACTGATGGGAGCTGGAACACTTAATAGCACCTGACAACAACCACACAGATGTAGGTATTTAAAAAAAAATAAAATCATTGCCACCCAGTTGATTCCAACTCATAGTGACCCAATGGGACAGAATGAACTGCCCATAGAGTTTCTGAGGAGCTCCTCATGGATTCAAACTGCCAACCATTTGGTTAGCAGCCATAGCACTTAAACCACTACACCACCAGGGTATAGATACAGGCCTAGGTATGAGTATAGACATACACATATATATTCAAGAAAGTATGTAAGAGTCAAGATTCATCTCTCCATGGATATTCAACTGAAGCACTATTATAGGAAAGATAGTGTTTCTCTGCACACTACACTGACTATTCCTGGTTTTAAAGGAGTGTTTCAAAGGAGTCTTTTTCTGTGTCCATTGAGATGGCAATTCTCTTCTAATTTGTTAATGTTATATATGAAACTTATTGATTTTAAATATTAAAACAATCTTGTATACTAGGAGTACACAAATTCTGTGATGATGTATTATTGTTTTGTGTGTAATAAAATTTAAGTTGTTCATCATTTGTTTAGGTTTTTTGCATCTGTGGCCATGGAAAAAAATGGGTCTATCGTTTTCCTCTATTCAAAGATTTGCCAAATGTTTGAATCTGCAACATCTGTCCTATTATAGAGATAGTTTAAAACTCTGTGTAATGCTACCTTTGTTCAGAGAAGATTTACTTTTGCTTCTGGAGCCCTGGTGGCAGCGTGGTTGAGTGTTGTGGCTGCTAACCGAAGAGGTCAGCAGTACGAATCTACCTGCTGCTCCTTGGAAACCCTATAGGACAGTTTTACTCTGTCTTATAGGATCACTGTGAATCAGAATCTGGCAACAAAAATAACTAGAAGGGAAAAAAAGGGAAGGAAAATACAGGAGGAGCCTTTGTTCCTTAAAACAGCCTTTTGAGAAGTTTCTGTCTCACAAAGAGATACTGTTGTTTTAAAGAAGTCCTGCTGGAATTGTTACTGTTATAATAAAAGTTAATTGGTAAGGTTTCTATCTTCTTCATTTTTTAAATATCATTTTTAAAGTCATTGTTATTTCAAAAAATTCATTGACAAAGGCTTCTCTTCCTGGCATTTTTTTGTGGAATGTTGTCTGTTAGTATATGTAATATGTAATAGGACCATGAAGTTTTTCCATTTCTTCTTTTATCAGGTTTATTAAGTTGTATTTCTCAAATAATTTAGCCATCTCAGTTTTAAAATCTCCTCATTTAAAGCTTTCCTAATATATTTTTATTATTGTTTTAATGACTGAAGGATATGTAGTGATACGTGCTTTGCTATTGTTGATATAAATAGTTTGTGCTTTTTCTTTTTTCCGTTTACTGATTTTGCTAAAATTTATCAATTGTATTATTGTTTTCAAGGACCTAACTTTTTACTTCTTTTGGTTTTTTTCGTTTACATATTTGTTTTCTCTTCTGTCACCTCTAGCCTTTCCTTATTATTTCTTTGTACTTGAATTGCCAATCTTTTCCTAACTTCTTGAAAAGGATTCCCAGGTCATTGGTTTTCCAAGCTTTTCTCTTTTTTTAGCTTTCCAATGATAAATGTACTTAAGACTAAATATCTCTTATGCTCTCGGCTGTGCTTTAGCTGCAACCTGCAAGTCTTAACATAAACCGAAACTAAACCCACTTGCCTCAAATCGGGCCCAACTCACAGTGGCCCTATAGGTCAGAGTAGAACTGCCCTGTAGAGTTTTCAAAGAGTGCCTGGTGGGTTTGAACTGCAGACATAGCACTTAACCCACTAGGCCACCACGGTTTCCAAGTCTTAATGTATCATATTTTTGCTAAGCTTAATATTTTCTAATTGGCATTTAACTATTTACCTGTGGATTTTAGAAGTGAATTTTTTTTTTAAATTTCTAAACTCTTGCAGATTTTCATATCTTGCTGCTATTGATTTTAACACTTGTAGTTTGTGAATCTTTCTGTATATTCTCAAATCTTTCAAATTACTTAAATCTTGTATTATTGTTAATTTGGGTAAATGTTCCCATACACTTAAGTCAATTAGGGTAAGAATGTTCATTGTGTTATTCAAACTTTCTGTATCTTTACTAAATATTTTGCCTCTCTATTCTTTCCAGTATTCAAAGAACTATGTTCAAGTGTGTTAATCCATATGATTCTGGCTTATGATTTCACCATTTAAGTCTGTTAAATTAGCTTTACCTAGTTTGAGGCTTTGCTATCTGATGTGTACAAATCTGGAACTATTATATCTTCCTGAGGAACTGACCCTCTCATCGTGATTTATACCTACACTTTTTATCTTAAAGTATCCTTTGTCTGATACGAGTAGTCGCTCTAGATTTTTTTTTTTAATTCCTGGTTAACATTTACATGGTACTATATTATTCATAGTTATGATAAAGCTTGTGACCTACAAATCCGTTATCTAACTCACCTACTGGTTTCTTTTTATTGTTTACTATTTTCTATCGGTTTTCTGTAGTTTGGTATTTTCTCCTGGTATTTTTTTGTTTTGGTGATTTTGTTGTTGACTGTCAGACACTGTGTATGATAATTTGAGGCTCTGAACACCGTGGCCTTCTTCTAAAGATTCCCCTTGGCTTCTGGCAAACAGGAGGAAAACGTTGTTTGTTGTCATTGAGTCAGCATTGGTTCACACCAATCCAAGCTAAAATGAGCTGAATTAAAGTGGATTTTCATTTTTTTATAAAAGCTAGGACTTCTTTTCTGGATTATTTTTACTCATAGAATGGAGACTTCAGGGGTCTCCACTCAAGTCTGATGTGTTTCATGTGACTCTCTTCTTGCTGGACCTCAGATTTGAATTCTGCCTCCCCAGGACCCGAAGACTGCTAAAAGTTTTGCTTGACTTCTCGTCCTCTTAGCTGAGGGTTTCTTCTTGGCTTGTTGCTCACAAATTGGCAAATGTCACTTCTCTTTAAGATCTCAAATTCTCGAATTCTAACTGCCCTTAGAGCCCTGAACTCCAATTTTCAACTCCTCAGTATTATAGAACTGCCAAAACCTCTACTTACCTGTTAAAATCACCCACTTGTGAGTCAGCAGATCCATTCATGGTAAGTACAGACCACAGTGTGGTCCTCGTCTGGGCGCACTTTCCTCTCCCTGGACTCATGGCCCTTCAAGTGTTGGCAGCCTTTACAACTCTTGATCCTCCAAGACAGCATTTTAAAAATTCTGTCTTGACAGGAGGACTACTCTAATACAAGCAATAATGCCACGTGCACACTTCAAAGGTAGTGCCTCTTCAGAAAATCCAGACTCCCTTAGCTAGGAAAAGCAAAATTACTAACACAAAACTATGTAGGGAAAAGGAAGTGTTACTGTTAACAGCAATCTCTATCTGAAGATTTTCTTTCTAGAGTTTAATGATGATTATAATACACATAACTACCACATAAGACCTATAATTTTACAGAAATTATTGCTTCAGACTTCAATGTGCCATGCTATGATAATATACATAAGCAGTCCTCATAAATTAGATATGCAGGGAAATACATGGATATGGCTTTGTGAAGGTAGCATGCAAGGATGCTTTGTACCAAACAATCTTGTGGTTCCAAATATGGATCTGTGACTTACATTTTTCTACACCTTTCCTCTGCCTAGAATACTCGTTTCACATGAACATGACAGCTTATCAAATCTGACCTACTACAAGGTCAGCTCAGAGATAAATGCTGGAGCATCGTGGCTTCTCCAAACACCTAATTTCTGTTTCCTTGTGCTGATTTTATGCTACGCACAGTACCTGGCTCGCTAACATTTTATTTGTTAACAAAGGTTTTTTTCCATTCAGAATTAAAACTCACTAAAGGCGAAGACTAAAATGTTTTTATCTTTGTTTTCCCTGAAGTACTGTGTGTCCATAAATAGTTGCTGGTAAAATAATTACACTGAAAAACCTAATTCTAGTAAAGGGCTATACAGCATTCAATGTAAATCAAAGTACAAGACTAATTTTCCCCACTTGTAGTTGTAGATAGTTCAATATATCAAAATGTGAATGTGCGCGTGTGTTTTAGTATAAGATAAACATTATCTTTTCCAGCTAATGATGGACACTCAATCATTGATCATTAATTCTGATGAATCCATGCTTCGTTTGTAATTAGCTGTGTTTATTTGCATAAAAACAATTGAAGAAAAATCAACAAACATGCTGTTTAAGTTCCTACAATGCAAGACTCTATGTTGCGTGTCTGAGATACACAAAGAATTATACTACATTAACCCTGCCCTCAAGAGGGAACATTCCAAGGAGTTAAGACAGTAACATAATAAAAATCAAAATATTGATAATGGACTCTTGAAAGCAAGTAAAGCCACAACTGAAGAGATGTCGCCAAGCAACACATGATTAATTGCATAATAATTGCAGTTAATTCCGTAATGATTGCAATGACTCTAATGACTTGTATGTAGAGATATTATGCACAAGTTAAGTTCTTCCTTGGGAAGCTGTAGAGGTAAAAGCCAAAATTTAAATTACATTTGTGAACTGCAAGGAAAACCTAATTTGGTGTTGAAGGGACTGGGAGGTTGAAATTGAGACTCATCTCCACTCACCAAATTCTCTGTGCCAATGAAGGCCTGCTTCAGGTCAAAGAGAGAAGACTTTTTTAATATGTATAATTCACCCAAATACACATGCCAGGGGTTCTTGATGGAATTTCATCAGAGGTGTAATATTTGAACAAGATCTTAAGGAACTAGGTAACTGGCTATAACGTCAATAAGTGAAAAGTTTCAGTGGTATGTAGGAAGACAATGACTGTGTTGGGAAAGTGAAGTCTTTTAAAAAAGTGGATACTCTGACCAAATGTGATGGTCCATCAGACTGGAGGGTCCCCTGAGGACACGGCCCCTGGACTCTCTGTTAGCCCAGAGCTGAAAACAGTACTGAAGCCAACTCTTCAGACAGGGATTGGACTGGACCATAAGAATCGCAGCGGTGCTGGCAAGGTGTGTGCTTCTTGGCTTGGGTATGTACAAGGGGCTGCCTGAGCAGCAGCTCTCCGGAGGCAAGACGAGGAGGGTGGAGAGTGAAAGGAGTCAGTTGAATGAATACGGGGTGGGGGGACACAGGGTGGCAGGGAGGAACGTGCAGTCATGGGGTGGTAGTTGGGGAGTGCAGCTAGAGTTTTGTAGTGGTATGTGTCCAGAGTTTGTGTGCCAAGTTGATTTGGATTGTGTACTTCCCTTTAAACACAAAAAAGATATGTATATATTTTTTAAAAGTGAGTATTCTGAGATAAAGGAAAGTTTGGGGAAGATGCATGAAATTATGTGTACATAAGCCGGCTGGAACTCAAAGATAAACAGTAGCTTTTGGCTGCTGTTGAGTGGACCCTCAATTCACGGTGATACTACGTACGACCAAACAAAATTGTTCCTAGTTATACACCAAACTAGCAAAAAAAAAAAAGAGTATAGAATTTATCTTATAGATATTTAGAAGAAATCAATGTTTTTGAGTAGGTTATAAGTGATTGCTATTTTTGTAACATTTGTCTAATGCCCTCTGTTTAATGAACTGGAGATCTGAGAGACAGGCATCAGGGTGCCATTGGTCTTGGGCAATAACAACTAAATAGAAAGAAAAATGCAAGAAGAAGTGTAAGATAATGAGAAGACAGACAATTATAAGACTCTGGAGAAGAAATATTTTAACAATAAAGCTATTTTAGTTATTAAAAACTATATTTCTTCTTTATGTGAATTGAATATTTCTTTTTTGGTCTTATATTAATTTATTGTTTTTCCCCCTCCTAAATAAAGTGAAAATAAAATTTCACTAGCCCTCATACAATTTTTTTTAATAGTGTTTATTTAAAGCAATCTTATAGATGATGAAATTGAGGTACAGAGAAATTGGGTAACTTGTCCAGGTTCATACAACTAGTAAGTGATGAGTAACAACACAAACTTATGAAGTCTAGCTTCAGTTATATGATCTTGGGCAAGCTACCCAATTTCTCTGTACCACAATTTCATCATCCATAAATGGAGACAATAATAGTATCATCTCATAGAATTGTTGTGAGGATATGAAGAGCTCCTGACCCTCAATGTTAATTGTCATGGTTGAGATTATTCTTATTACCGTTTCTTGTGTTTCTCAGCCCATAGCAGCCTGCAGCTAAGAAAATTTTCATAGAAGATGTAAAGTAGTATTTCTCTATCTCTATAAAGTCCTGGTGTCTGAATGGTAAAGCACTTGGCTGCTAACCAAGAGGTCAGCAGTTCAAACTCACCAGTGATTTCAAGAAAGAAAAGACTTGGTAATCTGCTCCTGTTAAGACTTGCAGCATAGGAAACCCTGTTGGGCACTTTCACTCTGTCCTGTACAGTCGCTCGGAGTCAGAATCACTCTCTGGCAAGCAATTTTACACCTACTTTTCAGAAATTTCAATATCCCTTTTTAAATTTCCAAATAATTCCAAAAGTATCCAGGAAACATCTCACTGGGCTGTCAGGATGTCTGATTCCCTCCTTTTCTCAAAGGCTTCTAATGTGTTACCTCTACAGGCTTCACTGCTACCCATCAGAAACTGTCATCAGTGATGTCAATACCTGTAGTTTAAAACAACATCCTTGATATTCCTAAGGAGGTTCAAGATTAAAAGATAAATTTCAAGTAGAGGGAAGGGAGACTCTGAGTCACAGTAAGCATCCAGCAGGCTAGTTGTCAAGACTTAAACCTGAGTTCTTAGGATGAGCAATATGGAAAAAGAAGACCAAGTAAAAGTAAATGAGGAGTCAAGAATAGGAGGGGCATATAAAATTTCTAGCTTAATTGCCACCATCAACAACAGCCTCCTTTGCTGTGAGACTAGAACTGGATGGTGCCCAGCAACTATTACTGAACATCTTGATCAAAGATTCCATAGCAGAATACTGATCAAAAGGTGGGGGGGTAATAGGGAAGAGAATTTCAAATTCTTGTAAAATCCAAACATTCTGGAGCCACAGAGAGTGCATGGACCCCCAAAACTACTGCCCTATGAAAACCTTTCAGTCTTAAGCCAAAAATATCCCCTGAAGTTTTCTTAAAAACAAAACAGTAATTTGGTGTAAGTAATAAAGAATATCTGCCTTGAGTATTGTGCTCTTTCAAGATCTATCTATATGGGATCAAACTAACAAGAGCAACTAGGAAGATTAGATGAAGACTTTAAGGTGCAGTGAATTTATTTTAAAGGGGGAAGAACAACTTGGTAAAGGAGGATGAGAATGCTTGCATAACTCAAAGGATATACTGAACTGTATATGCAAAAACTGCCAAATTGTCATATGTTTTGCTGTGCGTAATCTCAAGAGCAACAACAAAATTTAAAAAGTAAATGAGCCTTTTCTCCATCTTTGAGGAATACTGCCACCAGCTGCCAACCAATTAGTCATATTTTGGTGGCTTGTTAAAATGCTGGAAGCTATGCCACTGGTATTTCAAATAACAGCAGTGTCGCCCATGGTGGGAAGGTTTCATTGGAGATTTCACAGTAGGACAGAGTAGAAAGAAAGGCCTGGAGAATTACTGACAAAAATTAGCCAGTGAAAGGCTTAGGGGTTACAACAGAATATTGTCCAATATACTCTGAAACTTGTTCTTGAACATGCAGCAGCTAAAGTAAAGGAAGAAATGATGAAGCAAAAGAACCAAAGATTTCAAAGAGTGATTTGAGAAGATAAAGTAAAGATTACAATCACATGGGCAAAGAGCTGGAGATAGAAAACCAAAAAGGAAGAACACGCTCTGCATTTCTCAAGCTGAAAGAACTGAAGAAAAACATGAAGCTTCAAGTTGCAATAGTCAACGATTCTGCAGGGAAAATACTAAATGACATCACAAGAAGATGGAAGATACACAGAGTGGTTATACCACAAAGAACTGGTCAAGTTACAACCATTTCATGAGGTAACATACAACTGATGGTACTGAAGGAAGAAATCGAAGCTGCGTTGAAGACACTGGCAAAAAGACAGGGCTCCAGGAATTGATGGAACTTCAACTGAGAGGGTTTCAACAAACAGAAGCAGCACTGGAAGCACTCACTCATCTGTCCAAGAAATCTGATGGACAGCCACCTGGCCAAGTGACTGGAAGGGATCCATATTTATGCCCATTCCCAAGAAAAGTGATCTCACCAAACACAAAAAATTATCAAACAATATCATTAATATCACATGCAAGTAAAATTTTGCTAAATATCTTTCAAAAGTGACTGCAACAGTAAATTGATGCAGACCTGCCAGGAATTCAAGCTCAAATGAGAAGAGGACGTGGAACCAGGGATATTATTGCTGATGTCAGGTGGATCTTGGCTGAAAGCAGAGAACGTCATAAAGATGTTTACCTGTGTTTTACTAACTATGCCAAGGCATTCGACCGTGTGCTTATAACAAATTATGGATAACAATGTGAGTTCTAGAGCCTTTAATTGTGCTCATGAGGAATCTGTACATGGATTAAGAGGCAGTCATTCAAACAAAACAAGGAGACACTGTCTGGTTTAAAGTCAGGAAAGGTGTGTGTCGGGGAGGTATCCTTTCACTATCCCCATTCAGTCTGTATGCCAAGCAAATAATCTGAGAAGCTGGACTACATAAAAAAAAAAAACAGGGCATCAGGATTGGAGGAAGACTCATTAATAACCCCCTTCATGCACATGATACGACCTTCCTTGTTGAAAGTGAAGAGGATTTGAAACACTAACAAAGATCAAAGGCCACAGCTTTCAGTATGGATTTTACCTCAACATCCAGAAAACAAAAATCCTCACAACTGGACCAGTAAGCAACAATATGATAAATAAGAAAAGATTGAGGTTGTCAAAGATTTCATTTTGCTTGGATTCACAATCAACACCTATGGAAGCAGCAGTCAAGAAATCAAAAGACTCATTGCATTGGGAAACTCTGCTGCAAAAAACATGTTGAAAGTTTTGAAAAGCAAAGATGCCACCTTCAAGACTAAGGTGCACCTGACTCAAGCATGGTATTTTCAGTTGCATCATACGCATGCAGAAGCTGGACAAATGAATAAGACAGAAGAAGAACTGATGCCTTGAAGCGTTGTGCAGAAGAATATTGAATAACCACAGACTGCTAAAAAAATGAACAGTTTTGTCTTGGAAGAAATATAATCAGAGTCTCCTTGGAAGCAAAGATGGTAGGACAGTATCTTACACACTTTATACTTGCTCTCATGAGGGATCAGTCCCTGGAGATGGACATCATGCTTGGTGGAGTAGAAAGAGGGAAAAAGAGGAAGACCCTCCGTGAGAAGGATTGACACTGGCTGCAACAACAGGCTCCAGCATGAAAACAACTGTGGACACGGTGAAGGACCTGGCAGTGCTTCGTTCCATTGTGTATAGGGTTTCAGTGAGTTGGAATTGACTCAACAGCAACTAAGAACAATAACATAGTGCTGAAAGATGAACCCACTGGGTCAGAAGGCATTACACAATCGCTGCAACGATGGACTCAATCATGCCAGCGATCATGAAGACAGCACAGGCCCAGGCAACATTTTGTTCTGTTAATCATAGATCATCAGGGACTGGAGACAACTCAGTGGCAACTAGCAAGAGATGGTAGGAACACAGGGCATTAAGAGCAATGAAAGCAGTAGCCGTGGTGCTGACATTTGTGTTGGTGAAGGAGAAAGACTTGTGCTGACTGAGAAGTGGCATGATGAGTGTCACCACTGCCAACTCCACCGTTCTACTGCCTCTGACATTATCACTTCTGGGCCAACACCAATCCATGCCTGGTTCTGGACGGTTTTCATGATTGTTGATGTAGCTGAATCCATTGTACAATACCTTCCAACCGAGAGTTCATCTTTCAGCACTATCTGACAACATTCTGTTGTGATCCATCAGACTTAACGGGCTAATTTTTGGAAGTACATACCCAGGAATTTCTTCCTAATCTGTCTTAGTCTAGAATCTCCATTGACACCTGTCCGCAGTGGGTGACCTTGCTGATATTTGAAATACCAGTGGGAAAATTCCAGCACCATAGCAACAAACAAGTCACCAAAGAAAGACAAACTGACAGGTAAGTGGTGAAACTACCCTTCAAAGATACAGAAATTGCTCATTTACTTTCATTTCTTCTTCTTTACACATATTCCTTACCCTAAGGACTCAGGGTTATGTCTAATAACTAGACTGCTAGACACTTTACACGACAAGCACCATGCCGTACTCAGAATCTCCCACCACTTGAAATTTACCCTTGGACTTCTTCAGGTGGAGCTGATTCCTAGAAGATTATTCTGGAAGGCAGTGGCCAAGTTTTTGCAGCCCAGCCTTCAGAGGCATGTCAAAGCATCAGAGGCATGTCAAATGCAACACAGGTATAAGTTGGGGTTCTTAGTTCACTTCTTTTTTTTAAAACCAAGTCACACAGAAAGGCTACCTTTCTAGCAAAAAGCAAATCTATAACAACAAATGTTAAGGCAGGTGACAAGTTTTCCTGTGACAGAAAGTTAGGTAATGAACAGAAAACAAAAAGTGGGAGCATTAGAGAAACATAAGTAGTCAATGTGATGTAATTTCAGTCTCCTGACAATGACTGATAGACCACAGGAAAGGAATCACATGGATGCCTGTCCCCGAGTACATTGCAAAAATGTTCCCTCACACAGTTTGTGGAGCAATCATCAGGGCCAGGGGCTATTCTGGACTTCGTCCAAGGAAATGAAAGTAGGTGAAATGAATACGGTAACATGGAAGCTAATAAACCCCCAGGGGAAAGTTATCATAATATCATCAGATTGGAACATACTTCTGAGAATATTTGTGAATGGTAATAGAAGTATAAAAATATTGGAAATGTGGAATGGGTTTTTAAAAAAAGTTGATGGGAATCAACTGTTGTGTACTGTAATGGAGAGGTGTACAGTGCTGAGAGAGAATATATGACATTCACTATCCTGAAATTCAATTCTAATAGCCAACAGAAGTCAATATAGTCTCATAAAAATGCAGCAATGGAAATAAAAAACAATTTCCTTATTTAAAAATGCTACCAGCTTTGATAGGAGACTAGGTTCTGGAGATTAAAGAGAATGAGAGGAGTCAGAAGCAAGCTACAAAAATGTACTTAATATGTAATTTTAAATGAAGTTATACAGAGTTGTGAAAAGAGCAGGGATTTGCGGAAGTCTGCTGGGCAAGTCATTTCTCTCATTTCCTTACATACACAAAAAAGTATAGGAATACTGCCTTTAACAGAGCTTCTGTGGGCAGTAAGTCCCACCAGTCACATGAAAGCACCTAGCACAGCACATGACTCTGGGTAGGTACTCAATAAATGTCACCTCATCTCCCTTTATCCCCCTTTCATTTCCAAGGCCCATGTCAGCTCTCAGCATGTGCCAGGTGCTAGCTCTCCTTCCTCGTTTGATTCTTTCTTCACCAGGAGTTCAATACACCCATAGCCAAGAAACCTCTCAGAAACCTTAGTGGTGCAGTAGTTAGGAGCTATGGCTGCTAACCAACAGGTCAGTAGTTCAAACCCACCACATGCTCATTAGAAATTCTATGAGGCAGTTTTACTCTGTCTTATTAGGGTCGTTATAAGTTGATATCAACTTGAGAGCAATGGACTTTTTTTGGTTTTAGGTCACGTTTTAAAGTCTGGTGGAGCCAGTGTGAGCTGAAAGAGTTGAAATGACCTACAGGTCTTGAAAGAATAAAACATGTAAATAAACCTCAATACAGGAAGTGCTTTTCACCACCTGTGAACAGGGACCAGTCTGGGATGGCTTTAAAATACAAAATAAGTATGGTGCTTATCAGCAGTGGATTGATGTCTTTCTCAGTGTATAGCAGAGGCAATGCAGACTTGTGGTTAGGTATAATCAAATGACATCTAGGTCTCTTTCAACACTTCTTTCTTCTTTCTCGCCAAGCTAATTTCTACTCACCAATCCAGCTCCCAGCAAGCAGGACCTGGTAAACCATATCTGTGTCCTCAGATCTGGGCCACCTAATCAATAGGCACTGCACCTGTAGGAACAAAGAGGTGGTTCTCAAAAGCCACCTAAATTGTACCTTTTTGCTAGAGCTCTGTTTGGGCTTACAAAAGGACATACATAATGACAGCAGAAGAAACACAGACCTGCTGTTTTGACTCAGTTCAGCTTATAAAATACAACGGAAAGGTAATTTTATTTTGGTCAGCCCCATAGAAATGTCCTCAGTGTTTGCTGTTTAGAAACAGATGGCTGCAGGTTCACTTTAGGCTGAATACAGTCACAGATTGATGTGCACATCTCTGGCAATCATGAGAATTCTGAATTTGGTTAGGAGTTAAATTGTCTCCACATCTAACCTCAAATGAGTTGCAACATGGGAAAGCCAGAGCCGAAAGGTTGGAGAGGGAAATCCGCTGGTGACTCTGTTGTTATAAGCTGACTGTGAGGTATCTGGCCTGGAAATGTCTAAGCTACCTCTTTCTCCTGAGTAGATTTTTGCAGGTGCTTTGGCATTTCCCCCTGCCTGCCCCCACCCGCTGCATTGCCAGTTTGCTCTTCCTGTTGTGCTCCTCCTGAGGCTGGCGTCCTCCTCTTTGGTCCCTAATTCTGTGACGGTACAGAGATTTTTCTCTGTTTGGGTCCCATTGCTTCTTCCAAGTCAACTTCTTCGGCAGCACATAAAAGACCCTTATGCCTACCTCCCTACGTTGGGTGGCTCTCCACTCTCTGAAGTTTTGCCTCCATGCACCGCTCTCAAGGGAGAGCAGCTATTTTCTGGATGCAGCAGGTACCCGTTGCTGTGTGGCTGCCAAACCAGCTCTCCAACCTGCCTCTTCTGCTCTTTGATTTCCTGGGCTAGAGTCATACTCAGTCTACTCTGGGCCCAAACCCAGATGAAGCGTAGAAACTCTCCAAGTAGTCCTCGAAGTTCTCCCTTCCCTGCTTGAGTGAGGGCAAGTATGATCCCTCTTTCCAGGAAAGAGAAGGCTCTCAGTGCAGCTTTTCCGGGGAAAGAACCCTCAGTCAAGCATTTCTTTTTCCTTCTCTTCACATTTTCATATCCTTCATTGAGGTCAGTCTTTTCCTAGTATCAAGCCCTCAAGTCATGGAACTAGCTGCTCACCCATTACATTTAAAAAAATGTACATTTGAATCCAGCACTTTACTTTGTTGTACAACGGCCAACCACATCCTAAAATCTTAGCTGAAACTTAAATTTTAATATCCTGTTACGTATATGGAAACCTTGGTGGCAGAGTGGATTAAATGCTATGTGTGCTAATCAGAAGGTCAGCAGTTTAAATACACCAAGTGCTCCTTCAAAACTCTATGGGGCAGTTTTACTCTGACCTATATAACTATATGGTCACTGTAAGTCGGAATCAACTGGATGGAAGTGGAGTTTTGTTGTCATTGTTACATACAGGCATCATATTTATAAAATATTTAAAAATCTGTTATGGATAAAGGAAAATATCCACCATTTTAATATTACAGGAAGATTATATTAAGTCCCCAACAGAAAGAGAAAGCTATTTTACCACCCCCTGAAATGCTGAAGCCCCATATCTTCATTCATTCATTCATCAATATTAATTGGAACTCATATCATGTGGCAGGTATTGTACTAGGCTCTGAGATCACAATGATGACCCTGAAGAACAGGGAACTGCCCCCACACGATTTCCAAGGAGTTGCTGGTGAATTCAAACTGCAATGTTTCGGATAGCAGCCACAGGGCTTGGCAGCTGCTCCACCAGGGCTCTAAGGGCCCCGAGTCCCGAATAACAGACCATAGAAAGACATTTGTCCTCACTTTCTTTTACGCTCCTTACTTTTCAAGCAGAGAATTTATTAAGTTCCTGGATTCTTGGTTCAATGTTAAAAATACACTCTCTCAAGTGTCAGGCTGTACAAGACAATTAAGTCAGCGTGTATATGAAACAGTGGGTTTTTGCCAAAAAGTAACTGGAGTATAAGAGATGAGATTATTACCTAAGCTCCCTGCCAAGGTTTTGTGTTACTGAAACCTGAAAGTTCACTTAGTCAGAAGCACTTCTTGGTAGAGCAACACGGGTCAGTAGGTGAAGCAATGACATGGAAAGGACTCTGGGAACATGAATTTTAATTGGGTTCTGCCACTAACTGTGACCTTGATCAAGTCACCAGCCTTGTATCTCAGTTTCCCTGCTGAAAAGGCAGAGGGGAACTTATAATAAGACTAGTTATGAGCATTGTTGTGCTCTGTTTTCCTCACACCTAGAAAAGACAAGCAAATGCAACAGTATATATTCTGTGACTGATGAAACTGAGCCACAGAAGAATCAAAGGATGTTTCTAGAATTCTTGCCATGAATGAGAAGCCACCCAAAAATGGGACCTTAGGACCTTTAACTTCCTAATCTCTTGCAGTGAATGAGAAGCCACCCAAAAGTAGGACCTTAGGATCTTTAACTTCCTAACCTCTTATATTGGTAATCTTCTTGGTCATATTAGAGATGAATTCAGGTTATAGTGATTCTGTTCACAATTCTGTTCTATAACACATATCCTAACTCATCAACCTATCACGAGAGAAATGTATTAGCTGTCTTTTAAAGCTGTTTTGCCTTGTGGTTTAAGAATGACACGGCCCAAATGAAACACAGCACGCACTGAGGTCCTAGTATGAGCCAGACACTGTGCTGAGCATTAGGAGCACAAAAACTACATAATCAGTCATGACTTGTAGCCACTGTGGACTTCCCATGCACAAGCGCTTTACGTGGATTTTGCTTATGATTCTCGTGGTAACCCTATAGGGCAACACATGGCCACAACACATGGCCATTTTGCAGATGAAAAAACAAAGCCTCTAGGAGGTTAAATGTCTTTTCTGAGATGCTATAGCTAGTAAGTGGAAGAAGCTAAAGTTTTACCCTGACCTTCTAACTCCACAGCTCACATCCTTACTCACTAACTTACTCTACTTAGCAAAGATGAGTAAGATTAGCTAGAACCCACTGTGAAGAGGTTTATGCATGAATGGAGGAGAAAGATTCACAAATAACTGCTATGGAAGTACACAGGAAAGTGCAATTAAATTTGTTCAGTGCCGGAGCAAAGAGCTGAAACAGAGTCACCAAAGGAGGCAACACACGAGCATGAAGGAAGCCAACGAGGGATTAGAGAAGGACATTCCAGAAGGAAAAGCACCGTCAAAGCTATGGTTGATCTTTAAAATGTGTTAGGGAAGGACCTTTGAGTGGGGGAGCCTGGCTTGGACGTAGTAGAGTCTCCTCCCTAGACTTTGTTCACTTTCAGGTCTTTTAATGGCTGTAGCAAACCCAAAGGTAGGCATAAGCTTTCTCTCAACTCTGCTCCTCTCCTCTCCTGTCCAAAGCCCATAAAGAAAAAAAAAAAAACACTGTTATCAAGTTGATTCCCACTTGTAGTTACCCTATAGACAGTGTAGAACTGCTCCCACAGGATTAACAAGGAGCATCTGCTGGATTTGAACTGCGGATCTATTGGTTAGCATCCATGGCAGTTAACCACTATTCAATCAGGGTCTCTAAAGCTCATAACCAAAAAATTCAAACCCAGTGCTGCTGAGTCGATTTTGATTCATAGTGACACTATATGACAGAGCAGAAATGCTCTAAAAAGTTTTCAAGGAGTGCCTGGTGGATCTGAACTGCCGACCTTTTGGTTAATAGCTGTAGCATTTAACCACTACATCACCAGAGTTTCTACTAAAGCCCACAGAGGAAGTGAAAATCAACAACCATAATAGCATTGCTTACCCCACAATAAGCTCTGAGAAAGTATCCACATAGCTAGTAGACCACCACACCTTTGTTTCCCCCACATAAAAGCATAAAATTCTGAGCTAGTTAATCTACAGACGAATAACTTTTTGTCTAACTGTGCAGCCAGCCATAGTCTGATGGTGGCTTTTAAGATAACAGTCGCCCAGTGTCCAAGTTGGATTTCATACTCTCTGTGACACCAGTGTATAGGAATACAAACCAGCAAGGTGCCAGGAATGGGTCTGAATACTGGAGACTGGTGATCAAGCAACGGGAGAGAATAAGCAGCAAAATCAGAATGCAGGGATACATGGAAAAAGAGAAAAACACTTCTGAAACTGTTTACCAAGAGCCTATGATAACCCAATTCAGGGGTAAGCTAAAATGCGAAGATCCTGACCTTTGCTTAACGGTATTTTAATAATTTGAATAGAGTGTCACGGCAGCCCAATGCAGAGAGGGAAGAAAACTGGTTCTCTTTTTCGTTTAAAGTGGCACTCATCAATTTTCGCTTCAGAGGTCTGTATTTATGGTTTGTTTGTTGTTGTTGTTGTTTCAACAGTGACTCATGGAAATTAGTTAAGAAAGAAATTAAAATAAATCTGTATTACTCTAGGAAGTCCGGGTGGCGTAACAGTTAAGTGCTACAGCTGCTAACCAGAAGGTCGGCAGTTCATATCTGTCAGGGGCTACTCAGAAACTCTACGGGACACTTCTACCCTGTTCTGCAGGGTCACTATGAGTCAGAATTGACTCGAGGTTCCCGGGTTTGGGTTTACACTATTCCGTAGTACAGATTGGGTCTAAGTCCAACATGCACAAAGAAATACTTTATAAACTTGATCTCCAAGTCATATGGGAACTCATTTTTGTGTGTTTTGGTGATAAAGATAATATAAATATCTGTCCCATGGTAAATCAAACTTAGAACAAGACAGAGAAGGATTTAGGTTTGCTAATCAATCCATTTTACTAGATGGACATCTCTGAGTATAAGCTTAGAAAAATTTTATATAATTTCAAAATATATCTCCTCAAGAGTGTCTTTTTTTTTTTTTTTTTTTTAGCTGCTCATCAGGCCTAATAACCAAAACAAGCAAAGGGCATTTGGAAGAAGATTGAGTCTCTGGACAAAAACTGCAAAAATCTGATGAGAATTGCCAGGACATTAAGTTTGTAAATGCATTGTTTGCATTTGAAAGGAGTAAGGGGCTGGGCAACATTCCCCTTCCTGAATTAAAAAAAAAAAAAACTTTTTATAATGATGACGATGAAGTTTACAACCAATGTTTTTGGATCTATCATTTTTAAGTGTGGATTTTTTTGCACTTTGAGATAAGTATTGTCACCCTAATTTTATACTAGGAGAAACCATGTCTCTGAGAGGTTAAGTACCAAATGTAAGTTCACATAGCCAATAAGTAGCCGAACATGGACTTAAATTCAAATCTACAAGTTCAAAAGACTAAGATTCAGTGCTATATTTTATTGCCTTATAGGAAATCCCTAAGGAACATCTAAGTCCCCGGGTGGTACAAATGGTTAAGTGCTCAACTACTACTCCAAAGTGTGGTGTTGGAATCCACCTGGAGGTGCCTCACAGCGCAGGCCTGGCACTCTGCTTCTGAAAGAAAGGTCACAGACTTGAAAACTCTACGGAGCAATTCTACTCTGCACATGTGAAGTGATCATGAGTTTGAATTGACTCGATGGCAACTAACAACAGCAACAAGGAATATATAAGCTCAGACCACATTTTAATGCTCTCTAGAACTACAGAATTCTCTGTTCTATTTATATCTAACCCCTTGTGGGCTCACACAGGCAAGCCCATCCCCTCGACCAGCTCTGGCCTTAGCTTGGAGCTACGGGAAAGGCTGCGTCACAGGTCCACTTTGTTTTCACCCAGCATCAAACTCATACTTTTGGTTACACACTGTGTCTATTATCCAGACCTTTTATGGCTCCTAATTCCTTCTTGTTCAGGGGCTTTGACCTGGACTCCTGACCTCGTCTTGCTGAAAACGTCTTTTCACTCCCTGATCTTGTGTGTCCTGGAATCCCATCCTCAGCATTTGTCTCCACAGTCTCTGGACCTCTTGCTTGCTAGTCTCTCCCTCCACCAACCTCTCTGGAATTATTCAGTGATCCACTTGCCAATACTCCTTGTGCTTAATCAAATTTCAAAGCCTGGTTCCTCTGACTACTCTAGTCCATTGTATCCCAAACCCTGTTACAACTTGGTTTGAAGAAATGGTCCTATGTTCAAACAATAGTAGTGTGGAGCTTCACTAAGACATGTGCCTGGAACTAAGCATATCTACAAAACCCCCAACTGAAGCAGGTTGGTTACATGCCTCTGGACCTGAGTACAAATCACTAGTCAGAAGAGGAAGATCAGGAGGTGGTGTAATACAGACATCAAGAAATTTATGGATATATATATTCATATATTTTTTCAAAAGCATAATTATCTATGTCTGTTTTATCTCTACTACTAAATTATAACCTGCTGAAAGCAGAGACTTGAAGTTTATTCCATTTTAGAGCCCATACGATCGATGTCCAGTATAGCATCTGACTTGAATTAGCCCTCATAAATGTTTACTGAATTAATTAGTTAATTGGCTGTTTAATTGGCTAGAAGCTATCTTTGAATTCCTGATCCTCTAAGACTATCTTTCTGATTAAAAGGGGGAAAATGCAAAACAAAATTTTAAATACTCTCAGAATCCAGACTTTCTGGAACCAGTGAAGTTGGAGGAATCTCAAAATTATTGCCCTAAGATAATTGTTAACACTTACAACCAAACTATGCCCTAAAGTCTCCTTGAAAGCAAACAATACTTTGCCAAGCCAAGTGCCGTCGAGTCCTATCTACTGTGAGCACTGTGCTCTTTTAAGAACTATCTATATAGGATGAAATCAATAACAGCAACACACAAGGCAATAAAGGAAAAGTAGACGGCAATGAGTTTATGCTAATAAAAGAGGGACAGTTTGAATGAGAATGGTTGTACAACCTGAAGAATGTTATCAATGTCACTGAACTGTACATGTGCAAATTACTGAATGGGTATATGATCTGCTGTGTCTATTTTCAACAATAAAAATGACACAAATATTAAAAATGAGAGAAAACCCTAAGGATTGCAACAGTCTGATCCCGTTGATACTGAGTAAATAAATCAAGTTGAGGAATTATGCATACCATATGAGAACACTAACATATATTTTTAATGCACAAAATATTACTGTGCACATAGATATATATATGTGAGTCTATGTACAGGTATAAAAGTATAAAAATAAATGAATGCAGGTAGCAGTCAAGTGAGTCTCCACTTCAAGTTCTAATATTTTCTTTAACAGAAAATGAATGAAAAAACCAGAAGCAAATATGACAAACTTCAACCATTGTCAGTCTTGGGTGGAGGATGCACAGGTGTCTGGCATATTCATCTTTGCATTTTTCTTTCTGTTTTATTTTCCTCAAAATTAAAAATAAACGATTATAGAAAGAGGGCGGAAAGGTAAATAATGTATGTCAATAACTACATCATTTTGCTTTCTCTCTGCTCTTGGGATTTCAGAAGCCAAAAAGAACGGAAATTGCCTGTCTCATTTGACATTCATGTGCACTCTGAAAAAAGGAAAAGAAAAAGAAATAATAAACTCAAGACAGGCCTATTAAAAACAACAATAACAATCTTTCATGGTGATTCCAGAAGGATTAAAGTGAATTAAAACCCCGGGTAGAATTAAGAGTAAATGAAACATTGTACCTTTCACATACATTTGGGGATGAATGGAAAATAACACTGGGATTTTGGGACTGATGAAGGTGGCCCTAAGGATTTCAGAATGGCCTGTCTCCCTTCCTGCTTGAACAGCCGCACTGGACAACCCCACAAAGATCTAAGGAGCCCTTTCTGCCCTGAGCACTGACCCCTTCCCCCACATGTTTGCATTGGTGAGGTGAGCAGCCAGAGGAAGGGACTTAAAAGAAGACTTTGTATTGTTCATGGAGCCTTTCAAGCATAGCAAGGGTGGAATTCCATCTGTTCAGTTCAGTTCGGTTCAGCGAGCCGGTTCACTTTTAATGGTTCACTGAGTTGTGACACCCAATAGAAATTACAGCCAATGTTTTTAAAAACCTTTACATTATCATTTACGAAATTGTGTGACACAGTTGCTTTAAATTTTTCAGCTCCTTGTGTTTCTGATCTGTTTTCAGAGTATCTCTCCACTGATAAAGGTAAAATATATATACATAGCGTTAAAAAAATGCCACTGAAAAAGAGGAATATATTTGTTGAACTCAGTTTTGCACACTGGCTCATCTGTGCCTGATTTCAAACAAAGACAGGAAGTCACAAAGCTTTCACTCAAGGCTTGCATTCACCTCAGCCTCTTAGCCACAAACGTGTTATATGTCCAGAGACCAATGAATGTCTAACAGTCTTTGCAGCAGCTTGAGCAGATACTCTACCTTGAGAACAGGTAGAATTCCACTCTACTTGCTTGAATGACTTGTTGAACAATACCAAGTTATTAAGTTTTTCAGTAGTGAGAAGGTGATGGGGGAGGGCATTCCATCTGGCCTCTGCTCAGCGGTGTCTTAGAAAAGCCTGTGCGCTTGCCTGGACCGCCACAGGAGGCCAAGAACGATCAGCAATGATCACAGTCTCCACCAGATCTTCATTTTCAGTTACCTAGAGAAACAGAAAGGATCCCTGTTGGCACAGCAGTTAAAGCACTTGGCTGCCAGCCTAAAGTCAGCAGTTCAAACCCACAAGCTGCTCCTTGGGAGAAAGATGAGGCAGTCTGCTTCTGTAAAGGTTAAAGCACTGAAAGTCCGGGGAAGTAGTTCTACTCTGTCCTATAGGATCACCATGAGTTAGAATCAACTCAATGCCAACGAGTTTGTTTGTTTGCTGTTTTGTTTTGTCGGATCAGAGAAGAAGAAATAAAGAGCAATCTTTGAGTGACACAATGAGATGTGTGCTATTCCTTCTGCAAACTGCATACTGAAGAGACCGTGATGAAGTTGGGCCTTTGTATGACGTTCAGTAAATCACAGGAGACACTGACATTCCCACAACCCTTTTCAACTAACCCACCTCAAAGGTGCCAGACATATTTCTCACAAGGTAAAGTTAGAACACAACTGGCAAAAAATAGAGAGAGGAAGGTTTAAGGATTTCCACTGCATGCACTAGAGATCTGAAAAGAATGAGAGTAAATCCCTCAAGCAGAAATACAAGGTGGAAGGAAATGCAAAAAAGGCTGACCACATCAGGCACCGGGTCCAGCTGGATATGTCGTCACCTTCATACGCCGCTGCTGCTCTCTGCCTCGTCCATCACACACCACGTCTTCAATTCACTCCAAAAAGTAACTCTAGCATTGTTTTCTGATCCTTGCTCAGAAACAGGGAAAGGAAGTGCAAAATGGACAAGCCGTTCCCCGGAATAAGGAGCTTCCCCTGGGGAAAACCATTTCATCAGATAAAAGGATCCTGATTTGTTTACCAACAAAGAAAAGGAATCAACTCAAAAAAACTGAACCTCATTCAAGTGATACTTTTGCCAATTTTTACTTCCCAGAAATCTCTGAGATTGCTGTACTTTTTAAAAGTATGGTGTTTCAGGACAAAGTTTACAGAGCAAATTAGATCCCGTTCGACAATTCATACAGAAATCGTTCTGCGACATTGGTTATGATCCCCATAATACGTCAGCACTCTCACTGTTTCCAACCTGCCTGCCATCCTTCCAGTTGTTCTGTCCCTCCTTGCCCCCTCATCTTTCCTTTTGTGTGGATGTTGACCAGTTAGTCTCTCACAGTTGATTGTTTAAAGGACTACATTCTTCATAGGAGTTACTGTTTATTTTATAGGCCAATCTATTATCTGACTGAAAAGTGACCTCTGGGTATAACTTCAGTTCCAGGTTAAAAGGTTATCTTAGGGTGACAGTTCTGAGAATTCCTCTAATCTCTAACAGTCCAATAAGTCTTGCCTGTTTTGTGAATCTGACTTCTGTTCTACATTGTTTTCCCATTCTGAGACCTTATATTGTGTCCTTGTGGGATTGCTGGATTTATTAAACAGCTTAATTTACAATAATATTGATCCCAAGACTACTCCTTTGACCCTTGTCTTTCTTCAACACCGTTTCAGGTATCATCACAGTCACAGGGAATCAAGGTGAAGAAATGTCTACAACAAGGCAACAGTGTGATCGATGCTTTGTTTCTCAGAGGTCTACTCACATTTCTGCTAAGGTTCCTTTCTCTAGACTTTGTCGGCATTGGTTGTTAGATGTTTTTGTCTTCCACGTGTCAATTTGCTTTTGTCTTGGATTCTAATACTCTCAACTGTCAATCTTTCATCCAAATGACTTGAAGACTAATTTTCAGTATGTAGAAAAGTACACCAACAGTATGACCTCTATTAGTATTGACATCATTGAACATTTTGGGTCCTAACTCTTTTTAGTATATTATCTCCTTTACTAACTTGTGCCCTTACAAAGCTTCTTATTCTGAACAGTAAATTTGTTGATCCAATTAGTTTTATCAGATGAAAACTAGGTGATCTGAGAAGCAGCTAACAGAGTAACTCTGTCCTTTTTATAGATCTAGCTTTTTTATATCTAAAAGATAAAATATTTTTAAAACCGTACATATCTGTCATCCCAATCAAGAATAAGTACTAGGGAAAAATATATATATATATATGTACTGCAATTAAGGCTTTTTATTAAAATATATACCAAAAGGAAATACTTTTCCCTAGAAATGAATACATAAATAAATATAAGGAGAAAACCTACAATGTACTTACAAAAAATAGTAAGATGCTTCCTTGGACTCTAAAAAGTGCAGACTGGCTATCTATGTGTCTATGGATTGAATCTCTGAAGCTGTCTGAGAAGCTAACCTGAGTGGCATTCAGAAAATCACAGCATGATTAAAGATTGCTGGCAAGCTTTACAAAAAAGAGAAGGAAAAAAAAAAGAGGAAAGCCAGGCCTCACTAACTTCTTGGAATTTCTGGAAGACACAACTGACCGTGAAGACCAGGAAAACAGAATGAACACTCTACTCTTTGGTTTCTTTTCACAAAATAAAGCTTTTCATAATCTTCTGTGTTAGATGGCATGAAAAGTCTTAGGACAGGTGAATTGGTAGGGGTATAGAAAAGATGTTAGAATTGATCTAGTTGCCCAATCAAAAGATAAAAATTGTCAAAATATGTGTGAAAACTTCTGAATTAAACAAAGAAAATAGGCTTGTATTGGACACCTGCTGTGTTCTAGGCATGTCACAGGCTTGATCTCACTGAATTTTCACTCAGCCCAGAAGGGTAGATATGATGTTTAACAAGATTAAGTAGAAGACCTC
The DNA here is from genome assembly GCA_028571685.1 of Heterohyrax brucei. Lineage (NCBI taxonomy): Eukaryota > Metazoa > Chordata > Mammalia > Hyracoidea > Procaviidae > Heterohyrax > Heterohyrax brucei. The sequence continues at coordinate 41,651,905 of CM053152.1, read as the reverse complement.
AAGTCGTCCAGCTGGTAAGTGAGAGGGGAAAAAGATTCAACTCATGTCTAGCTGGCACCAGCCTTCATGCTCTTGGCTCTAGACCACATGGGTTCCTGGGGGAACTAAACTTGGTGTCTCTGACCTGGCCCTCTCATCCTCACAGCCTCGTTTTCCACAAGAGGAGCCTATCTCTGAACCATCTTGAAATGACTGCCTTCCAGCTTCTCCTTCCAGATTCCTACCAATCAGATTCTGGATTTCTTCATTTACAGTAAGGTATAAATGCTCTATTTCCACTTCAGTGGTACTTGGGTTTCTCTGCATTTTCAGCCTCAAATGCCTGTGTTCTAAGGGGAAATTCTGGCATCAGTAGGAAACAAAGGGAAGCGAGGCTTTCCCGCTGCTGGTGACCTGCTCTTTGCTCTGCACAAGGGCTCCCTCACGCATGTGTACTTTTAAAAATGAGTGTGTGCAATGCACCATGCAGAGTTCAACAACATCTTTTGGCTAACTAGCTGACATTTTGGTGCTTAATAAAAATGGACAGAGCCTGGGGGAGTCAATTACAATAAGTGTACTGAGCTAGAACCTCGCTATGAACAAAGAGGAAAAACAAAAGACTAAAGTGGCTGTAGTTGAAGGAAAAGTGTGACAGGTGAGCTCCAGTAATGATTTTATTAGTTCATATCATGAGCATTGTCCCTACAGCTATGTGACACCTTTTAGTGTGTTAATGTCCAAGCCCTTCAGCTAGTAAATTTTAGACTCCATATTTTGTGTGTATGTGTATGTGTGTGTGTACATATGTGTATGTATAAAGTTCAATATTTACAAACTTTATAAAAGTATAGCAAATTAAACTGCTTTGGCACTAAGCCTGTTTGTAATCATCCTTTGTGACATTATTTTATAACCTGGAAGTATCACAAAAATCAAAGTACCGTATGCTCTAGTACGAGAAGCATTTTGGCCTTCAGGGAATAAATGCCCTAGGGAGTTTACCAGATGGGTTCACTTCTCAAGGGGAGTCATTTTCTGAGAATAAGCAGGAAGACATTAGTGGTTCCCTCCACCACCCCATAAAGATATCCAGTGATATTCAACATATCAGTGATAATCCTGTCTTCTTGGGCAAAAACACAATAATGGGACAGGAGTGGTTGGGTCTTCCTATGAGAATACGATTGAGAGATCAAGATGCTACTGGAAGTTATTTTCTTCTGTAGTACTTCTCATTCCTGGGACTCGGGACACTTTTATACTCTTAAAAAAAAAACTGAGTAGGCCAAACAGACTTTAGTCATATGGGCTATACCCACTGACATTTACATTATTAGAAACAAAAAGGCAGATATTTCAAAACTATTTATATAGAAATTAATTTTAAAATAATAACTCCATTAGATGTTAGCATAGCATATTTAAGAAAAATAAGTTTTATTCAAAATGAACCAAAATTAACGAGAATTGTGACATTGTTGAACTTTTTTTTTCCAAATTACTTTAATGCCTAGCTTAACTGGAAACAATATCTCACAATATGTTGCTCTAGTTGAAGCATAAGAAGAAAATCCAGACTTAAACAGATATGTAGTTATAAAATGGAAAAGTATTTTAGTAGACATTTTAGATAATCTTGGATATTCTCTTTTGATACTGCACCAAAATTCAACAAGTGATGATTTCTTAAATCATACTAATTCTTCTTATACTATTACACTAAAATCCAGTGGTCTGTCTTGAATTTTTGACTATTCTTCACATGCATGGTTTTCAACCATCAAACGCTAGTATTTGGAAAATACTAGTTCACTAAATTAAGCAAATCTTCTAAATGTTGACACACAGTAACATAAAATTTTAAAAATCACTCATTATACAACACTACCAATATCATTAGAAAAAGTGTTTGAGTTAAATTAGTGGCAAGGAATACAGGCTTCCCAAACTTCTATTTCTCAACTGAAAGCTCATTTTGTCATTTATAATAAATATTGTCAGTGGTTTTCCTTGAAGTGTCAAGTTTACTTCATACATGGTCGAGACAATTTCTGCCAGATATTCAGCTCTGAATAACGTCAGTCATTCTCTAAAACAAAATGATGTTCTATGGAGAAAATGCCGAGTTTAGCTTGTAGCTCCGACAACTAGCTACACAAGTGCTTTTTCCAAAGACAACTGTTATACTTTAGCATACACAAGAATTTCTCACTTTGTCATGTGCAGTGTTACAAAGGTATGTATTCAAGGTTAAGATTTAATAACATTAACTCTTGTGTCACTTCATTAAAGACTTTCTTAGGTGAAACTGGACTCCTTTTTTTTCTAAACTGGAAGTGCCAGCACTGAAACACAACAACTGCTGGTTCAATTTGGTGCCATTGTTTTGATTCTGATTAAGCCATCAGCGATTTTGTTGTTGCTTATTAGTCATCAGTACAAATCAGGGCTTTGAACTGGTTCTTCTTAGTTTAGACATAGCCAAAAAAGCGAAACTAGAACAGACTCAGTATTTTTAAAATTTTAAATTCTCAGTTTTTAAGTTTTTCTGGCTTATCTATAATACTGTTTAGACAACATGCATACTGTGTAAACTCTACCCTCTGCAGCCACGAGCTCTGCATTGATAGTTACAACCAATTGCAGATTGAAAATACTTTGCATGAACCCAAACAATGACCAGAATAGAAAAAAATAATATGTCGAAGCCCTGCTGGAAATTGAATCTTCCTTAGAGAACAAGGGCACTGTACATAGTGCACAGGAACCAAATCTCAAATCTCCTGCCCCTGGGATTTTGAGGAGAGATTTCAAGTGCTGGTGACCTGCCCTAAGAGGGTGGCTGACCTTGCCGTTTTGAATGTTTTGCTCTCCACAGTCGCCCAATACTCCAGTCTCACAATCATGCCCCTGCAAGGGCTAATTATACGTCTTCTGATTCTCCCATTCCAAGGGCCTTGAACTGCAATTTTTCCTGACCCGGTTATGCTTCCAGATCACCCAGATTGTAACAATGTGAGTCTTTTTCCGGTTTTGCTGCGTCAGCCATAACTGAACCAGAAAGAAATGATCTGAAGCTCTGGTATAAATCCCAACACAGTAAAAAAATGCAAACAAAATTTTTGTATTATTGTGAAAATCACTTGGACTTCATGGATCCCCTGAAGGGATTTTGGGCATTCCTAGGAGTTAATGGAGCATACTTAAATGATCAGTGTCTTACAGAAATAGTCTTTTGTACTTATAAGTACATTAACTGAATACCTTTTTATCAATTTAAAAGCAAAAAAGCTGCTGTCCAGTGGATACTGACTCAAAGCAACTCTATAAGACAGAGTAGAACTGCCCCCATTGAGTTCTGAAGAAGCACCTGGTACATTCAAACTGCCCATCTCTCGGTTTGCAGCCATCGCTCTTAATCACAAGGCCACCCGGATTTCCTCATAGCAATTAGAAATTCTGAATTCTTGCCTTTAAGTTTCTAATTGGTCCATCTGTAACATTGCTTAGGCAACCTGCATGCTGTGTGGAGTCCACCTTCTGCAGGCACGAGTTCTGCATCCACAGATTCAACAAGTTGCAAAACAAAAACATTCTGGGAAAAAGAAAGAAAGAGGGAGAAAAGGAAGGAAGGGAGGGAGGAAGGAAGGAAGGAGGGAGGGAGGGAGGAAGGAAGGGAGGAAGTTTCAAAAACCAGAAAATGAATATGCCCAGTGTGGAACACTGCCCTGAACCGAACGAAGTGGTGTGCAGGCACACCCGGCTGTAGCCTTGCACAGTTCCGCAGTTTCTCACTCGTCTTTCCAGCGCTCACTGTTGGAGCTTTGCACGTTTCCTGTGTCTCTCTGCTGACATGTACTTTACAGTTTGGTCTACAGTTACTGTGTCTGCACTAAATAGACACAGACTTTTTTATTTTTGCTATTATTATTCCCAAATAATACAGTAAGACAACTATTCACATGGTATTTACACTTTATCAGGTACTATAAGTAATTTAGAGATGACTTAAATACATGAGAAGATTTCATAGGGTAAGTGCAAATACTATGGCATTTTATGTAAGGGACTGTGCTATCCACAGGAGGTCCAGGAACCAATCCCCTCCCATACGGAGGGACAACTGACAGTTCCACAAGGCAACGTGCTTTGATTCGAGCTTTGCCTGTTGGCTATTTTCTTTGCTTGATTTTAGCTCCGTATTCAACAATCACTCCAGTTCTTTAGGTGTCTGTCTTTCTCTTACACCCTGCACAGTTGGGTTGCTGAATTTTTCCAAAACAGATGCTGTGTTTTATTCATCTTTAAAATCCCAGCATGATACTTAGTAAGTACTCAGGAAAGGTTAAATGAAAGGATTTGAAGGTAGTTGTATTCCGGGATGATGGTGGTTTACTGAGAAACCTGCAGTCATCCAGTCTATTCCCACTCCTACTGACCCTCGTTTAGACTTATTTTATTATTGTCCTTTTGGGCTAAGTGGGAAGTCGTAATGGGAAATTATTCAAGAACCTAAGGGAGGATCACTTTTGCGTATCATCACTCACTTTCTATGTTACCTATATTTTTGTTTTAAAAAACTCAGAGCCACATCTGTGCTGCTGAAGAACATTCAGGCTGCCTGTACATGCTTTTAACCCCTTGTCTTTTAGCATACCAGAAGACAAAGCAGCTTTTAACTGCTAGGGAACTGTGTTGGTAGAAGACCTTAGTATTTCCTCAGATTCTATGAGTTTTTAGCTGTGTTAACTGAATATAGGCATGTAATCAAATTGGTCTGAACTTGTTCAAATGTGCCCTTACAGAGTGACAACCCAATTATACTTACGTTTCTCTTTGTTTCTGGCAAAAACTAACATATCTGGCAATAACTGATGTAGCCTTTTATGTTTTATAGAGTATTGTGTGTGGAATCTACTTTTTCACAGTAATAAGAGGTCTTCTGTATTGGGAGCCCTGGTATCACAGTGCTTAAATGAGCAGTTCTAATCTACCAGCCACTCCTTGGAAACTCTATAGGGCAGTTCTACTCTGTCCCATAGGGTTGCTATGTGTCAGAATCAACTCAGTGGTAATGGGTTTGGTTTGGGGTATTGTATATTGAAGAATTTCTATTCACCAATCCCTAGATGTCTTAGTTATCTACAATAGAAATTTCTCAAGTGAATGGACTTAACAAAGATAAAATTGTTCTCTCACAATCTAAAAGGGTAGAAGTCCGTATTCAGAGTGCCAACTCCAGCGGAAGGTTCTTTGTCTCTGTCAGCTCTGGGAGAAGGTCCTTGCCAAGAATCTTCCCCTGGTCTAGGAGCTTCTCAGTGCAGGAACCCAGAATCCAACAGACATGCTATGCTTCTGATGCTTCTCTTTTTTACATCTCAAAAGAGATTGACTCAAGATACAGCTAATTTCGTAGGTTGACTCCTGCCTCATTAACATAACTATCTCTAATTCTGCCCCATTAACATCATAGAAGTTAAGATTTATAACACATAGGATAATTACATCAGATCACAAAATGATGGACAGCTACATAATACTAAGAATCACGGCCTAGCCAAGTTGACACACATTTAGGGAGGGCACAATTCAATCCACGACAATAGGCTGGACAGTCAATATACATACTTTCAATTGGATACGAACAAAAACTCTATGAGGTGAGTATTATCACATCAAATTTACAGATGAGGAAACCAAGTCTTGTGGTATAAGTAACTTGACTTTATAGATAGTAAACTATAGAAGTGGAACTTAAGCCTAGTTTTCCAATTCCAAAGTATGAATCTTTTACATGTAAGCACACTCAGAATCAGAAAACCAAGCCCATTACCACTGAGTTGATTCTGCCTCATAGTGACCCTATAGGATAGAGTAGAACTGCCCCTAAGAGTTTCCAAAGAGTGTCTGGTGGATTTGAACTGCAAACTTCTCAGTTAGCAGCCAGAGCACTTAACCACTATGCTACCAGGGTTTCCAAGGAAACTTAAGTTATTCTCATTGACAGTACTTCCAACTTTTGTTGAAAGTTTGCCTCAAAACACCATGGTTTGGAATTTTCTGTTTTGGTAAGGCTTACTAAAAGATTAAGAATCTTATGATTGAAGTTATATTTTAAAAGTCTCAGAGTTAAAAGAAAATGTTATCAAACTCCAAAATATTTGGGTAAAATGGTAATCCTGTAATACTTAGTAAAAGCACTCGGGCAACGCCTCTAAAAAAAGCTAGCACTAGTGAGATGCTAGTTTTTTAAGAGATCTTGACTTTGTTTTATTTTTCCCACCTTCTAATGCTACTTTTAATTCTTTATCTTCATGCAATCATTTAAAAATATTATTTAAGTCATATTTAGTAAAGGAATGGAACCTAATACTCCAATTTATTTTACAAGTATAAAAGTGAATTTAAGTAAAAGTCACTTAAGCCTGTTTCTATATGACATATACACATAAATTTATGTGTGCACGTGTTTCTCACATTTAGTCATACACAGACACATATAATATTCTCTTATCTATTAATACTTAATAACACAAACAGAATGTTGGTCTTAAAAATATCACACAGAATACTTATATTCATATTTTCTATTAAGATAAAGTCAACAGATCAGTCTCTCAAGTGAATTTCTAAGTCAGTAAATATTAACATCTTTGTCAAAGGAAACATTTTTCAGAAAGTTCTCCCTGTATGTACACGGATAACCTTTAAAGTCCACCCAATTAATTAGCAAGTCATTTTTAAATATTTATTTAGGTGTTTATTCATTCAACCACATTTATTTTACCAACTGAAGTTTTAATTCCAGAACTCCAGATCTGTCAGAGACAAAGAAGAGAATAAGACATGGCCTTGCAAAAAATTGTGTTTAGTATTCCTTTCCTGCAATTAAATTTCATGTATTCAGATGGTATATTTCAATCAGTTACCTAATCAACTAAGATATATGCATCAATACTTTGAAGACTAAAAAAACTATACAATATTAGGTATTATTACTATTGTTAGTATTATTGCTTCTTGAGCACAAGTTGAGTGATCTTTTTGCCCGATCAGGTTTTCTCTAGACTAGAGATAGATGATGTCTCATTGATCTAGTGCTGCTATCTTAGAAATAACACAAGTAGGTGGCTTTAAAAAAACAAATCTATTTTTTCACAGAGAATTAGTCAAAAGTACAAACTCAGGACAATAGCTCCAGGCGAAGGCTTTCTCTGTTGGTTCTAGAGGAAGGTTCTTGTTTTCAATGGTCCCCTGGACTGGGAGCTTCTGAGACCCAGGTACCCCAGGTCCAAAGGATACACTCTGCTCCTGGCACTACTTCTTTCCTGATGGTGTGAGGTTCCCAACTCTCTGCTTGCTTCCCTTTCCTTTATATACCAAGAGACTGCCTCAAGCCACAGTACATTCTTACCTATTGAGTCCTAGCTCACTGACACAACCACTGTCTACCCTCCCTCATTAACATCACAGAAGCAGGATCCACAACCAAGAACACATCACACAGTACCAGAAGCCAGGGCCTGGCCAAATTGCTACACATTTCTTGGGGGACAAGAGTGAGTCCATGACAGATGAGATGAACATAATGTAATTAAACATTCAATAGCCAGCATGTAACAGTCTCTTCAATATTTCAATTGTGTCAAAACATTAAGAAATATTAAACTTTAAGAATTCTAGGTGAATTGATTAGAAGATATGACTAGGCACACTCCAGAACGGTGGTTCTCAACCTGAGTAGGCATCTGATTCACCTGGAAGGCTAGTTAAAATACAAATTGCCAGACTCTATCTCTAAAGTTTGTGATGCTGCAGGTCTGAAGTCAGATCCAATAATTTCTAGTAAGTTCAGTATGAGCTACATCTTCACATAAAGAAAACAGTCCTCCCAAATGGAATAATAAGCAACATCATGATAAGTGGAGAAAAGATAGAAGTTGTCAAGGATTTCATTTTACTTGGATCCACAGTTAATGCCCATGAAAATAGCAATTAGGTAATCCAACAATGTATTGCACTGGGCAAAGCTGCTACAAAGACCTCTTTAGAGTTCAAAAGCAAAGGTATCACCTTGAGGACTAAAATGTACATGACCCAAGCCAGTCTCCCATGCATGCAAAAGCTGGACCATGAATAAGGAAGGTTGTAGAAGAACTGCTGAATTTGAATTAGGGCTTTGATGGAGGATATTGAATGTATCATGAGCTGTCAGAAGAATAAACAAGTCTGTCTTGAAAAATTCCTTCTAGAATGCTCCTTAGAAGCAAGGCCTGCAAGACTTCATCTAGAGTACTTTGGACATGTTATCAGGAGAGATCAGTCCCTGGAGAAGGACATCATCCTGGTAAAGTAGAGAGTCACTGAAAAAGAGAATGACTCTTAACAAGTTAGGCTGAAACACTGGCTGCAACAATGGGCTCAAGCATAACAATTATGAAGATAGTGCCAGATCAGGCAGATAATTTTGTTCTGTTGTACCAGTGTCACTGTATCACAACTTAACAGCAGGAAGTTCTCAGAGATGCTGCTGCTGTTGCTTCACAGGCCACATTTGAGAACTACTTCTCTGGTATAAACAAGGTAGCACTAAACATTGGAATGCAAAATTTAGTAACAAAATCCTGTTAATCAATGTACCAGCAAAAGTGACTGTGTTGACAGTTGTAACTTCATTTGTAGCACAATGAAGGAGAAGAAAGGGGATAAAAATGCCTGTAATAAATGATTTAAATAACTGAGCAAATACCAGCGAAGGAAACAGAGAATATCCCCAAGCTTGCTGTATCTGCATATCATCTCAAGAGTCACAGCAGTAAGAGTTGGAGATCTCCTCCCTACACAAAGATAATGACTTAGCCTCTGATTTGGACAGAGAAGGAATGAAAACAGTAATGGAAGAAAAAGAATACTGTTTTTTTTCTTTCTTCAAGTAAATGGGGCACTTTGAGTAAGCTTTGATTGTCTTTAAGATACTACATTTCATCCATATGTAACAGTCCTAGCCTTAAGTCTGATAAAGGTTAACTTCACGGAGCATGGAGGACGCCACTAAATGATCAATTGCTTTAACAGGCAATCTAGATTCTTGCATGCACAGCTGTCCTTGTCCTTGGGGCTGCCCCCCTTCCTAGAACCCTCTTGGCCAGTTGGCCATCGCAGAATTATTTCCTTTTTGTGGGCAATAGTCAGAGCCAGACATGTGTTTCTGAAATTCTAAGCAAGTATCACCTGAGTCCATTGGAATTTAACAAAATCAGGACTTTCATGCTTATAGTCGATCTTAACACCGGGAAAAGCTGAAGTTGTCTGAAGTGGGAGGATTTATCATGAAGTGAAAATATAAGGCTCTGAATTGGGTCCGTACCAGTTTTTAACCTCGTTCAGCTTTGAATTATAGTGACTCTCCAGTAATGAATTAAATACGTGAGGTTTTATTCTCTTGTGTAGAAGAGGTCCAGATGTAGGCAGTCCAGAACTGTATGATGATTGCATGCAATCTCCAGGTATTATGACACACCAGTCTCAGGTGTGTCCCCATGACCCAGCATGTACTGCTGGAGCACCAGATAACTTAAGCACATTCTAGCCAGCAGACTGGAGAGCAGCCCATCCTTTAAGCAAGACATTGTCGTCCCAACACAAAAACCTCTAGCTCTGAAGGACACCGGGAAATATTAACTGGGCAGCAAGAAGCTGAAATAAAAGTTAGGTTCCCTTACTAAAGAGAAAGAGGAAAGTGGCTGTTGGGTAAACAAAAGGTAATTCTTGCCATCAAACCTATGAGAAATTAAAATTCCAACCCAGAAAGTGAAAGGGGCAGCACATTAAAACACACCAACATTAGGAGACTGTTGGGAGGATGAGACATGTATGGAGCAGAGAGGAATAGTGTGCTGTCACAGGGCAGGGAGAGCAGTGGAAGCTGCATATAGGGAGGCATGTAAATTTACATGTGAATGTACATTTTCACTCAGTTATGTTAAATAGAAATAAAATAAAATAATAAAAAAAAAAAAACACCAACATTAGAGCAGAGCATCTCACACTTTGGGGCACGTATGAGCTATTTGGAGTTTCTGCAAACTTCAGAATCCCGGCACCCCTCCCCAGAGCTCTAACTTAGCATTCCCAGCTGGCTCTGTGGCCAGGTCGTGCGGAGGACCGCACTTCAACAAACAACTATCTTACACCCTTGCTGTTAGCCAGCCATCTATCTCTGCTGCCTTGAACACTATTGATAAACCTTTGATAAAAGAAATGCTACCCTGTTGCTTGTTAGCTCTTTTATCCTCCTTATTTATATCTTACGAACAAGTTGGATATATTCCTCAAGTGTCTGTTCCATCAATACAACAAAGTTGGAACTGAAAAATGGGTTAAACAACGCAACCGGCAGCTCTTGAAAGGCAGGCTCGGCGTCCCGGGGGTGTGGTGGTTGACGCTTCTGGCCCTCACTCTGAGGTCAGCTGTCCAACCCACCAGCGGCTCTGTGGGAGAAGGACACCGCCGTCTGCTTCCGTCAATACCCACAGCCTTGGAGTCGCGGGTGGCGTCTACTTCGTCCTGTAGGGTCGCTGCAAGTCGGAATAGACTCACTGGCAATAAGTTTGGTTTGGGGGTTAAAGGCAAGCAGCGGAATGCTTCCCCGGCAAGAGTTAACCTGGGTTCTGGGTGGAGCGGAAGGTCCAGACCTTCTGGTGACTCTAATGGCCAGAAGCAGCTAGGGTCCCGGGGACAATATTAATACCTGAGATTGGTGTGTCATGATACCCAGAGACTGCATGAAATCACCATACTGTTCTGGACTGCCTACCTCTGGACCTCGTACCAGTCGGTGATTCACAGCCAGGTGGAATCTCTGGCGCTTTACTCCCCACCCTCTGCTCTGTCTCCTCTTTAACACCCAGGTTAATGTCAGAAACAGACCTAGGGATTATAGCTGACAAGGGGTAAATGCCTTCAAGTTGTCCTCCAAAGGTTAAGTAAGGTTTCCCAGACTCAGTTGGAAGTCCCAATCTCCAATAACCATTAATCCTCTCTGCACTGGTAGGGGTAAGCATATTTATGGCTGCAGTCACTAAAGGGTGAAATAAAGATTAGTTTTTAGTTAGGAACGCAAAGCTTTTGAGATCAATACAAACTCACTGCTGAAATCAATCTAAAGTTTGGAATTTTTAAGTAAAGATTTACTGGGCTTCCTTGTACAGTTAATTTTCCAAAGGGAAAATAAACTCAGACGTGCAACACAGTAATCAAATGGAGCAAACACTAGTCAGTTTATAAACTGACCTTGCTTATGCGCATAGCAAATGAGTATGTGAAGCAATAAAAATGCCCATAATGTGGACTGTAAATTCACCAATAAACAGGTAATGCCAAAATACACGTATAGATTTACACGATAAAAATATTAGGAGCTACATCTGTCTGTTTGAAAGCATAAATAATCAATAGACATTAATAATGAAATTATTCATGCATTTCTCTATTACAGTGCATATTAAGTGTTTCAATTATTTCTACTTAGTTTGATAGATAAATGTATAACCATAGTTTATGAAAGCCTTCAAAAAGGATATAGAATTGTTCTTGAAAACAAAAGCTACTGTTTGGATGAGCGAGCAAGTGGACTGGAAACACACAGCTTGTTATACTCCTCTGCTGTTCATGTTTGATGCATGTATACAATTTATTATGCAATTTCTTGAAATTTGACAAAGTAATTGCCTGGCAAACCATAGTTTTAATGATTTTTTTTTTTCTTTTCGAAGAAAAAACTGTGGGTATTTGGGGAAAATGGTTTCATAGATCAGTGTCTAGCAGTACTCTTGCCTGTTCTGTAACTGTATGTTGTGGAGGCACGGGGGTATTTTCTGAGTGTGAGTCCATGTAGTAAATTCATTTTCCTCAGCAGAGTAAGTGCATGAAAACTTACAGTAAGCTATCACTTCAGAAATTATTTAAGCTAGCCTTGGGCTCTTGTAGTAGAGCTGTGTGTCTTCTCATTGGATGAGAGAGAAGGAGAATCCCTCCAAGAAAAAGGGGAGGCCAGAAAACAGGCATGGTTTTCAGTTAACTGCCGACTAGACTATTGTGATAGCAGCTTGACATTACACACGGTTTGGTCCCCATTGCCTAGAGTAGATTCTGACTCTTGGTGACCCCATAGTCAGAGAGCAGAACCGGGTTTGTAGGGATCGCTTGGCTGTAATCTTTATAGAAGCACGTTACTAGGCCTTTCTTCCACGGAGTCACTTGCCCAGTTCAAACCACCAACCTTTCAGATGCAGATGATCTGTGCCCTCCAGGGACCTTGGAAACAGGGTTTAAGTGAATGTACTTTAGTAGCCCATCTCTGGCATCCGAGCAGCAAATGGCGCTGAATAAATCTGAGTTGCTGAGAATTATCAAGTGCACTCTAGCTAACTCTGCAGCTTAGATGCTCATTTGCTTAAAGCATATTCTTACCATTCACTCCACCATGCAGGGCAGGGCTGTCTAGGAATTTGGATTCTCAGGACGGCTGTCATCACACCTGCAGATATTACAAGTTGGGTAACAGAGTAAAATTTTTTTCATGTTGTTTAATATTGGCATCTGCTGCTTGGGAAAGACGTAAAGAGCCACTGAACAAGCATCTGTATATATTCTTAAGTAGTAGAATCCACATGAGTGATAGGAGAGAGGTAATATTTCTTACTCCACTAAAGTTAATGGCTATGCTCTAAAATAATACTTTGACAGTTCATACTCTCCAAGAGTAAATTAATTCTTAGGTCTTACAAATACCACATTTGCAGTAATTGCATATGCTATGTGCATACAAATACATGCATATATGTAAGTATGTGTGTACATAAATGCATGTACATATATGCATACACATATACATAAATAAAACCACCTTGTCTCTATGTAGGGATAAAGAGTTTTATCACCTGAATTATTTTTCAGATGTTTTGACCAATGACACATTATTTTCTAAAATAGTTTGGCAGTTTTAAGATTATTTTAATAACACATTATTAGGAGATTGATTCAAGAGCTGCCTCATATTCTGAAATGTGGCCAGGGGAATGGAACTCTCTGGAATAGGGATTGTTGAGTTAGTATCATGAATCTTGGTGATTTCAAGAAAAGCTAGTTTGAGAATTATGAAGCTGGAAGTTTCCAGGCTTCTTCAGATTTCAGAATATATTGATAAATACCTAAATGATCAAATTTACCAGCAATGCCAGTTTTTCCATAAGCACATAACTCAAAATATTTATTCTAAGAATCAATATATGAACATAGAAGCCATCTTACACACAACATTAAATATTTGTTGAGTGGATGCTAAATGCATAGCGAAATCTGTCTACATGCAAATACAAATGGAGCAAGTAAGTTCAAGTCACCTATTCACAGTGGCAACAAGCTAAAAGGCCTAACAGGCTTCTGAGTAATAAGTTGGGCCGTTGGGAGCCACAGGATTCCTCTCTGTAGGTAGAAGGTTGTCTGTACAAACAGAAGGAAGCCACAGCAGCACAGGACTAGTAGGAGGAAAAGAACTCAGAAAACATAACTAAAAGAGCCTTAAATCCTTACTTCATGAGAAAAGATTCCTGAAATACAAAGGGTCAAGAAAGAAAATCTATAGTCACTCCTCTATCTTTGTGCACAGCAGAAAGCCAGCTGCTTGTTACAGGCTTGGGAAAATTCTCAAAGAAGCAAAACTGGTGTCATGGATTGAACTGTGTCTCCTCAAAAACACATCTGTTGATTTGACTCGGCGAGGAGTCCCAGTATGGTGCCCCTCCTCCCATATGTTGTGAATCCTGCCTGTGTGATATTGATGATGGAGAATGGGCAGCAGCGGTGTTGGTGAGGCAGGACTCAAGCTTCAGTAGGCTTGTGGGATATAATGGAGAGAAGTGAGCAGAGGAAGTTGGGAACCTCATACCACCAGGAGAGAAGCACAAGAACAGAGCACACCCCTTGGACCTGAGCTTCCTGTGCCGAGATGCTCTTGTTGGATTTGGACTTATCCTTCTGCACTGTGATGATTTCTCATATTCAATGGACTTGTAGCTTATGAATGGATTTGTGCCTTACTGGACTTTGACAATGAAAGCTTCTCTTCATAGAAACTCCCACTCATGATATTTTCCGTTACAGCAGTACCAGGTGGTTAAGACAACAGGGTAGATACAGGGACGGATGCAAGTTCTATAGTTCCTAAATTATAAATTCTAAAAAGATGGTATTTACCACAGACTCCACAAAATCTAGGAAACTAAATATTTTAACTGCTTTACTACCTGAAATGCCTCTACAAAGCTGTTTTTTTTTTCTTTTCTTATAATATTCTTTTGCCTAAAATTTTTGACTTCATACTCTTCAACTGCCTTATGGCAAAGAACATTTTCTAAAGAAAAAGGTAGAGCTTGGTTAGTCTTTCTTCTAACATGATTGTTCAAGTTTCTTTGTTTATTTAGCTTTTATTGAATTTTTAATAGCTTAAAAAATTTCTTTAAGCTTCCAATTTGCTATACTAAGATGATAAATATTTCTAGGATTTTTATCAAATTTGAAAAAATCTCTAGGTTTCTTTCATATATGAGCTGTAAGATTTTAAGTTCTCTTGTAGGGTAAGCAACCTTAAATACCTCCACATACTTCAAGGACTGTCAAAATAGTACACCTTTATACCGTCAATGTGGGTTCCAATCCTACACTTTTGTATTTCCATGCTGGAAGAGTCAACACAATGAGTAGTAGGAATGTTCTTAGAAATCACACCTACATCAGGACAGTTAGCCACAACCCAACTGTATAGGTGAATAATGATAAACCACTGGGCATTGAACTATTAGGTGGGCTATAACTCCAACCACTCTTGTCATAGGAACTCCATTGGCCATCAGCATAATGGGCTCCAGCTATTGAAGCAAAATCTAACTGGGCTTGGATGCTTCTTCCTATAACCTCCTCTCAGTAGGCCTGTGTTTAATGTCTCCTGCCATGGTTGCAACATTCTGACATCATTCCTATTCTACTGAAAAATTTTGGATTCCCATTGCAAATTATCAATTGTTCACATGTTAAAAGGGTTTGGAATACAAGCCTATTATATAATTCTGAAAAATCTTACAAAAGGATGCATTTTATTTCTTCACTAGTTTACTTCTTTACATCCCACAGACAGCTCAGTGTTTTCTATGGTCTCATCGTTTCCAAAGTAAGGACATCCCGATGATTTGCCTGTTCTTTCTCCTTCTCATGTGTCACCCACACAAACTTGTTAAGTTAAAAATAAACTTTGTTCTTAATAGATTAGAGTTGGAGACATCAGCGTGAACTTACACATATCTTAATGCTGAAACAAATGGTCATGTATAGAAATATACGTAGATATTTGCATACACATAATTGAATATACACAAATTCATTCCCTTGCTATGTCAGCTAAAAGGGCCTAAAAGGAATGACACCACAGTACCAATCAACACGACTAATACCCAAACCTTTGCTTCTAATACCATTCTCCAACAAAACAAACAGAGCTCTTTGGAAAAATGGCTGTTTCTAAGATTGGGGTGGAATATACACAAGATGAATCTGGAGTATCTTATAAGCCAGGGAATAAAAAAGTATAGAACACACACACACAAGAATGATGAGAGTATGTCAAAAAGATATAGGTGCCAGCTGAAGGAGTCTCCAACAGACAAAGTTGGAATATGAAACAGTGTGAGCAGTGAAGTAAATAAAGTACTGCTAATTATAACCAGAAGTATCAAACAAGTATCTGTAAGTCCATACTAATTAAATAAATTTTTGAATGCATAAATAAACAACAGAGATTACTGTCACCATCAAGGACTTGAAGGGTACAGGAACTGGGTGTCAATTCCCACCACATCCCCATTCAAATCACCTACTTGGTCTGTGCAAGAAAGAGACGTATCTTGGAGAATGACAGTGGATTACTGTAAACTCAACCAGGTTGTGACACCAATTGCAGATGCTGTTTCAGATGTGGTTTCACTGCTTGAGCAAATCAGTACATTTCCAGGTATGTAGTGTATACCTATTGATCTGGTCGATGACTTTTTCTTGATTCTGGCTTTGAAGGAACAACAGGAGTTTGCTGTCAGCTGGCAAGGCCAGCAATACACGTTCACTGATCTATCTCAGAGATACATCAATTTTCTAGCCCTATGTCATTATTTACTCTGCAGGAAAAGCTATTGCCTTTCCCTTCCACAAGATGTCACAATAGTCCATTTTGCTGATCAAGTTATGCTGACTGGACTTAATAGGGAAAGAGTGTCAATGACTCCAGACTTACTGATAAAACGTTTGCTGGCTAGAGTGTGATTAACTAATGTGACAAAAATTCAGTCACTATGAATTGGAATTGACTAGACGGCAGTGAGTTTGGTTTTTGAGGGTTTTTGACCTCGCTGAAGTTTTCAGGAGTCCAGGAGTGTCATGTGAAGGTAGCCCTTCTAAAGTGAAGCATAAGCTATTACATCTGACCCTTCCTACAACTAAAAAGGAGACACATTGCCTGGTGGGCTTCTTTGGATTTTAAAGGCAGTATGTCCCTCAACTGACTCAAAAATCTCCTAGCTTTGAGTGAGGCCCAGAGCAAGAGAAGGCTCTGCAACAGGTTCAGGTTTCCATACAAACTACTCAGCAACCTGGATCACATGACTTGCCTAATCCAATGGTGCTTGAAGTATCAGTGTCAGATAGAAATGCTATGTGGAGTTTTTGACAATTTCCTATTGGAGAATCATAACACAGAACCTTAGGAATTTTTAGCAAAGCCCTATTGTCTTCTGAGGGTAACCACTCTCCTTTTGAGAAACAGTTTTTGACTCATTACCAGGCATTAGCAAAGACTGAATGTTTAACCATGAGTCTCCAACTCACTATGCCACCTAAACTGTCATGAAGCACAGAGCCATAAAGCTGGACATGCACAGCAGCGCTCCATCGTTAAATGTCAGTGCAACATATGAGACTGGGCCCAAGACGGATCTGAAGGCACAAGTAAGTTGCAATAGGAAGTGGTCCAGATGCCTCTGCTCTCTTCTCCTGTCACATTATCTGCACCCTTTCAGTCTGTACCTGTGACCTAATGGGGAGTTCCTTATCACCAGTTGACTGAAGAAGAGAAAACTGACGCTGAGTTGATAAATGGTTCTGTGCCACTTGAAAGTGGACGGTGGCATGGCTATATAGTCCTTTTTGGGAACCTTGCTAAAGAAGAGTGGGGAAGAAAAATCTTCCTAATGGGCAGAATTTCAAGCAGTTGTGGTGCAATGAGTGACTTAATATGATCCTTCTAGCTGTGGTCTTTGAGACTCACACCCAGTGATTGAATGGAACTGTGCAAATAGGAAGCCTTGATTGCATACTGGTTAAGAATTCAGCTGTTGACCCAAAGGTCAGCAGCTCAAACCCAGGGTAGAAGCACTTGGAAACCCTAAGGGGCATTTCTACTCTGTCCTCTAGCATCGCTATGAGTTGGAATCAACTCTATGGCAGTAGGTTTTCTTTTTTGTGTAAATAAAGTATACGAACCCAGTGATCATTGAAGTTGTATGTTGCCTGGGCTGAGCCATGATTTCCAGTATTGTGTGTCTGTCCTCCATTTTATGATTTGATGCGATTATTTTCTGTTTTATGTGTTGTAAATCTTAGCCTTAATCTGTTATTGAGGCAGGGTTGGTGTAGGGTATATTTTAAGTCATAGTCTTACTGGACAGAGTGACTCAGGTCCCATCCTTGCTCATATCACACACTTCTCTAGGATGTGGCCTGCATCCAATGTATATGTGTAGGTGCTCTCTTTCTGTCTCTCTGCATCTGGATCCTGTTACTGACTCATCACTGTCTGACCTCCATTTCTTGGAACTGAAGCCAACGGTCCACTGTTTGACCTGCTGATTTTTGGATTTGCCGGTTTCTTCAACAGCCTGTTCTCTGACTTGATTCATCAGCTTCTGCAACCTTGTGAGTCAGCAGCCTTTGCATTTGGCCTTCTGATTTGGATTCTTCAACTCGTCTAGACGTATGATATTGGAAAAGCTTATGCCTGACCCACAGATTTGGGACTGTGTGAGCCATTTCCGTGATACGATTCATCGGTTTTGTGAGACACTGCAGTTAATTACGGAACCCAAAGATGGGAGAGAGAGTACTGAGGGGAGGAGGAGTAGCTGATGTCAGTGATGGTGTTGTGGTACAGCAATTTGGAAAGTCTGGACATCTTTAAACTCTGCCTCATGGAAACTAGCTTTCTGCTGAATCTCATGAAGGAAATTAATTATTCAGCAGTGTACCTAGTTGTTCACTTTGTTTGGAAGGAAAAATGGCCTGATGTGCAGTTGTATACTGATTCTTGTGGTTTTGCTGGATATCCAGAAACTTTAAAGGAATATGATTGAAAGATTGGTGACAAGGAGCTATGTGAAAGACATACAAATAGATCCTTTTGAATGGACCAAAGAAATAAAGATATTTGTGTCTCACGTGAATGCTCACGGAAGGATGACCTCAGCAGAGGAAGATTTTAATAATCAAGTAGATAGGATGATGCATTGAGTGGAAACCATTTCTCAGACACTTTTGCTATCACCCACTGGGTTCGTGAATAAAGTGGCCCTGGTGGCAGGGATGGAAGTTATGTATGGGCTGAGCAACATGCACCTCCACTGACCAAGCCTGACTTGGCTATAGCCACTGCTGAATGCCCAATCTGCCAGCAGCTGAGACCAACACTAAGCCACCAAGACAGCACCATTCCTGGAGATGATCAGCCAGCAACCTGGTAGCAGGTGAATTACATGGGGTTGCTTCCGTGAATAGAAAGGGCACTGTTTGTTTCTTACTGGAATAGATGCTCTGGCTACAAGTGTGCCTTCCCCACACACAGTGCTCCTGCCCAAACTACATCTGCAGACATCAAAAACGCTTTATCCACCATCGTGGTTTCCCACAGAGCATCACCTCAGATCAAGGGACTCCACAGCAAATGAAGTACAGCAGTTGGTCCATGTTCATGGAATTCACTGGCCTTACCATGTTCCCCATCATCCGAAAGCAGCTGGCATGACAAAATGATGAAATGGCCTTCTAAAGACACAGTTACAGTGCCACCTAGGTGGCAACATCTTGCAGGGAGGAAGCAGTGTTTTCCAGGGCACTATATAGCTCTAAATCAGTGTCCAATATAGTCAATAACAATTTCAGGACAGAAAAAATGGACATGTCTTATGCTGTTGTTGTTGTTAGGTGTTGCTGCATTGGTTATGACTCATAGCGACCCTATGCGCAACAGAACAAAACACTACCTGCTCCTGCACCATGCCCACAATCATTTTTATTTTTATGCTTAAGCCTAACATTACTGCAGCCACTGTGTCAATCCACCTTGTTGAGGATCTTCCTCTCTTTCACTGACCCTCCACTCTACCAAGCATGATGGCCTTCTCCAGGGACTGATGCTTCCTGACAACATGTCCAAAGTACGTAAGATGCAGTCTTGCCATCTTTGCTTCCAAGGAACACTCTGATTGTACTTCTTCCAGAACAGATCTGTTTGTTCTTTTGGCAGACCACGGTACATTCAACATTCTTCTCCAACACCACAATTCGAAAGCATCAATTACTCTTCTGTCTTCTTTGCTCTTGTCCAGCTTTCACATGCATATGATGCAATTGAAAATACCACAGCTTGGGTCAGGTCTACTTTAGTCTTCAAGGTGACATTTTTATTTTTGAATACTTTAAAGAGAAACTTTGCAGCAGATTTTCCCAATGCAGTGCATCTTTTTGTTTCTTGACTGCTACTTTCATCGGCGTTGATGTAGACTCAATTTAAATGAAAAGCTTGGCAATCTCAATCCTTTCTCCACTTATTGTGATATTGCTTACTCATCCAGTTGTGATGAGTTTTGTTTTCTTGATGTTGAGGTGCAAGCCATACTGAGGGCTGTGGTCCTTAATCTTCATCAATGAGTGTTTCAAATCTTCCTCACTTCCAGCAAGTAAGGTGGTGTTGTCTACGTAATGCAGATTGTTAATGAACTGTCCTCCAGTCCTGATGCCTCCTTCTTCTTCGTATAATTCAGCTTCTTGGATTATTTGTTTGACATACAGATTGAAAAGATATGGTGAAAGGATGCAACCATGATGCACACCATTCCTGAATTTAAACAATGCAGTGTCCCCTTGTTCTGTTTGAATGACTTCCTCTTGATCGATGTACAGATTCCTTAAGGGTACAATTAGGTATACTGGAATTCTCATTCTCTGCAATGTTAGCCATAGTTTATTATGATCCACATAGTCAAATTCCTTTGCATTGTCAGAAGAACACAGGTAAACACCTTTCCAGTAGTCTCTGCTTTCAGCCAAGATCCATCTGACATCTGCAATCATATACCTGGTTCCACATCCTCTTCTGAATCCAACTTGAAATTCTGGCAGTTCCTTGTCAACATACTGTTGTAGTTACTTTTGAGTGACCTTGAACAAAATTTTACTTGCATGTGATACCAATGATACTGTTTGGTAATTTCCACATTAGGTTGGATCACCTTGCTTTGGAATGGGCATAAATATGGATCTCTTCCAGTCAGCTGACCAGGGACATGTGCTCCAAATTTCTTGGGAAATGAGCACTTCCAGTGCTGCATCTGTTGGTTAAAATATCTCAACTGATATTCCATCAATTCCTGCAGCCTTTTTTTCCCTCAAGGCCTTCAATGCAGCTTCAACTTCTTCCTTCAGTACCATCAGTTCCTGAGCATATGCTACCTCTTCAAATGGTTGAACACCAACAAGTTCTTTCTGCTATAATGACTCTACATATTCCTTCCATCCTCTTTTGATGCTTCCTCAGTTGTTTAATATTTTCACTGTAGAATCCTTCACTATTGCAACTCAAGGCTTGAATTTTTTTCTTCAGTTCTTTCAGCTTGAGAAATGCAGAATGTGTTCTTCCCTTCTGGTTTTCCATTTCCAGCTCTTTGTACATGTCATTATAATACTAGTATTTTTTCTTTTCTTTTTTTTTAATTGTGATTGTGTGAAAGTACACAATCCAAGTTAGATCTGCATGCCCACCTATCTGCAGCTCCTTCTGCTTTCCTTGCCTGGTAACAGCACTCTCCTCCTTTCCATTCCATACATATGAAATCCTCTTAACAATCTCCTGTCCCCTCCTCTGTCTTCCAGTAAGAGGCCAGTAGGACAATATCCTATAGATGCATATACTACACTTTTATTTTTTGTCTTCTCAAGCTGTTATTTGAAATCTAAGTTTTTTACTTTGCCATTTCTTCCTTTTGTTTTAGATACTTCTTGTTTGAGAGCAAGTTTCAGAGTCTCTTCTGACATCCAATTTGGTCTTTCTTTCTTGTCCTTTTAATGACCTCTTGCTCTCTTCATGGATGGTATCTTTGATGTCCTTCCACAATTCATCTGGTCCGTGGTGATTAGTGATCAACACATCAAATCTGTTCTTGAGATGGTCTTTAAACTTAGGAGGGATATACTCAAGGTCATACTTTGACTCTCATGGACTTATTCTAATTGTCGTCAGTTTCAATTTGAAGTTGCATATGAACAATTGATGATATGTGTGACAGTCAGCACCTGGTCTTGTACTGACTGCTGATACGGAGTTTTTCCATTGTCTTTTTCCAGTGATGTAGTCGATTTAGTTCCTGTGTATTCCATCCGGTGAGATCCATGTGTACAGTCACTGTTTGTGTTAGTTAAAAAAGTATTTGCAATAAAGAAATAGTCAGTCTTGCAAAATTCTATCGTGCGATCTCTGGCACTATTTGTATCACCAAAGTAGTCTTTTCCAACTACTGATCCTTCATTTTTATTTCCAACTTTTGTGTTCCAAAACCCATCCACTGCTGTCGAGTCAGGGCCAACTCATAGCAACCCTAGAGGTCAGAGTAAAACTGCCCCATAGAGTTTCCAAGGAGCACCTGGCAGATTTGAACTGCGGACCTTTTAGTTAGCTGATGTTTGCATTCCAGTCACAAGTAATTATGATGATTGCATGTTTGATAAATTTCAGACTTCAGAAACTGGTAAAAATCCTCAGTTTCTTCATCTTTGGCCTTGATGGTATGCAAGTAAATTTGAATCACAGTCATATTAACTGGCCTTCCTTGTAGGTGTATGGATATTATCTTATTACTCACAACACTGTGGTTCAGGACAGATCTTGAATTTTTTTTTTTTGGTGATGAACGCAACACCATTCCTCTTCAAGTTTTCCTTCCTAGCATAGTAGACCATATAGTTGTCCGATTCAAAATGACTCAAACCAGTCCATCTCAGCTCACTAATGCCTAGGACATTGATGTTTGTGTGTTCTACTTCATTTTTTATGATTTCCAGTTTTCCTAGATTCATACTTTGTACATTCCATGTCCTGATTTTTAACAGATGTTTTCAGTTGTTTATTCTCATTTTGAGTCATGTCACATCAGTGAACAAAGATCCTGAAGGCCTTTCTCCATCTAAGTCATTACGGTCACTCTACTTTGAGGAGGCAGCTGTTTCCCAGTCATCTTCTGAGTGCCTCCCAACCTGGGTAGTTCACTTGCTGGCACCACAGTTGACAATGTTCAGCTGCTATTCATAAGATTTTCCTTGGCTAATGCTTTTCAGAAGTAGATGGCCCAGTCCTTCTTCTTAGTCTGTGTTAGTCTGGAAGCTCAGCTGGAACTTGTCTACCATAGATAACCCTGCTGGTACCTAAATACCAGTGGCATAGCTTGCAGCATCACAGCAAGCAAGCAAGCCTCCACTGACAGACAAGTGGGGGCTTCAGTATTTAATTCTGAAAGTGATATTACGTGTATGTACTCATATTTGTTGTTGATCACCAAAGTTAATGCTTCTTTGTAAGATCACCTGTCAGTACATGCCCTGAGAAGACAAAATATTATCATGACATGTGGGAAGAGCTGGATACAGAAAACCAAAAGGGAAGAACACACTCTGCATTTCTCAAATTGAAAGAACTGAAGAAAAAATTCACAACTCTTGTTGCAATGGTGAAGAAATCTACTGGCAAAATATTAAACGGCTCAGAAAGCATCAAAAGAAGATGGAAAGATTACAGAGTCATTATAGCAGAAATAACTGGCTGACATTTAACCATTTCAAGAGGAAGCATGTGATCAGGAACCTATGTTACTGAAGGAAGCAGTCAAAGCTATATTGGGAGGCACTGGTGGAAAACACTCTCCAGAAACTGATGGAGTATCAATTGAGATGTTTCAACAAATGGATGCAGTACTGGAAATGTCCATTTGTATATGCCAAGAAATTTGGAGGACAGTTACCTGGCCAACAAACTGGGGAAAAAAAATCCATATTTATGCCTATTCCCAAGAAAGGTAATTCAACCTAATGCAGCAATTATGGAAAAGTAGCATTAATGACACAGACAAGTAAAATTTTGCTCGAGATTATTCAAAAGCAACTGCAACAGTATGTTGACAAGGAACTGCCAGAAATTAAAGTCAGATTCAGAAGAGGATGTGGAACCAGGAATTCATTGCTGATGTCGATGGATCTTGGCTGAAAGCAGAGAATACCAGTAACATGTCTGCCTGAGTTCTGCCAACAATGCAAAGGTATTAGACTGTGTGGATCATAAAAAATTATGGACAACATTGTGGAGAATGAGAATTCTACAACACTCAATTGTGCTCTTGAAGAATCTGGATCTGGATCAAGAGGCAGTTGTGCAAACAGAAGAAGGAGATATTGCATGGTTTAAAATCAAGACAGGTGTGGTACAGGGTTGTATCTTTCACCATATCTTTTCAATCTGTGTGCTGAGCAACTAATCCAAGAAATTGGTCTATATAAAGAAGAACCAGGCATCAGGATTGGAGGAAGACTCATTAGCAACCTGCATTATGCAGATGACACAACCCTGCTTGCTGTAAGTGAAGAGGGTTTGAAACACTGGTGGAGGTCAAAGACCACAGCCTTCAGTACAGATTGCGTCTCAGCATCAAGAAAACAGAAATCCTCACAAATGGACCAGTTATCAACATCATGATAAATGGAGAAAGGATTGAGATTGCCAAGCTTTTCATTTTAATTGAGTTTACATCAACGCCTATGAAAGCAGCCGTCAAGAAACAAAAAGATGCACTGCATTGGGAAAATCTGCTGCAAAGTTTCTCTTTAAAGTATTCAAAAATAAAGATGTCACCTTGAAGACTAAAGTAGACCTGACCCAAGCTGTGGTATTTTCAATTGCATCATATGCATGTGAAAGCTGGACAAGAGCGAAGAAGACAGAAGAGTAATTGATGCCTTTGAATTGTGGTGTTGGAGAATAATGTTGAATTCACCGTGGTCTGCCAAAAGAACAAACAGATCTGTTCTGGAAGAAGTACAATCAGAGTGCTCCTTGGAAGCAAAGATGGCAAGACTGCATCTTACATACTTTGGACATATTGTCAGGAAGCATCAGTCCCCAGGAAAAGCACCAGTCCCTATCATGCTTGATAGAGTGGAGGGCCAGTGAAAAAGAGAAATACCCTCGATGAGATGAATTGACCCAGTGGCCGCAACAATGGGCTTAAGCATAAAAATGATGTGGACATGGTGCGAGACCAGGCAGTGTTTCATTCTGTTGTTCACAGGGTCACTATGAGTCAGAACCACCTCAACGGCACCTAACAACAACAACAACAATATCGTTCCCCTCCAAACATCTTTTAAAAAAATACATGCGTTTATTTAGAGGAATCAACTGACAAATTTTCCTCTCTTCAAAGATACTATAGAATTTCATGTCAATAATATGTACCTTTCAGCTTTATAAATATAGTTACAATTAAAAGCCTTTCTTAAAGATTAGAACTCTAAGAATTTGTGTACCACACAATGAGAGTTATTTCTTAACAGTTATTCTAATATTTCTTATAGTGCTTCCAGTGAAAGTTTGCAGTTCTTATTTCTCATAATAAAAATTTATTCATGCATTGTTACATAACCCTAGCTGCTTTCCCTAAAATGTGAGAACACATTCCTCTTTTCCACCCCAGATTCCCTCTGCCCACTCAACCAGCTCCATTTCCCTTCTGTCTTCTCATCTTGATTCCAGACAGGAGCTGGTCATTTAGCCTCCTGTACCTGCTTGATCTAAGAAGCACTTTCCTTATAAGTATCATTTAATGTCTTATGGTTCATTCTAATCTTTGCCTTAAGAGTTGACTTTAGAAAAGGCTTTAGTCTAAAGTTAACAAAGAGTCTAGGCCCTATGTCTTTTGGGGCCACTCCAGTCTCAATTAGACCATTAAGCCTGGTGTTTTTACTAGAATTTGAGTTTTGCACCCCACTTTTCTCCTGCTCTGCCAAGGACTCTCTCTTGTGTTTCTAGTTGGGGCAGTCATTGATGGTAGATGGGCACCATCTGCTTCTTCTGGTCTAAGACTGAAGGAGTCTGTGGTTTATGTGGCCCTTTTCATTTCTTGGGCTAACATTTTCCTTGTGTCTTTGGTGTTCTTCATTCTCCTTTGGTCCACGTGAGCTGGGAACAACTGGTGCATCTTTGATGGTCACTGACTAGTTTTTGGAATCCCAGATGCCATTCACCAAAGTGCAGTGCTGTTTTAGTTATCTGGTACTGACTGGTTTAACAGTTATATGACAAATGGATGGCTTTAACAAAGGCAAATTTATTTTCTCACAGAAAAGCAAGCTAAACTCCAAATTCAGGGTATAAGCTCCAAGGAAAGGCTTTCTCTGTCAGCTCTGGAGGACGGTCCTTGTCTTTAGTCTTCCCCTGGACTAGGAGCTTCAGAGATGCAGGAATCCTAGGTCCAAAGTATGTGTTCGATACCTCTTTCCCCTGCATTACATTTCTGGTGGTACAAGGTCCCCAACTCTTTGCTTGCATCCCTTCCCTTTACATCCCAAGAGACTGCCTCGAGGCATGAGTCCTGCCCCAACAACACAACTGCCGCCCATCTTGCCTCACTAACGTGGAAGCAGGATTTACAACATATAGAGACATCACACAGTGGGAGGACTCATGACCTAGCTGAATAAGTACACACATTTTTGGGAGGACACAAATCAATCCATGACAGATGAGGAGCATTTTCTACGTCAGTTGACCTAGATGTCCCCTGAAACCATGGACTGCAGACCTCCACCTCTGCTACTCTGACCCTCAGAGTGTTTGGTGTATATTCAGGAATCTTCTTAGCTTTTGATTTAGTCCAGTTGTGCTGACTCCCCTGTATTGTGTACTGATTCCACAGTTGTGCTGACTCCCCTTCCATTCACCTAATATAATTCGTGTCTGCTATCCAGTTAGTGAATACTCCTTCAATCTCTCTCCACCTTCATAACCACCTAAGAATATTTTCTTCTGTTTAAACCTTTTCTTGAGTACTTATAATAATAATAGTCTCATATAATATTTGTCCTTTTGCAAGTGACTAATATCACTCAGCATAATGCCTTCCAGATTTTTTCATGTTGAGATGTTTCATGGATTCATCATTGTTCTTTATCTTTACATAGTATTCCATTGTGTGAATACAACATTTGTCCATTAATGGGCACCTAAGTTGCCTCCATCTTTTTGTTACTGCAAACAGTGCTGCAATGAACATTAAAAAAAGAAGGGGCTCCCATCGAGTTGATTCCAACTCATAGCGACCCTAGTGGTCAGAGTAGAACTGTCCCATGGAGTTTCTAAAGAGTACCTGACAGATTTGAACTGACGACCTTTTGGTTAGCAGATACAGCACTTAACCACTAGCCACCACGGTTCCCATGTTCAATGAACAGGGATGTGCACATATCTGTGCATGTGAGGGCTCTTATTTCTCTAGGATATATTCCAAGAAATGGTGCTAAATGATGACACTTCTATTTCTAGACTTTTAAGGAAGCACCAAATTGATTACCAAAGTGGTCACACCATTTTACATTCTCACCAGCGGTGTATAAGTGTTGCAGTCTCTCCATTATCTTTCCTCCATTTATTATTTTGTATATTCTGGATTAATGCTAGCCTTATTGGGGTAATAAGCGTGTTTTTGACATTTTATGTGAAAGTATTAGATTTCTTTTGAGTACTGTTAGAAAGCTGAAGAAATTAACACTTAAAACTAGATCGAATATTCTGACACATCAGATTTGAGTCCTCTCAGAAGACTTAAACCAGTCTCTAGGTGAGTTTTTATGTTTTACTCTATGGTTAAGTTCAATAAGATGTAAAGGCAAAATGAAATGATTCCATTTCAGGTTTATTGTGTTGTATTAGCAGTGGCTGCATGTTCCTATAGAACATATATTTAAGAAAATGGGTGCTTTAGGTAGTCAGCCTTTTAAAAGTGAAATTAATACTCAGAAGATCCCTTTGTCTCCTGAATCAACTTCTAATGTGTATCTAAACTTTCAGAGAACAATTCAAGAATATTAACTAATGGAACTGGAATGATTTCATTGAAGTACTGTTAAATATAGTATTAAAAAACAAAGTAGAGTTGAAGAATAAGAAAGGTGTGGCAAAAAGAGTTGGGCACAGCGATTATATTCATTCTGAACATTAAAAATCAGAGCAAATCTAAGAGTAGTATGAAATAGATTCTTCAAGGTATAAAAGGTACGCTATGGGAGGAAACTGAGACCTCAGTCAAAGTGATATATCCTTGTAATGACACATTAACATTTAATAACTAAGCGTTTAGGTATTTGACTAAGAAATTTAAGTCATTTCTCTCCATTAATCATAAAAAATATCGATGGCCTTGTGAATATTTCAAGACAGCCATGCATATCTTCATTCTTAAGAATTTCTAAGAGAAAAAAATCTTACTGACATAAATAAAAGAAAAAATTGAGGATGGAGAAACTGATGAGAATAACTTGCACATTTGAATGGTAACTTTTTATGACAAAGATGCATTGTGTTACTCATAGAGAAACAGTACCTGTCTTTCATTAAGGATTCTTCTGTGTGTGATATTCTTATAGCAAAACAAGGAAAGCCGGGTGGCATAGTGGTTAAGCGCTACAGCTGCTAACAAATAGATCAGGCGTTCAAACCCAGCAAGATGCTCCTGAGAAATTCTATGGGGCTGTTCTAGTCTGTCCTGTAGGATCAGTACCAATAGGGTTAATTTTAAAGATATCCCCAAACAAATACTTTTCATAAACTTCCTTTTAAAATTGTTGATGCATATAAAATAATTTATTGGTGAATGTACACAAATAAATTCCTGTTAATGCACTCAAAAACACTTCAACATTTTTTGATTTGTTGCTTTTATCTGACTATTTCTATGGAAATAACTGACCGGGTAAATAATTTTTGTCTCACGTCTCTGGGCAGTTTTAACAGGCAAAAGAAAACTTTTTTTCCTCTATTGTCTAAACATTCAGTTTTTCCCACAAGTCATTGGAGAGTTCTCAATCACAATTTGAGGAATATCCACTCTAGTCACCTCTTTCAATGAAACTTTATGTTGTTGTTAGTTGCCATCAAGTTGATTATGACTCAAGGAGACTGCCTGTGTTAGTGAGTAGAGGTGCCCCCATAGCTCCTTCCTGGCTGTGATCTTTATGGAAGCAGACGGCCAGGCCTAGTTTCCGCAGAACCACAGGTGGATTAGAACAGCCAACTCGTAGGTTAGCAGTTCAGTACAAAGTTAGGGAACCCATCTCCAGGTATGGGACAATGGAGACCAGAAGAACAAAATTCATTTGTCTGGAGTCACAGTTAACGTCAAAGACAGAAGCAGGCAGATAGCCAGCATTTCCTTGCCTCAGTTATCAGCACGAAGGACTTGTTGCCAAGAAGCTGTGTCTCAGAGTCAGAGACGTATTTTGCAACCTGTCGTTGTTGCTGCTGTATATCATTGGGTTGATTTCAATTCATACAGACTCTATAGGACAGAGCAGGGCTGCCCTGGAGGGTTTCTAGGGAGTGGCTGGTGGGTTTTAACTACAGGACTTTTGTTAGCAGCCTGAGCTCTTAACCACTGTGCCACCAGGGTTCCAACCTATCATTAGGTAGCATTAATAAATAAATATCTTTGTTTTTAAAAATCTTAACTATTCAAGACATGCACAGAACATCAAATATTCCCTAAAACAAAAGGATAATTTTAAAATCATTATTAAATTGAAGTGATCAGAATATCTAAAGAGCAATGTCAAAATAGTGACTCATTTGTGAAAGTGTCCAGTCTTCTCTTGAATGACATCAGGAATCACTGCAACACTCATAAAAGTAGATTTCTTCATTTCTTCCTCCATCCACTATTTCCCAACAATCTCCAGTAGAAAGAACAAGAGAAAAAAAAACAAACAGGGAATTATCTAGCTACATGTGTTTATTCATTCATTATTTAAAAAGCTTCACATAGCACTCATGATGTGTCTGACACTTTCCTAAACATTTGATAAATGTTTATAAAAATATAAAACTCCAATGCTGTAATAGTATTGTAGTTAATTTCATTTTCAGATGAAGAAATTGGGAAGACAGGCTACTGGCCCAGGGTCACCCAAATGAAAAGTGGCAGAGGTAGGACTCAAACCCAGGTGGTTTGCTTCCAGAATCCATGCTCTGAACCAAGACACTGTGCCACCTCTGTTTAGTAGTTTTCTTAGTATTTCCATAACACAAACTTCTTTCTATTCAGTTTTTTAGAGTGCTTTTCTGGGTAATGTTTACTATAGGTGAAAGATTTACAGGAAACACTAAGGTCCTGCCAAGCTCTTATCATCTATGTGCTGTGGCAGTAAGTTGTTTATTTCACAATATTGTACAGATTTTAAGTTTCAAACAGCAGAGCAGTACAAGCAACAGACCAAGTAATACCACTTTAATTCAAATTCCCAACACAATTTCAGACTATGAAACACCGTTTTGTTTTTCTGTTATTGCATTAGATAAACTCAAAAATTTACCTTTATTAGTTCATTTATTATCGATTTTATATATTGAACAACTACTGCGGGTAAGGTACTGAGCTATGCACCATGAAAGATAACATCGGGCACAACGCTCTTTCCACTCTAAAAAAGTCTAATCTAAGGATGACAGAATATATTCCTCAAATAAGCAATTAACAATACCAAGTAGCTAATAATAAATGTCAAGATAATTACAGATTATAAGGAAGTTAAACCTAAAATCAGACTCATTGCCATTGAGTCAATTCCAACTCACGGCAACACTGCGGGACAGAGTAGAACTGCTCCACAGAATTTCCGAGGCGTGCCTGACGGTTTTCAACTGCCATCCTTGTGGCTAGCTGCCATAGCACTTAACCACTACATCACCAGGGTTTCCATAAGAAAGTTAGAGACCTGCTTCTTTCTGCTCCACTTATCTTTATATGTGCCCTTATTAGAACAATTAACACATTATAATTATTTACTTGCTGTGTCTAATTTACCTGCCTGCCTCCTCCTCTAGTATTTAACCCCCTTGAGGGCAAGGATCCAGGTTTGTTCATCTCATCATTGTATCTTCCATGTTTAGCACATTGTCTAGCATACAATAGATTATGTATGTTTCATGACTGAATGAAGAGAAGTTCACAACAGGCAGGTATCTGTCTTGTGAACTCTGTAGAAGAATGGTTGATTTCTGGAGTCAGGTCATGTTGGTTTGAATCTCAGCTCCACTGTTGATGAGTTGTACGTCCCTGACTAAATTGCCTGATTATGCTGCACTTCATTTTGCTTATCTGTAAAATGATACTAATAGTACCTTCCTTGAACATCTAATTTTACTATGAACAATTCACCCAAAAACTTAATGGCTCAATACAACAGTCATCTCTTTAGTTCAGGAATCTATAGGTCAGTAATTTGGGCTGTGTGAGTTCCTCTGTCTCAGCAAGACTTATTCATACTTCTGAGTTCAGTTACTAGGTCAGTTGAGAAACGGCTGGTAAATGATGGGGTCTCATCTTGCAGCAGGCTAGTGTGGGCTCTTTCACATGGCATCTGGCAGGGTGCCAATAGAGAGAATCAAAGCATGCAAGACCTCATGAGACTTAGACTCTGATTTGGCATGAAGTCACTTTTGCCACATTCTGCTGGTCAAAGCAAACCACAAGGCTCGCTCATACCCAAAGGGAGGGACATAGACTCCACCCTGGATAAAAGAAGCTACAAAGTCACATTGTAATGAAGTGTGCATAGCAGGAGTACAGAATTGGGACAATTTTGCTGTCTGCTGTACTCTCACCAGATTAAAAAAATAATTCAAAACTCAAATCTGATGCTATCAAGTGGCTTCTGACTCACAGCAACACTGTAGGACAGAGTATAACTGCCCCATAGAGTTTCTAAGGAATGCGTGGTGGATTTGAATCGCCAGTCTTCCGGCTAGCAACCACAGCACTTAACCACTATGCCACCAGCCAGCCACCAGGATTTCCTAAAAATATAATACATCTAAAGAATTCAGAATAGTGCCTAACACACAAGTAGTGAGCTCAGTTAGTTACTATTATTCTGGCTGTGGTTGCCAGAAAAAGTTTAGAAATAGAAGGAAATCTGAGTTTCATCTTGAGAGAGGCGGCATTTCTATATGTAGAATAGCAAGGCCTTTCATGAAGACACACATAGGTGCTGTAGTGGGACAGTAGATGTGTCCACAGAAAGAACCTGGGGACCTGAGTGCTGGCCAAAGTGGTGTACTTGTCCTTGGGGCAATGCCAAACCATCAGCTCTTCACTAAAATTTTAGCCAAAAAGCACCACTTCTCATCTTCATTATTTCAGATTTTTTTTTCTTCTTAATATTTTATTGTGGTTAAGTGAAAGGTTGTAGATGAAGTCACTTTTCCACATTCAAGCCCATTCAGAGACCCCTATGCAACTCTATCTGGTAGCCCAGCCCTATGACAGTGCATTCCCCCTGTCCACTCTGCTCTCTTCCCATATTCATTCAACCTAGTCCTGTCCCCTTTTCTCCACCCTCCCATCTCATTACTACAGCTTCATGGCTTACAGTCCAGTTTGATTTTGTATGAAGAGCTGTGTTTGGTGCTGGTTTCAGCTCTGAGGTAGGAGCAAGACCACTTTTCTCCCGCTATGGTGGTATAATGGTTAAGTACTATGGTTGCTAACCAAAAGGTCGGCAATTTGAATTCACCAGGCCCTCCTTAGAAACTCTATGGGGCAGTTCTACTCTCTCCTATAGGGTCAGAATTGACTTAGTGGCACTGGGTTTGGTTTTATGTCAAGGATTCTGACACTGTATTGTCTCTCAAAGCAGACATTGGGCATGGCTGGGCACCATCTAGTTTGTCTGGTTTCATGCCCCATCTGTCTCCTGGGCTTACACTGTCCTGTCTTTGATGACCTTTGTACTCTTCCGTTCTAGCTGGGTTGAGACCAACTGATGTTCCTTAGATGGCAGCTTCCTGGCTTTTAAGATCCCAGATGTCACTCACCAAGTCGAGATGCAGACCCTTTTCTCAAGAAGAAAAAGCTTAGTGGTGCCAATTGACCTAGACGCCCACCATTATCTCAGATGTTTTTGTCCTTCAGTAAGTTATCTAGATGCTGAAGGCTCTGAGATATCTCTGGCCATCTTTACCCAAGACTTAAAATGAAAAGACTAGAAGCTTATGAGTTTGGCTATGTTCTATCACTTCCTGGCTTTGATACACGTTCTCAGCTCCATTTCATTCTACCTGTAAAATGGAATAATCTCTCCATCCCTCAGTGGTGGCACTGTTAAAGGTCAGACTTCATAAAAGTAACACAGGGGAAGCCAGGCTCTGGTGTTTATATAATGTGAAGATAACACATAAATCTTAGACAGAAATGTCCAAAAGACTTGGGAAAATGAAGTTGCAGTGTGGCTACTCTTCATATCAGGCAACAAAGCACTTCTAGAACTGCTCTGAGGACAGTGTTCAGTTCATCCAGTCCTGTGAGGCGGTCCTGAACAGCAATACACCCAGGGCCACTGGGATGCCTGGGTCTCTGCCACCTTGAAGGCTGACTCTATTCACCAGAGCAGCTACAGTGGCAACAGTGTCAGAACCTTTCCACTCGACACAGTTTCAGCGCAGATTCACTGATGAATAATTCTGGTGATCCTGTCAGTCTCTGAAGGCTGAATTAGATACTACATGATTAGACAAACATGTATGTGGATGTAGATATATATATTTTTGGAGAGAACTCTGGCTTGCCTTATGCCGTGTGAAATTCACTCTGCTGAGTGCTCTTGACTAGTCACGTCCTTCCTGCCATTTTAAAAACAATAGTGGCAGAGATGCAAGCTGCTGATAGTGCTCAGCAGGACAGATCAAACACAGAGATGCAATTTCTGTACGTTGAACAGCAAAGTAGGATAAAATTCAAACACTTATCATCGCTTAGTAGCTGGCATCTGATGGCTGCAAATTGAATCTTTCAGAGTGGGATTTATTGTAAATAGTGCCTTATCGTTTGTGAGTTCTACAATAATTTCAGTGAAAGCCACTGCAAGATATTGGAAGTGTGAGATTTATATAATATGTATACTAGTTCACACACAGATTAGGAAGCAGCTTTTATTACAAATATTCCTTTTCAAAATATTACTTACCAGATGACCATAATTAACAACTTTCCTCTGGAATTTTAAATATTAGCAGATCATATAACTTTAGAACCCAAAAGAAATCAGCTTTTTGTGTGTCATTTCAAGAGCTGTTTTAGAATTGTATTTTCTCCCCTCTCTCTACCTTAGTTGCTAAGTAAGTTAAAATGATGGGTAGTTTAAAAATTTGAAATCTGGCTTTTCTATTGTTTAGAAGCAATAAGGATTATAGAAATTATAATCAGTGGTCAATATATCCCATCAATTAAAACATTTGAAACTTAGATATCTTGAGGCCTACAAAACATTAAAATTCCTTTAGGATAAAACGGGAACATGGCAACAATTTCAAGTAACCAGTACTATTATTCACCTTCGGGTCTAGTACCAAACATTTCACTGGAAGCTGATAAAAGATGAACACTAAAAGTACCCTATAAAAGTGGCATTTTGTGGGCATGAGAGTTGGTATTACTCTATGTCTTTAATTGCTAACAAACAGAACTTTAAAAGAGAGGGGCTTTCTTAAATTCGTATCGTCTTCCTATTCAGGATTCAAACAAGAGAAATTTCAAAAAGACCAGGGCCAGGAGACTTGGACAGTCCTTGTCTCTACCCTACACAAAACCAAGTTCTATTATTTCCCCCACGTGTTTGGGCTTTTCTATCATAATATGACCATGAAAACTCAACAGATCAGAAAGACCTGAAAATAGAAGTCCTTACTCTGAGATCATCTAGGACCCGGATAGAAACGGACCTGAACAAGGAATAAGTGCTTCTGTTTGATCCTTCCTCATTGATTTTTAAGAGTAATAGCTGATGTGAATGCTACTGTTTATCATTCTAAATGGGAAAGTCCCAATCTCTGAACCTCTGAATTTTCAGTTTCTCCCCCTCCCTTAAGCAGATGTCTTTCCATCTCTCAGAAATCAGAGGAAGGTAAAAGGACTGACTCTGAGGGGTGCCCTGATGTGTTTTTTAATAGGCACTAATCAGAGCACATATAAATTTGAATGAATCCTACTCACGGATTTACTAGCAAAGTTCAGTTTAACTGATGTCCAGCTTTCTTTCATGTTCACTTTATTCAAGGGCATGTCTTCCTTTTTTCTGCTTTTTTTTTTTTTTTCTTTCTTTCTTCCTTGGACACCTCCAAGCCCACTGACAACACAAATGCGGGGCTATAAATGTAAGGGCACAATACATCATGAGGTAAGTCTGGGGAACATGTCCTCTACCAAAGCGCACATGAATCTCTGCTACAGCTAAAATTCCAGAAACATGCTGGGGTCTGTTCTACATGCTAAACAAGGATCAAAAATGTGAGCCCCATGTGGTTAACCTCATGTATTAAATGAGCCTCAAAGATGAGAAGTTATATTTGTGAAATTGCAGCTGAGTTTTCTAGTAGTTCGGATTCTGACTCCTGATTGAAAGATGTATCTGACAATATGCTAATCTCCCAATAAAAAAATATATGACTTCTGAACCTTTATCTGTTGAAGAGCTGACAAAGAAGTTTAGAGACGGTTGTTTAACCAGACAAAATGATGGAAGAAATATATTTTCAAACAAGAGTAGAAAGCTTGAACAGTGCAGGGAAACAAATGTGAAATGAAGGGTTGTCCTCAGATTCTGTCTACACCTTTGCTTCCCCTCTCCCTAGTCTATACGTACGTACTCTGCCTCTCACATCTTTGGCAAGGGCTAGTGCTCTCTAAATCAAACCCAAACCCCAAATATCGAGACATGATCAAGTGGTATCTTGGCATACTTTGGAATCGAATAGGGTTTCCATTTCATGGGGAGGGGAGAGGAAGGAGGGAGAACCAGCATACAAATGCAGTGAAATCTGGAAACAACAGCACACATAGACAGACAACAAAAAAAGTTTGCATATTGCACTGAGCGCTTGAAGATCATAAATCTATGCATGAGAAAGATGTAGTGGAAATTTTGGGGGGGATTAGAGTTTATTTTTGTCATCTCTGTGAGACAGCTACTCATTCATCCAGATCACAGCTAAGAAAAAAGCTGGTCACAGAAATTAGCAGTTTCAGCTCAGCAGCGAAGTCGCCAGCCTGTGAAGGCAGAGAGAAATTGACTAATTAGCAATGCGCACTAAAACTTGACGGTTCTTTATAGAGAGAGAGAAGAGAGAGGGAGAGGGAGGGGGGGGCTCGCTTTTTCCCCTTCTTTCTTCCAAAGATGTTTGAAATCGCAGTCATTTACGCTCGACAATTTTTACAATAGCCTTGAGCCATAATTTTGCGAGTCTCTCCAGCATCCATCCCCCTGTATGGTCTCTCTCTACTGGCCAAGCACGACCGTTTCTCTCCCCAACCGTGGATTTCCTATTACTCTCGTTACGACTCACTGAGCCCCAGGCCCAAGGATAATGATGTGTTGTTTCTTGGTAGCATAATTTGTCACACGTACATTTTTTCTTCTTCTTCTCTTGCAGAAAGCTCTGCTCCCTCTCTCTTTCTCCCTCTCTCTCCCTCTCTCTTTCTCTCTTTTCTTCCTCTCCTACATTTTCTTGCTGTTGCTAATTCATGGTGATCAAATGATGTACGACAAAATAAATTGTAAAGAGTGACTGCCTGGAGTTGGGAACCAGAAGGTGTGCCCCCCTTCCCAAGGAGAGAGCAAACCTTTAAAAAGGAAGGACAATTGATTTTTGGGGGGGAGCTTAAGTGAGCCTTGACTTTGCAGCTGGTTGAGAGCAGGTAAGTTTCTGGCCCTGTGTCTGCCTTGTGTGTATATGTTCTGTCTTTTGCGGTTGTTGTGGGGGGGGGGGGACAGAGAGGGAGTCCTTCAGAGGGCTGTGGGGGTAGTTGTGTGGCAAATGCTTATCAAGAATAAAACTCCTATGGCAAGATATAAGCAGATGAGGGGGAAAGGCAAAGGAGGAGAACAAGAGGGGAGGGGAACAGAAGATGGGGCAGGGTGGGGGGGCAGACAACGAAGCGGGGAAACCAGAGAGAGCTATGACCGGGTCCACTTAAGGGAGAGACTCAGATGTTTCAGCCAAGCCAGAGCTTTGGCGGTGTGGGGGAGGGGGAGCGTCGGGGGCGGGAGCACGAGGGAAGCTAGGGTCCACCTGGAACTGGATGGTGAAGTGAGTCGAGAGGAGCCGAGACCGGTCTAAATGGGAAGCCGGCGATCCAGGACTGGCGCCAGGCAGGACAGAGGGAGCCGCAGTGGAAGGGGCAGGTCCGGAGGGATCCTCGGCGCCAGGCGGCGGCGGCAGCAGCTCTCCCCGGCCGGCCTGCGGGCGGGCGGGACGTGGACAGAGGGTCCCCTGCCACTTAGCCCTGGAAGGTGCAATTACAGGTTAAGGACCGGGTGTATCGATCTCCGGCCGCATCTCCCACCCTGTCCTCCTCCGCTTAGACGCGGTCGGCTCAGACTTTTTACAGAAGTAGTTCCAAGGCCGGGGGAGTTGAAGGGTGGGGGCTCCAAGTGGGGTCGTTTGGGGGGCTGTACCAAGGGGCTCAGAAGGAAGAGGTGGCTGGTGGCATGGTGGCTGGGTGGGACGCTGAGGCAGCTCACTGGATTTCCCCCCTACTCACCCCCCCCCCCCGCATTGGACAGTCCCTATACCCTCCCCCAACACCTGCCTTCTAACTTGAACTTCTACAGTTACTGGAGTTAAAGTGACTGTGCCTGGTGCCCAGGAGAAAGATCTGGCCACACCGAGCCCTCCCGGCCCCCAGCTTCTGCTGTAAATCCACCCCAGTAGCCCCACTCCCGCCCTCCTTCTCTCTGGCGTCTCTCTCTGTGCCGCCCCGCCATGGAAGGGGGGATAGATGCTTGAACTTCGGTTCTTAGAAACGCGGGGGTAAGGGGGGCAGGGGCGTGGGGGTGGGGTGGCTAGAGGGATTCTCCTGCCAGGTTGAAAGGCGTCTCTGGAAAATTAACAAAACTGAGTGGTGACGGGGAAGCCAACAGTTTGTGAAGCAGGGAAGCGGGCAGGGCCAGGGTGAGGGAAATGAGCTAGAATTGATAAGGACAGCTCCCGCCTCTGCCGAGTCCACTGAGCTGGTCCTCACCGCGCTCCGCTGCACTTTCCCGGGAGAAGAAAGGGCTTTATCTCCTCTCTCAGACTGTTAGCGTAGGAGTTTCTCGGGGCAGCACGGATAATCGAAGGGTTTCCCGGCTTTCGGAGGGCTAAGTAGCTCCCACCCGCGCATTTGTCGGGGTCCCCTTCCCTACCCTCTCCACCCCCAAACTGGGCCAACGGCGAAAAGCAAAGCTTCGGGTACAAGTTGACCTGGAAACTCCGCCGTCGGTCGCCTCTGCACTCTCGGGACACCCTAGGCTCCCCACTTCCCGGCCTTTCCCTTCATCCTGCCTGGCATGGACAGAAGCCCAAGAGGTGTCTTGGCCTCAGCCGCCACTTTGCCGTCGCTGATGCCACCGCTGTCGCTGCCAAGAGCTGAGCTCCAGTGGCTTTAGGAAAGTGAGAAACCAAGTGTGTAGGGGGTGGCGAGAGGAGTAGCAGGGAGCAGAGAGGGTTCCCGGACCCCAGACAGGGCCCTTCTAGTGGCCCCCAAGGATCTAGAGCCTTGCAGACCTTCCACTTAGGGTCGGGGTCTGGAGGTGCGCTGGGCAGGAGCCAAGCTGAACATTGACTGTTGTTCTTCGCCCTTCCCTCCACACCTGTCCCCACCCCGACCACACCCCACCCCACTCCCCTTCACCACCTCTCCCCTCCTTCCCATCCCCCACCCCTTTCTGCCAGGTTGGCGGAGGGTTTAAAGCCAGGTGTGCCGAGTCAGCTCGCCATGTCCAGATCCGGGGACAGGACCTCCACCTTCGACCCCAGCCACAGCGACAACCTGCTGCACGGCCTCAACCTGCTGTGGAGGAAGCAGCTGTTTTGCGACGTGACCCTGACGGCCCAGGGCCAGCAGTTCCACTGCCACAAGGCCGTGCTGGCCTCCTGCTCGCAGTACTTCAGATCACTCTTTTCCAGTCACCCTCCTCTCGGGGGAGGGGTCGGCGGCCAGGACGGCCTGGGGGCCCCCAAGGACCAGCAGCCGCAGCAGCCGCAGCAGCAGCCGCTACAGCAGCAGCCGCCACCGCCTCAGGAAGAGCCGGGGACTCCTTCCTCCTCCCCCGACGACAAGCTTCTGACCAGCCCCCGGGCCATCAACAACCTGGTGCTGCAGGGTTGCTCGTCCATCGGGCTACGCCTGGTGCTCGAGTACCTCTACACTGCCAACGTGACCCTCTCGCTGGACACGGTGGAGGAGGTGCTGTCGGTCAGCAAGATCCTGCACATCCCCCAGGTCACCAAGCTCTGCGTACAGTTTCTCAACGACCAGATTTCGGTGCAGAACTACAAGCAGGTGTGCAAGATCGCCGCGCTGCACGGCCTGGAGGAGACCAAGAAGCTGGCCAACAAGTACCTGGTGGAGGATGTGCTGCTGCTCAACTTCGAGGAGATGCGCGCCCTGCTGGACTCGCTGCCGCCCCCCGTGGAGTCGGAGCTGGCGCTCTTCCAGATGTCCGTGCTGTGGCTGGAGCACGACCGCGAGACCCGCATGCAGTACGCGCCTGACCTCATGAAGCGCCTCCGCTTCGCGCTCATCCCGGCCCCAGAGCTGGTGGAACGGGTGCAGTCAGTGGATTTCATGCGCACCGACCCAGTCTGCCAGAAGCTGCTGCTGGACGCCATGAACTACCACCTGATGCCCTTCAGGCAGCACTGCAGGCAAAGCCTGGCCAGCAGGTAGGAGACAACAAAGAGGAGGGCGGGGGTGGGGGGAGTCCGAGAGAGGCCGGAGGGAGGGGAGGGGGCAGACAGGAGGGGAAAGAAGGGTGGGCTGGGAGGGAGATTTTCTGCCGGCTGAAAACGCAATTTAGACTGTGCGAGGAAAAGTTGATTGCAGGGTTTCTGAAAGGTCAGTAGGGACCTGGGACCTGGCCTAACGGTATCCCGGAGCTCTGGAAATCCCAGCTTCTCAATACCCCCCAGAGAAGGAAATGATGGCAGTGGAGACTCAGGACTCAAATTCACAGGCAGGTGGGGCCCGAGGCCAGAACAGTTAAAAGTGGTGCCAGCCCAGAGCTTTTGGAAACCTTTCTAAGGCAGCCCTCCCTCCAAACCTCCAAAGAAGCTTGCTTAAGTAACAGAATTCAATAGTGAGAAGTCCCCACCTGCTTGCATGCCTTGAGCGAGCAGAAGCCAAAGGAGATGCTCAGAGAAGAGCTCTCATGGTCTTTCTGCTTGTTTTATTTTGGGGTCTTTTTCTTTCTTTCTTTACTACTGAGGTCTGCTTATTTTGGAGATCAGAGTTCCAGAAACGCTTTGTGTATCAGGGCCAGTGTTGGAAGTGCTGGCATCGATCATAGGCCTGGGCAAAGTTTTCCCTTCTAAAGGAAAGTAAAGCAAGGGGGCTCAGGGTGTCAGGTGACTCCTGCCTAGTGGCTCCCTCTCAGAGGGGAGTGCACTTGAAAATTAAGGGGGAAGAGAGTCATCTAGCTCAAGTTAGGTTTGTGTGCCTGCTCAGGAGTAGCAAAGAAGTTAGGGATTTTTTTGGTTGTTATTTAAAACGTGTCAGCGTGTTACAGATTCCATGTCTAAGGAGAGAGAAAAATGATTCCTTTAAAAATGCTATTGAGATTTAAAAAAAAAAAAGATTATAAGAAATGATAATCATGTTTTATTGGCTGCAATTTAAAACCATTTTTAATGAGTACTAGCAGAGAATTTCTTTCTCTTTTTAGAAAAAGAAACAGTATCTTCTCAGTTTCTCATGAAGAAACGTCATGATTTCAGATAGCAGGTTACCCTAGCCTTGTCTGCCAAAGTGTTACACAAGCCCAAACTACATGGGCTTGGTTTGGTAGTTTCCCACCCACGATGATGTCTAAAGGATAGGATCTTTCCATGTGGCCTTGTGTAATTAAAATGTGTATTTCTTTTGGTCGTGATGTTTCTACTAGACCAAGGTAACTAAAGTTTTAGAAAGTGGAAGTGATTCTTCACCATTGTTTAGGCAGTGTTGGTATTAAGGTGAGGTCCAGAGGAGGCAGGAGAAACCTTGAACTCAGAAATCTTGTCAAGTTGACTTTTCTGATATCTGTAGGAGGTGTACTAATGAGTTATGGTGTCAAAGATGACAGTAAGACATAGCACAGGTAAGAATCCAAACCCACGTGTGCTTGAGTAGTGAGCATGTAAGTCCACATGATCCAAGAACATGCACTGTATTTTTATTTTGTAAGTTTTTCATTTGTCTAAGTGACTGTGTTGGCCAAAAATTGCTACACCAATAGACATTAGAAATGAATGTTCTGGTCTTACTTTAACTTTCATCATTACAAAGTGACCTTTATGTGTGCTTAATTTAGCATATATCATACATATTCAAGAAGTCAGACAACACAATTATAGATCTCATGTAAATTCAGAAACAGAGAGTTAAGAAAACGAAGATTGAATTTATTCTGAGTTATTTTGAATAATGAGCATTAAGAATTCAACCCAATGAGTAATTTCTGAAGCCTCAGCACATGCCAATCTAATAAATGTGTCCTAGGATTCCATGTTGTAAGAGTTGACTTTGGAAACACAAAATTCATTTCCTGCCTTAGTCTGGATTCAGCACACCAGCTGGGGCCTGCTGGCTCTGTCCTAGTGGATGGCTGAGATACCAGGCTGTCTGGCTGCGTGACGACACCTTCCAGCTTCACTGGGCCGTATCATTTGAAGGATATGTAGTGGTGTCTGACCACTGAATGTTTACAAGTGTCATGGATGCTCCAAGAATCTGATACTTCTGCAGTAGGAAGAAAACTGTATTTTCTTTTAAAAGAGGAAGGTACAGAAGAGAAAATAGTTCCTATAAACCTTCTGTTGATTGGAAAAATAATGTAATTTAGATCTTAATCATTTAGTAGCAACTATATCATTTTAATTTTCAGTAACTAATTCTGTTACTAATTTTCATTCACAGAATAAATAAGATCTCAACTTTAAGATAGACAAAAATCTTGAAAGTTGCAATCAGCAGTATTGTATAAGGCTGTTTATTATAGCATCAGCATAATATAAAAATGTTCTCTAGGCCTTATATGGGAATAAATTGTGTTAATTATTTTTGATTACGTCATTTTTATTAAATGGAAGTGCATTATATTTACTAGTTCTTGTTCACTGTAGTTTTTGTACTCCAAATACAAGTTTCTCAAATTCAAAGACTAAAGTGAAAAATTAAAATTGACCACTATGTTGGAATAAATATAAAATGTAAACAAACAGAATAAGTTCAAATGAGAATTTACTTATTTAAGAGTATGTTATTACATAACATTATAGGATAGTGTTTTCAAGTTGTTTTTAAAGGTTATTGCATATTTTTAATTTTCTGTTAAGTCTAGAAAAATTAAACTACCAAAGTTTAAAGCAATAAATACTCAATTTTAAGTCTTGCTCTAGTTACTTAGTTTTTGTGAATGTATCATCTGTGCTTGGATCTGTATTCTAGTTTAACAAACTAAGCATTACAGATAATAAATAACACAAGAAATTTGTCATTTGATATTCAAACATATAGATAAGTAATTTGGAATTGTAGGACTTGAGTAGACAGAACCTGAGGTATCTTGAAGGCTTTATTTATTTAATTATTTTGATATTTTTCTGTTGCAAGAAATACAAAACTTAATAGGTTCTTTAAAAGATTTCTGAAAAGTTCATTGTTAAAGATTCCAAAAGCATGAAAATTTAATTTCATAAAGAGACATGACATGAAGTATTTAGTCCATCAAAAAGTAAACAACAGAAGACTTGTAAGTCTTAATTAAGTAATGCAAAGTTTCTTTTATTTGTATTCTTTTAATTTAATGCCCAATTTAGTAATTATTCCCAAGCAAATCCAACTGGACTACATTAATTAATTTCTTTATTTTACATTTCCATTGCACAATGTAACACTTAAATGAATGTCTGGTGAAAGTGGAGTGAATGAAGCTTATGCTATAAGAAAGTCTTTGTGTTAGACTTCACTATTATCTTCCCCAATCTGTGTTACTATTGCACATAATCAAAGTCCACTGCACATTCTCCCAAAGAGAACATGTAATATAAAACCATTCATGAAAACAATTACGTTTTAAACATTTAACTGACAGCTATCATAGCTACATAGGTAGTGCTGCACTCGGCTATATGAAGTGTATTTTTCAAGAAATTATATTTTACAGAAGGAGATACTTTATGAAGGCTTCATTTTCTACACAGCACAGGCTATTCAAACAGCACACGAATGTAAAAATGCGCTTGAACATCAAAAATACTAACTACCTATTTGCTAAAATCACCTGGCAATGATTTAAAAATATCTGATGTCCTAACATCCCTATATGACACTGTTTTGATCACAAGCTTTGGTACTTATTTAAATTCAGGACAATATTTTCTATTTCTTCTCTTCCTGAGACTTCAATAATAACCTTAACAAAGCAGCTAATCTTATATCCATGCATTCTCTAAATTGTTGCTTCCCTTTGTATCAATTTGATATCCTCAGATTAGAAGTTGTTAGGTAGTTAGATTTTATATCAGAAGTTACTGGACCATTCAGAATACAATTTGTTTATTATCTGAAACAGGACCATTGATTGTAAAATTATAGCATAGGTATGGGAGCCAAACTGTTATATCCTACAATCACAATGCAATTAGAGTAACATTAATGTGCCATATTGGCATTGAGGATTTACTGACAAAAGTGGAAATTTTTTCCAATTTTAATCCATGCTTGCATTTCTCCCGTTTTTATGAATATGTTGAGGTTAACTCATTACCTTAGCCAATTTCTAAACATTTCAATTTTCTTAATATAAAAATAGATTCAAAATGTGTTACCTTATTTACTTGGCTGGCTATTTACTGTTGTATTACTGTATACATATATCCATGCTGAGTATCAGGTGATCCAAGCATTTTGCCAACATTAACTTATTTAATTCTCAACACAATGTTAGGTGGAGGGTACCATCGTTAACTTGATGGTTATAGATGGAAAAATTGATGCACAGGGAAGTTAAGCATTTCATTCAAGTTTGCACAGCTGGTGAGTGGTGGACCCAAGGACTGAGCTCAGCTAGTGGGCTCTGAGTCTGTATTCTCTCCTCCAC
This sequence comes from Heterohyrax brucei, assembly GCA_028571685.1. Lineage (NCBI taxonomy): Eukaryota > Metazoa > Chordata > Mammalia > Hyracoidea > Procaviidae > Heterohyrax > Heterohyrax brucei. The sequence goes on along the minus strand of CM053152.1, from coordinate 41,608,126 downwards.
TGCAGTGTGCTGCTTCTTATTCTATAGCCCTGTGTATGGTAGGCCACAAATTTAGTGGTTTTTACCTTGAAATTCTATATGGGGCTTAAGAGTTTCCTATGGGAAAGAAACATGAAGGTTACATATTAATGTATCTATCTGATTTGAAAAGAAACTAAAGAGAGTTACCATGCTAAGCCAAGGATAGGCTTTTTTTTTTTTCTCTCTCTCTGTAGAAAGTCAGATAGTAAATATTTTCTGCTTTGAAACCACATGGTCCCTGTTGTAACTACTGACTTTACCCTTAAAGTGCAAAAGCAGCCACGCACAACACATAAATGAACAGGCATGTTGTGTGCCAATGAAACTCCATGTATGGACACTGAAATGTCAGATTAATTTTCACACATTATGAAATATTATTCTTATTCTGATTTTTTTCACCCTCTTAAAAGTATAAAAACCATGCTTAAATTGCAGACTGTGCAAAAACAGTTGGCAGACTGGATCTGTTCCATGGGCCATGGTTTGTCAACCTCTGTTGCAGGCACTTGAGACATATCAGTGACCAAAACAGACCAAAATGATTGCCCTTATTCTAGTGACAAGAATTCCCATTAGTCGTCTTCTTTCCATCTAGAAAGAATTCAGTTCTAAATAATTCTAACATGTCAAGTTAGAATCTGATCTTCCCAGAATACAACTTAAGAATTTAAATAGTAATTTCAGGATGTTAAATGGTGATCAATAACAATGAGTGAGGAGCTGATTTTTCCAAACTCATTGGATTCAGAACATTCTAAAGGAGGTTGGCCATTATTCAGAAAACGTAGAGATTTTGTTTGTATAGTATTTTAGTGATTTTCCACTAGGAAATCAGAGTAGGCATTTAACACACGAGTTTCAGAGAGCAATGTGTATGTACCCAGCACACTAACTTAGGCACGTAAGTGAACATGTGGACAATCCTCTTTTTCCTAAATGCCATTTGTAGCTTCAGCTGCTTTGATAAAGACCATGTATTGTCAGGACTCCTGACTTCAGAGTAAAGCAAGTGAATTGAGTTTGTCTGTAGAGACTTCCTGCCTTTTCCAAAGCAAATAACCTCTGGGGGGAACATGCATCCTATTGTAGGTTTGACTTACATGCCTATCTCCACCACTGAACAGGGAATTCTCTGAAGATTTATAACCAATACACTTAACTTAGCACCTGACCTTGACCTTAAAATGTTTTTGGTCTTGATCTTAAATTGAAATTAACACGGGATTTGGCTCAGGTTTGTGTAAACTGACAAAGCCAATGTGAAATAAAAAAATGCAGGTAATTTTACAGATGATTTTATATACACACACACACAACTATTCTTTACCAATAACAGTAAGAACTATCATTGAATGTCTACCACACATTAGCGATACCATTTGCATTGTTTCTAATACTTTCCCTTTCTTTGACCCTTTTTAAAGATTAGGACACAGAAGTTCAGAGAAGATATGATAGTTGTCTATTTATCTGGATAATTTTGAAGTGGGGGACTCATATCACTTGGAGAATACTCTCTCAGTCTGAATGCATGTTGTAGACAAGGCTTTTACAAAAAGCCAGCTTTAATCAACACTTTGCTTACCTTTGCTTTACCACACCAGAGTGATGAAAAGTTCCTTCTAACTCTTCAAGCCACTCAACAAAGACAAAAGAGGAGAATGCATTTAGAAAGTCAGAATTCTTTCCTATGGATCTACCAGATTTAATTACTAGTTCTGAGATTATGAAGTTAAATACTGATGTTGCTAAGATTTGCCATTGTGATACAGGCTTACTAAAAATAGAAATAAATCATTAACAATAAGAGCATTTACTTTAATTATGAAAAATAATTATAAAAATGAAACAAACCAAACAAAACCTCAAAGCTTGCATTCAAGCCAAGAATTGTTGTCTCTGGATTTCCATGCAGTGGCGAGCTAGAGTGTTATCAGCTTTGTTTGTGTGAGGACAATAGAAAGCTGATAATGTTTGTGATAGTTTCTAGTGATGAAAACAACGGTTAGAATCGATAAACATTTTATAATTTTACTAACACAAAGTAAGATCATCTTAATAAAAATTCTGATCAGTTTTGTTTCAGGGAAATCATTTTAACAGTTAAACTATCAATGTTTATGCTGCATGTCACTCATTGTGGATTTCAGAAAATACAGTACATTCATTTCCATGTTCTTTCCATTAACTTCTAAGGCAACTGTGATATATTATTAATTATGATCTTCACAAACAAAAAATAAACATTACTTTGCTATGGGCAAGAAGATGCATTAACGGGAAAAGAACTGTCAGTTGTAACACAGATGCTGCAGTGACTGTTTTGCAGTAAATATCTAAGGGACTTTTCTAGTCACAAATAACATCAGTGGAAATTGAGTTAATGTTATGTGCAACATTAGAAGTAAAGCAGAAAGATAGAGGGAAAGCCTATAATTGTGGGGAAATAAAAATGGTAAATATTTATTTAACTTGAAAGGGAAAAAGGAAATCAGAGGGAAGTAAAAAGAAAGAAAACCAATAACAAAAATTACAAGGAGATGTTGGAAATCGAAAAAAGTCAACAGTGATAAACATGAGATCTGCAAACGAAAAAGAAAAGGAACTACCAATAGAAAAGGATAGGCAAAACATTCTAGAGCTTGGAAAGTAGGTGTTCAATATTTGTTCGACAAACAAGCACAAATCACAAAGCATTTATATCATTGCATACCCAGCCTAATGGAATTGTTAAGTTATAGGCAGAATTTCTTTAAAAAGAAAAAAGAAAAACAAATTTCCTCAAGGGGGGAAAAAAAGTCCACTTTACCCCTTAGAGTTGTCTTCAATTCAAAATTTCTGTATTTAGAACCTGAGTTAATCAAAATATTTTATTAAAAATGGAAACAAAAAGCTTTGTTCTTGTACTAGGTAATACAGTGGTTACAAAAGTGGCTTGTTATGCCAAAAGGAAGCAAAAAGGTAACTTCTTATTTGCAAAATTATCCTCCCCATCAGTATAATTTGAGCTGGCAGCAGACCTGAGAAGCAAGAGGTCCTTCACAACTTCAGGCAGGTTTTCTAACTTGGTGCCCATGAAGGTGGTCATATACACAGTGGGAACTTGGGGTGATGCATTGGAGCTCACCAATACCAAAAATTTCTGCTGAAGAATATCCCTGGAATTTGTACTGAGCATACATAATCAAGCTCTGTGCTAAATTCTGAGGTCTAGAGTTGAACAAGACAGACGCATTCCTGACTTCATAAATAACTACACAAGTCAGTCATTGGTAGAGCATGCTGTAGATTAGGCAGGAGACCATTTAACCTTGTTGTGTACTCACAGAAGGGTTTTCATACAGAAGAGGTTTAAGACAAACCTTGAAAGATGAGATTAGTGGAAATGGAGTTGGTGGGTTGGGGCAAGGCCAGCTATGTGATTGGCACAGACTAAGAAGAACAAAAGTTTGGCACCTTCCAGGAACTGAAAAAAGGGGCATGTGGCTTGAGATGAGGGGTCATTCAAATCACAGAGGAAGTCATAGTTCTTGTTAATACATCCACTATATGGGCGAATTGAGTAGTGGAACAATCAGCATGTTTTTAGTTAAACTGAGAGGAGATAACTACTAAAGTGGGAAGAATGCAACCTTTTGAATCTTAGATCTAAATGTTGTCCTAGCTCCACTGTAGCTGAGCCCTACATCAATAAAATGGGTTATTAATTACAGCTATAACTATCTCCCATGGTTTTTGTAAGGATCAGTTGTGACTTTTTAAAACCCATATGAATATTAAACTTTGTTTAAAATTCATGTAGGGGATAGGAGATTGTTAGAAGGATATGACGTACAGAACGGAGAGGAGGAGTGTGCTGTCATCGGGCAGGGAGAACAGTGGAAGCTGCACATAGGCGAGCATGCGAATTGATATGGGATTGAACATTTTCACTGAATCATAATAAAAAAATAAATAAAATTCATGTATTCTTAATGTAGAAAATTAAATGAAGCAAAATTTACCTAAATATATTTTTGCCTAATGAGACAACTCTGGAACATACTTATGATTTCTACGCTCTCTGATATCACAGAAGCAGAGACTTTTTAACACCAGAAGAATGAAGTTAAACACAAAGGTGAAGGTGAAGCCAAGGGCGTCAGAAGAAAACGGGAAATCGACATTTCTGGCTGCTCTCAGCAGTCTATATTTAATTCTTCAAAGGAAAATGTTGGCCCGTTTAAGTATAAAAGTCTTCCTTATGTCACTTTCATATTTGGAGAGCACCTCTTCTTTTTCATCTGACAGACTCAAGCTCAGCCTGGCTGGGCGCTCAGCATCTCGCTCACCTCTGGCTTCTCGACTCCCAGTGCGCCTGCGCACGGGTGGGTGCCTCGCACCTGCGCAGGGACTCTGAACTTCCTCCCAGCTCAGCTGGGCCCGCGATGAAGACTGGCTCACTGGAGGCTGCAGAGAAGTGAACTGGAGAATTACAGTCAGTTTCACTTCCCTGCCTTATGTGCCTTCAGGTGTCTCTGAAGACAGGCGAGGCCAGTGAAATGGAGAGGAGGAGGAAGAAGAGAAAGTCTAAATATCAGAGAAGAAAGAAACCTTGAAAATGTAGAGGCATTGTTGAGAATGTAGATAGATGGATATGTGTCTGTGTGCGTACGCAGTCAAAGTACGTAGTACTGGATGTTACCTTAAAATTCTTGGTACAGCGACTTCTTAGCTGTCTCATCAGAGAAGGTTCTATTTTGTATGTGGGAGCTCAGGGTGGGATGGTTAACCATTCACAATCTGGCACTGTGCGAGGAATTTGGGTTTGGGAAGGTAATTTATTACCAAAAAAAAAAAGGAAGCATATTGGTAAATCTTGCTTAGAACAAAGCAGGGAACTACAGTTCGGCTCTGACTTCTAGCACCTCTCCAAGCCCACCAGAACATGCTATATAAAGGGAAAGTATTAAAAGAGGTAATGTAAAGCTTGGGACTCAGGTAAACTTGGAAGGAGAAACTGGTAGTTTCAGATGTGAATCAGGACCTTCCTATTTCATGGTCATTAACAGACGTTCACTGATACTATCAGGGATTCCAGTCGGTATCGATGCGTTAGAAAGGCAAAAATGTGTGCCTAGTAGCATAGTCCAGTTGAAGAATTGGTTGCTATGACGCTCATACCACCAGTGTCGGTGCCATTCCTGCACTAACCTCTTTTAAGGGTTTTACAAGCATTTGCCCCAAATGATGTTTGTAAGTAGGGACCTAACGTAGCATCAGCAATTAAACACAGAGGAGATAACACACACACACACACACACACACACACACACACACACACACACACACACACACACACACTCAAACACACGCGCGCACACGCACACACACACACAAGATCTGACAATTAAGTCTGCGAACTTAATTGATCTAAGTGCTACATACCTCATTGCTGAATATCACTACAGTCACTTTGGAAGTACTCTCCGTGGGAAGCTATGCGGCGATGCCAGAACCACCCTTCAAAGCAATTTTGGAACTTTCCGGAATGTCCATTGCGGACAGTGGTACGGTGGCAAGTTGGCGAACTTAATTGTATAGTTGTCTGTGAGGGAGTTTTTAGCCATTAAACAAATAACCGTATTGGAACCCAACCGCCCACCCCCAACCTGATCTGGCCCCCAGCGATTTTTTTTCTTTATATGAAGATAAAGGAAATATTGACATTTTGATGACATTTGGAACATCAAGGGTAATAGGACGACAGCTCTGATGGCTATTTCCGAAAAAGAGTTCCAAAATTGCTTTGAAGGGTGGACTACGCGTGGGTGCATAGCTTCCCCGGGGCAGTACTTCGAAGGTGACAGTAGTGATACTCAGCAATGAGGTATGTAGCACTTTGTCTAGGATGGTGTGTGTGCGTGTGTGTGCGTGTGTGTGTGTGTGTGTAGTTTTATGTAATAGTAAAATCAAACTAAACCCACAGCCAATGAGTCAGGTCCAATTCCTAGCAATCCTACCGAACAGAGTAGAACCGCCTCACAGGGTTTCCAAGTCTGTAAAGAAATATCAGACTGCCATATCTTTATCCCGGGAGAAGCTGTTGGGTTTGAACTACCAGTCTTTTGGTTAGCAGCTGAGCACTTTAACCACTGAGCCACCAGGGTTACTCCATGTATACGTATGTCTGTATGTATACTTTGATGAAATAGAAGGTACAGATAAAAATTTTAAGATTCTTAAATGGCTCTATTGCATTATAATTAAAACTTAAAAGTTAAACACTTGTGCAATCAGTCCCACCCCAACCCTTATAAGCTGCTGCTTATTGGGTAGTCTGCTTAATCCATTTTTGGAATCCTTGCCTGTAAAATGTACATAATAATACCCCAATTGTTAGGGAAATCCTGATTTTGAAATAATGTAACACTTAGGATAGTACCTGGCTCTGACTGCTTGATAATCAATAGCTTTTAATTTTATAGGGTTTGTTTTTCTGTTCCTTTTTCAGACCTCCTGATTCTGGAAACCCTGGTAGCATAGTGGTTAAGTGCTACAGCTGCTAACAGCAAGGTTGACAGTTCAAATCCACTAGGCGCTCCTTAGAAACTCTATGGGGCAGTTCTACTCTGTCCTATAGGGTCGCAATGAGTCAAAATCCATTCAACAATAGTGGGTAGAGTTAGGTGATGCCCCTGTTGATCCTTTCATTGGGTGAACTGCAGAATGAACTCCAGACCAGTCCTGGAGTTTTTTTATCTTCTTTGTATATCCCATGTAAGAAATCAGAAAATTTTGAAGAACCATGCCAAGCCAAGTGCCGTCGAGTCGGATCCGACTCATGGCGGAAGAACCATAGTGAACTGTTTTATTGAGATATATTGAAATAAATTCACCTATTTAAAGGATGCAATTGAATGATTTGGGGGCGTATATTTACAGAGTTTTGTAGCTGTCCCCACTATCAACTTTTGAAGACTTCTGTCACTCCTCAAAAGTAAAAAAAAGAAAAACCTCATACATATTAGCAGTCACTCTCCACTCCTCCACCACCCCCTCCAGCATTAGACAACCACTGATATATCTTGTATCTCTGCATTTGTCCATTCTACACATTTCCCATAAATGGGATCATGCAGTATGTGGTCTTTTGTGACTGGTTTATTTCATGTAGTGTAAGGTTTTCAACATTAATCCACACTGCAGCATGCAACAATACTTCATTTCTCTTCAGAGCTGAATGATGCTTCATTGTTGGATATGTCGCATCTGATTCATTCATCAGTCAATGGACATTTGGGCTGTTTCTACTTTGGGATGTTATGAAAAATGTCATGAACATTCATGTACATATCTTTGCGTATATGTATGTTTTCATTTTTTTCTTCGGTACATGCCTAGGGATGGCATTACTATACTAGATCACACCAGAATCTACTTGACAGCAAAGTGTTTGGTGTTTGTAATTTTTATGGTAACTATACATTTAACCTTCTGGGGAACTACCAGATTGTTTTTCAAAGTAGCAGTACCGTTTTATATTTCCACCAACAGTGTATGAAAGTTCCAATTTTTGCCAACACATATTATCATTTGCCCTTTTTATAATTGCATCCATCCTAGAGGATGTGAAGTGGTATCTCATTGTAGTTTGCATTTTCCTAACAACCAAGGCTGCTGAGGATCATTTCTTGTGCTATTACAGAATTGCATGTTTTCTTTGGAGAAATTTCTCTTCAAATCCTTTATCAATTTTTTTCATTGGACTTTTCATCTTTTTACATTGAATTGTAAGACTCATTTAAGCTTTTTTAGTGGTACTTCTTATCATTGCTACATCACAGGCGGGGCCTCTGACAGCAGGAATCAAGTGTTATATTTGACAAAAATGGAAAGAAAAATGCATGAAGATATAAAGTGAAAATAAGCTGGATACTTTTAGGTGACAGCTAGGTCTATTATTAAAAATCTTGGTATTTGGTAGAGCAGAGAAAAATATCCATGATCATTTTGAGGTTTTGTTTTGTTTTGTTTTGTTTTCTTCTTCATGTGATTATTATGGTGTTCTGTTGCCTAGGCATAGCAATTCTGCATTGGTGGTCTGGACTTGGCTTGGCCAATTTTGTATTCAAAGAAACGTCCATTACTGCAGTTATGTACTTAAATTTTTTGAAGAATATTTATTGTTCTTTATGTACTTAAGAAATGGGAAATGAGATACAAGTTTTTGACAGCCAAGACAGTAATAACCCATAAGAACCTCTTCAGAAGAAGAGATATATTGAAAGAAAATGAAACTGAAAACAAGCTCTCATTGTAATAGTGATGCAGAAGCATTGCTTATGGGAATCAGCAGGAAATAGCACAGCACAAGATTTTCAGTCATGGCTGAGATTCAACTGAGGGCTTCACTACACATATCACCAAAGCCAATGCTGACATGAGAAAGCTAAAGCTAAATTCATCATTAAAATAATTCGTCCTGATTCATCTTCCTTTACCACAGTCTCCCTGAAATTTTCCTTAGGGACAAAAGTATATGTAGATAGACAGGTGTAGATACATCTGCTTCTCTTGACAAGAAATTGCTTTTACTATTCACAGTAGGTTAGGTATTATTATTTCACTCAGTGCCACTTTGAGTGTGTAGATGTAAAAAGTTCATCAAATTATTTCCTAAGGTTAATATGTATGCTTCTAGATGGCGTATTTTCTTCAATTATGTATCTCTCTGAACAACCAAATTCTTGCTTCCTGTTAAAATAGTCACATCTGTATTACATAACAAAGAAGACTCTGGTCTACTGTCATAGCTCTGAGTATGAAGTGGTAGGAATTTAAACATGGATTTCTTTAACTAGTTATTCAAGGGACAAGGAGAAAACATCATACATGTATAGTGTATCATGTACTATGTATAGTGTCTACATACAGTAAAGCATGTAACTCTATACTTTTTAACCAACAAATCCCAGGTGAGCAGATGACTCTTTAAATTAACCATCTTTTCTTTAGAAAGAATCTTCTTCTCTCAGCAAAAGTTTTAGCCTCACAAAGAAGGGACTCAATGCCAGGCAGTCATTTTAGAATACCTAGAATCCAGATGATCTGTAACTGTCATTCAGGTTTTCGTAGTTCAGATTCTGGAAAGAGAGAATGTAACACTGGAATATTTAAACACCACCTATAATGCACTGAAATAAATCTGAGATTTAGGATTTCTCCAGATGTGGGCTGCCAAGAAGAGGAAATCTGTTATATAGGAAGGTGTCCTCACGCCGTCCCTCAGCATAGTCAATATCTTTGGCCTAGAAAGAACGACCTTACCTCAGGAAAAGTTTTTTGGATAACACTTCATATTTTTTTATGGCAAGGAAAATTTAAGTCTCGGAGAATTGGAAAACATTTTAAATTTCTGAAAGCATGAAAAAATTCACATCTGTAGCTTTATAGACAATTAGAATCTGCCACACAGGCTTTTATGAGAATCACTTTTTTACGTAACCTCTATTGATTTTTATCCCCCCTTGTTGTCTTTCCCTCAATTCCAGTATTGTTTTCAGTTAACCCTTACAGGGTTTGTACAGTATGCTCAGCACCAAAGAGGAAAAGATAAGCATACTTCCCCATAGTCATCAGCTTCTGCTTACAAAGTGTAGCTGCTAGGTTGCTATGAAGTGTAGTTCTTGTGTGTGGTAAAATTAGGAAGATCCTTTCTCAGGATAGCCATCCAGGCTTGACCTTGGAAGGTGCCTTCTCAAACAGCAGTTCTCCAAACTGAATGCTAGCCCTGTTTCAGCCTAACTTACTGTTGGTTGGACAGTCCTATTAAGGAGAGCCAAAAATAGACATAGGGAATAAGAAACCATGTGAAGGAAACTAACTGAATTGCCACTTTTAAACTAGTTCTATAAAGGCAGTTATGTTGGCAGCTGAGCAATTATCCAAGTCAGCAGTTTGTTCATATCTCTTCTATTATGTAATACAAAATTAGGAGAGGAAAAAATATCGGTCATCTCTCCTCAGTCCCAGAAAATCTTATCTAAAGCAGTAGTTCTCTTAAGAGCTAACTATAAAAAGACAAAAGCAAAATCCTCTGCTGTCAAGTAGATTCCAACTCATGGTGACCCCAAATGCTTCGCAGTAGAACTCTGCTCCATGGAGTTGTCTTGGCTGTAATCTTACAGAAGCCGATGACCAGGCATTTCTTCCACAGTGCCACTGGGTGAGTGCAAAACACTAGCCTTTTAACTGGAAGCTGAGAGCAAACCATTTGTATCAACTGGGAACATAAATCAACCATAAACCCCAAAGTCCAATCCTATTGCTATTGATTCCAACTTACAGTGACCCTATAGGGTAGAATGGAAACCTCATTGGCATAGGGGTCTAAGTGCAATTCACATCTGCCAGGTGCTCCTTGGAAACTCTATAGGGCAGTTTTGTTCTGACCTATAGGACCATTATGAGTCAGAACCGACTGGACAACATTGGGTTTCATGAGGTAGAACAGAACTGCCCCTTAGGATTTCCAGGGAGTGGCTGGTGGATTCAAATTGCCAACTTTTTGGTTAGCAGCTGAGCTCTTAACCACTGCTGACCTTTTTGTTAGCAGCCATGTAGCATTTATTCACTACAACCACCAGGTTAGCAGGTATTAAAAAAAAAAAAATTCTTCTTCAGCTGTACACCAGAGATTCTAATTAGGTTGGTCTGGAATGTGGACCCAGGAACCTGCACATCTAAGAAGCATCCCAGTGGTTTTTGGATCACACTTTGAAAATCACTGAACTAAACAATAGTTTCTGTTTCCCATTAGCTACATATCTATAGGATATGAGAGAAAATACTTCCAGTAATATATTGAAAGGTAAAAATTTTGAGACTTTATTAGAAAATTAAGGGAACTGAATAACTGACATGAAACAAACAAACAAAACATAATAAGATAAGGAGTCATAGGGAAAGTTGTGGGAATTACAAGATTGCAGGGGACTTATTTCTTAATGGTGAATTTTAATACCTGCTACCCTGGTTGTGTAGTGGATAAGTGCTATGGGTGGTAACAAGAAGGTGAGCAGTTCAGAACTACCAGGCACTCCTTGGAAACTCTGTGGAGCATCTAATCTGTCCCATAGAGCCACTATGAATCAGCGTTGACTTGACAGCAGTGGGTTTGGTTTTTGGTTTTCCTGCACGAGAGAGGAAACCCTAGTGGCGTAGTGATGAAGAGCTGTAACTGCTAACCACAAGGTGGGCAGTTTGAATCCACCAGGCACTCTTTGGAAACCCTGTGGGGCAGTTCTACTGTGTCCTGTAGGGTTGCTATGAGTTGGAATCCACTCACTAGCAACACGTTTGGTCTGCATTTTTTTGCACTGTGGAATTTGTAGAGTAATGCAAGCCACCCAGTAGAGTGCCCACAATTCAGCTTCAGAAAATGCAATGAAACTTTCCTAGAATAATTTGTTTCTGCACATCAAAGAGCTGGTAGTTACTAAGGATGTTGTCAGAGATTGGCTGATTGGGTGAGTCCAAAAGGCTTCTGTGGATACTCTACCTAAAAGAGGACACCAGAGAGCAGCCCAGATACCCCAAACCTTCCAGCTAAGGTTCTCTTCAGCACCATCACCTCTCCAGGGTTGGTGAAGCAGCAAAGAACAGAAAGAACTGGCTCCCTGTGGAGACGGAAAGAAAAAGAGGAGGAGGATAAGAGATTCCTATTTCACCCACAGCAGCAGGGTGTCCCCAAGCTGGATCCCACAAGCTACACCTCATTGTCTCCACAGCATACCCAGCGCCTGCCTCACTCCCTTGCTGCATATCTACTGAAAGACAGGAATAACCTTCTCTGTTTATCTTATCTCCAAGATTTCAGGGACTTCTTCCCCTCCAGATATACTCAGAACCCTTTTAGAAGGTCCCAATTGAAATGCATTTTTCTTGGGGATGGACACCTATTCATTGCCATGCCTGTGCCAGAGGAAGTGCAGAATAATCTGCATGGTTACTGACTAACTTTTCCCGCTGTCTGCCTGCTTGGCCACTCCTGCAGTAACTCTCCAACTGGAAACAGCCTGCTTGGCAGGAGGCTGGCTCCAGTTCTTCATAAGGAGTTGAGAAGTTTCCCCGAGAGAAATCTCTCCCTGGAGTTGGAATAATGCATGAAATTAGGCTCTAGATCACAGGCTGGGATCTGGCTATTGTCCTTTTAAGCATAATCTTGAAGGCATGCGCTGTTGTCTTTGCAATATTATTTCCTTGAAGTACTGTTTTCTTGGTTATGATGTCTTTAACTCTCAGAAACAAGTAATTGCAGCAAATCAAAAACCAAACCTATTGCCGTCCCGTTGATACCGATTCATGGCAACCGTACAGGGTGAAATTGAGGGACTTCAGAGGGTTTTCAAAGAGCAGCTGATGATTTCAAACTGCCAGCCTTTTGGTGAGCAGCCGTGACTCTTAGCCCCTGTAGCACCAGGGCTGCAGTAATTGCAGAGAGGTATAGCTGTAGAGAGATCCATCTTCCTGAATTGGAATTTTGGGCATTATTTTGTGATCATCCACTTCCGTGCACTTTTTTTTTAATGTAACAAGTACTGAGATTTCCCCAGGTCAGAAAGTAATTCTTTTCTCTTCAAAAAGCTGGCCAGATGGGAGAAAAGAAGGCTAAGAGTGGGAGACAGAAAGAGAGAAGGAGGTCTCAGTAATGAGACCAGTTCTCAGGAGGAAGCGCTAGTCTGATAGGAACGTCAATGTAGGCTTGACTTGGAGTCCATTGCTAAATGAGAGGCATGTTTTTTAACTAGGCTATACAGAGCTGGGATTGCTCTTTTCTAATAGGCCACATAGAAACGTATCTTTCTTGAATAAGAAGTGCTTTCTTCCATCGCACGAATATTGGTTGTTCCCATAGGAAGCAGCAATGCTAGTGATCAGGAAGACTCTGTGCCCACTGGCAGGTGGGAGGATTAGTCCAAGAGGTAATACTTGCCATGCAACTTCCTCACGGGGATGTGGGGAGAATTAATGAGATGCTATTTTTGTTGCAATTTATGCTCTTCAGAAGAAAGTTGCTAAGCACTGTGTATTAGAATTAGGGATTATATAGGTCATCAAGCAAAGAAGATATCCAACTGCTTCTAGTTACCAAAGGAAGCTTTAGTCTGGGGGGTGGGAAAGGAGGAAGAAAATGCAGTGATTATAAGGTTGCCTGGAAGCCCTTTCCCTCACAAAGTATAGGACCAAGAACAGGGTGTGCAGTGTTTTGTGCAGTATAAAGGTAGACCCATCCCAGCCCTTAACTCTTACGATCTCAGGTTTTTGGGGTCCTACATTTTTGAGTTTCAGACCTTTTGGTTTTTGTTTGTTTGTTTGTTTTCCCCATATCTGCCTCTGCCATCATTAACCATTCCGTAGGTTTGGTACTTAGAAGAATGTGGCAAAAACATAAGAAAACAACCCCATTCACCTGCTCTGGGGGGTAGTAACACTGTATAGTTAGTACATGTCAGGGAAGAATCATGGAGAACCCCTGTGAGCTGTAGAGGCTTGGTGAAGAGTGAAAGGGTGGGAAGATGATGAGTTACAATAGAAATATATAAAGCTATAGCCAATAAAAATGTTGATCTTCTCCTGCTCACATATGGAGAAAGTACAGAATGGGAATGTAATTCAGGTTTGTATTGCACTTAGATTGTAATAACGCTCACAGGTTGCCTCAAAACTTTCAGCAGCAGTGACACTACTGGGATGAAGATTTCACCCAGTGGCATCAACCGCTCCATCAGTACCACGTCCATCTGATCCAGGCCTGAGCACACAGGATTCTCCCAGAGCGGTGTTATTACCCAGACAGGCCCTGCTGTGTGCTGCCTCTCCTTAGCAACACAGGAGGAAGAGGATTTTTTGTCAGGGTACAGGCAAAGAGGAGGAGGTGTGTATCCAAATCAAGTTCCCTGAACAAAGAAAGCTTTCATAAGGAAGTACATACAATTGTTATGGACTACTCGGGTTATGGACTACACTGGTTAACTAGGTTTGACTGTGTGGAGCCATACCCAACCCTTTGAAGACAGTGAACTGGAGGGGACCAAGTACTGCTTGGTCTGAGCAGCTCCCTCCCAAGCCATATCTGTTACCATCATGTTGTTTGCTACCGGACAGGAGGAGTAGGACTTGCTTGACAATGGTGAAGCAAGTTCTGACTGCATTGGCTGTCATTAGCGTGTGGAAAGTAATTTTTATTGCCTATGAAAAGAAGCAGTTAGCACACCAGAACACGTCTATCCACTTTGGAGCTAGTTCCCCCATGATCTGAAAACGTCCTCCCGCAGACATGGTAACTCCTTTATGCTTACCCCGTTTTGTACTGTAGCTGAGGGACTCAAGACTTTCCTTCAAACAGTTCTAGATGGGCTAATAAGGTGGGCCAGAAACTTCATTACATGAGTTCCCACCTGGTCCTTCCCACTTGGGAGGAGCCCCCCAAGCCCTCTCCCTTACGTTTTTATGCCCAAAGCCTCCGTGATTCCCTACACAGAGAATAATGTCAGCTTCCCCATGTGAACACCTGAAGAGCCCCGACAACACAATGATTAAGAGCTCCCCTGCTATCCAAAGAGCCAGCAGTTTGAATCCGACAGCCAATCTTGGGAAATGTATGGGGTGGTCCTACTCTGTCCCAGGGGGATTGCTGTGAGTCAGACTCAACTCCACTGCAAGGGGTTTGATTTTGCGTTTAGCCATCTGAAGAGAGGGTTTGTTAGACATTTTATCACCAATCCATAATGCTGTCTCTTTAAATCTGTTGACAAACGTCGGGCCTCAGAGGGTGGAGGGTAATAATTTGGTCAGAGGTGTCATTTTGATCCCCTCTCCCTGAGGCCTGTTCCCAGGTGATACATTGGAAACTCCCAACTATTCACCCATGTTTAAGTGTTGCCTGGCTGTTTTAGAAATTAAAAGCACCTTGATTGCTCAAGTATTCCAAGGACTATTTTCAGAAACCAGAGAAAAAATCCAAACTGGAGTTCTTTGTCCCACACAGATAATTCAGATTTTAAGTCCTACATTGCTTTGATTGTTGTTGTTTTCTCCAGTGTTACAGTGTTTCCCAAAGTAAGGCTTACCAAATACTGCTGGGAGGTCGGAGCCCTAGCGGAGCAGATACCAAGAGCAAGGCTGGTAACTAAAAGGCTGGCATTTCAAATGCACCCGCCTCTCCTTGGAAACTCTATGGGGCCGTTCTACTCTGTCCTGTAGGGTCACTGTGAATGAAAGTCAATTCTGTGGCCATGAGTTTGATTTGATTTTTTATTTTTGTTTGTTTCTGGTGGGATGTGAGGCAATTTTTGATGGAAAAAGAAGTGTTTTAAAACTTGTTTTACTAGTTCCCCAAAAACCAAACCTATTGCCTTGGAGTCAGTTCTGACTCATAGAGAACCTATAGGATAGAGTAGAACTGTCCACTATTATCTAAATATAATTGTCTACAACAGTGATTCTCGATATTGGATGCACATTAGAATCAACCAGAAAGCTTAACAAGAGCAACAAAAAAGGCACCAATGCTGGCTCCTATCTCAGTTAAATCAGAATCTGTGGAAAGTGTACCCACCTTAGATGGTTTACAGAAGCTCTTCCAGGTGATTCTAAAGTGCAGACATCAGTGAGAACAACTAACATAGGCTGGTTTATATGTTTTTTAAGTGAGTAGTTTTAAATAAAATACTGAGTAGATACTATCAAAGGTCATTTGTAGATATGACAAAAATCTTGAAGTTCCTGCGTTGTGCTAGTAACTAAAATTTGATAAACATTGCACTCTATCATGGCCTCCCATTCTGTGAGACAACACTGATCCTAAAGAACAAAGAAAAAAGCAGAGCTATCTAATAAAAATGATGAATGTGGTGGTGTGATGAGAGCAAAACTTATTTGGGCATGCGCAAGTGGAGATCGAAGACAGGAAATTTAGGGCAGTACAGTGGAAAGATCTCAGGCAAGATCTGAGGGTTGATCAAGAAGCCTCTTCTTTCCTCAATAGATTGTGCCGTGACTCTCCCACCTACTATTCTGGACTCTTCCATTCAATAGTCTAGAAATGTATTTCTCCTCTTTCCCTTCCTGGCTTTAAACCATCCCCTTCTCCCACTCCATGTACGGACTAGGCCTTGAAACAGGTGAGTGTGGAAAAGCAAAGCATGAAGAGCAATGTATAATGATGCATATGATGCGTGAGAATTACAAGTGACTTGGATTTATTTTTCATCCATCCATTCTTTTATTCATCTCTTCATACACCAAGCATTTATTGAGTACCTACTATGTATTAAACCTTTTGTGCTTTGAAGTATAAAAACCCAGTGCCGTCTAGCTGATTCTGACTCATAGCAACCCTGTAGTCCGATTTTTTTTTTCAGTAAGCATTAGTGTCTTTGTAATATACGAGGTCTGACAATTAAGCTCACCAGTTCATCCTAGAAAAAATGCTACATACCTCATTGCTGAATATCACTATGATCACCTTCGAAGTATTCCCTGTGGGAAGCTATGCACTGATGGCAGTGCCTTGTTCACCTTTCAAGGCAATTTTGGAACTTTTTCTGGAATGCCTATCTGTTGTCATATTACCGTTGATGTCCTGAATGTCATCCAAATGTCTTCCTTTCAATATTCCCTTTGTCTCCAGGTAAAGAAAAAAATCATTCAATTAAGTTCATGAACTTGCCACTGTGCCACTGGGCACAATGGCCATTCCCGAAAGAATTCCAAAATTGCTTTGAAGAGTAGGCTAGGTGCTAGCACTGGTGCATACTTTGAAGGTGACTGTAGTGATATTCAACAGTGAGGTATGTAGCGCTTAGAACAATTAAGTTCATGGACTCATCACACCGTGTATAATAAAGCAAATCTTGACGCCATTTCCATTTGAAGAAAATGAAGTGATGCATCTAGTTAGTCCTTCTGCAGTCACCACATAACCAGAAACACGGTGGGAGGAAGAGTGGTCCCAGTATCAGAAGATGGGAACTGAAGACACTGTCAGCCCCCCTGAGCATCCCAGACAGGTTGTGTGAGAAAGCCCTAGAGACATGTCCTCTGCAAAATGAAGGATATAAAACCCATCCTGAGGCGCCAGAAAAGGTTTCCAAACTCCCTTCCTCTATTCTTTCATCTGTTAAATGGGGATAATGATACCTTGTGTTTACCTGCCTCAGAGAGGCATTATCAGGTCTATTTAAAGTCTCTTCCAATGAAAGCTGCTGTGTAATTACCAAGAACAGCTATGATAAAGAAACCTAAATACAGCAGCAAATCATCTGGAACCATTTCTCCAGGGAATTCACTTCTTTGGAAATTTTTAAGAGAAAGGTACCAGATCTCCTTTGGGGACTTCTGGGTACCATTCTGGCTGGAAGTTGAAGGAAGGCTAGGTGACTTTCAAAGCCTCTCTGGCCAGTGAGCTGTTATTTGTGTCTGCTTACTTTTTCCCTGTGGTCCAAGCAATTTCCATCTGAAATTCCTCTTTCAAGTTTCTCCAGATCTTAACTCACAAACTCTTTTATCCCTGAAATGAATTCCAAGCGAGGCATTTACCTGTGAGAGAGAAAGAGAGAGACACACACACAGAGAAAAGCAAGGTTATAATGTGGGGAAAATGTGTATTTTATAGGCCCTCAGTAACGGGGATTCCGTGATAGTTGAGGTAACTCCAGAATTTGTTTTATCATATTATAAGGACAATGCAAGCTTACCAAGAGAAGGATCGAGGTAACGGATTACTATTGCCAGGCTTGGGGTAGATTGAACGGGAGCAGAGAGAGGCACAGGAACCAGAGATACCACTATTATGACAGCTCAGGAGAAAACCAGTCTGCAAAATCTGTTTGGCCACACTGAAGAAGTAGATTTGAGAAACAGTTACAGCCTATAGAGTGAGTCTACAGGACTTGGCAAAACACTGAATATAGCAAGAAAATGGGAAGAGTCAAGAATCACCATAAATTGACCCTGTGTATCATACACCTGGGTGTCTGCCTTAATAGAGAGAGCTGGTAAGCAGGAGAGCACCCTTCACATTGTAAAAAAGATGGTAACTGCCTAGAGTATTCTCACAGGAAGTAAGGAGAGAGGGAGGGACATGGAAACATTTTCAGAAAGGACCAAGAATTCTCAGCATGGGAAGAACATGATGTATGGCCGTGTCTCCTGGAGTTTGAGGAGCTGCCACACCACAGATGTGGTGTTCTGGCTCTTTTTCCCAAGAAGACATAGTAGGGCTAAGAGTTTTAGTTCAGTGTAAGGAGAAAAAAAGCTAACACTGAGAAGTTGCCCAAGAACTTGCAACAACAGAATACATTTGGCAGCATGAAGCCCATTTCATTGCAAATTTACAGATGTTAAGAATAATTACTTAGAAAAAATACTATTTAAAAAAAGATTTTGGCATTATGTAGAGAACTGACTGCATCAGTGGCTTCAAGTTTGACTGTATGTTAGAATCAAAGTGGAGACTGTAAAACATTACTGACTTTCAAGGCCTCTTCTTATTAAATCATAATCTCTGGGATCTGGCACCTGACAATCTGCATAGAGAACGGGAACTTTTTAATCCTTCCAGATCATGCTGGTTCCTTTCCAGGTGTGGAAATACTGAACTAGATTACGTCCAAGTTCCCTTCTAGTTCTGTGGTTTAGTGATCCTTAGATCATAACAGAATACCTTCTTTAATAAATAAATGAGAATTATCTATAATCTGTAAAATGAGTTTTGTCAAGACACACACACAGAAGACCATAAAGTGCCAGCAGACCAACTGATTTCCTAAAACTTTTCTTGCAATCTAGTTAGCAAAAACTTTTTTCATGTATCACGAAAAGGATAACTTTATTTGGCCCCGTTCCCAATTATTAAAGTTCCAAATCACTGAAATATAAATAAATGAGATTTTACCATACTTAGAACACCAGTATGATGAAAAATTTGTTTACACCGGGAGGTTTTAGGTCATTCTTCAGTCATTCATGCCCGGAACCAAAGTACATGTGCGCGCCAGCACACACGCACACACGCCCACACGCACAGATATGACACATGGTAAATGTTGGGCAGTCACTCAGATGGAACAAAGGAGCCTCGAATTCCATCTCCTTTCTATCTTATTTTTACGTGAGAACCTAGAAACTCAAACCAAGTGTATTCAGGTAATATTACTAATCATCATATTCTCGACCCTTTGTTTAAATTCTCTCATTTCTTATCTTTTAAATACATTGCTTCAGTCTAAGTGGTGCTAAGAGGAAGAAAGAAAAGAAGTATTTTTAAAATGATAACAGATACAAAGAGGAATTCTTAATTTTGGCTAAATTGGTTCCCAATATAAAGAACTTCTAACATGTATTCCACGTTGTTATATAAAGGAGCTCTAATTATTATGTTTGTAGATTTTACTTATTCAAAAAGTAAACCTTTAAAGCTCTCCTGGAATTATTGATAAAAACATAATTGAAACCCATTTCAGCACAGGTATTTCAGATTCTACTAGTTTTATTTTTCTAGTTCACAAGGTGTTTTTTTGTTTGTTTTGTAATGGTATTTTCAAATTGAAGTTCATATCCATCAAATAAATAGCATGAAAATTAGGGGTTCAACATTCCAATACACACTCATCATTACCTGTCATTATTGTCATTGTCACTACTGTAAATTACACATTATAAAAAGAATGGAAGCTTTTCCACAGGAATTATTCACTGTGTCTTACTTTCTAGGAATAATTGAATAGGTGACGTTGCATTTATATCAAAGTAAAATATGTGATGATTTTTCTCATTTGTATTGATCTTAAAAAATAAGAAACACAGAGAACTCTTTATTAGGTCGTTTTACTTGGATCCAGAAAAGATCACAGTTTTGCATAACAGTCAAATGTCTGTTTTCTTCTGCCAAGGCTTAAAAGATAACCAGTATCATTAATGTGATAATTTTCTAAGAACCAATAATTAAAATAACAACTGGGTAGGAAAGTGCTCTTAAAAAAGGAAAGAGCTCAATAAAAAATATTAGTTCTGTTTGTTGGTGGTTTAATCAGGTTTGGCATGTTGAAATTAAGCCCAGATTGTATTGTCTATATCTAAAGATTGGTTGATTGATAATTACTTATTATAGAGCTTATACAGGACATTTCACTTCACTGTTTTATATGGACCTTATGACAATCCTTTGAAGAAGCAGGTCAGATATGAGCATGTTTTAACTATGAGAAAACAATGGCTCCATTGACTTTATACAAAGTCATTTGGCTCAGCCTCCACGTCCCGTGGGTCTTAATCAGAAGTTATGGGAGAGTAAAATAAGAAGAAGAGTAATTTAACATAGAGCATGGTCACTTCTTAAGTTAAAAGGCCAAGTTCTGAACACTATTTCTGTCACTTAATATAACAATAGGAATGTTCTCACCTCTGTAAAAACAGGGCTATTTTGACAGTCGTTGGAGATGATGAGAAAAAACAGTCAAGTGTATTTTAATTAACATGTCATTTTTTCTGCACTAGGCTACTTCTCACATGCTCTGTCCTATTTATGCTTTCTTTGTGACTCATCTTCATAAGATAAAGTTTTAGGGCTTATTGAAAATTAGGACAGTGTCTTAAGCTAGGTTCTTTAGAGAAGCAAAACCAAGCCCACACAGTTGTAGAGGCTGGCAAGTCCCAAGTCCGTTGGTCAGGCCTCAGGCTGGAAATGTTTCCTGACGTACATAGCTATAGGGGCTGATGAACCCAAGATTGGACAGTAGGGTTCACAGGCTACAGAGGCCAATGAATCCCAAAATCTGAGGGCAATGTGGTAGGCACCTAGCTCAAGTCCTGAGAAGCAGAGGTGAGATGACAACAAGCTGGATACAGAATCCAGAGCAAGCAAGCAAGCTTTGCCAGAACATCCGTATATAAGATGCAGGCCACGCTCCCAAGGACACTCTCCTTACAACTAATTAACTGATCACATCAGATCACATCATGGAGGATGACTACATCATGACATAACTGCACAACCACATTACTACATATCTGCCAAACCACTGAGAATTATGGCCTGGGTAAGCTAACATACAACTGTAACTATCACAGTCCATCTATGTTCAACTTCTCACCTGTATACATGTCCTTAAACCATACATGATCTCTAAATACAGTTACAAAGTCATATTTGCCCCTAACGTGATACAACTAACATGAATGCTACTGAAAACACACTGTTTTCATCTCATAAGTGAAGAAGGTAAATATATTTCATGCACACATACAAGGAAGAAGCACAACAATTGACAGTCCTCATGTCTGCAGTTGGTCATGTGGTCATAACTAGTATTTAGAACTGTCTTCTTCCACCACCCACTCATTTCGTATTCCCTTTACCCTCTCTCAGCAAGAACCTCAGGTGGCCGTGGGGACACCCTGGTGGGACGTCCCAAATGCTCTTCCCTGAAGGGTCTGGGCCATTAGTAGTTATGTCGGAATGGAGTTGCTGTAGTTTTCCACTGACTTCTAATCACAGGCCACAGTAGTACTGAGAGATACCCTAAGGGAGCTCCTGTATTCCAGACATACTCTTCTGTACCTCGATTATGTGACATCAACCTGATTTTTCCTTGTCATACCAGCCAGCATTGTAACTGCCTTCTTTGCCTGTTAATACAAAGGCATGAAGAGCTCAAAGTAGCCAGGTGGCATTTTTATGGAATGGCATTCAATGCATTCCATGTTGTATCTCCAGGCAGGAGCATTTCTGCTTTTGGAACTTAGACCTCTAGATCTGCAGAGCCCAGGGTCACAGGAGACAGCAAGCATACATTTTGCAAGAGTGTCACTACGGTAATAGTGAGGGGTGCTGCACCCATCTCTCCCCTTTGATTCCCGGTATGCTGAATCCTGGTCATGGGAGAAATAGCACCATATATGTATATTGCACTCTGGTTTAGAGTATATGCAGCCTAAACCTGTTCCCAACCCTCCTGTTTCAGTCAGCTAGTGCTGCTCTAACAGAAATACCACAATGTGGATGGCTTTGACAAAGGAAAGTTTATTCTTACACAATCCAATAAGTTAGAAGTCTAAATTCAAGGTGTCTGCACCAGGGGAAGGCTTGGCCTCTTTTGGCTCTAAAGGAAAGTCTTTGTGTGGCATCAATCTTTTGTCAGGGAGTATCTTGGCACAGGAACCTCAGGTCTGAATGATGCAGCCCTTCTCCCTGTGCTGCTTGCTGGATGGTGTGAGATTCCCCATTTTCGGCTTGCTCTCCTTTCCTTTTATCTCTTGTAGGATGAAAGGATTAAGGGTGGTACAAGCCATACTCCAGGGAAATGCCCTTAACAGGGGAACAGAGAGGTAATCCTATGAAGGGATTCACAGTCCCACCCTAATCCTCCCTAACATAATTCACTCTGTTAACCACAGGCAGAGATTAAGGGTTTACAGCATCAGAAAATCACAAAATGAAGGGCAATCATAGAATACAGAGAATCCTAGCCCAGCCAAATCATTACACACATTTTTGGGGGGACACAATTGAATCCATGACACCTGCAAAGTGTTGCCACCTAGCTGGTACCATAATTCTGTCTTTAGAACACCTGTCTATCATTGTATCAAGCCAGCTGTTTCAGTATGGTAAGACCAGCGAATTCCACGAGCATGCGCCTGTTGTCATACTCCGTTTGCTGTGAAGTAAGTCCCTTGATCTGAGGCAATGCCGATGGTGGGGGATAAGGCATTCTATGATCCATAGATGGTAGTTTTGGCAGAGGCATTGTGTGCAGAAAGTCAAACACATATCCAGAGAAAGGGTCTGTCCCAGTAAGAATGAAACACTGCCTTTTCCATGGTGGAAGCAGCCCAGTGTAATCAACCTGCCACTGTCTTGCTGTCTGATTACTTCATGGAATCGTGCCATGTCACAGTCTGTTGCTGGCACACTGAGCATTCAGAAGTGGCTGCCACCAAGTTGGTCTTGGTGGGTGAAAGTCAATGTTCCTGAGTCTATGCATAACCTCCATCCCTGCCTTCATGGCCACTTTGTTCATGAGCCTATTGGACAATGACAATGACCAGAATGGCTGGGGAAAGAGAATGACTGATTACCACAAGACGTATCATACATGTCATCCTACCAAGCCTAAGACACCATGCCATTGGCCAAAGGCTATCAGAAGTTTGGGCTCAGAGTCACAGAACAGAACAAACAGTCCACCCACAGGCAGAAGACACTGCAAAGTTACATGGCCCAGGCCTCAGATACAAGGAGGAGTGAAGAATTTGAGTCACATTTACAATGCACCACAATCTTGCCAAGGACCAGGAATCAGATGAAGTGAAGCATAACTGTGGAGACTCATTGATTGAGTCTGGCATGAGAGCTTATTCCAGAATCCTGTTGTCATCTCCCTACTCAGCAAGAATGAACTGAGTTACATTACTTTCTCAAAGCCCTTCCAAGGCTTTTGTTGGAAATATCTATTGGGTGACATCTGATAAGCTGTCTATACTCAGGACCCAGCGCATGCTACTTCTATCTGACCCCACTCTTGGTACCAAACGTCTTAGACTAGTGCTTTAGAAAAGCAAAATCAGTGGTATGTGTGGAGGGATGGAGTGGGTGAGAGTGGGGAGGGTTTGTCTCAAGGAAATTGCTCACAGTTTGGAGAGACTGGCAAGTCTGAAGTCTGTAGGTCAAGCATCAGACTGGAGGATTTTCCTGACTTGCTAGCTGCAAGGGTTGACAAAGCCAAGATTAGTTTGTCAAGTGGCAGGCCACAGTTTCACAAACTGGAAAGGCCAACAAATGCCAAGGTTAGCAGGTAAGATAAAAAGAAAAAAACCCTTTGGCTCGCAGGTTGTAGAGGCTACAGACTCCCCCTACAATCAGCAGGCAATATGGCAGGCAGCTGGTTCAGGTCTCAGGAACCAGAGATCAGATAATCATGAGTTAGATGCAGGATCCAGAGCAAGCAAACAAATTTTACCAGAATATCTATCTATCTGTCTGTCTGTCTGTCTATCTATCTATCTATATCAGATGGAGGCCACACTCCCAAGGAAAATGCCTTTACAACTGATTGGCTGATCACATCATCGCAGATGATTATATCATTACGTAACTGCAAACTGCCTCATTACATAACTGCCAAACTATTGAGAATCACAGCCCTGCTAAGCTGACACACAACCTTAACCAACACAGTCAGAAATTGAATAACACAATTTAGAGACAAAGTATTCCAAGTAAAATGCCATAATAAGTTGACTATATGATGATACAAATATAACAATACAGATTTGAAATGTGTCACCAAGAAGGCCACACAAGCACACGTACACACAAAGGAGTGTAAACTTTGCCCCTTTGTCAAAAACACACAATCAATAGGTATAGGTGTAGGCATTTGCATCTGTGATATACGTATTTCTGTAGCCCCTGTCCTCTTCATTAGGTACCCAGGGGAGGTCTGGATGGGTTAGAGATTCATCTTGGTTGTGTGGAGTCTTTCAGTGCTGCTGTGTTAGCACTTTGAATCCTGTCATTGTTGTCAGGGGTCGGACATTGTTACCATTTGCCAGATGTTCAACGGTCTCAGTCTAGTTCTTAGAGGACACATGGCAAAGAATGGCTCTTTGGGCAAAGAGACAATGACTGTAGATCCCTCTCTTCCACATAGATGGTCTATCTAGGTCAGTGTTGAAAATCACCAGTGGGAATGGATCAGGGATGCTGGCCTTGCCAACTAAAGAAACATACATTTATTTCCCTTTGCCATTCATTAAACACATTTTTAAAGCAGTATATATATTTATATATTAAAACAGTGGGTTTAATTATATTGTTTTTGCCATAACCACACCTTCAATGAGTCCTTTATATCTAACCAGTTGACATGGTCTATCTGCCGCCACCTACAGTCTGGTTGCATGTACACATGTATATCAGGTACAGTCATGACTTAAAGTCAAACAGGTCTGTCTACATGTGGTCACTGATAGCAGCCTGAAAGGATTATTTGCTGTCCTCTTTACCTGTATTACACAACAAAGTGGTTGATGATTTGCACTAAAAATTACAGCAAGAAGTGGTCGTATGTATCAGTTCCACAACAAAGCATTTAGTAGATTACACAATAAGTGATTTATAGACAAATTGTTTCCAAATAAAGGAAAGGCACTTAGCACACTGATTTTTCCCAACACCTGTGACAAATCCATCCCCTTCATTGTATCCCTCAGTGCCTGGGTGGAGCTTTTTGGTATTGTGTTCTGATTTTGCTTTCCATCTACTTATCTATGTCAATCACGTAGGTGCAGTTCAAAAGGTACTTTAAATTTGAAGAAGCTGGGTTTTTTTGGTTGTTGGTGGTGGTAGTTGGTTTTGTCTGCTCCTCAACTATATTCAAAGGGTAGCAAAGTTAATATTGCAAGCTAATAATGCATTAGGCATTCATCTATAATTACGGCTCCCTCTTCTGATGTATCCAACACAGGAGTTTCTCCAGAGGTTGTTTTTCTCCCCCTGCCAAGGCGTATACAACGCATTCAGTGGCACCAGTTTGCTTACAGGAATTCTCACGTTCCCTTCCTTCACGCCGAAAAGTCATTAAGTGAATCAAGTGAACTCTCCGAATGTTAGGTTCTTAACCAACAACAGTGCTTTTCCACAAGGGCATATTTGGGCAAGCATCCTTGAATCAGAATGGGCTGAATATATAGTAGTAGACTCAGGACCACACTTTGAAGTTGTGATTCTACTTAGGAAAAACCCTTTCTCATATATTAACTTTTTCCTCCCATCTTGGTTGCTGTTTCTTCTACTTCCTTCAGCCCTTCAGGTAAATGAAAAGTTCAATTGTATGTAAAGTGACTGTTAAATCAGCAGGCCCCTCGTGGGGGTCTGCGCCTCCCCTCCCTGCTTCCCTTCCAAGAGTGCTCAATCCATTACTGTTCCTGAGGATTATACATCCATCAGGTCAAGTGTGCCGGCCAGGGTGCATCTGATAGCTTTTACCGCATGTGAGACATTGCAGGCCTGTGCTCAGGAACTGCCAGGCAGACTGGGAATCACAGTCACGGTTAATAGCAGCGAATTGCCAGCTCTTGATGGGTGGGTAGTCACTCCTTTCAGTGGTTGCCCCCTGGGGGAGAAGGTAGAAAAACAGAGGGAGCGAATTAGAGTGACTTTGCACAGTTGAGCAGGTTCACGCCGCTGGATCAGTGGCAAGCAGTGGCAGGGCTCCACTCTGGGGAGGCTCACAACAACATCACAGTCTCGTTTTTACCAATTGGTGCTGCTGTATTGCCAGTGGTGCACAGGGGAGGACAGGGGGTGGTGGGCTGGCAGTGGGGAAGAGGGATGAGGGTGGAAGTCTAGGCGAAATTTAACAAACAAAACGTGAGCACACCAGTTAGCCCATCCCAGCTAGCCCAGTGCTACTAATTGTACCAAACTGGTGTTGGAAGTTCCCTGGGTGATTAAAAAGTTGGCTCACAATCTCTCTGCATAACCTTAATTTTTTCAAGGTTCTTTGAGTGGAGAATGGCTTATAATAATGATTTTGACTAATACGATTTTTGACATGCAACTTTAATGCTTAACCTTAGTACAACTCCAGAGCAGTTCATGTGTACTCAGCTGTAAAGAGTGATGATTTAGAGGGATAATGTAAGAAAAAGGTCGTTCTAGAATGAACCTCTAACAAATTGCATAAAGGCAGCTTATTACTCCATGAGTATGGGGATGTGCAGCTCCTCTGATCATTTTTTTTGCTTGGTTCAAAAAATTGTTGAGACATGAATGGGAGAAGAAACAGGAAAAATGAAATAGAAATCTGCAAGCAAGGAACATTCTTTTGATGGTTATGATTTTGTTGCCACTAAAAAGACTCTACAATAATGTGGTTATTCATCTCCTCTTTGTTTTGGGTGAAGAATTCGCTCTAACAAGAAAATGCTGTTGCTGGTTGGAGGGTTGCCTCCTGGACCGGACCGGCTCCCCAGCAATTTGGTTCAGTATTATGATGATGAAAAGAAGACATGGAAAATACTCACAAGTGAGTGGACCTCTTTATTTATCTACCTATTTATTTAGGTTACAGCTTTCTTGATGAATTTAAAAACATGGTTAATCAAATTAGACATTTTATTGATTTGTTGCCCTTTGGAGATTTGTTTGTGCATCACAGGGGATTTAGAGTAAAAGAGTAAATTAATATTGCCGAGGTGGCCAATTTGGTAGTTGAACAGGCCTAGATTAAAAGTGGCCTAAAATCACTGTCCTGGTTTATGCTTCTGTGTGAGCTGGGGCAGAGAGCTTCTGAAAGAAATTCTTCAGTTATTTTCTTTGGTAACTGAAAAGTGAAAGATGGTGTCATAGCACTAGTAAGTTTTCTCACTTCGAATTTTCTCGTATCAAAATGGCTGTTTAGTGCATTGTCTCTGTAACCTGCATGCATTCTACAGTTTAGGCATTTCTACTTCCTAATGTTTGGTCCGGAGAACCCGATCATTAGGCAGCCCCTCATGTTTCTCCCTAGCTTGGGTGGACAGATATATTCATGGCCTATCCCAGCCACATTAAACTGTGCTTGCACAATTCCACCCGAGATTTCTCCTCCTCCCCTCCTTAAAGGGTGATTGTGTTTTACAGCAAACCTCTTGCCTTGGGCACTGAGATTTGGAACTTATTGTTATATCGGATATGATTCCCAATCTGACTCAGTCGTGGAATCAAAAATCATCGTTTCTTGAGTGCAGTAGGCTGTGTGTACCAGTCCTCTCGTGGGCACGGTGGCTGCACTGGTCAATAAAACTAAATTTCAACTGTCAAAATGGCCCAGAGCTGTATAGATAAAATAATAAATGAGCAATTTTGATCCATAAATCAAAGCTGTGCATTTAAAATTGATGAAAGAGAAAGTTGGGTTTTCTTACTGCATGTGTCTTTTAAGCAGTTATATATTTTATCAGCTTTTTTTTTCTTAAAAAAAATCATTTCCTTTTCTCTTCCTGAAAACCCTTTAGACTAATAGAAACAGGACAACAATTTGCTCATAAGAGTAGAAGAGGAGCAAAGACATGTGAGGTGGTGCTTGAAATAATACATTTCAGAGCTGGCTTACCCAGTGAAACCTGCAGTAGCATTGTCCAAGAACTGCGACGAGAAAGCTCCCTGGACACCTGTGCACTCCGTTTTCAGTAAAGGCGCGGTGTGATAGTAGGAGCAAGATTAGGGAGAAGGAAGGAAAGCAAGTCAGACATGTCTTCCCATAATTTTCATCCTTTATTGACATAAATACTGTTAATAGTGGTTTAAACATCTGAATGAGTGACCACGCTATAGTTTAGAGACTCTTCAGGGTGAAACCTAAAGTAAAACCAAAGAATCCATTTCTGACACTTGACCAATAAAGTCTACACAGACTAAGACAGGGAGGCTGGGAGGGAGACGGGGAAGAAGGCAAGAGAGAAAAAGAGACCAGGGAACAGGGAACTATTCGACCCAACCAGTCAATGAGGTTCATTTAGAAAGCTGTTTTCACAAATACACCAGGTTAGGCTGAATTTGGGAAGTGTTGGTGGCACACTGGGTAAGTGCCACAGCTGCTAACCCAAAAGGTCAGAAGTTCAAATCTGCCACGTACTCCTTGGAAACTACGGGGCAGCGCAGTTCTACTCTGTCTGCAGGTTCGCCGTGAGTCAGAATCAATGCAACAGCAGTGGGTTTGGTTGGGGGTTAGTTTCAGTTTGTAGCCCTTTGTTAAAGGTTAATTAAAGCATTGTGAACAATACCTTAGAAAAGTCTTGGCGTTCATATTAAAGTTCAGCAGAAATAGAGTAACCACCCAACTTACTGTCCAAACTGAAACACTTTTGAGTATGGAAAGGAGAGCTATTAACTAAGTTAGGGTACAGGTACAGTAGGAAACCTAAGGGTTGCCCTACTCACATTTTTTTTTTTTTTTTACACTGACGGACTTAACCCTCTGCTTGAAGTGATATAGCAAGAAAACAGGACTTGAGTCAGACAGATCTGAGTTCAGATCCAGGTCTATGACCTTGAAAAAGTCATATAAACATTCTGAGCCAAAGTTTCTTCATTTTGCTGAGGTCTTTTGAGTATTTTTTAAGATAAAATTACATTTACAAATTATCTGGCACATAGCAAGCACTTAGTAAATTGAAACTACTCTTTCTATTATTGTGGTACCACTACCCACATTAGAACAAGGATGATTCCTTTATATGGCAGAGGCATCACTCAGCGCAAGTTCTCCATGCACCAGAGAGGCAGATGATGCTACACTAGGCGCAACACCTCAACCCACTTGCTCCGGAGGAGGGAGCCTATTTCCATAGTTTTCATAGCCAAAGCCAAGTGCCGTCGAGTCGGACATAGGCTGGATGTAATCATGTACGGACTAAGAAATAAAGATAAATGGGCATCTGTTGACTCAAATTCAAATAAATAAAGACATTCATATATAAAGATAGAAAAGTCCTTATAATGGGAATATATTCAAGGAGCTTAAACCCTTTTTCTACACTTTGGCATAGCTGCAGATTTCCAAGAAATATCTACTTACATTCTGCATTTCACTGGGAATTTCTGTTTTTAAAAAGACAGTTTATCACTGTCTAGGCTGAAACTGTATGTCCCCAAGTGAAAGCATGTTTTTCAGGTTTCTTGAAAAAATATTTGCAGTTAATTTGGGTAGTTTCTGCTGTTAATTTGTATTTTAAAATTCAGGCACCTTATTTGGCTATATTGAATAAATAGCGCAGAGAAGTGACAGATTTGCACATTATTTGTTCCATGTAATAATCAATGAAGAAATGCTTCTCATGAGGTAACAAACTATTCAAATACTGCCCAAATCCAACAAAGCATTAGTGACTGCAGAAATTTCCGTGGCCATTCTTTTAACTCAGAAAACCACTAACCTAATCAGACTGTCTCCTTATTTGGGGTCTGCTTTACATATTGAATGACTGTCTTCACAAACTAAAAAAATTAACTAACAAAACTCCCAAACCTGAGGTTAGCTAGAGCCTCTCAGTCTTGCAGCATTTTTCCCACTTGGCTCGAGCAGGCATTTCTCACCATACCTCAAACACTCTCCTTTCTCGAAAAACAGAAACACAGACAGGAGCACAAAGACATACATGTGGGAACCACAAGAATAGACACGAATTGTTTAACAAAAAAGGAATCAAAAGAATGGCCAGTAATACTCTAGGGCTTCTTCTATGATGTTATTTACATTCTGGAGACATTATATAAAAGGTGCACCTAAGTAACAATAAACTGAATGGTATGGAGGTGAGTGGGAGTGAAAAAAAATTTTCTATATAACAGAAGGAGAACAAAGTCCAAACCATCAGCCAGCCAGTGATCTAGTCTACCAAAAACAAAGGGCCTGATTATTCTCACTGATAAGTCTCTTGTGATATCATGCGGGTATAACCTGTATTTTTATCCTCATCGAAAAAATCATCTAGTATAACATTATAAAAATGATACTGAGAATAGTGACAGTGCTCCCAGTCGCTATTAGAAAAGTATTGAGAAACACTTTGTGAAAACGATGGTCAAATCCTTTTGCAAATGTGATGTGTTAAGCAATGACAATAAAATTGGCATTGTTGTTCTCCTGGCTGTTAATAACAAACAGGAAGTCAAAATGCACATTCATTCATTTTTAGTTTGCAGCATTGCTTTTCTAGCATTTCTCACTCCTGCACGCAGTCTCCCGTTTCATTCTTAACTTATTAGAAAGCAGTACAGGAGACATGAATACTAAAACAGCCAATACAAAAAACATGCTTCTTGCACTTTGCGGGCCCTAAATCCATGGCACAGAGATCCAAGTAAATAATTCCCCAAGGCCACCGGGCACTTTTCATAACATACCAAAGTTGCCGTGATGTCCACATGTGATCACCCCAGGAGGCAGCATCTGAAGTGCTGCCGATTGCATTTTCAGTCTCCATTGACCGAGATCTTTACTGGTGGTAAAGGTGTTCCCAGGAAATAATTTCCTTTTTCCAGTGTTTCAGAAAAGAGATTCTACTATCTGGGTGTTACTTTGTTGCTCTCTCTAGACAACAGCAGGAAAAAAAATCTTCAAAATATAGATTTATCCTTCCTCGTGCCTATGATAATTTCCTTCTAACAAGGTTGGGATGAAAATCGGAAAATCTAAGTTAAAAAGGCTGCTTCCTGTTTTTGACCATTTAAGTTCCCTGTGTTCCAAGTGGAAACCCCAGGAGTGAAGTGGTTAAATGCTATGGCTGCTAACCAAAAGGTCTGCAGCTGCCCCTTGGAAACTCCATAGGGCAGTTCTGTTTTGTTCTGTGGGGTCGCTATGAGTTGGAATTGACTCAACAGCAAAGGTTTTTTTGTTTTTTTGTTAGAAGTAGGATAAATGCCTTTTTTGCTCTTTCGTTTGGTTGATTTGCATGTGTTCTCTCTGTAGTACAAGGATTTGGAGTCCCTGTTTTCCAATCATAGAAAATAAAGGAAACCATTGTGCAGAGATTTCCTAGATTGTCTCCTCTGTTCTACGGGGGACATTTAACTTGATTCCTCCTATACAGTAGGAGTTTCTGTGGTTGGTTGGCCTCAGTTTCTTTTAGGAGAATCACAGAGATCAAAAAGCTGGTCAATTCTTTGTACTTTTTCAACATATTTTTCAAAAATTTGAAGGAATAGTACTGTGCAAACTGTATGTAAGACGTGGAACTTCAGTATCAAAAATGAAATATAGGTGTGATCATATTCAATATCCAAGCAACGGAGGATGGTTGTTTGCTGATTGTTCAGGAAATGGTAAACTTGCATGTGGATTTATGGCATTGGACTTCATTTTTTGGTCTTTGTACTTTTTAATTTGGATTCATTTATTTGAGAATATGTTGAGAAAAAGTCAATTTAGTCAAAAGTTAATAACCATTTCTTATAATTACTGTTTTGAAGAAATAAAAAGTATACTTTAGCTGCAAGCCTGTTTCTGTTGTTCATCTTATCATTATTACCCAAAACAAAACTCCACAAGTTATTTAATTTCGTTCCTAGAAAGGTTGGTTGAGTCTGTAGATGGTGCATTTCTGATTGCACAACAACTTCAGAAAGTGGTTTGGTACTTCCGGAATAACTCTGACAGTGCTTGCGGAGAATTTAGACTTGTTCGCAGATCTTGTTCCCTCATTTAGCAAATTCTTATTGAATATCTATTCTGTGCTGGATGGTGGGGTATTATATAAATAGAATAACCTCTCCCCTTGAGAATCTAAGGAGGCAATTACAATACAGCTAAGATACAGAGAAAGCACAGTATACTGTGGGGGCACAAGAAGTCTTTAGGTGGTGCAAACAGTTAAGTGTACAGCTGTTAACTAAAAGGTCATGGGTTCCGATCCACTTAGAGGAACCTGGGGAGAAAGACCTGCTGATCTGCTTCTAAAAGGTCAGGGTCCTTATGCTCTGAAGCATATGGAATTGCCATGAGTTGAAACTGACTCAGTGGCAATGCATTTGTTGTTTTTTTATTTGTATGCTTGGTAATCCAAACACGAGAGAACAGGCAAACTTCCCTCCAAGCGACCCATAAATCTGGAAAAATAGGTAGGAATTATCTAGACAAAGAAGTTAATGGGAAAGTATTTCAGCAAGATAGCTCATATATAAAGACGAAAGTCATCACCGTTCATTATTTTGTCATATTGTGGGGATTTACACACTGCAGTGATGCTGGAAGCTATGCACCCAGTATTTCAAATACCAGAAGGCCAATCTTGGTAGACAGGTTTCAGTGGAGCTTCCAGGCTAAGACAAGCTATGAAGGACTTGGCCATCTACTTTGAAAAAACTGGCCAGTGAAAACCTAGTGAATAACACAGAACATTGTTTGGTACAATGCTGGAACTTGAGCCTCTCAGGTTAGGAGGCATTCAAAATACGACTTTGGAAGAGCTGCCTTCTCAAAGGAGAGTCAGCTTAATGACATGAATGGAGTCAAGCTTTAAGACCTTCATTTGCTTGTGTGATATAATGACAACAAACAGGTGCAAACATCCATTAATATTCAGAATGTGGAATGTATGAAGTGTGAATCTAGAACAGTTGGAAGTTGTCAAAAATGAAATGGTACACATAAAAATGGATATTCTAAGCGTTAAACCAAAGCCTACTGCTGTTGAGTCAATTCCAACTCACCCTATAGGACAGAGTAGAACTGCTTCATAGAGTTTCCAGTGAGTACCTGGTGGGTCTGAACTGCTGGCTTTTTGGTTAGCAAACATAGCACTTAACCACTACACCACCAGGGTTTCACATTCTAGGCATTAGTCAGCTGAAATGGACTAGTGTTGGCCAATTTGATTCCGACAGTTATGTGATCTGCTATATTGGGAATGACAAAGATGAATGGCATAACAGTCATTGCCAAAAAAGAGCATTTCAAGATCTGTCTTGAAGTACAGTGCTGTCAGTGATAGGATATATACCTACGAGAAAGATCAGTTAATATAACTGTTATCCAAATTTACCCATCAACTACTAATACCAAAGACAAAGGAATTCAATATTTTTACCAACTTCTGCAGTCCAAAATTGATAAAACATGCACTCAAAATGCAGTCAAAATTACTGGCAATTGGAATGTGAAAGTTAGAAAAACAGAAGGACCAGTAGTTGGAAAATATGGTGTTGGTGATAGAAATGATGCTGGAGATTGTATGATAGAGTTCTGCAAGACTAATGACTGATTCGCTGCAAATACCTTGTTTCAACAACATAAACAGTGACTACACATGGACCTCGATGGATGAAATGCATGCAGGAATCAAATCAACTACATACATGGAAAGAGACAACGGGAAAACTCAATATCATCAGTCAGAACAAGGCCAGAGACTGACTACAGAACAGACTATCAACTGCTCATATACAAGTTGAAGTTGAAGCTGAAGAAAATTAAAATGAGACCATGAGTGCCAAACAACCTTGAGCATATTGCACCTCAACTTAGAGACCATCTCAAGAATAGATGTGACACATTGAGCATAAATAACTGAAGATTAGATGAGTTGTGAGACAACATCAAGGCCATCATAGATGAAGAAAGCAAAGGGTCATTAAAAAGACAGGAAAGAAAAGACCAAAATGGATATTAGAAGAGACTATGTAACTTATCCCTGAAAATAAAGCACCTAAAGCAAAGAAATGATGAAGTAAAAAACTGAATAGAAAATCTCAAAGGGTGGTTCAAGAAAGCAAATTATTATAATGAAATGTACAAAAGACCTGGAATTAGAAAATCAAAACACACAGTACAGGGAAGGTCAGTACAACTGGACTCAACCAAAAGCTAACAAGTTTCCTGAACAAAACGAAACACTTCAAAAGACAGAATAGCAGGGGCTTGATCTGGAGAACACGGTTTTAGGGAACATGTAGATCAACCGATATAGCAAAGTTTATTAAGCAAATATTCTGGACTCCACTTTGTTGAGTGGCAACTTGGGTCTTAAAAGCTTGCCAGCCAACATCTAAGATGCATCAATTGGTCCCAACCCACTTAGAGCAAAGGAGAATGAAGAAGACCAAAGTCACAAGGAAAATATTAGGCCAAGAGACAAAAGAGCTACATAAAGCAGAGACTCCATCACCCTAAAACCAGAAGAACTAGATGGTACCTTCTTGCCCTCAATGACCTCCTTGACAGGGAAGACAACAGATCCTGGTGGAACAGAAGAAAAGTACGGAGCAGAACTCAAATTCACAGAGAGAGACCAGACTTAATAGTGTGACTGAGACTGGAGAAACTCCTACAGCCATGGCCCCATGCACTCTGTTAAACCAGAACTAAAACCATTCCTGAAGCCCACTCTTCAGACAAAGATTAGAGTAGGCTACAAAACATAAAACAATACTCATGAAGAGGGTGCTTATTGGCTGAAGCAGATACGTGACACCAAATGAGTGGCTCTTGTCTCGAGGAAGGATGAAAAGGCAGGAAGGGGCAGGAGCTGGTTGGGGGGACATGGGAAACCTGAAGTAGAAAGGGACAGTGTGCTGCCACATTACAGGGACCGCAGCTAGTGTCACATAACAGTATGTGTACACGTTTTTGTATGAGGTTAACTTGCACTATAAACTTTCACCTAAGGCACAATCTGAAAAAAAGAAACAAAGGCCATTCAACCAAAAATCGAAAGAAGGCATGCTTAGTATTTCTGCAGCTGGAAAAAGTGAAGAAAAAATTCAAGCCTCAAGTTGTAATACTGAAGGATTCTATGGGCAGAGTATTGAATGTCGCAGGGAGCATCAAATGAAGATGGAAAAAATACAGAGTCACTATACCAAAATAAATTGCTCAACATTCAATCATTTCAGGAGGTAGGATCTGATCACAGACTGGTAATATCAAAGAAAGAAGTCCAAGCTTCACTGACGGTACCGGCAAAAAAAAAAAAAAAAAGTCCCCAGGTATTGACAGAATACCAATAGAGAGATTTCAACAAACAGATGCAGTGTTGGAATTGCTCACTGATCTTTGCCAAGAAACTTAGAAGACAGCCACCTGACCAACTGACTGGAAGAATCTCATATTTGAGCCCATTCAAAAGAAAGGTGATCCAACAGCATGTGGAAATTTTGAAACAATATCATTAATATCTGTCACATAAAAGTAATTTTTTGCTGAAGGTACTTCAAAAACAGTTACAGCAGCACACTGCCAGGGAAATGCCAGGAGTTCAAGCTGGATGCAGAAGAGAATGTAAAGTGAAATCACTGGTATCAGATGTGGCTTGTCTGAAAGCAGAGCATGCAGAAAGATGTTTACCTGAGTTTTATTGGCTATGCAAAGTCATTAGACTGTGTGGCTCATAAGAAATTATGGATAACATTGTGAAGAATGGAACTCCAGAACATTTAATTTTGCTTTTGCGGAATCTTTATGTAGACCAAGAGGATACTACATGATTTAAAATCAAGGAAGGTATGTATCAGAGTTGTATCCTTTCAGCAAACTTTGTTGATCTATATTCTGAGAACATAATACCGAAAGCTGGACTATATGAAGACCACAGCATCAAGATTGGTGGAGACTCATTAACAACCTGTGATATGAAAATGACACAACCTTGCTTGCCTGAAATGAAAAGGACTTGAAGAACTTCTTTATGCAGATCAAAAAGTATGGTACAGATCACATCTGAACATGAACAAAATGAACTTTCTCACAACTAGGTCAATAAGCAATATCATGACAAATGGAGGAAATATTGAAGTTTCAAGGATTTCATTTTATGTGGATCCACACTCACTGCCTGTGGAAGAGCAGTCAAGAAATCAAACGACATATTTCATTGGGAAAATCTGCTGTAAAAGAACTCTTTAAAGTGTTAAAAAGCAAAGACATTACATTGAGGACTAAGATGGACCTAACCTAAGCCGTAGTATTTTTAGTCGCCTCACCTACCGCAAAAGCTAGACCATGGATAAGGAATGCTAAAGAAACGATGCCTTTGAATTATGGTGTTGGCAAAGAATATTAAATATAATACAGATTGCAAGAAGAACAAACAAATGTGTCATGGAAGAAGTACGGCCAGAATGTTCTTTAGCAGCAAGAATGGCAAGACTTTTTCTCACACTCCTTGGATACGTTATCAGGAAAGATCAGTCCCTAGACAAGGATATGGTACTTGGTAAAGTAAAGGATCAGCAGAGAGGAAGATGTCAAAGAGATGGACTGACCAGGTGGCTGCAAAGATGTGTTCAAGCGTAGCAATGGCTGTGAGGATGCTTCAGAAGTAGGCAATGTTTTGTTCTATTGTACACAGGGTCTCTAGGAGTTAGAACAGTCTCGATGACATCTAGTGACAAAACAAAGGTAAGAGAGAGTAAAGTACCTTTTAGGCACTGAAAGAAATGTGTGTGTTTAGAAGCAAGTCTGTCTGTGACGGAGCTAAAGGATTTTCCAGGAATATGTGGGACTATTTCAAGGAATTGTTAAAACGGATTCAATAATTGAGAATGAAGAGTAATTTGTGTTTTCACTATTGAGGAAACAGTGATTTATGGTTTTATACAATGCCATAATATTTGATTTCTCTCATCTTGGAACTTATTTCAGTTCCTGGAGTAATTAGTATCCTTGACTTTGGACAAAGGAGAAAGAGAATTGTGTTTGGACTTTTCAAATATGCCAGCATCTAATTTTACCTTCAATGAGCTCAATTCTAATTTGAGATACATGGCTGCACATTGCTATATATCTTGAATTATTTGCTACTGTGTATTCATGCACCAGTGGATTAGTGGATTTTTCATAGATTTTTAAAAATAAGTGTGGTGGTCACTCCAAATACTGTATTGCCTGTACTTCAAGTGCCTAGAAAAACCAGTCAACATTATTTGACCATCTCTCACTCATTTATGGTTTATACCTCCCTTAAATGTAGCAATTGCTTTTTCTCCAGAGAACACTGTTTACAAATAACTCCGTTGCCTTCTTTACACATAAACTGTGATATTTGCTAGAGAGTCTGGTACAAAGGAGGCATGAGTCATTAGGACTGTTTAAATTTGCTCTGTGTTATTACTAGGAAAGATGAAAACTAAGTCTAGCAAAGCATGGGATATAAGTGCTGAAAGACTAAGTGATCTCCTGGTCCAGCCTTCCCATTTTGCACATTCGTTTCATTCATTCAGATATAACCTACATCTTCTATGTAATAGGAAATGTACTAAGCACAAAGAACACAATATTGAGTCCAAACAGGAAGCAGGATACCCTTACTGAGCTTAGAGTTTGGTGGGGAGGCCAATATGAATGAATAGTCCCATACAGTAACATGTATTAATAAGCTGTGATAGTGCTCTGAAGAAATGGTACTAAATATGTAAGATTTTGTTAGGGTTCATGGAAGATATCACCAAAAAGTGACATTTGAGCTGAGAAATGGATAAGAAGGAGTTGAGCAGGTAAACAGGTGAAAATGGGAGAGAAGCTCATCCCAGATTGATTAACAGCAAGTGTAAAGACTCTGCCAAAACAAAGGGCATGATTGAATTCAAAGGGTGAGGAGGAAGGAGAGATGAGACGTGGTAAAAGATGGATGCAGAAACCAGAAACTTTCATGTCAGATTATAGGTTCTGGTCTTTATTTTAGTTGATGCAAAGATAGGAGGTGTTTTTCCCAGAGTCATGTGATACAGTAGTAGCAGAATGAGGAACAGAGCGCTGGTCTCTAGTCCCATCAGATAGTGTCGCCTTGGGTACTACACCAGTCTCTCTCACCAATAAGTGCCATTAGTCAAAAGAGTCCAAGCAGATGAATGAGATTCAGTCTGTGCTAATCCACTTCATCCACGGAAATTCAAAATGTCCATGGCATAGTACCATGTTCGCAGAACAACTGTTGTTACTATTAGGTGCTGTTTAGTCCATTTGTAATTCACAGTGACCTTACAGAGTAGAACTGCACATAGGGTTTTCTAGACTGTAATCCTTACAGAGACAGACTGCCAGATCATTTTCCTACAAAACAGCTGGATGTGTTCTAACAGCCAACTTTTGGTGGGGGTTGTTTGTTTTGTTTCTTAATTGTGCTTTAGGTGCAGCTTTACAGGGCAAATTAGTTTCCCACTCAATAGTTTATACACAGAATGTTCTATAACATTGGTTGCAATCCCTGTAATTAGCCAGCATTCTCTTCATTACCACCTGAGTTCCTGTTTCATTTCATCTGCTAGTAACCAACCTTTCGGTTAGCAGCCAAGCACTTCAGCACTTCACCAGGCTCCTGGAATAGAACTAGCATAGGTTAACCGAATGAAGGTTCTACTACTAGAGATTAAGAGGAGTCCCAGGATGGTGCAGATGGTGAAGCACTCAGCTGCTAACCAAAAGTTTGGAGGTTTGTGTCCTCTGAAGGCTACTCAGAATGAAGTCCTGATGGTCTACATATGAGAAGTCAGCAGTTGAAAATGGAATGGAGCACTCGTACTCCAACACACATGGAGTCACCATGAGTCAGAACTGACACGATGGCAGCTGGTCTCGTTTTAGAGATCAAGAACAAAATCTTGGTTTGTGGCCTAAGCTGCAAATTATGATGTTTAAGTGACAAAATTTGCATTTAAGATGATTGAAAGCCATTAATCCGATGCAACTTTCTTGACATTTTAATTCTGTCTGAGAAGCAGCATAGTGTCAAAAATGAAATTTGAAACTAGACACATACATAGCTCTGTGTATATATGTGTGTATACACATACGTCTTTGGGGCAGACTACTCTAAATTGAAATACACAACCAGATTTTTACTAACTGTGTGACTTTGGTCAAGATGCTATTCTCTGTTCCTAAATTTTCTCATTTGAAAATTAAAAACAGGATAATTGTATTCACCTTATCCAGCCGATGAGCTCCCTGCAGGTGAGCTCATTCTAACTCACAGTGACGCTGTACAGAGGCAGACTGCCACCTCTTCCTCCCACAGAATAGCTAGTAGATTCAAACCACCAGCCTGTTGGTTAGCAGCCAGCCACGTTAACCACTGTGCCGCCAGGGCGCCCTATTCACCTCAAAGTGTTATTATAAGAATTAAATAATACAAATCAAGCTCAAAGTTCAGGATGCTGACTCAGCTCATCATATTTGAAATTCAAGGAAATAAAGGCAGTATAGAGAAGTTCTCATAAGGTAAACATTCTAAGAGCTTAAACCCTTTCTCTATACTCAGACATTGCTATAGTTATGAATGGAACATCTACTGTTCAGCGTATTCTCCCTCCTGTAGCTCACTGGTGGTACAAACTGTTTGCTCTCGGCTGATAACCAAAAGGCTGGCGGTCTGAACCCACCAAATGGCACTGCAGAAGAAAGATCTGGGAATCTGCTTCCATAAGGATTCCATCCAACAAAATGCTGTGGAGCTCAATTCTACCTTGCAGCACCATGAGGCAAAATCAGTTCTGCAGCAGCATGTTTTATTTTCTCCTTCCTGTGCTCAAAGTTCACTCCTACCTCTTCCCAAGGGGAGATCACCCAAAAGTCCCTTCTAGTCAGAGCATCAAACTCAATGTCAAAGATCCCTGGACGATGGGGTTGTCACATAGCAGGCTTATCTGTGACCCCTCTTGACCCAGAAACAAATAAAAAGCCAACTTACTTAGTCACCTTGCACATGAGGCACAGTGGTAAAATAGGGACAGGATCACCACCATGAACACTCCCATTAAGAAAGAACAAAGAAATTTAGCTGCCTAGCTAACTGAAGTGTTGACAGCTGTAATACAGCAGCCACTTTTTGGAAAGCCTGTGGGGCAGTTCTGTTCTGCCCTACAGGGCCGTTATGAGTCAGAGCTGACTTGATGGCAGTAGGTTTTTATCCGTGCGGTGGGTTGTGTTCCTCAGTTACTGCCCTCCCTAGTTCTGCTCTGGAGCTCTAGTGGCACAGTCCTTAAATGCTTGGCTGCTACCCCAGGAGGTCAGCAGTTCAAATTCTGTACATGTCATTTGTTCGCCGTGACCCTCCCACCCCCACCCCTCCCGCTCCGTCCTGCGGGAGATTCTCCACTTCTGTTATCCTCCTTGGCCATGTCCAGAGTGAGCCTAAGTCATGCCCTACCTGGGAGTGGAAGAGTTTTCCAAGGAAATTGTCTGTCTGTAGACATCTGGGCAACAATGGTCATTTTAAGTCTGTAATTATCACAGCATCTCTCAGTCCAGGCTGGTGGTTCTTTTGGTAATAATTCTCTAGAAAGCTTAGTTGTCTTCTTACGTTTCAGTCAGCTCCATGGGCCAGTAACTGTGACCACATTTCTTTTTTCACATACTTCTTAGACTTTTTTCTCTTTGTTTTCTTGTCTGTTTTTCACACACATGCATACACAAGCACACACATACACATATAATCTTATTATTCTATTATTAATCCTATTATTCTATTATTCTCTCTCTATATTTATTTACCTACCAGACCTCAGTGAGAAAGCAACTTTTTACTCCTTTGCCTGAGATAGAAGGATTTACTGGGGTATCTCACCCTTAGTTAAAACTTTCTTGTAAGACATTCTAACTCAATGAAATCTCTGTCACCAAGCTCACTTTCAGTTTGCCTTTAAAACTGTCCTAAGCATTATCTTGTCCGAGGGTCGAAATGCATTACGTCTTCCGCTGCTGCATGCCCCTGCATTTCTGGACTTTTATTGCCTCTCAATCCCAGTTGTAACTAGGTCAGTTCTTTTTCGAAATCATCACTTTCTTTGCGCTTGTCAGCTACAGCCAGCAGCATCCCATGCACACTGTCAAAATTCTGTTTTCCAATGTTAGAGGTAGAAGTTTATTAAATGACTTATTAACCTTCCAAGTAATGACAGGGAACAGTTTTACCAACTGATTGTCTACCTCATATCGTGGGTTTCCATCCTTCTACCTTCCAAAATCTGCTTCTTAATCATCAGCTAGTAGACCTTCTTGCCACCCATACCTAAATCAGCTAGATTAGGAAAGGCTGGACTGGGCAGTTGTACCAACAGTCTCAAAATCTCAGACGCTTATATGAGTAAACACTGATTTCTTTTCATGTCACTTGTCTGTGGCAGGTTAGCTGGTGGCACTGCTCCAGAGCTTCCTATTCTGGCACTCAGACTGATGGAAACTCCACTATTTTTGGCATGCCACCATAGCCATGAGAAGACAGAGAAAAATGTCACCCTGCAACTTTTAGCTTCTGCCCAGAATTGACACATTTCACTGGCAAAGACAATTATTTGGCCACATTTAATGTCAAAGTGGTTAGAAAAATATAATCTTCCCAGAGTCTCAAAAGAAGGATAATCAAATGGTAGCCTAATGATTACAATAAGGTACCTCTATGTTCAACAGATATTTGATTCCTTATTCTTGTCATATGCAAAATATGATTACTCCTCTTTTGAGAAATACATATTATCGGACTAGAGAATATATACATTTTTCTATCACGTACTGTGTCAGCATCGTTAGTATGAGGACAAATATTAATTCCCAGATTAGATAACTCTACATTAAAGGAAATGAGCCCTGGTGGCACAATGGTTAAGTGCTCCACTGCTAACACCAAGGTTGTCAGTTCAAACCCAGCCAGTGGCTTCATGGGAGATAGACCCATCAATCTGCTGCTATAAAGATTATGACCTAGAAAAATCTACAAGGCAGTTCTAGTCTGTCAAGAGGGGTGATTAGGAATCAAAATCTACTCAATGGCACTTAACATCAACAACTTGTTAAAGTTCTAAAACACCTTCCAAATGTTATCATGCACTTGCAGTGAAATTTTTCAAAGGCTGACACCCTCTAATAGTTTAAAGGTGTCTGAGTTTATATTATTTTCATTGCTTCCACTACTGTCTATAACCTATGTGCAATACAGCTATGCAAATATTATATGTAATCTATATATAATATGGAAAACCTAATGGCATAGTAGTCAAGTGCTACATCTGCTAACCAAAAGGTAGGCGATTCAAATCCACTAGGTGTGCCTTGAAACCTCTGTGAGGCAGCTCTACTCTGTCTTATAGCTATGAGCTACAATCAACTCCACAACCGTGGGTTTAGTTTTTTTTTTTTTGGTTTGATATACAGTACAGTTATGCAGATTTGTATGCAGGCGGATATTATATAAATAAACATAACCCACATAGAACAGAATGATTTTCGGAGAACTCGTTTTTAAAAAATGACTTTCAAAAAACTACAGCTGTAAAAATTAGAAGATAATTGAGATGAAGGATTATTACATGAAAATATCTTCATATAACTGAAAGAGTAATTGAGGCAAATTCCAAATAAGTAAAGTTTTTCTTTTTAGAGCCGTGTGATGATTCTTTGGTGGAGTTAGGAACGAAACTTATATTTCATGACTATCCATCCAGTTAGAATTTTTAGTTTTGTCCATCATACCCCAAACGGCCCCTTTACTGGGGAATGATCACTCTATAGGCACATATTTATTCTCATTACGTGCTGCTGATGACACAAACATCTATGCTTCATGACAGATACCTTAGGATTGGGCCACAATAAACATGAAGTATGGTTTCATCTAACGGGAGGGCTGAGCAAGCGTCTCCCTGTGTGTGTGTCTGGGATGTCAAGACAAACTACTCTACTGCTCCTTATTAAAAAACAAACAAACAAAACAAAACATTGTTTTAGAGTCAATTTTGACTCATAGTGACCCTACAGGACCGAGAAGGACTACCTTATAGGGTTTCCAAGGAGTGCCTGGTGGATTCAAACTGCCACCTTTTTGGTTAGCAATCACAGTTCTTAACTACCACACTACCAAGGTTTCCAGTGCTCCTTGTACCAAACCAAAGATCAAACCCGCTGATACTGAGTCGATTCTGACTCATAATGACCCTAAGTAGTGTGTCTAATTGTTAATCCTACTGACATGCCTTGTTTGGCCAGTAAGTCTTAAGTAATTAATTTATTTTTTAGGAATTGAGATTGAATTCCAGTTATTTAGCTAGAGCAGTAATCATTGTGACTTTCAAAAACCAAAATCTTTCCACATTTTTCTGTTGAGAATCACAAAGCACTTTCAGCAAACCCTACTGCTAAGGCAATGATGTATCACTTTCACTTTCATTATATGTTTTTAATCAGAGCGTGACTTCACACTAGACAAAGCGATGCTTTATGCATGGTCTCACTTGTTTTTGCTAAAATCTCTTGACATGATTAATTTTACTTTAATGCTTTTGTCTTGTTGTAATGGTAAGGGTGATGGGTATAAACCAGGCAAAACTACATGCTTTTCCATTATAATGCCTCTGAGCATTAAAAATATCTTAGATGAAAAGGAAAAAAAAAAAATCACAGGAGACTGGTCCAACTGGAATTAAATTTCTTGCTACCTGAACACAGAGTACATGAGATTTAAAAAAAAAAAAAAAAATGATTCAGTCATTGTTTTTAGTTTTATTTGGGGTATTTTTACAGCAA
Organism: Heterohyrax brucei; assembly: GCA_028571685.1. Classification (NCBI taxonomy): domain Eukaryota; kingdom Metazoa; phylum Chordata; class Mammalia; order Hyracoidea; family Procaviidae; genus Heterohyrax; species Heterohyrax brucei. The sequence goes on along the minus strand of CM053152.1, from coordinate 41,564,063 downwards.
TTTATTCATCTGTATGATTAGATGTGAAGAGGAGGAGGGAGATGGTCGCTCACAGATTTCTTGATCTCCTTCATTGCTCTGCAGCATTTACCTCCTTCACACTGTTAAGGTACCAAAATATTAACCGCTTCTATAGAAGGTGGATCTCAGCCAGATCAGAGCAAAGCAGGCTCTGCTTTTCCACAGGGATGCCTGACATTTAAGATTAACTAGGTTTCGGCTGTACTAATTTTCAGTCTTAAAGAATTAATACAAGATCCCTTGTCCAAATTACAGAAAAGCAGTGCTGTAGATGACTTAAAGGAGAACAATAGCCCCTTCAACAAGTGAGAGACACAATCTCAGCAGCTGTAGAAGTATCGATTCCACAATATTCCCTTTTCCTTTTGTCCTTAATAGATTCTGGGGATGCTTATCTACATTACAAGAGTACAGTCATTTCCTTTTTTCTTCAGAACCTGTCTGCTTGCTTTGCTTGCCTACTAAATAAGTTCCATCACAATAAAAACATTTCCTAGATGAGTGCTACATCTGCTAGAACCTTCTGGGATGATGAAAAGCTTCTATATTTGTGTTGACCAGGATGTCGGCCACACACCACTTGTGGCTGTTGAGAATATCTAATACAGCTGGTGTGGCTGAGCAACTGAATTTCTAGTCTTATTTAACCTGAATGAATTTAAATTTAAATAAGTCCCTGTGGTGAGCTTATTTAGCACAGCTCTGAAGAGCTGGAAGCTACGTGATGTGTGCGGTTACACAGAGGTGATGTCTGCCATCCCTGCCCTGTTGAGCCAAATCTGTTTTCTTACAGGCAAGGGTAGAAAAAAGGGGATGTCCATGATACAATTCAAAGAACACCTGAGTCGCATATGTGTGTCTATCCTAGGACTGGGATTTCACTGTTAGGCTTCCCATTCTCTCCTCCCACAAGTACCAGCTACCCTTCAGTCAGCTCTGACTTGTGGCAACCCAGTGTGCATCTGAGTAGAACGGTGCTAACCGTGGCCGATTTGGGGGAAGTCGACGGCCAGGCCTGTCTTCCGAGGATCCTCTGGGTGGATGCACATCTCTCATCTTTCGTTCGTCAGCCATGTGTGCTAACCATTAGCATCACTCAAGGACTCCTCCTCAGCAAGTCCCCATGCTTTGATCTCTGCCACCTACCAAATGACACATGTAAGGAAAGAATAGAATGGACAGTTATTAGACACTATACTGTGTGTTATGTATCCATTCTATGAGCTCCACTTGCGTTATGTATTCATGTAGTTCTCAGCACCCTCTACCTCTAGGGTAATACTAAAAAAAAAACCAAACCCATTGTTGTCAAGCCAGTTCTGACTCATGATGATCTTATAGGACAGAGAAGAACTGCCCCATAGGGTTTCCAAGACTGCAATCTTTCCAGAAGCAGACTGCTACATCCATTTCCTATGGGGCACAGAGCAGCTGGTGGAATTGAACTGCCAGCTTTTCAGTTAGCAGCCAATTACTGGGCCACCAGAGCTCCTCTGTGGTGAGAGACACCGTTATTGTCTCTCTTTCACATGACAAACTGGAGGCACAGATACATTAAGTATTTTGTTCAGGGTCACATGGATGGTGAATGACAGACCCAAAATTTGCACCCCGATAAGGCTCCAGAGCTTCTCCTCTTTCAGTCCCTCATCACTGTGGTTCTAACAGAGTGCATGTTAGGAGAGTTAAAGGCAGAACAAGACTGGAGCGACTTACAGTATTTTGCTTAGAATAAAGCTAAATAGAATATATTAGGAGCCTAAACATGCAGGTTCATTTGTTAAACCTCTCCACTACTCCTTTTGCTATTAGTTGAAGGTTAAAGAAAGAATATAACACTGTTATTTTTAGGTGAAAATTGTGTTAGAATGAGGTGACAGTTACTTTCAGTGGATTTGTAGCTCCTGCTACTGCTTCCTGTGGGTACCTCCTCACTCTCAAAAATCATAATTGTAAGGTCTGTGTTCCAAGACACAATTTTCTAGGGAGGGAAATCTTGGCAGTTATGCTCTCTCAGGTTGCCTGGCCCCGCTTATACAGTCTGTGGTATATTGCTAAATCTCAAATCTTTGTTTCCTGTTCATTCATAAATTCATTTGAAGCTGTCCATTACTATAATCATTAACTTGACCAAATATCAGTAGCTGCTCTTGAGTGTCCATAAACATTTGCTGGCATTCAACTGTTTATTCCATTTGGGAGCTTTCATTTCTCAGAAAGTAATCAAGAATCCTTTTTTTCTTTATTCTTGTCAAAAACTTGAGTCATTTTCTTCACGTTTCAGTCTCTCTTCACTGTGGTTCAAAAAAGTGATGATCAAAAAAGATGGATGTACTGATGAATGAAGGTGGAATGCAATGGTTGTTTTCTTGCCATTTTATCGTTAAATTTGCAGTGGTTTGATATTCCATATTGTGTTTGTCACCAGTATGTTTCTAGATCTAATTAGGAAAATGATCATTGACTGTTCTCATAATTTACATGTATCTTTAATGTCCATTTCAGTTGCTAATCTCGACGTCAGGGTTTCCTCTTCCATCCTTTCTAGCTGGCTTCAGTACTGAACTGGAAAGCTTGAGTAGGCATGGATACAGTATCAAACTGGAAGCCGTGGAACTACCGAGTACCTTTGATGGATGGCACAACCTTTCTTGACCTTTGGAAAAATTTTAACTTTTCTGTATTCTGCTTAAAAAAAAAAAAGAAAACATCTTTATTATGATAATGATGATTGAATGAAAACGTACATTTCCCATATAAATTTGCATGCCCACTTATATGCAGCTCCCACTGCTCTCCCTGCCCGGTGACAGCGCACTCTTCTTCTGCTCCATACATGTCTCATCCTCCCAACAATCTCCTCTCCTCTCCTCTCCTCTCAACCCACTCCTCTTCCTCCAGTAAGAGGTTAGCATCCTATAGATGCATAGAACCATAAAGTGCACACATGATATCATCACTCTGTGTCACCAAGTCCAATCCATTCCTGTCCAAAGAGTTGACCTCCATTATGATTTATGGACAGGGGCAGCATCAGGGCCAGGGTCTATGCTCCCAGGAGAACTTCGAGGCTCCTGGACCATCGATCATGGTCTTTTAGTGGAGATCTCAGGGTGTACCCCTTTTTACTCTTGTATTGCCAGTGAGACTCAACTTTGTGAGCTCCATCATGGGCTGTCTCTGGTGGTGACTGGGCACCATCTGGCTCTTCCAGGCACAAGTCAATGTAGTCACCCACTCATGTGGGTCTCTCTGTCTTCTGGGTTCTCTTTCCCCCATGTTGTTTTGGTCTTTCATGATCATCCATTCCTCCTGAGTTGGGACCATTTGCTGTGCCCTCAGATGGCAGCTTGGCAGCTTTTAAGACCCCAGATGCTACTCACCAATGTGGGGTGTAGAAGGCTCACTTAGCAAAATGCTACTTGTGCCAATTGGCATCGATTTCGCCTGAGAACACAGTCCCTGGCCCCTCACCCCAGCTACTCTGCCCTTGCAATATTGGGTTAGATGGTAGGAGTAATCATGTTATGTTGAAGTACAGTTAATGCTGATCTTCTTTCTAATGTGTGCTGTTACAGATTTCACCCAACCAAATTTCGGTCATCTAATCTAAACCCTCCTCCATCCTCCCTCAAGAACATGTCTTTTTAAGAAGCAGCTTTTGTTCATTTTTCCAAATTAATGATAATCCTTGACAAATACAATTGCTGCTGCCCGATTCTATCACGATCCATGTAGAATAAAGCCAAGGATAAGAGTTCAATTCCCTTTACAGCTCAGCTGGCTTCATAAAGAAGGAAATTCTTTTTGCAGGCCACATGCTGCACCCCAGCCAGCTCCTTAATAAGCACGTGTGACTGTTGATAACACGGGCCCACTGAAAGAGAGGCTGCAAGAGCACAAATCCATTAGACTACTGGAAAATAATAGGACATTTATTCTGCTGGAAGTAGGTTATGGCACCATATTCAGGCACATTGCTTCCTTAAGCAGAACTGATGGGGGCAGGGAGAGCACATAGCAGTGCCATCCAGGTCTTCCCAGTTTCATTTGTTTACAGTGCATAAAAGAGCACTTGACAGAATACAAATACATGACTATAAATGCATTTCCTAGAATAAATAATTACATGGTAGCTATTCTTTTTGAGAAAAATAGATAAATGGTAGTGGTCATTTAATCCAGGGACCTACAAACTCTATAAAGGGCCAAGAAGTGAGTATTTTCAGCTTTACAGACCATAAGGTCTCTGTCACAAAGGTTCAACACTGCGATCTACTGTGAAGCGTAATAGACAGCATGTAAAGAACACCATGGCTATATTGCAATAAAACCTTATTTATAAAAATAGGTTAGGGCTAGATTTGACTTATGGGATATAGTTTGCCAACTATCCTAAGGCTGTACCTGTTTTACTAACAAATTCTACCACTTGGGAGTGAAGCAGTGTTTAAAGATGATAAACAATTAACAAGGTAATAATAATGCCTAACATTATCAGAAACCCTGGTGACATAACAGTTAAGTGCTACAACTGCTAACCAAAAGGTTGGTGGTTTGAATCCACCATGTGCTCCTTGGACACTCTATGGAGCAGTTCTACTCCGTCCTGTGGGGTTGCTATGAGGCAGAATTGACTTGTCAGCCATGGGTTTTTCACGTTTATTATACCAACCAAGTCCTTTACACGCATTAATTCATTTAATCTCCAGTTACTCTGTAATGTAGGTTCTATTACTTGTCCTATTTATTGGGGGAGGAAACTGAGGCACATAGAGGTTGAATAACTTGCCAGTGCTACAAGTAAGCAGCGAAGCCAATATTCAAAATCAAGCAATCTTTCTGTGGTGATCACTCCCTAAGTCACAGCTGTACCAACTCCCAGGAAATATTTGTGAACTTTGTGTTTAACGTCAGCGGCCAACATGGTTTTGAATATAAAATTAAATATTTTTTCTGTCAGCAGCATAAGGGCAGATAGTATGTCTACCCCTTTGACCAACTTAACTCCCCGGCCTAACTCACAGGACATACTCCACAGACACTGGGTAATTGTCAAATAAGGGGGTTCGCTCTCACACTTTTCCAAGGCCTTAGGCATATGTTCCGATAGCCAAACATTGACAACAAATGCTCCAATAGGGCAGACACTGGCTGTGCTGAGACAGCGTCAGCCTTTCAAAGATGTGTCTGGATCTTAAATGTACATAGTTAGATTTTTCTTCAGCTCTTAGTTCCGCCTATGAACCTGTTGTAGTTAAGTGGCGTCCAGTTGGTTCTGACTCATAGTGACCCTATGCCCAACAGAACAACACACTGCCCAGTCCTGCACCATGCCCACAATCATTTGCATGCACAACCCCGTTGTTGTAACCACTGTGTCAATCCATCTCATTGAGGGTCTTCCTCTTTTTCATCGACCCTTCACCCTACCAGGCATGATGTCCTTCTCCAGGGACTGATTCCTCCGGGCAACATGCCCAAAATATGGAAGACACAGTCTCTCTCCGTCTCTGCTTGCTAGGATCACTCTGGTTGTAATGCTTCCGCAACAGATCTGTTTGTTCCTTTGGCAGTCCATGGTACTTTCAATATTCTTCTCCAACACCACAACTCAAAGGTATTTATTCTTCTCCTGTCTTCTTTATTAATTGTCCACTTTTTGCATGCACATGATACAATTGAAAATACCATGGCTTGGGTCAGGTGCACCTAGTCTTCAAGGTGACATCTTTACTTTTCAATACTTTAAAGTCCTTTGCAGCAGATTTTCCCAGTGCAATGGCATCTTTTGATTTCTTGACCGCTGCCTCCATGGGCATTGATTGTGGAACCAAGTAAAATGAAATTCTTTCTCCTTTTATCACGATGTCCCTTACTGGGATTTTTGTATTCTTGATGTTGAGGTGCAACATCTGAACCTACAAACTTACATAGTTAGTGAAAACGTGTGCTAATATTCCAGGGTGTGAGTTTTCTTTTCACTCACAAGGCTGAATTCTTAGCCTCCTCACAACATTGTTTCCACTGATATGCTCTCTCTCCACCTCCAACGGCCTGAGGAGACTAGCACAGATCAGGAACTTCTATGTACAAGATACCGTATCTGCACGGTCATGGATGGAACTGTGTTCCCCCAAAAATGTGTGTATTCATTTGGCCCAGCCATCACTCCCAATATTTTGTTATTTTTCTATGCTACACATCCTAATCTCTGCCTGTGGCTAACAGATAGGATGATTATGTTAAAAGAGGGTTAGGGTGGGATGGCAAGATCCTTGCTACAGGAGTTCCCCTGGAGCGTGGCTTGCACCACCTTTTATCCTTTCATCCTACGGGAGATAAAAAGAGAGAGAAACAAGCAAAGAATTGGGAACCTCACAGTATCAAGAAAGCAGCACCTGGAATGGAATGTGGCCTTCATACCTGAGGTGCCTGCGTCAAGATGCTCCCTGACCAAAGCCCCAGACCCAACAGAGGGGAAAGCGTTCCCCTGGAGGGGACATCCTGAATTTGGACTTGTAGCATACTGCACTGTATAAGAATAAACATTTCTCTTTTTAAAGCCATCCACTTTATGGTATTTCTGTTAGAGCAGCTCTAGAAGACTAAAGCTCACACCTTACCTGAATTAGTCATTAAATACTCAGAGTGACAATGTGAGGTCAATACCATTACTCTCCCAACTTCACTGATGAGGAAACAAAGGTCAGGAAGTAGGTCCAAAGCAGTTCATGGTAGAACCAGATTACCAACCCAAGCAGCTGACTTCAGAGCCTCCTCTGCTTTTTATCTTATCTCCAGAATAAGGGTGGGTGTGTACTGGGAGTACTCTAGGGTAAAATAGTTGTACATGTTGATTTATCAGATAAACTTTATCCTCTGCCTAATATTTTTTCCATCTTAATAACAGTGTAGTTTTATACTTATATAGTCCCCATAGTTTAAAGCACTTTCAAGTCTTCCACTCATTGGATCCTCCATAATACTTCTGTGGGATAAACAGGTCAGGCATTATTATCACCATTTGACATACCAGGAAACTGAAATCGAGAGTGGTTAAGTGACTTGTCAAGGTCACACAATAATTGATGAATTTGTGACTCAAACCCTTGGCTTCTGACCTGGTTTAGCTCACTGTTCTTTCTATTAAGCCATGTTCTATGAAACCTTTTTAGGAGTTCTTTGACCTGTAACTGACATCTCTTGATCTCTTTCTAACATGGTACTTTTTTTTCCCCCAGTTGGATTATTGAGAAAAGTATCTGTACAGCAAGAGGCTTTTCATTTACTCTAACCACTTTTGAATAGAAAGTAATGAACTCCTTGTTTTTAAATAAGGCAGAGGTGAGAACTCATACAATGTCATTTTAAAGCTGGGGCATATTTGGCATGTAAACCAGAGTTACAACAGGAAACAGATGATGCCATGTAATAAGGGAGCTACTGAGAGAGATTTGAGCCAGAGGTGGAAACTCTGATGGCATTGTGGTTAAGAGCTATGGCTGGCTGCTAACCAAAACATCAGCAGTTTGAATCCAGCAGGTGTTTCTTAGAAACTTTATGGTATGGGGTCCATTCTACTCTATCCTATAGGGTTGCTATGAGTCAGAATTGACTCAACAGCAATGTGTTTGGTTTGTTCTTTTGGTCTGGGCCAGAAGTAGGAAGATATCAGGGAGGATAGTATAGTTCTCCCACTCCCAGATGCAAGTAACAGTAACAGTAGGCTTGGCCACCACCCACAGGCCTGAAAGGACAGCAGGGGGAAGAAGTTACAAGAACTGAAGATAGGGACAGCGATGTTGAGATGGGCTAATAAGACCTTCATTCATACAAGAAAGGCATCTCGTACTGACCCAGACGAAGGCAGACAGGGAGAAAAAGCCCTTGCTATCCCTTCAATCTCCTGAAGCTAAATCCAGCCAGAAGTCAGAGGCGAGTCAGGCAGGCAGCCAGCCGCTAGACGCGGGCAGTACCACCAGCCCAGAAGGAGCAGGGCGAGGTCATCAGGCTGGAGGAGGGAAAACTGGAAGATGCCAGGACGCTTGATTCACTACCATCGAATGCTGTTATTTATTAGAGACTGCAATAAATAGATAAAAGTGTTAAGATACAGATATATATTCAAATTTATTGCAAACCCCTTGACACTTATTTGTTTTTTTATTTCTTACTTGGTTTAGCTGGCCCAGTACCTGACAGTGGTTCAGAGCTTGGATGCTAACCAAGAAGTTGGCCATTTGAATCCACCAGGCACTCTTTGAAAACCCTGTGGGCATTCTACCAGAGTTCGCTATGAGTCGGAATTGAGGCAGTTGGGGGTAGGGGTGGTTTGTTTGGTTGATTTGGGGATACCAAGTAAGCCAATCAGGATGGGGCCAGTTGGCAATCGGGAAGTGACATGATACTGTTGCATAGCCCACCAGGGGATGGATAACCGATACAACACACCCCCCACAGTAAGAATGACCAGGAATGTTTTGTTTGACTTTTTAAAAAATGGATTACTTTTCTTCTCCACCATGATTTTCCTTGCCAGTGAAAGACAGTTTCCATGGTACAGAATTGTGCATTGTGTGCATTAATGGTTGTAAAGTGAAAATCTATGGTGTTTGTGTTTTCAGCAGTAGATCTCTGTCGGCCTCTGGGGCTCTCTGCTCAGTGGATTGTTCCTCTCCATTTCCCCAGGTCCTTTTTGGTTAAGTTTCTCTTTTATTGTTCATATCAAGTTGGACTTGAAGCTGTTTCTGCTAAAGAAAAGACACTGTGTGTCTGAGGGATGGCATAAGTATGAGGTGGGGCCTCCTGATTGTCACTAAATGCAGAAGCAAAGCCCAATGGAGGATTTAATGGAACACTCTGTTTAAGGTCAGACAGGTATTTGTGGGTTGAAGTCTGTAAGTAAGGCAAGTGAGTCACTTATGACCTGAAGACCTGAAACTGCTGATGAGGGCTGCCCCAAACTCCTTAACACTGAACAAGACAGAGTTGTGACAGCTTTCACCACGTGGTTACTGAGGAATGCAAGCCTTGTTCCAAAGAAGAGTTTACCTAATTAATCCATTTCAAAAGAATGTGTTAGGGTAGGGGGAGAAGACCCTTTCCTCAGAGTGAACCCAAAACAGGTATAAATATAAATTCCATGTGAATCAAACCTGAACAAATGCTTCCTGAGTACAGATGTCAATAATGAATCAATGAATTTTTAATGAGTATTTTTAATTTTAGTGGAAACCTAGTTTGAAAGTCGTTCTTTTCCTTTCTTTTATCCCTAATGACTCCCATTATTGTGGTGCAAATATCAGCAGTGCAGATAACTGGTGCACTCACCTCAGTCGTGCTGTGCAAAGGTGTGTATTCCTTAGGAGACCACTAACAAAGGCTCTGGTTTCCTCTCAGCAGGACTGCAGATGTGGATTTTACCACTTTGTTGTGCTCAAATTGAGGATCTTTCGTTGTTACAGCCATTACCATGAACTTGATGCTGACCCATGGCAACACTTTAGAACAGGATAGAGCTGCCCCGTAGAGTTTCCAAGAAAGAGCTCGTGGATTCAAACTGCCAACCTTTTGGTTAGCAGCCGAGTTCTTAACCATTGCTCCACTCCCTAGGTCTTATAGTGGCCCCAAAATTACCAGCCTCAGAACTAGCACATTTCTGGCCCTCTTTGGAAAAGAGGCTTCTTTTTAGAAAACACTGTTTGGCCTACAACTGTACTTTCCATTTGGCAACTTACCTATCTCATCATTCTCCTATATTTCATTGGACAAAATCTATGTGAGGAAGATAATCTTTAAAATACATATCCTTCCAAGGAAAGAGAAAGAGAATAAATGGAGGAAGAAGACAATAATGACCATTATTACTGTACCTGGGGAAGCATGGTGAGAGTGGTGTTGCTATCATGAAGAACAACACTAAATACTTTATTTATTATAAACTTCTGTTCTAGAGAATCTCTTCTGTACTTCTAGGACTCTAGGATATTGTTCACCGCAATGACAGTCACAGCTATTTGGTTAAATCATCTTTCTCTAAAAATGCAGCTTTGCAAGAAGAGAACCTTGTCAGATGCCTGCCCCGATGCCTCCTTTTCTAGTTGCTATTTTAAGTGCTATGTTTGGCAAGAAGACATACAGCCAGAGTGATCAATCCTGGGAGAAGGACATCACCAGGACATCACCAGTTGGTGAAAAAAAGGAAGACCCTCAACAAGATGGATTGACACAGCGGCTCAACAGTGGCTTAAGTAGACCACCGACTGGGGGCACGGCACAGGACTGGGTGGTGTTTGACTCCGTTGTACACAGATGGGGTCACTATGAGTCAGAATGGACTCAGCGGCATCTAAGAACAATGACATGTTTGGCAAACTGTCATGCTAAAGCACCTTCTCATTTTGAGCACCCTTCATGTGCCATGCAACCCATAATAGTGGATAACCTGCCCATCTGAGTTCCCTTCTGAGAGCACTCTCTTGAAAGATTGTGATGTATCTATCTAGAACATCTCTACCCAGCCTGAAAGTCATTATCTTGCCTTTAAACCCATTCTGTCTTTGTTGTTCTCTGTTTCAGTAAAGTGACATCCTCGTGTCCCCAAATGGTCACCTGAAAACTTAAGAGTCAATCCTGACTCTTCCTTGTCCCCTAACCCCTGCAATCCCCTCACCGAAAAGTGCTGTCACTGTCATCTTCTGTATACATTTGATTCCGTTTCCTTGTAGAGAACTGTCTCAGGCAATTCACACTGATGGTCCCCAGCATAAAATCTGCCAACAACTTCCTAGAACCCACAGGTCCAGCCTCTTAGCCTGGCATCTACGGTCCACCTTTCCAGATTCACTTTATGCTGCTTCTCCCATCCTGTACCTTTTCCTCCATCTTTTCCAAACTCACGCAGGTCTCCAAGATGCAGTTCTTCCGACACCTAGGCTATCGCTCCTGCCTTTTCCTTGGCCTGGAATGTTCTTCCACTGTTACATTTCATAGATAGTCGTGTGATACTTGCTGTCGTTCACCCTTTGTGCTAAGAATTTGATATGTATGTAAGACATAGCCCATATTATTATTATTTCCATAATTTTTTACAGAAAACAAAGGAATCAACTCTATGTAAAGAGATAGACAAAGATAAAAATATGCAAAAGGTGCTACAGGAGCACATAATGTTATACTCAGCTGCTGATGAATGTCCTTCTGACCAAGTACAAAAAAACTCCCAGTCCACCTCTAACAAATTATTGCCACCTCCTCCTTATTGTCATAATATCCTGTCCATACCTACCTCAGAAAATGTGCTGTTTTATGTTTTATTATTTAAATTCTGCCTTCCTAAACTGAAAGCAAGAATACTGGCTGTACCTTATTTCTCTGTAAAGACACTGTGTCAAGTACGTGCACATGTAAAAATTATTGAAGAAAGGAGTGAGTACGGCCTAAACAACAGCTTTAGCTACTCTGGCACTCAGTAAAGGGACAGATATCAAAGTCAGTTGACCTTAACATTCTATTGATAGAGGGATAAATTTGGTTAGCTTTCAAATAAAATTGTTTGCTATGTAGTGTATATATATATATATATAAATATATTTGTATTATTATGTATGTTATTATAATGATGCTCCAAAATACTTAGGTTGTTAAAAACCCAAATCAAGCAGAAACAAGGAAATAACAAGTAACAGAGGAGATGAGTGAACTGTAGCTTTATGTGGATTATATGTCTATAAAGCTGTTAAAAATAAAGATAAGGCCAGAAATAAATGAAATAGGGAAAATATCATTAGAATAAAAATTTAAACATATATATAGTTGTTAATAATGAGAAGGATGGTTATTCCTAAATCCATCCTAATCTTTGATTGTATACTTAAGAAAACCTGTTGCCACTGAGTCAGCTTTGACTCATGACAACCCTGTGTGCATCAGGGTAGAACTGGGCTCCGTGGGGTTTTAATGGCTGATTTTTCAAAAGTAGATCACCAGGCCTTTCTTCCAAAGTGCAACTAGGTAAAGTCAAACCTCCAACCTTTTGGTTAGCAGCTGAATGCTTTAACCATTTGCACCACCAACGAGCTTGTATGAGATATGCCAAGTGCCATCGAGTCGGATCGAACTCATGACTATAGACACACCTTATTTAATGTTCAAGTTCAACGTGTGTAAACTTTTAATATGTATTCCTGCAGACTATTTAGTAAGTTCCTACCATAGTTTCACAAAACAGGAATTAGCTAAAATCTGTCAAAGTACTGTGCTTCCATCCAGTTATAGCACAGTATATTGTGAACCTTGATAAAATTAGCCGGTATTATTTTTACAAAATGTTCACGAAAGTTGGGCTGTGACAATGTTATAAATACATTTCTATTGCTGTAGAGATACACAAGGATATAAAAGGGGTACAGTTTATCATAATGACTATATTAAAGAATTTTTAGCTCGGTATAGTGCTACTTCAATACCTCAGTCACCTGGTACTGCTCTAACAGAAATACCACAACTGGATGGCTTTAAAAAGAGAAATTGTATTTTGTCCAGTAGAATTTAAAAGTCAACTTAAAGGGTCAGCTCCAGAGGAAACCTTTCTCTGTCAGCTCTGGAGGAAGGTCAGCGACCTAGGTCCTTCCCAAAGGACACGCTCAGCTCCTGGCACTGCTTTCTTAGTGGTATGAGGCCCCCACAGCTCTGCTTGCCTCCCTTTCCTTTATTCCTCGCGAGCCTGCCCCAAGGCACAGTACAGTACCACACACTGAGTCCTGCCCGCCAACCCAACTGCTGCCCCTTCCTCCGTCAGTAACATCACACAGGCAGCATCTACGACCTAAAGGGACATCAGATAGTACCAGGAGTCACAGCCCAACCAGACCACCACACACATTTTGGGGGGAGCACAGTTCAGCCCTTGACAATTCAGCAATGGGCTCAAACACGGTAATGACTGTGAGGCTTGTGCAGGACCAGGTCGTGGTTCCTCCTGTTGCACGTGAGGTCTCTCTGAGAGGAGCCACCTCAGCAGTACCCAACAACAACAACCTAACAGTGTTATAAATCCAAAGACACATGAGATTTAAAAATTAATTTTCTGTGTAAAAGGAGCCCTTAGACAAAATATGACAGTGAATACTGATGGAATGTATATTTCACATTCATTTCATCCACTAAAACCTGCACTTTAGTCAAATCTGTTTTGGTGCTAATGTCCACTGGTGTTTCACATCTGGGTTTTCTTGTGCATTGTAAGGTCCTCAGTAAATCACTTAGCTCTTCAGAGGCTTGGTTCTCCCAGCTTTAAATGGGGGGAAATGATCCTTGCCTACCTCAAAGAAAGTGTATGGGAAAGTCCCCCTTAAACTTGAAAGTGACATACATACATGGTGAATTCTTATTATTCTAGGCAGAGAAAAAAAACAACCGAACAAAGCAGTGTGACATTGCAAAAAGTAGGGAACTGCAGAAATGTGAGTTGCAACCATGTGTAAAAGGGTCCTGGGAAAATGTTTTGAATTTTATTCTATAGTTTGTAGGGAGTAAGGAAACCCTGCTGGCGTCATGGGTTAAGTGCTATGCCTGCTAACCAAAAAGTCCATAATTCAAATCCACCAGGTGCTCCTTGCAAACTCTACGGGGCAGTTCTACCCTGACCTACAGGGTTACCATGAGTTGACCCAACTAGACCCAACTAGACAGCAGTGGGTTTTGGGGGGGAGTAGAGAGTAAAGAGAAAACTTTGAGAAAGAAAATAACATAATTAACTCTTGTGTTTTAAAAGCTAATTTAGGGTGATTGGAAAAGGAGAGATTAGAGGCAGGTAAACATTTACTGTGTAACCGAGGCAGGGGATAATGAGGGCTGATTTACAGCAATGGCTATGAACCTGATGGAAGAATGAAAAAAATTTAAAACTCGTAAAGAGGCCTAAACATCACTTGGTGACTGCTGGTGGTAGCAGGTAAGAGAGCCTGGCTTGTTTGACCAAACTGAATCAATGCCCTTAATCAAAAGAAGACTCAAATGTGAAATTTTTCAAGAGGATGTAAGAGTTCCATCTTGAATATGTTGAAGTTGAGGTTTCCACTGCATCTAGCTTTGTGCCTGTCATATAACAGGTGTTCAAATATTTATGAATGAATCAGTGAAGAAAACGAAAGGAATAAAGAAGTGACTGGTGTTCAAGCGAAACTACTCGAAAAGAAATGGACAATATTCGTCTAGATAACAAGGGAGAGAAGTGTAGAAATACAGATGTCGAAGCCAGCAGGTATGCAAGTAGCATCACTGGGACTTCTAAGGAAGAAGAGATGACACACAGTGAATAAATACTACTACGTATTTCCAATTCTTTACATGGAGTTGGAAACCCTGGTGGCATAGTGGTTAAGTGCTATACAGCTGCTAACCAAAAGGCCGGCAGTTCAAATCCACCAGGCACTCCTTGGAAACTCTATGGGGCAGTTCTACTCTGACCTCTGGGCTCGCTATGAGTCAGACCTGACTCGACGGCAGTGGGTTTTACATGGCGTTATAAAACAACAAAAAATAATAATAATAAAAAAAACACTACATCATGTCAACTCCAATACACAACCACCTATAGGAGAGACTAGAACTGCCCCATAGAGTTTCCAAGGAATGCCTGATGGACTCGAACTGGTGACGTTTTGGTTAGCAGCCATAGCACATAACTGCTATGCCACCAGGGTTTCCTGATACAGAGTAGGGTTCAGTAAATATTGCTGAATAAATGAATGAAGGAATAAATACCAGCATTTTAGGAGCAGACAGCTGCAGCTGGGAGCCTTGCAATAGCTGTTCATGTCTTTCTAAATGTTTTGTCTGAATCATAGACTAATTCTACAATTCAACGTCTAGCAGTCATGAGGTAACACGAGCTAGATAGCCTAGATTTCAGGCAACCCTTGAATAATAGCTTCCCGTTATCCTTCTCACTTCTACATGTTTTCTTTCAGATTTGATTTATTTACTGAAATCTGTCATGAAACTGCAGCTGTTCCAAATTACTGTTTCCTTAAGAGTATTCGTACTACCACGGTAACATGGAATAAGAATGCCTTTTCATGTACTGAAAGCAGGCTACATAGAACTAAAAAATATTTTGCCTATTTTATTTGCTGTGGCACATATCACCAATTATGTTGCATAAGAGGTTTGGAGCTATTTATCCAATACCTTGCCCATCACTGGGAAAACAAAACAAACAACCACAAAAATAACCAGTTTCCTCTAGTTGATTCTGACTCACAGCACCCCCTTGTGTTGCACTGCAGAATTGCACTGGGTTTTCAAAGCCGTGACCTTTGGAAGCAGATTGCCAGGCTTGTCTTCCGAGGTGCCCCCAAGTGGGTTTGAAACATCAGCCTTTCTGTTAGTAGTCAAATGTTTTTCCATTTGTACCACCAAAGGACTCTAGTTTTGGAGACAGAGGGCATTTCGCTTTCAACTGGAGTTGGCCTTGCTCTTCTTACAGGCTCAGCTAAGACAGCAGGTGAGAATAACTGTACAGTAAGAATATGTAAATAATGAGAAATGAAAATTAAAATAATGAGACATTAAATAATGCAAAAAGTTTATGTCTACAATGCTAATTTAAAAAATTAAAAATACAAGCTAGGTATAAAACTAATGTGAAAAATCAGTTTATAAGTATCAATTATATGAAGCAGAGGGGTCAAATCATCTGTAAAATTTAAACAATCTAAAAGTCTCACTGTTCATAATAATTTTAACTCATCAATCCATTTCCTCACCACAGAAATATTCATAGTTTCTCTGAGCTAATACATGATCAGTTTTCTTGCATTTTACCACCACCCTTTGGCATTGGCCACTCTCAGGAGGATTAAATAACCAAAGGAGAGGCTGAGAGGAGGTAAAAGAAGAAATAACAATACAAGAATAATACAGGAACCAGACCACTGGCCACTGAATAATCATGAGTTGATTATATTTCTAGAATGCAGTAGTCATTTATCACTATAGCCCAAGAAATCTTATTTCTCAGTTAATAATAATAATAATAAATCTCTTTAAAATTACTTTTAAATGTCAGGTGATCACAGTTCAAAATGGGAACATAAAATTAGTGTCTGTTTTCAGAAGCGCCATTATTGCCTTTGAGTAAACTCACTGGCTTTTTAGATTTTCCAATCGAAAATCCATCTATAGACATGGCTTCATCTCATTCTTCTGTAATGGAAATGGACTCTGAGCAGTACATTCGCTTCAAGGCCCCGATTGGTCTGGATACTATTTTCTCTACAAAAGACGATCATACTGATTTGTTACAGTCATCTTTGGCTATTAAGGATTCAAAACGTTAACTGCTACTTGAGATAAGGAGCTGAAATTCATAAAGGATCTAGGTTAAAATGACAAGAAAGAGTAGAAGATGGTTAAAGCTACTTAATGGAAAAACAAGAAGACCACCCATTTTTGAATGCCTACTTATTTGTAAAAATCTGAGAGAGCATTTTAAAGATTTGTTTCGTTTCCTTCAACTTCCACTCTGAAATACATACTTCTGAATTTAAAGCAATTTATCATTAAAAAAAAAAAAAGAAGAAGAAAGCATTTCATGATGGCTGATTTCTTGCATGGAACTATTCCCTGAAAAGAAAAATAAAGAGTACCATTTTCCCAATCCTGTATTACATCATAAATAGAAATGCAGGTTTACATTGCTGCACAATGAAAGTTGCTTATGGACAAAAGAACAGAGGTAAATTCTAGTTTGTTACATCTCTGCCACATAAACGCCACAAGTCTTATCTGCATATCTTTTAAAATATCTGGCCTATTTTTTTTTTTTTAAAAAATCTATCGTTAACAATATTAGCAAAGAATACCCTAAGCATTTGTTTAAAGGAGGAAATAAACTGTGGTTTATTCCTCCAGGATTCAAGTATGAAGTTCAAAAGCAGGTTGCTACTTAGGAAATCAGAGGTATTTGTCCAGAGCAAATGTTTACATCACTCCAGAAGAATGAAATGAAGAAAATAATAGTGATGTTATTCTTTAACTCAGAGACATCTACATAAAAAGTGAGTCAGGGTTTTGGAGAGAAAACCGTATTCTTTCCGTAACTGTTGTCGTTCTCCTCCTTGTTGGTTTGTTATCTCTGGAGCCAACACGGCTGAGTTCTTAGTGGTGTTTCTTGGGGGGGAAGCAAAGAACAGTGTACACCATCTAGTGGCTCTGTTGAAAATTGCAGCAGCTGAAGGCTGGTGAGCTTCAACAGGATGCTGCAATGGGTGTCTGCAGCTGTAGCAATTAATACACATAGTTCTTCATTCAGCACTTCTCTAAGTGCCTGAGGAATGCTGAAGTGGTTGTCATGAATTCCAGAGGGAAACCCTCACAGCACATAAAAGGGTTCAATCTCAGAAGTTAATTTAAATAGCCCAAAGTTAAAATCCCACTTTATTCTGGCTATATGTCTATAATTACTCTGCTTTAATGAGATTTTACTTGCCTGTTTAGTACCAGAATTAATATTGCTACTGTAACACTTTGCTATATCTTGAAGTGAGCAACTCGGGTAAAAGAGGAAATAGGTTCCATTTGTGATCATATGCTAAGTGAATAGCTTCGTTAAATCATCGTCAAGCAAAGTGATGGTTGCCAGTCTGTGAATTTCTGGGGAATCATCTAGCTAACACAACGGGTCTTGAATCCGCAGTCAGAAAGTATATTCTCTATAAATCAAATACATAATGTTTTCTACATACACTGGATTCACCCTGCCATTCAGATGTAAGCAGTAGAAGAACATTACTAACCCATCAGTAACTGTTTGTTATTATGCATGTTCATCAACATATATTAGTAAATCATTCTCATCCAGGAACCTGCAAAAAATGTATTTTTTAAAATAGGCTAGGGAAAATATAGATTAAAAATGTTAAATGGCCCTGATTTCAGCAATTTCACTTCCAAGAATTTGTTCTGAAGAAGTAATCATTCACATGTTCAAGATAAAAGTTATTCATTTCAGCATTGTTTATAATAACAATAAATTAGAGTTAAATTTCAGTGTTTGGCATTTAGGGATTGTTGAAAAAATTTTAGTTCATCCATACCCCAAAATAGAATACTGAGATTAAAAATTACTAATGAAAATGAAAGCCATGTACCATAATACTCACCAGTGAAAAGAACAGAGCAAAAGAATACATATCATAATTCATTTTCATGTACTCAGCAAAGACAGAATCTAAAAGAGTGTATTTTATCCCAAGGGGAATGATGATGGTATCTTACTAAGCAGAATACAGGAGTCAGGGATGACCCCAAGGTTTTGGTCTGAGCAACTAGAAGACTGGCACTGACTCAAGTGGCGAGTATTTAGAGGGGGAAGCCTGGCTCTGCTTGGGAGCAGGCTAACCGGGAGAGCTGGACTTAATACTCAGGTGGCATAGTATCAATACCTCAAAGGATGTGCGCTGAGGCGATCACCAAGGTAGTGCGTATGGAGAAAGCTGAGGATAGAATCAGAAGGACAAGCC
The DNA here is from genome assembly GCA_028571685.1 of Heterohyrax brucei. Classification (NCBI taxonomy): domain Eukaryota; kingdom Metazoa; phylum Chordata; class Mammalia; order Hyracoidea; family Procaviidae; genus Heterohyrax; species Heterohyrax brucei. The sequence goes on along the minus strand of CM053152.1, from coordinate 41,545,512 downwards.
CTGGAGCACGCAGAGTTTACAGAGGAGGGAGGTAGCAACCAGCAAAGGAATCTGAGCAGGAAACAGCCAGTCAGGCAGAAGGAGAATCCAGAGAGAATGCTGTCTCAGAAGACTGTTTTTGACGCAGAGTGATCTGGTATGTCAAATGCTGCTGACAGATCACACAGAGTAAGCGATGAGAAGTGACACTGGATTTAGCAACACGGAGGTTAATTTAACAGCAGCTGTGTCAGTGGAGTGATGAAGCTAAAGTTTAATTGGAAAAGGTTTCAGTAAAAATGGGAGGAGAAAGCTTGGAAACTTTGAATAAAGACAACTCCAAGAATGAGTTATGTAATGGGAAAAGGAGAAAAAGAAGAGGTCAGAGGAGGAGGATACTGGTTTAAGAAAGGTATTTTTTTTTAAGGTGGGCAATACCACAGCATGTTTCTCTGCTGATATGAAAGACCCGATAAAGAAGGAACAATTAATAGTGAAAGACATGATCAAATTTTTGGAAAAAAATATGCTTGAGTAGCGGAGAGGGAATTGGACATAGAACATAAATGGAGGGCTTGACCTGAGAAACAAGGATGGCGGTCCATCCATAATAACAAAAGGGAAGGCAGAGTCCAGCCACACTGGTGCAGACGATTTGGTCAGTACAGTGCTGGGAGCCTATGGGGGTTCTTTTCTGTTTCTATTAGTGAAATAGAAAACAAAGTCATCAGCTAAAAGAAGATCAGAGAACAGCTGAGAGAGTTGAGGACAGAGAGAACAGAGGACAGCAAACAAGGTGTGGAACAGTCATTTAGGATAGGGGTCAGCAAACTTTTTCTGTGAACAGCAGTACAGGCCATTAGATTTCTGTCACAGCTACTCAGTTCTGCAGCCATACCAAAAAAAAAAAAAAAAACCACTGCTGTCAAGTTGATACCGACTTACAGCAAACCTCTAGGACAAAGTAGAACTGCCCATAGAGTTCCCAAGATGCTCCCGGAGGATTCAGACTGCCATCCTTTTGATTAGCACCTATAGCACTTAACCACTATACCACCAGGGTTTCCAAAGCAGCCATAGACTATACATAAGCAGATGGATGTAGCTTTGTCTCAGTAAAACTTTATTTACAAAAAAAAAAAAAAACAGAAATTGGGCAAGATGTGATCCGTGAGCCATAGTTTGTTGACCCTTGATATAGTGAACAGTCTAGAAAAACACAGTAGGAATTTCAGGCAATGACAGCAGGAATTTAAAATGAAATCTTTTCACATAGTGGATATAGTGAATGGTCTAGAAAAACACAGTAAGAATTTCAGCAATGACAGCATGAATTTAAAATGAAGCTTATTTACATAGGGTATGACTTTCTCTAGACACGTTCACATATGTGGGTATAGGCAGGGAGAAGGGACGGAGCTGGAGATGAGCAAGCTTCAGTTTTGCTAGGCAAACATGGAGAACAGACAGAGGGGAAAGAGTTGAGCATGTTTGCCAGGAGATGATTACAAAGAAAAGCTGTAGGCTCCCGTCTGAGGCAGGAGGGAAGAAAGGACAGGAGGGGCATGATAAACAACAGGCAGGCTTGGTGGGTGACAGGGTTTTCTATTAGCTGTTGATGCTCTGATACTTCTCCTAAGGAAAAAGGACTAGTTTGTTGAAGAGCAAGAGCTAAATAGTGATTAAACTTTGTTGGGTAGCAATGCGTAGAGACATCATCGTTCTGTGTAGTACAAGCAATATTACTCCGTTTTATCATGAGAAAAGAGAGTCTAGACTGTGCCTGGATGACAGTCTTGATTATAATAGTTGTTGCTGTCAGGTGCTGTTGAGTCAATTTTCAACTCAAAATGACCTTATGTGACAGAGTAGAACTGTCCCAATGGGTTTTCTAGGCTGTCTTTACAGAGGAAGAGCTCCAGATCTTCCACCCATGGATCAGCTGGGGGGTTTGAACTGCCAGCCTTTGGGTTAGCAGCTGAGAACTGACACACTGTGCCACCACGGCTCAGTGATTACAGTGGTGACATTTTCTTGTTTATTAGAATTCTCTTCTTCTTTGTTAAGTGAAAATATACTTCCCTTTCCCAAATGTTACATGGAAACCCTGGTGGCATAGAGGTTAAGTGCTACATCTGCTAGCCAAAAGGTCAACAGTTTGAACCCACCAGGCGCTCCTTAGGAACTCTATGGGGCAGTTCTACTTTGCCCTATAGGGTCACTATGAGTTAGAATCAACTGGATGGCACTGGGTTTATTGCTGTGTTTTAGTTTCTGGGTTTTTTTCCCCAACCTGAGGTTCCACTGTTCCATCTCCCTTGCCTCTTATTCTTGATCACTTGCTATGTATTAACTAACTAACATAAACATGAAATTCTTAAAACATGGATTTAATACAGAACTGAATCATCATATAGTGTTGACTTTGGGGGCAGACAATCACATCTGGATGTGAGACATGATGAAGTGACAAAGGGTCCCAAATTTTCAAGAGTCATGTGGTGACATGTCACGTGACTTAAACACACTTTCTGGAAGTCCTTGGAGGTATAGCAGTTAAGCGCTAGGTCTCCTACCCAGAAGGCTGGCAGTTTAAATCTGCCAGATGCTCCTTGGAAACTCTATGGGGCAGTTCTATTGCGTCTATAGGGCCACTGTGTTTTGTTTTTTCTGGGTCAATACTTGAAGATTTCTGTAGTCTTCTCTCTCTTTTTTCCCCACCAATTAACATATATTTCATTGAGTTTCTGCACTTTATAATGATGTTTTTTAATTTCAGCAGAAGCATACTCAGTGATGAAGAAATATAAGTAAACCTATGGACGTATCTACTCCACTTTCACACTCCTCATGCTGTACTCCCCACCTTAAAACCCCTTGAGGCCTTTTTCTCGAGAATCATAGGCACTTTGGTATTTAGGGACCTCCATGACCTTCTCTCTCTCCACTTTTCCAACTTTACATCCCAGTGCTCCTCAAATCTCGCTTTACACTCTAACCCCACTGAGCCACCTAACAGGTCCCCCGCCACCATGCCTTTGTGCACACAGATGGCACTGACAGAAATTTTCAGAGCTCCTCTCCATCTGTCCATTCTCCTTCCTTCTTTCAAGGGCCCAACACAGATCCACCTTTAGCCATCATTTTCCAAGACCAGCTAAAAACTGAAACTACTCTTCCCTTGCCTTACCTTTCTCTGTACTTTGGGACCTCTATCACATCATTCAGCACAGTCTATGTTAAATTTACATGTGCATGTAATTTTTTCCTCCTAATAGTCAGAGAATATGCTTACATTCCCTTTTTGTTTCAAACACAGCACATTAGCTTGTTTCTGATATATGTTGGTTATAATTAGATGACATCTCATAGCCTTCTTACATAACAAGTGTGTTAGGAAACGTGTTTCAAAAAAATAAAAGCCAAACCCACTGTCTTCAAGTCGATTCTGACTCATAGCGACCCTGTAGAGTGTAGAGCTGTCCCACAGAGTTTCCAAGGAGCACCTGGCAGATTTAAACTGCCAATCTCTGGTTGGCAGCCTTAGCATTTAATCACTACAGCACCAGGGTTTCCACCAAATGTGTTTAAGCCACTTTAAATGTCATCATATGACCCTTGAAAATCTGGGGCCTGTGTCACTTTGTTGTATCTTCATGTCCAGAAGTGATTGCCCACCTCCCCGCTGAAGTCAACACTTCATAATGATTCAGTTCTATGTTAAATCCATGTTTTAACAATTTTATGCTTTTATTAATGTTAATATAACAAGTGAACAACAAATAAAGAAGATCAGTGAAGAATTGATGCCTTTGAATTATAGTGTTGGTGAAGAATACTGAACATAACATGGATTGCCAGAAGAATGAACAAAGCTGCTTGGAAGAAGTGGAGCCAGACTGCTCCTTAAAAGGGAAGACGGCAAGACTTCTCACGTACCTTGGATGTATCAGGAGTGATGAGTCTGGGGAGGAGCACACAGAGGTGAAGCGGAGGATCGGTGAAAGAGGAGAAGGTCCTCAGTGGGATGGACTGGCACATGGCTGCCACAAAGGGGGTCAAGCAAAGCAACGATTAAAGGACGACCCAGGACTGGGCAGTGTTTAGTGCTCTTAGGGCCACTATGTGTCGGAGCCATCTAGATGGCACCTAACAACAAGTGAAGGAACACTGCTTGTTTAGAGATAGTTTGCCTTATGCAAAATTAAACACTATAAGAATATTTGGTGGAAGAATTAGGGATAGGAAACAATAAAGGAATTAACTTTTATAGTTTGTAATGGGTTTCATTCTTTACATAAGTTTTCCAACTTAATTGAGTTCTCACAATAGCCCTGTAAGGTAGATATTTTAATCCATGTGTTAGTGATGAAGAAAAGCAAAACTCTTAAATTCACATGGTTAAGTGCTATCAAACCTAGGCCTGTCTCCCATTTTAAAAGGCAAGTTGTACATAAACCTTCAATCTTGAACCAAGTAGTGAGAACTACCTGCTCACTAAATTACTATTCCACCTTAACCACATTGGTTTACTTTTTCTTTTTGAAATGTAAAGGTATAGAATGCTTTGGTTACAAGTAAGAGAAATTTGACTCAATATAAATTAATTATTTTGTCATTAATTTGTTGTTAGGTGCCGTCAAGCCAGTTTCAACTCATAGCGACCCTATGACAAACAGAACAAAACACCGCCCAGTCCACAATCATTTTTATGCTTAAACCCATTGTCGCAGCCACTGTGTCCAACCACCTCACCGAGGGTCTTCCTCTTTTTCGTTGATCCTGCACTGTACCAAGCATGAGGTCCTTCTCCAGGGACTGATCTTTCCTGACAAGGTGTCCAATGTAAGATGCAGTCTCTCCATCTTTGCTTCCAAGTAGCACTCGGGTTGTACGCTTTCCAGAACAGATATGTTTGTTCTTTTGGTGGTCCACAGTACATTCAGTATTCTTCTTGAACACCACAATTCAAAGGTATCAATTCTTCTTCTGTCTTCTCTGTTCATTGTCCAGCTCTTGCATGCACATGATGCAATTGAAAATACCATGGCTTGGGTCAGGCGCACTTTCTTCTTCAAGGTGACATCTTTACTTTTGAATACTTTAAAGAGATCCTTGGCAGCAGATGTTCCCATTGCAACACATCTTTTGATTTCTTGACTGCTGCTTCCATGGCTGTTGATCGTGCACCCAAGTAAAATGAATTCACTGAACATTAATTGGGCACCTACTATGTGCAGGGCATTTTTCTAGACTCAGTGGTGTTGAAGAGAGTCCTCACCTGCCCTATGCAGTTGACATTCTAGTTGTTGTTCTTAGTTGCTATCAAGTCAATTCCAAGTCACGATGACTCCATGTATCCAAAGTAAAATCTTTCCATAGGTTCTCAAGTCCGTTACCTTTCAGAAGTAGATTGCCAGGCCTGTCTTCAAAGGTTCCTCTGAGGGAGTTTGAATCACCAGCATTTCGGCTTGTAGTTGAGTACTTAACCATTTGCATCACCCATACTTCCTAATACTGTAGTACAGACATAGACTGTAAATAAATAAACAAGTGCTCTATAATGTTAAGCATTTTCAAATGCTCTGAAGAAGACGAAAGCCAGGTACAGGAATGGGCAGTGACAGGGAGGCCTTTATGTGTGGGATGGCCTCTCCAGCAGACACTCCGGTGAAGTGATGAAACAAGCCATGAGAACATATGGAAACACAGACACAGACACTTGTACACCAGTGTTCACTGCAGCACTCTTCACAGTGGCCAGAAGGTAAGAACAACCAAAATGATCATTGACAGGTGAATGGATAAACAAAACATGATATGTGCACGCACACGCACACACACACACACACACACAATGGAATATTACTTAGCCATAAAGAGCAGTGAAGTCCTGATACCTGTTACAACACGGATGAAACTGGCAAACATTGCATTGAGTGAAATAAATGAGTCACAGAACCATGAATTATATGATACTGTTTGTATAAAGTATATACAGATATTTAGTATAGAAACCCCCCCCAAAAATTAATTAAAAATAAAAAACCATTGCTGTCAAGTTGATTCCAACTCTTAGTGACCCTATAGGACAGGGTAGAACTGCCCCATAGAGTTTCCAAAGAGCACCTGGAGGGTTTGAACTACTGACCTTTTGGTTAACAGCTGTAACAGTGAACACTGCACCGCTAGAATTTCCAAAAATATACAGAGAAACCGGAAACCATTAGTGGCTATGTGGAGTGGAGGAGCACTCTGGTGGCACAGGGTTTAAGAGCTCAGCTGCTAGCCAGAAGGTTGGCAGGTCCATTCCACCAACTGCTCTGTTGGGAACCCTGTGGGAAAGTTCTTTTCCACCCCTGGGTTCACTCTGAGTCAGAACTGATGTCATTGAGTGGGTGGTGATGGAGTGAAAGGGAGGAAGAAAGAGGGCCTCAGAGCTCATGGGGCATTAAGCTTCTCTTAAGGGTGATGGAAAAATTGAGAAACAGAGAGGTATTGTGGTTGTACAACATGAAGAAAGTTACTAATATGACTAAATTGCACATGTGGAAAATATTGAAATGGCAAATATTTTGCTATATATGTGTGTGTGCATACACACACTTGCCATGACATAATTTAAAATAGAATGCATGGGGCACAGAGAATAGAGGTGCAAAGTCCTAGAAGCAAGAACATGTTTGGGGTGCTGGGGAAATGGCAAGAAAGCCAGTACGGCTGGGGCACCGTTGGTGAGGGAGAGAGTCGTAAGAGAGGGGGCTGGAAAGGGCGTCAGGTCAGGTTATGTAGTCCTGGTAAGTGACTGCGGACACTTTCAGATTTACTCTAAGGCTAATGGCAAGTAAGGAAGGGACTGCGTGGAAGTGAGTGTCATGATCTCTGACTGACATTTTGGAAAGCTCATTCTGACCGCTTGTGAAAAAGAAAAAGGCAAAGGGAGCAAGAATGGAAGCAGAAAGACCCATTAGAAGGTCACTGCAAAAGAGATTTATGTGGACACATAACCGGGAGGGCAAGGCAGTGCGGACCGTAGGGGAAGTCCTGCTCTCAGGGGGAGACTGGGCTTTGACTCCCAGCCAGGACACCTCATGCGCAGTCACCGCCCTCTGTCGGTGGAAGCCGGGTGATTGCTGTGAGGCTGCACAGTCTCAGGGGAGCGTCCAGCCTAAGCCAAACTAGGAGGAAAGGCCTGGTGATCCACTACTGAAAACTCAGCCAGCGGAAAACTTTGAGTCGCAGCAGTTCAATGCTGTTGCACATTGGGCGACCTTGAATCAGAGACCAACGCAACAACAGCTAACAATGAAGAAACCAAATGTGACAATCCCGTCAGGCTATTCTCTGTCAATATTACGTGTCCTTACTACCTGAGCTGCTTCTTCACTCAGACGTGCTTCTTAAGGGGTGCTGGCAGCTCCAAGATATATGGACAGAAAAGAAAGGATTCTTCTTTTCAGCTTTCTAGGATAAGCCCATTGAAAGGGCATAGTTGAGGTCATGTGACCATCAGACCAATCTCTCATTTTGCCCACTGCTGTGATTATGGACCCAGCCTTGAGACCCAGGTACTGGAATGCTCTAGGGGTAGCTAGAAGAGAAAGCAGGATCAAAGAGAGATCATTTTCTTTTGTATTTTAAAGCCAAGACAAAGCAGCCTGTGAAGAGGTGAGGGATGTCACGGCCAGGGAAAGTCTGACGGTGGCACCTCGGTGCCTGACTAAGCCACGCCCCACAGATTTCATCCTTATTTAGATTTCATTGACTCAAAGTTCCCACCCTGTAATATTATTTCTTCCAAATGGTCTCAGATATTTGTACCAATGTCTTAACTAGATGGCAGATTTCCTGAGGAAGTAAAAAAGGGGCCATAGCATTACTTTCTCCGGTAAATCGGGCAGCACTCTGACAGGACAAGGTTGGGCGTTAGCGGACTCTCAGGAAAAAAGCGCACATCGATTCCAGCCAGAGGAAATCTGGAACCCTTTCCTCATCTGCAAAAATCTGAGGAAGCCTCAGGAATCTAAATGACCCTTGCAGATTGAGATGAATTAGTCTTGTCATCAATACATAGATCCATAGTCAGTTTATTGAGAGAGTTTCATATATGGGGCCCATTGAAGACAACTTGATCTTTTTCCAACCACTGATTTTCCGAACCTTCTCTGTTGGGTATCTCCCTGACTACCCCTCAGGAATTTCTTACAGCTGTCCCAGACAGTTGGGGGATTTAAATCAAAACTTCATTATTTAAATACACTTGATGTGTCTCTTGTCTCCTGTTGTGTTAGGGGGACTCACAAGACTTGGCACTCAATAAATAGTTCTGATTACAGCTATGATATATTAGAGGAAAATGATACAAAGCAAACCAGACTGAGGGAAAAAGAGTACGAGGTCTGGAGAAAACCAGGCACAAGCTTCCAAGTGTGCCCTCCAGCAGAGTCACACAGGATGCACTCATTTCTTCTGGCAGTGAGTTGTGACATGTATAAAATGTTGTCTAAGGAAGCTCATTTTAGGTCTGTGCCCAGGGTTTTTACTGGGAACTGGCCACTTAGGCTCCCGCTGCCTAACATACCAAAATGAAAGCAGGTATTCAGCACAAATGAGATTGTTGGTACAGTTTAGGCACAAGGAAGTCACTCACCTCAGTCTGGTGATAGTAGGAACTCTCCCAAGTTCTAAGGTATCAGATCTGATATTTTAACTCTTTTCTCTACACGTTTGTTAATAGCAGAGTGTACAAGGCTGGCCTGCCCTAGAGGAAATCAGCCACCTGAGCAGTCTAATTCTATCTGGGATAAGGTAGTGGTGGGATGGGTGTAAGGTAGAAAAGTTTTTAATTGCCTGGTGTTTTTAGAAGCTGGTATTTGTGTTCTTTGGTAGGCAAAGGCTATCAAGCTTGACTCTGTTTTCCAATGAGCTGCTTTTATGAGTTCTGTGATGAGCTGTTCTCTGAAGATGTCCCATTGTATCATGGGTTATCTACCATATAGCTTCTATTAGAGTCACCTTGACCTGGCAATGAATCCTCTTGGGTGGGGACATGGACTTTTCAGGTTATCTTCAGCCAAGCAAGCTTCCACAGTACCAGCTTCCACCACAGGAAGGTGCTGGCTACACTAGCCCCACCAAATCCAGAGGTGTGGACCACTCCCCCCAACTGTCTCCCTGACATTCCTGTCGGAGACAGCTCCCATCAAACTCTTGCTTTTGAATGTCTCCTTGTGCCCACCAAGCCCAGGAAGCACCGGAACAGCTGGCCCCAGAATTCTCCCATTCCTCTCCACTTTAGTCTTTGCCTTTGCAGGGGAGGGGGTGAGGGACATGCTCCTCTACTGTGTTTGGGAAATGTACAGTATTCCCACAACCTCCTACAGTCACTCTCTTAAAAAAAAATCTTACTAATTGTATTCCTCATCATTGTCTATATAGAATGAATGTGTGTGTGTGTGTGTATGTGTCTGTGTACCTATCAAAACCAGAACCAGTTTGGAGGCCACTTAATGAGTCCTGCATAGACAACTCGGCATATATCTTTAGATTAGCTTCTGTGTTAAGACTTCAGCCTAAACCTCAAGACAGGAAAAATGCCAAATTTTCATGTGTATTCATAAATCAATACTGTTTAACATTCATCAAATATCTAGTTTTGCCGGTGAAAACAACAATAACAAAAAGTGCCAAAAAGGGGAAAAAAAGTCTTCGGTATTCACATTGCCCTGTATGTTTTTCTGTTGTGACCTGCTCAGCTCTAGTTCTCCACTTTCTCCTGGGAATACACATTTCAGAACTTTCTTGAAAGGCAGTGCTAAGAGCCTCTTTATAACCCTGACCACCCACCTTAGACTCCTCCTACGATTACGGATTGCACACGGATTCTTGCGTGCTATCAGCTGCCAACTCAGTATATTCTTGACTGCCTGGACTGTCTAATTCCTACTAGACATTACACAGACACACATGTGTTTGTATGAGTATTCACAGGCACACGTCTTGAAATGGACAGAGGAGGAATGTAGAACATATTTTTCCAAACCACTGCAGTGAAATACCCTTTGAGTTCTATAAATGTAATGATAGCTCCATGAACAGACTGAAGCAGCGAGAGCAAGTGCAGTGGGGGCAATAGCAAAGGAACAAAAGCACTGCTTATAGTTCTGATGGTGTTACCACCTGTTCTCAGAATTAGCATGTGGCACCAAATGTCAGGAGAGATTTAATTAGACCCGAGGTCACTACTGCTGGATTGTCCAAGAAGAAAGTGCTCAAGAGGGAAGCACAGCAGGATAGTTGCCCAAAGAACAGTGTAGACGGCACTGCATCATTGTCATTTGCTTCCACGTTCACCAAACACATTCTCCATGGCCTCCATACAGTATCAGTAATTGCTATTGCAATGACACCATCAATGGTATGGAAATATTTTAGAAATTAATTTCTAATTTAATCTAATTTTAAATATTTAATTTTACCCATCTATCTTTTTAAATAATATAATCAAAATAAAAATAATGTCCCCAGGATTTAGTCCAAGACCTACCATATTTTGCACAGTCGGCGCTCAGTAAATATTTGTTGAATGAATGTTTCGTTTACGACTAGTGACTTTTGTCACTGGACTAACTGGAAAATCTCTTTTCATCTATGCTTTAGCTTAAGCCTCCCTTTCTCCCTGCAGTCTTAGTCACTTCCTCCCTGGTATTTCTGTTGCTCTTCTCTCGGAGTTCCTGGTATCCTATTTAGGAGGTCCTACAATTAAGTCGGACTTAGAACTTAATTGTTGTAAGTGCTACATACCTTATTGCTGAATGTCACTGTGGTCATCTTCAAAGTACTCCCCTTAAGAAATTATGTCCTGATGCCAGCACCTAGTCCCCCCTTCAAAGCAATTTTGGAACTCTTTCTGGAATGGCCATTGTATATTGTAGCACAGTGGCAAATTCTCGAACTTAATTGTATATAGTTGTCTGTGAGGGAGTTTTTAGCCAGTAAATAAATAACTGTATTGGGACATCCCTCCCTACTCACGTGATCTGGCCGCCCATGAGTTTTTGGAAGGTGACCATAGTGACATTCAGCAACGAGGTATGTAGCACCTTTTCTAGGATGAGTTCACAAACTTAACTGGCAGTCCTCGTATCATTTATCATTTCTGTCTCTCTCCCTTGTGAGTGTTGGAATACAGGAATGGTGTCCAGTCAATCTTCATTTGCTCGGAGTTTAACACAATAAGTAATAGTTATTCAATGAATATTTTTGAGTGAAATGAATTAATGACCTGTTGCAGTGATTCTCACTGGACCTTTTATACCTCATGGGTTTTACAATGAACCACTAAAGTTTTAAATTACTTGCAGAGATAACGTTTCCCAATATTCAGTACAGACAGTCTACATAGGTTACCAGCGAGATCCGTTCTTAACTGTGTCTTTAAGTCAGATGTGTAGGTGAGTTAGAACAGGTGCTTGTGCCTCTTATTTGGCCTTCCTTACTGTAATACAAGGAAAGGCTTGAAGTCTTTTTTCCAATAATTTACAAGCTGTACGTGCAGCAAATGAAAATGACTGTGATGAAGAGTTTGTTGGAAATAGGGGTTGGTTCAGTGGTTTTAACTGAGGGCAAATTTAGACAACGTTAAAGGGCAAGTGCAGGTTTTCTGTGAGTTGGAAAATCAGACATTTGTAACCCAGGGACTACCTGTATATGTGATCCTTGTGAGAAAGAATTTACTTACTCTCAAAAGTTTGTGAGCAACCATCTAAGATATGCCACTGGTTCCACCCTATTTGAAGCAAGGGAGAATGAAGAAAACCGAAGACCCCAGGGAAAGATGAGGCCAAAGGACGGCTAGAACACGGCTGTCACAGCTTCCACCAGACTAAACCCAGCACAGCCAGATGGTGCCTGGCTGTGACCACCGCTGACTGCTCAGACAGGGATCACAGCAGAGTTTCCTGGACAGAGCTGGAGAAACTGCAGAACAAATGTCTACCTCACAAAAAAATGACTTGACTTACTGGTCTCACAGAGACTGGAGAAACCCAAGAGCATGGCTCTCGGATACACTTGGAACTGAGTATTGAAGTCACTCCCGAGATTTACTCTTCAGTCAAAGATTAAACACGGCCATAAAACAAAACAAGACCAAAGGGGCACACCAGCCCAGGGGCAAGCACAAGGAGGCAGGAGGGGACAGGAATGCTCGTAACAGGGGACCAAGATTAAGAAGGGGAGAGTGTTGATATGTTGTGGGGTTAGCAACCGATGTCACCAGTGTCACGAAATGCTGTTTATTAATTGTTTAATGAGAAAGTGATTTCCCCAGTAAACCTTTGTCTAAAGCACAATAAAAAATTTTTAAAAAATACTTCCTTATAAATCATCACTGTAAGATTTTATACCATATTACGTATTTATACCCCTTCTAAGGATTTCTATCACATGTATTTCCTCTCCTATGCCCCCTCTCAAAAGGGGGACAACTTTGGAGCCACCCACATACTATGGATGACAAGACAGCTAGACAGCAAAGCTGATCAATAAATGTAAACAGCCTTCTCATCCACAGTATAAATAATTCTGGTTCTCTTGATATTTCTTCAGGGATTTTGTTTTCAAAACTTGAAAACAGTATGTATTTAATGGTTTTAATACACTTTATTTTTTTAGACATTTTTTGATATGCATAAAAATTTTGAAGATGTGGTAGCTATTTCAATGTACCCTACATTCAGTTTCCCTGATTATTAGTAATTTGTATTCAGATGATTGGTGTGGAACAAGGAAAATTGCTATACCTCACTCCCCCAGAAGAATATGATAAAACATGGTATGTCTCTTGGGAAATGGCAAAACATCAAAGCACTAACACCTTTCATCAGTGTGTTTCTGGAAGCACCAGTGAGAGGCACACCACTCTTTATAAAACAGGGAAAGAAAGACATTTCTGTTTTCATTCCCAAAGATATTTTACTTTACAAAAATGAAAACTACATTTATAATCTAACCAAATATGCTAGGGAGAAACCAGCATAATAAACTACTTGATATTGTAATGACACAATTATAATATGGTAACATTTTATGGAAAGTATTCTAGTAAAACATACTTTTCCAACTCAACGGGCTGGCTTGGCTTACTTAAATAATTGAAGCCCTATTTTAAATCACGTTAGTCTTGCTAATTAGTAGCACTATCCTCCAAGTTCCCTCAAGAAGTTCATAGAGCCTTTGAGGAATCTATGGCAGGCAATTTTAATATATACGGCATTGCTTGGCATGAGTGGTAAAATTGTAAAACTATATACTTAGTGCAATAGTTATATAGAGAAGGAAGTGATAAAGTGATCCTCACGTTCAGGAAAATGCTCCATTACTTCTGAACTATGAAACAAAAACAAGCTCTCCTGGGTCTTTTACAACCTCCAAACACTTTGTTTTTTAAGATGCATACATCTTGAATGCACTTAAATAACTTTATGCTCAGTGACTACGGAAATTTGGCTGAGTGTGAGTAGAACAGTCAAGGGTAAGGAAGTTTTAACAACCATTGGGCTAATTCAAGATTGCAACCAATTCATCAGTAGACTCAGGCCATATAAGTCACTTAGGGGGTCTTAATTTTCCAGACTGTCTATAGTGATCAACATGTCCCCATATTTCCAAATATTTGCATTTGTTTGTAATTTTCAGGTTGTCGTAGTCATGTAGTGCCACTATAACAGATAGCACAGTCCAGTGACTAGAGTCTGAATTCAGGGCTCTGGGAAGGCTCTCTCTGTCAGCTCTGTAAGAATGTCCTTGTCATCAATCATCTCCTGGTATATGGAAGCACCTTGGTGCACGAACCTCCAGTCCAAAGGACATGCCCTATTTCTGGCTCTGCTTTCTTGGTAATATGAGGCTCCCATGTCTCTCTGCTCACTTCTCTCTTTTATATCTCAAAAGAGATTGGCTTAAGGCACTGTCCAATCTTGTGGACTCCATCAGTATAACTGCTGCTAATCCATCTTATTAAACAATAGTGATAGAATTTACAAAGATTGGAAAATTCTATCTAATGACAAGATAGTGGACAATCATACAGCACTGGGAATCATGGGTCAGCCAAACTGATATATACATTTTGGGGGGACATGATTCAATCCATGAAAGAGGTATACCAAAAACAAAAAAAAAAACATCCAAACACATTGCCATCAAGTTGATTCTGACTCATAGCAATCCTATGGGATAGTGTAGAACTGCCCTATCAGGTTTCCAAGGAGCAGCTGGTGGATTTGAACTGTTGACCTTCTAGGTAGCAGCTGAGTTCTTATCCACTACATCACCAGGGCTCCTTTACAGATAGCGTAGTTCAAATGTAGCAGAAAATAATAAGAATCTCTTTCCTATTATCTTGATGGCAGTGGGTTTGGTTTGGTGTTTTAGCTTTCCAGGGATAATGTAACAAAATACTACAAAGCAGTGGCCTTAAAGAACAGCAAATGACTATTTTAGAGTCACAGAGGCAAGAAGACCAAATCCAGGTATTGGCCACATTGATTTCTTCTCAGGGTTGTAACAGAAGAACCATTCCATGCCTCTCTGCTAGCTGCTAGTCCTTCCAGGCAATCTTCAACATTCTTTGACTTTCATCTGTCACTATAGGCACATGACTGTCACTCTAAGTCTCTTTTTTTACAAGATATTACTCAGAGAGACGAGAAACCATCTCACTCTGATATGACCTCATGTTAACTTATATCTCTTCAAAGATCCTATTTTCAAACAAGGTCCTATTCACAGGTACCAAGGTTTAGGACTTCAACACAGCTTTTTGAAGGACATAATTTAATCCATAACACATGTATTATTTATTCAATAACTATCCATTAAGCACCTGCTCTGCATAAGGCATTTGACTGTGTACCTGCTCAATCTCAAAAGCTGTATTGGCCAAGTTGCTAGACCTTTGCAGAAAAAATAGATGGCAAGATTAAATAAACTAGTGCACTTTTAAACATTTATGTTTCTCAGTTGCACACTGTAAAAGTAAAGAAATCGTAAGCCCTTTATGATCCCACAGCAAGGAATACTCATCTAATATCGTTAAAGTAAAACATGTTTTTCAGGTTATATTTGTTTTCAGCAGCATGTAATTACTATTTGAATTTGCATCCATGAGTAAATATTTCAGAAATATATGTTCTAGCAATGTCATGTTTCTAAAAAGCAGCATTTAGACAACACCAAAGAAGAGAACACTTTAAAACCAGAGATCACGTAATTAAAGGTAATATAAATTATGATATCAGGAAATCCAAACTCAACTGAAATGGATTTTAAGTGTACAAAAGGATGCCCTACCTCTGTAATAATTGAATGAATATAGATTGAAATTTTAAATAGATAATTTTTCACACACCACACTGGCACAGATACAGACGGAAAAAGGGGTACAATTTGGCAGTACCCATCATGGTGCAAAGTAAATCTGTTCTGTGGTCCAGTATTTTTTATTGTAGGAATTAATGCTACAGATAAGCTCCTGTGTATGAGTGTTGTGGGCTTAGAAGGCTCAACATAGCACTGTTTGTAATAGCAGAAACCTTTAATATGTGTCTGAGTTCCATCTCTAATACCACCCTTCTGGTTAAGCTTCCAGTGTCCTATCCCTAGACCAAGGAAGGAGCATCCTACCTGATTGCACTGCTTTTCCTCTGGACTCCTACAACATTGGCTGTAGCCAAAGTGACCTTTCTAAATCATAAATTTATTATGTCATTCTGCTGCTTAAAACCTTTCTAATTCCTTTCCTTCATGTTTAGAATAAGATCAAAAGTATCCATGTTAAATATTAAAAAGAAGTAAAAAGATTGTCTGAGTAAGGTGGGAAGAGGAAATCGGTGTAGGATATGGTGGATAAGAGAATAGTGGGGTCTCGCTCTAGACCGATGACAAAAAAGTGCCATGTTTAACTCAGTGCCCTTCACTTTAAATCCAATGAAGAGCTAATTTATGTCTATGTACTTTGTAATAAAAAAAAATCATCATTTCTGAAAAAAATAAACAATAAATAAATAAATAAGATCCATGCCACTCATCCTGGTTTGAAAAGGTTCGTATGACTCAGCTTCTGCCTGCCTTATGACCTCATCCACTTTGGCCTTCACCCTCCTTGCTCCAGATCCAGAGGCCATCTCTCTGATTCTTAGGCACTTTCAACTCATTTCCACTTCAGAGCCTTCGCATGGATTCTTTCCTCTTGTTTTATAACAGTTGTTTTATAACAGTTGTTTCCTTCTGGTCCTTCAAGTCCTACATTAAACGTCACTCTACGAAGTCAGAGAGGCCTTCATAGACCACCCTACCTACAATATTAACAAGGCACATACTCTTAAATACATAATTCTATTTTATTTCTCTTTGTATGATCTTTCATCAAGTGGCACTATTCCTATTCATTATTTATTTGCTTGTGTTCTTTTTACTCCCTACAAGGTAAGTTGAGAGTAGGGACCTAGTCTGATTAGCTCATTAGTTCATTAGTTATTGTCTGCACCCAGAAAAGTCTCTGGCACACCATGAAGGTCAGAAAATGCTTGCTGAATAAATTAACAAATGACCACCAGAAAGGAATGAAATAAAATACAGGATACCCATTAAGTAGAACACAGTGCAGTCATTAAAGACAATGCAGTGGTAGATAAGCCAAGTGATATCTTCTTACCACACTTGCAAGATTGTGCCTGATCTAGCCTCTGTCTTCCTTATAGACTCATTCTAGATCCCTCTGTTCCTGGCTTTCTTCCTCTTGTTAATACTTTCCAACCTTGCGCCTCAGTACCCTTGTGCTTACTGTTCCCTACAGCTATCCTGCAATCAGTTCTCTACTGACATGTCATCTAGGCAGAAACATCTTCCTGACCACTATCAGAACTTCTCACCCCATCATTCCCTCTCTTCTGGCCCTGCTTAACTTTTCTTAATTGTACTTTCCATTTGAAATGCAAAGTACACATTTATTTGTGTACATGTTTATTATATGCTTTCTCTAACTAGAACACTCCTTGATACTGTTCACCATGACCTCCCCAGCAGGTAAACATCATGGGGCGTAGAGTAGCAGCCTAACAAATATTTTACCAATGTGGAATGAATGAATGAATGTATTGTTAAATAGAAAAAAGCCATGTACTGCACTGTGTGTCTATAGTGTGCTCCTGCCATTTGTGTTAAAGGATTCATATATATATATACATACACATACACACACACATATATACATAAGTATGTGTGCATACACACACACATGTATCTACACAAAGTCTCTCTGAAGAGGAAATACAAGAGTGCAGCTAACAGTGGTAGCCTCTGTGGTGGGGAATTGGAAGGCTAGTCGTCAGGAATGGAAGGGAAATTTGTTGGTTCTATTTATTCTTTCTTTTCCAAGTTTGACTTTCACCATGGGCACTAATTATATTTTAAAAATAATAAGAATGTGTTATGTTTGAGAGTTTTGTAAATTTGTGTACATGAGGCTGAAAGAAAATCAAGACCCTCATAAATATGTTGTCTAAATGATAACCATTTATTTAGCAACATGTGCTCTTGGCACAATGCTATGTAATTTCTTATTAGATATTCATGAAAATTTGTGGGTTGCAAAGAATACCTACATTTTTTGTGGGAAGTTGTGCTGTTGTCAGCTGCCGTCAAATCAACTCCCAACTCATGGAACTTTTCACAACAGAACAAAGTGCTGCCCGGTCCCACCTCACCTTCAGCTGCCGTCACTGCAGCTGGTGGGCCAGCCTGTGTCCCTGAGGATCGGCCGTGCCCTCTCGGGCCTCTGCTTCACTGTGATGGATGCCTCCTGATGGCATGTCCAAAGCAAGGCAACTGGACATTGTTGTGCTGTGATCCATAACATTTTCACTGGCTCCTTCTCAAAAATGGATCACCAGACCTTTCTTCTTAGTCTGTCTTAGTCTGGAAGCTCCACCGAAACCTTCCATTACGGATGATCCAGCTGGTATTCAAAATACCAGTGGCATAGCTTCCAGCAACATACAAACCACCGCAGGGTGACAAACTGAAAGACTTGTGGTAGGGAAGAGGAACACATTCTTCAGATAGAAAATATGTGGGAGAATAGAGTAGCCTGGATTTCCAGCAGAATCAAGTCTTCGTAAAATCAAACATGCCCTTAAAATCAAATATGCCAAGAAAATGGCCTTTGTGCTCAAGATATTTTTAATTTTCCTGAAACGTTGAAATAAGTTCTTAAAAAATAAGTAGATGTGTGAGTGTGTGTGTGTGTGTGTGAGTATAGAGATGTGTGCATGTGTGTGTAGAGGGGTGTGTGTGTGTGTGTGTGTGTGCACACGTGCATGCATGTGCATGTATGTGCGTGTGTATAGAAATGTATGTGTGTATGTCTGTGTTTAGGGGGAGGGGAGAGACAGACAGACAGACAGACTGTACCCATCCTTAACTGGCTGATTTCTCTGTGTTTGTCTGGCTTCAACAAGTAAATGTACCTTGCTTTAAGAAAACTACCTGAATATCAAAATTTATAGGAAAAAATATTTAAAAGAGAGTCTACTTGCTTTATTTAAGAATTCCTTTAAATACCAAACTAATAAACACCTTTAAAATATGATTCAATATAAAAATTACACACAATTTTCAAGAACACCGTCATTGAACACACAGGTACACTCAGTAATTACTTGCTGGTTGGATGAACAAGCCTATTGAAAATCAGTAGAGTGAGATGGACACGAGCACGGTTTGGGATCCAGACATCCCCTGTTTGGAGCTTCTCTGTGCCATTCACCAGCTGAACATGACCTTCAACAAGTTTTTCAGCCTCTGAAGGCCTCAGTGTTTGTTATAGAAATAAAATGGATGAGTAGTGCCTCACTTGTAGTTGATTGTGAATATTAATGAAATAACAGAGGTAAAGTACCGACACAGCATCTGTAACATAGTCAGTGTTTGGTAAATGGTGGGTATTCTCATGAAAAGTAACACCAGATACTTCGAGGGTGTGACTCTCAGTTTTTACCTCCACAAAGACCAGTATTATGAGTAACATTCTGGGACGTTTTACTGCAGTAGTACAGAGAAAAATATAAGATTTTGTATAACTGAGATTTATGTGGTCTTCAGATTATGGGGAAACAAGAGGTATGTAAGTCAACTGTGACAGAGATACGGCTTACAATTACTAATTCTGTTCAGTGTGTGATGATTAATACCATTCTGCAGAGTAAATACTCTGACTTAGTATCCTCTCCCAGTTTACTTCACAGTATTACCTATTGCCTGCTTTCTTAACTAAAAATATCAAATGTCCAGTTCATCTGACTTCCCAGACTAAAACAGAATTTGGGGTGATGAGAATGAAAAAGGCAAAATAGGCACAAATTGCCTCAAATTTAGAGACCAAATGAATGTGTTTGTTCAGATAACTAAAGGTGTCTTCTTTTTTCACTTTTCTGGCTTTTTTTCCCTTTCCTTCCGGCACTACCAGTTTGTTTAGTAAAGTTGAGAATTCTTGCAAAGGGCATTATAAACACATGTTATTGGATTTTAAATCTGATTTGAAAGTGCCTGTCTCCTACTTTCTCTGAGTAAAGTGACCTTTTTAAATGGAGGGAAGTGGGTTTAGATGACAGTAATGATAAATGCGGTCATGTTCACTCAATAAAATAAGGCCCAGTGCATTTGAGGATAAATCAGTGAAATGTACAGCCCCACCTGTCCGTCTCCATCATTCATTTCCACTGTCACTTTCACAGTGGCTGATGGATCACAGTTGCTGTAAAATTAGACAGCCTTTAATCTCATTTCATCCTGATTAGCTTCTCTTTACCCTTTCCCTCTGACTCACTGACTGACACGCTAAAAACTCACGCTGGGCTGTATATGAACACAGAGTACAAACTTCACCCCAGATACCTCTGGAGAAACCTGGAAAGGACCAGATGTGTATTCACTGCCACATGAAGGACCATGAATCAAAGCGCAGCAGTACCCAGTGCCCTTTGAAACAAGTTGTTGACTCTTGGTCCCTGTGTTACTTATTTTACTTTTCTTTGGATTATATCAGAAGTCTGATTAGGTCTTCTGTAAAATTCCAGCATTTATTCACTGTAGCTTTTTTCCTAATAATGAGAGCATTTTATATTCAGAATAATTTCAGAGTTATTTGTGTATGTTTATAGCCTCTCAATTTACAGTAATAATTCAGAAATGAAAATACTGAAATTGCAAAGAAATATAGCAAGTGACGTTTTTAAACAAAAGTAAAAATGTTGAGATAAATGAGAATACTTCCAAGAAGCCTTTATATTAGGACTTCTGCAACACTTTGTTTTCCCTCTCATTTGGAAGGGTTCAGTAGTTAGCGTACGTGCAGTGGTTTCATTTATTTGCACAAAGCATAACAATAGGGGTAATCAAACAAGAAAGAGGCTTAAAAATAAATCAGGTATTATTTCCCTCACTTCATTTCTGCTGGCCTGAATGGAAGCAAATCAACAGTAAGAACAAAACACAAGTGTTATATTTTTAGAAGACTGTGGTTTGTATAAAGCTGGACTTCCGGTTAAAAGCAAGGGGAGACAATACAATTTGTAAGATTTAGGCATTGAACTGACCAAAAGTTTTAAATAAATATTTGAAGAGTGGCAGTCATAACGTAAGTTGGTTATAGTTGATGGCCTCTGTACCCACTCTCATCGTGTCGCACAGTGAATTACTATAAACCCCAAACCAAACCTGTTGCCCTCAAGTCAACTATGACTCAGCAGCCCTTGAAGACAGAGTAAAACTGCCCCATAGAGCTTTCAAGGAGTGCCTGGTGGATGCAAACTGCTGACTTTTTGGTTAACATCCCTGACACTTAACCACTATGCCTCCAGGGTTTCCTGAACGGATGTTTCTGTGGTGACAACTGATGCTGAATAAGCTTACATGGGCCATATGACATTACAGTGAACTAGAATAGCATCAGACATGGGCAGCCTCATTTGGGTTTTGATATTTGGGGGTCAGTACCTAGGAAACCCTGGTAGCATGGTGGGTGAAGTGCTACATCTACTAATGTAAAGGTCAGCAGTTCAAATCTACCAGGCACTCCTTAGAAACTCCATGGGGCAGTTCTACTCTGACCTATAGTGTTGCTATGAGTCAGACTCAACTGGAAAGCAGTGGGAGGTGGATCATAGTCTAAACAGTGATGTGATTTTTTTTTTAAAGATATGCTCAAGAGTCCCTGGTGTTATTGTGGCACTTGACTAGTAGCCAAAAGATGGCAATTCAAGCCTACCCAGAACCACTTCGGAAGACAGGCCTAGTCACCAGCTTCCAAAAGGTCACAGCCTTGAAAACACAGTAGAGCAGTTCTACTCTGCCTACATGGAGTCAGCATGAGTCAGTACTCGAAAGCAAGTAATGAGGGAGACTGAGGTGCAGGAGACGGGACCAAAGGGATTGCTTCAGAGTGTTCCGCTATAAAAAAGGGCATTTAAAGCATGTTCAGCCTCAGTTGCTCAATGAACCTAACATATACTCTGTCCCAGTGGAGGACCTGTAGGTTAAAAATCTTCTCAAAAGCAGTAAACTGAAGAATAAGGAATCTAAATGACATTCCAGAGATGACTTGCTAAGTCAGCTGATGTAATTGAAAAGGGTACAAATCCTTTGCCCACTCAGTTTCTACATTATCCCCCAGATCCAGAGTTTGCATACCAATACCTTCTCCCTTGGGTTGTAAGTTCAAAAATAATGAGCATTCACAATCAAGATACAGAAATAAAATAATCAAAACTCCTAAAATCCTTTAGCAAGAAGCTTAAATGATCTGATTTGCTCTTTCAGAAGCTAGTCTAGGTTTCAACATTGTGCCTGTTTCTTCTTATTTTTACTTATATATCACAGCCTGCCTAAGGGCATTTGAAGAAACATAAAATAAAATAAAAACAAAGTTAAAAGAGAAATATAGATTACCCAGAACTATGGAGATAAGCTCTCTCTCTCTCTCTCCATCCTTTCTCTCCTGGCATTGGCAAAAGAGCACAAAGTGAGAGCTGGCCCTGACTCATATTGATTTCCCACTGCACTGGTTTCTTAAGTGCTCTGTTGATCCGTGTCAAGCAATAAGTTCCCCGCCTGAACATGCACATCACCTCCCCATTTGTCCTCACTGAGATTTAAGGTGCCCATATGATGAGCTGAACAAGGACATCATTTTTCCTACTGGTGTCACTGGGCCCAAACCACTGCCGGTGATATGATAACTAATGCTGTGTAAGTTTACATTTACCATATGACACTATAATAGCAGGGACTAACACAGCACAGCACACAGGGTGACAAGGGATGCCTACTCTGGCACTATGTTTCTCCCCAAAAGAAACAGCAGTGGGAACAAATACAAGGAAATCTGGCTTTAGTGGGTTTTGGAATAATGTCCCCCTGCTCACAGCCACCACCTTTGGGCAGGGAGAAGGGTAAGGCGAGGGGAATGGCAACTTGCGATGTGCCTGACAGTTTTATTTTTGCTACAGGAGAGCTCCTAAGCAGATAGATAGAAAATGTGTGATTGTGCTGCTAATGACATTGTACAGGAAATTAAGCGTATACATTTTGAGGAGGCATTAAATCAGCAGGACCTTAATTTAAAAACTTAAAACTGTATGGAAATTCAGCTTGCTCATGGCTGTGGAAGAGAAAGCCCCAAGCTCTCTGAGTCTCTTTCTGGAAAGGTTGCCAACAAACCAAGTTGGGGCAGAACATCTTAATGGCTCAAAGTGTATTCAGGGTAACTTCTTCCAAGAAGAACCCCGGCCCTGACCAGGTGGGAGTGTCAGTCACTGTTCCAGAATGTTATCTGTGTCATGAGGCAGGTGAGGAGAACAGAAGAACCAAAAGCAGCACGACAGGTTGTTCTTGACTAGTTTGTGGAATAACATTATGTAAAATTAATCAAAAGGGGTTGGGCTTGAAGCTGCTGTGAACGCACCACTGAGCCACGGCGTGGGGCTTGCTGGATTGGTGGGCACCCTGCTCAACTGCAGAGGCGCCCTTCTTCCTCCTGACTTTGTTTCACATTTTAGACATTTTGCAGAAAGCAATTAACTAGCGAGCCAGTGTATCAAGTTCTAAGGTAGAGAATTTCATGCATCTCTTTTTTTCTTCTCTTTATTCCAGTCATGCCGTATAACAGTGCCCACCACTGTGTTGTGGAGGTAGAAAACTTCTTGTTCGTGTTGGGTGGAGAGGACCAGTGGAATCCCAACGGTAACTACTGAACAACTAACTGCATCCTTGGTGCTCAACTATTGCGTGTGTAACAGGAGTCTCTAGTAGCATCCACTTTGTAATTACTCCTGAAAATATATGCTTGGGAAGGTGGGACTCAGGATACGGTGACAGCACCGGGCTGACAGTTGGAAGGAGGGTCAGTCATTGAGTTAGCAGAGGACAGACGCAGCAGAGCATTCGCTCATTGACTGTCTGGGGATTTGGCCTGACAATGACGCCCCAGCCCCTCTCCTTTTTTGTCCCCTGAGAAATGCCATCCACATGGCACAAGCTCCCTAGAGGAAGGTGACAAGCTGCTTCCATTAAGAATTCTAACCACCCTTTCCAACGCTTTTCTCCCATTTTATCCATTTAATAATGTGCTTGTAGCAAATAAGCATCGTCTCCATTCAGGTTGTCCATGGTTTTAGCAGAAGTTATTTTGCCACATTTATTACCTGAGACTCATTCTGTTTTCTGCACCGTTTGCAAATGCATCTTCTGCCAGTTGTCCCTTATTGTCCTTACTGATGGGATCACTTCATAAATTTATCACAAAGAGAAATTTTAGCACACTTCCCAAGCCAAAGGCAAGAAGAAAGCTGGGCCTTACAAAAGATGTAAAATTATCAAGCTATTTTTTGAAAGCTTGCATAGGAAGGAAGAGTTGCAGTTGTAGCCTTCTGTGTAACAGAGATAATTGTGACTGAGAAACCATAAAACAGCTTGCAGGTACACATTTTTACTTTCAAACCCTAGAACATCCAGCTGAAATTACATATACTGCATATATTTTATGGTGAATGTTCTCTTTCAGCATCTGCACCAAGGCAAATTATAGAAAATTGTTACATCTGTTCATTCTAGAAAATCTTAAAGGAAAACAATCCAGGCCACCTTCTAAGAAGATTTCTTTTAAGAGAGGAGGACAATCTTTCTTAAGATCCACAGCTTAATTGTTTCCTGTCTTTCAGTGTAGGAAAGGAGACGGTGTGGAGCTTTGTGAGAAACGGATTTGGAACAGCAGCAAGAGAGATACTTAACATGGCTCCTTGAACTCATCTTAGCAGTGATGAGTGTGTAATGTGTTACCAGAAAACCCTGACATATGTATAACCCACTATAAAGTCTGCATTTACTGTTTAACTTATCTTCCCTTGGAAGAGATTTAAACTGAAGAAAACATGTGTAACTAAAGATGTGATAGGAAGCCATCGTGTGTATCTAAACAAAAAAAAAAATCTGCAGAACATTCTTTTTGAAGATCAGCTTAAAAATACAGCAGGAACAACAAAATAAGCTGGAAAATCCTGCTTCTGGTAATAGTCCTCTCTCAACCCACCTCTCTTGCAAGGTGTGGTAGTCTTTAAACTACCCATCTTGGTTGACAACTCAATTTCAACAAAACACTATGAACTTCCCATTTCTGTGAATCAGACTGTCATCAGCAACACAGAAAATCTGGCCCCTAGGCTTGTGCCCATATAGTCAGTCCCTGGATTGCCAACAAAGGAATGCCAGATTTACTTACAGACTTACTTCCAGAGCTCACCTTGCCCTTTAATGTTATGTAAATTTGTCCTCACTTTGAAACGATTGAACCAATCCATACTTGAAACAAATTCTTCCTCACCATCACCTTCCCCTGCTACACACGCAGCTTTTGAGTAATTGGAAAGGCTTAGAGAGCCTTTTCTTGCACCAAAGCAACACTAAGTATGAAACATATGTACCTGTTTCGATTTACCTACACATTTAACTTACAAGCAGACTTGGGAACACATTTTTCTTCATAGCCTGGAGACTAGTGTGTGTATATCAAAAACTAAAGTGAGATAGTTGAGTTAGGGGGATACAGGAGAATTTAAAGGATATTTCCAATATCAACTTTTGGTCTTATGATCAAGACGAACAATGAATAAAATTGCTTGTGTTTTCATTTCTTTAATCTAGATTTCATCTTTGAACTAATTCAGAACCCCATAAAGCTGTGCCTTTGAACCATACTGATTTGCCGCTCCCCTTCCCTGGCAGGGAAACCCGGGTGGTGTAGTAGATACGTGCTACAGCTGCTAACCAGAGGTGTGGCGGCACCCGACCTTCCTCGGAAACCCCATGGGGCAGTCCCACTCAGTCAGCAGGGTTGCTATGAGTCAGAATCAACTCGATGGCAGTGGGTTTGGTTTTGGTGTTCCTGAGAGGAACAGCAGTTTGGTATAAAGCCCCCTGAGAATATGCTCTGAGAACAGACTACACGACATGCAGCGCTGTACCTCCCGTGGACGTCACCGAGGACACCTCTCACCATTGTGACTCACCGTAGTTGTTTGCTGGAAACCCTGGTGGTGTAGTGGTTAAGGGCAATGTCTGCTAACCGAAAGGTTGGCAGTTTAAAACTGCCAAGTGCTCCTTGGAAACTCTGTGGAGCAGTTCTAGTCTGTCCTGTAGGGCCGCTATGCGTCAGAATTGACTTGATGGCAGCAGGGTTTTTTGTTTGTTTTTAATACTTCTTCATACTTTATATGAAGACCCATGTGATAGATTCTCGTCAGACCGAAGAACTAAGGCATTGTGTGCTTCCTAAAATTATTGCCAACACTTATTGTATGACCTACTGTGTCTCTTCTCTTTGCTCTAGCAATCCTGAAGCTCAGAATTGAGTTTCAGTAAAACTTGACTGTATTTAACATTCCATTTGATCTCCATATGGGCCTGGCAGCTAACACTCTCCCGTAGACCCCTTCCACATGGAAGGCTGTATTCTTCTGCCCCTGACTTGTTTGGCATGTGAAGCCATTTAGAATAGATCTAGGGAAGTACTGATGAATGACTGGCATGGTTTGGTTTTTGGTTTTGTTTTCTGTTACATTTTGAGGCAAGCAGGCCAGCCTTTTGATCGCATGTCAATCATCCAGTCCTTAGGTGAGGACTTGCCTCAGGCAGCAGTGGGGTAGGCAGGCAGTGAGGCAACCTGTTCAGCTAAGGGACATTCTCCAAAAAGAGGCAACTGTGACCATGAGTTACCAATACCGGGAGAGAGGATGGGCACCAGTCTGGCAAATGGAACCTGGGCTGGGGACCAAGATCCTCCACCACAACCCCTTAAACATTTTCCTGGTGGTATCATATTTCCATCCATCTAGTTAACTGTCACTTTTGGATCCGACTCAATGGCACTTGGCTTAGTTAGCTGTCATTGGCTTTTTCTTAGTGTTAGTAATAATACTCATTGCATAACTATTACTTTCCTGGAACTTGACCAAGCACTGACCTGTACCATTTTACTTTCTCCTCTCAACCATACTGTGAGGCATGTTCCATCAAGGCTTCAGATTTACTATAACGTGACTGAGCCTACAGAGGTTAAATAATGTGCCAGGACACGTAGAGTACAGGAAGCCAAGCTGCTTCCAACGGAGGTCTGTCCATTCCCAAAGCCTTAGTCTTTAGCCAGTCTTAACGACAGCACTAGTCACACAAATATATGCATTTGAAGCCTTGGTGGTGTAGCGGTTAAGTGCTATGGCTTCTGATCACAAGGTCAGCAGTTCAAATCTTCCAGGTGCTCCTTTGAAACTATGTATGGGGCAGTGCTGTTCTATCCTATAGGGTTACTATGAGTTAGAATCAACTCGACAGCAGATTGTTGTTTCGATTTGGTATTTAAAAAAGCATAGTTTTGCCCTTTATCTTATGAAATTAAACCAGTGTTGTATCACAACAGAAAGTGGCTCCCACTCACAAAGAACTCTTAATTTCCCATCTAGAAAAGGGTGAAGCTACTCATCACCTCAGTTAATACCAAAATGTATAAAGACTAACAGTCTTGTATATAACATGGTTTGACTGCCTTGCTGGCAGAGAGAAAAATTTAAACTCTAAGAGTCCAACTGCTGTCTATCGTTTACAAATATGAAATCTTAAGTTAAACTTTAGTTATTGTGAAAATGGTTCCCGAGGTGTTCTTTGAAATAAATACAATATTGTAAATTTCAACATAGTCTACTGTGCATATTTCTAAGGCACATAGCACATATATAATTTTATTGATTCGTGATCTTAATTACAAGACCAAAATCTGAAATCAGCAACTACATTAGCTACTGGAAATATAAGCAGAATCCTTATATCAGTTTTTCTTCTCATCTCTAGATATTAGCTTCCTTTATATCGCTAGTGATAAGCCTGTTGCCACTGAGTTGATTCCAATGCATAGCAACCCTATAGAACAGAGTGGAACTGCCTCAGAGCATTTCCAGTGAGCACCTGGAGGATTTGAACTGCAGATCTTTTGGTTAGCAACTGTAGCACTTACTCATCATACCACCAGGGTTTCCCATAGTAACAGGAATACATTATAGCATTCTAGTATATATACGTATGTTTCATCGTGTTCCTACATAAGAGATCTATGTAACATTCATCACTTATTGGCACCTGAACCCTAAACAACTAAGTGTCCACGACAGGTTTCCTTTCCTTCTACTTCTTCTCTACCACTGGCTGAAAACTGCCACCTCTGCTCCGTGTCTCACATCACTCAAGTGCTAGTCAACAACCGTGTCTGGTGACTGAGCATCACAAGAAAAGAGAAGAAATGGGAGAAGAGTCAGAAAGAAAATGAAAAAGACAAGAAGAAACTGGAGTGAAAAATAGCACAAAACATGACTGCATGTGGCCTTCACTCTCAAACCTCTGGAAGGGTCTCAGTAGAAAGCACAAGGAAGGAGAGAATGACTCATTTTATCTCACCTTCCTCGCTTCACCCTACCCCTGCCTTCTGGGGTTCATTATCCCCTCTGCACCTCCTTCACTGCCTCCAGAACTCCTTCCTTTTCTGTTTCGTTCTCCGTCCTTACCCCTCTTTCACACCGTGGATGCTGTTTCTGAAAACCCTTGCCTCATCTCACATCCATCCCACCCCAGTCTCTCCTTAGCCTTTTCTCTGGCTTAAGGCCATTCTCATTAGGACCAGAAGAGACCATTGCTAGCTTCTGCCACCACTGCTCAGCACATGAAGGCACTTACTGTCCCACTGCCAAGACGAGGCAGATGTCTTCTTCCCAATGGAAATTATAAATCAAATCTCATTAAAAAAAATTCTTATATATGGTGGGTACATTTTATATTCCTTTTAACAACATTGATCTTTAGATGTATTTGAGAATTAATCTATCAAGGATGATATTTTTACCCAGGTAAACAATTGCAGATTTTACATAAACTGACTTAGAAACCCACTCCAGACGCAATCCTTCCCTAGCTGGATCCTCCCTGTGCGAGACCCGAGCTACTGGTATCCTTTCGGTTCATCCCCAAATAAGACTCAATTTACAAGCCAGCTCCAACCACCCAAGCCCTCTAACATGATCCCTGAAACTCATCATCTCAGGTCAGTAAAATCCCTAAAACCTTTAAATTTTCTTCTGAGTTGTCCCTTCGACTTCTTTTTTAGTCGGCACCTGGCGATCCCCCGAGAGGACTGCTTTCCCAGTCACCGTCTCTAGAGGGAGCTATTTCTCCCTTCGCATCCCTCGTCTGCCACAACACTGGAAGCGGATGATCTTTCTCCTTCCGTGTCCCTTCCGAACACTTAAACTGCAAGTCATTTTAAAAGATATCTTTGGATTTTACCACCTGCTGCCTCTTTATATGGAGCTGGTTATACCAGCTCTTTTTCTGGTTATACCACCTCCTTCCCTGAGCTTTTAGAACCGGGTGGTTGTCTTTCTCTGATACCTCTCGTCTACTGAGAACACAAGTCATCCAACCTGCTGATCTGCCTAGTGCACCCCACCTCCCTCCCACCCTGCTTCAGCAGCACACCCACAGTCATACCTGAGGTGTTGCCATTCCCAATTATTGGACCGCCTGGTAAATCTCAAATTTGATCATTTGTATTGACCAGCACCCCCAGTGTTTCTAGCTCTTTTCTTCTAATCCCACTCCAACAAATTGTCTGCCTTACCTGAATCCCCCAGTTCAGGGACACTAGAACATTTTCCCTTCCATCACCCCCTCGTGTTCTTAGTTTTCCTAACTGTGTGCAGATTCTGAGGCCCATGCTAACAGTCACTGTAGCGCATACACTTGCTGTGTCTGCCCCTGCTCCTCCTATACTTGCTTCACAAAGCCCCAACATAGATTGAATTGTGTCTCCCCAAAAATATGGGTAGTAATTTGCCTGGCTCAGGATTCCCTGTATTCTCTGATTGCCCTCCATTCTGTGATTTTCTTAGGCTCTAAATCTTAATTTCTGCCTATGGTTGTTAACAGAGTGGATTGTTAGAGAGGATTAGGGTGGGACTGTAAATCCCTTCCTGAGGTTACCTCCCTGCTCCACTGTAAAGGGAGCTTCCCTGGAGTGTGGCTTGCACCACCTTTTATCCTTTTATCCTACAAGAGATAAAAGCAGAGGGAACAAGCAGAGAGTGGGGAAACTCGTATCACTGAGAAAGCATCACCAGGGGTGAAGCGTGTCCTTCAGATCTGAGGTTCCCATGCCAGGGTGCTCCCTGACCTTGTGATGGTGTGCAAGAACTTTCCTCCAGAGCTGACAGAGCAGCAGTCCTTCCCCTGGAGCGGACACCCTGAATGTGGACTTGTAGCCTACTGGACTGTGTAAACATAAACTTTCCTTTGTTAAAGCCATCCACTTGTGGTAATGCTTTTAGAGCAGCACTAGGTAACCAAAATAGCCCCATCCTGGTTAAATCCAGCTCTCTTCCACCTCTTCCCTGCCCCTGCACAACTAAATGTAGATATATAAAACTACACATCAACCCTGTTAAATTCCATTACCCAATGCACTCCCGCACCCTCAGAGACAGGTGTTTTACACTTTCCTGTTTCACACTTTCAGTCTCCTCAAATGCTTCCTTCTCCAAAACAACCATCCTCCGTTCCAGCCAATGTTAGTCCTGCAAGGACAGAGGTAACCAGAGATAAAATCTTCATCTAGTTACTACCAAACTTATTCACTTACCTCCGTCAGCACTCACATATTCTGTCTTCCCTCTTATTATTTCTACTTTGAATGTAAGACCTCCTCTTCATTTCCCTCTTGCCTACTTAAGGACTTTGCAGTATACCCCAAGTTAAAAAATATACATATATAGTAAAATCTTCTGTTGATGTTGCATCCTCCAACTATAATTGGCTGCTTTGTGTGGCAGAAATCCTAAGGAGCATTGCCTACCCTCTCACTCTCTGCTTTCCTTCATTTTAGTCTCTCCTATATATAATCAGCCTCCTCTCAGGGTTTCCACCCTACCAGTCAACTGAGGAGACACTTGTGAAGGCCACTAACAACCTTGATGTTACTACAGTCTATGATCACATCTCAGTTGCTCACTCTCCACTTTTTGAAACACTGTTGAACTAAGCTTTTAGGACACCTCACTCTTCTAGTCTTACTCTTGTGTCTACCTGTTCCTTTTCATTAATGGTTTTCCTCTTTTTCCCCAGAGCTCTTTTTCAGGACCCATGATCTTCCATTTCCATACCTTTTTCCTAGACGGTTTCATCATCCTGTGGTTTTAAATAACGTCTTTGAGATAATGACTCCCAGATTTCCAGCTTCCAGCTCATTTGGCCTATGGCCTACCAGACACTTCTGCTTTGAGATCATACAGGCCTCTCAAAAATAAGTTCAAAACAGAGCTCATTACTTCTCTCCCAGACCTCCAACCTACTCTGGTCTTTTCCACCTCAGGAAATTGCATGACCTTCAATCCAGTTTAAAACAAAAATCACTGCCATCAAGTCGGGTCCAACATATAGTGACCTTAGAGGTCAGAGTAGAACTGCTTCATAGAGTTTCCAGGAACACCCGGTGGCTTTGAACTACAGACCTCGGTTAGCAGTTACTCAGGCTAAAACACTGACAACCATCCTTAATTACTGACTTTTTCTCATACCAGTATTCAATCCATCAGGAAATTTGATTGTCTTTGCCTGTACAATAGAGCCCACCACACCTGAGTGTATCTCACAAGCTCCACATTCCTTCCAGCTGCCATCGTTTCTTGCCTTGATTGTCGCAGTGGCTTCCTGACAGTTCCCCTGCTGCCACAGCAGCTGCCCTGTAGTCTGCTTTTCACAGAGCAGCCAGAGTGATCTTTTAAGAGATTCATTAGACCTTGTCCATCACTTGCTCAAAACACTCCAATGGCATCCTGTTGCTTTTACCACAAAATGCAAAACCCAGCATCGAACTACAAGGCATCCCGTATTCTGACCTTGAAACCTCCCCAGCCTGTGTCCTGGTCACCCCAGCATTGTTGCTATTCTTGAGTATGCCAAGCTCCTGACTAGCCCTGGGACTTTATACTTTGCCTGTCCCACTGCCTGAGAGGCTCATTCTCAGGTATTAGCATGACTTCTGAAGACACCATTTAGAAGGTGATGGTCCTGTTTAATCTGGTCTCCTCTCTGTTCATCCCTACCTTATTTTGCTTCAAACATGTATCTCTACTTAATATTATGTGTTTGTTTATTCATTTACAAAGACAGAGACTTTGTTGTTCTTGTTTACCAATATATTCCAAGGACCTAGAATACAGTAAACGTACAGTTGGTACTCGATAGATACTTATGCAGTTAATAAGTGTGTTGTCTGTACATAGCTGTGTGAAGTTTTGTGCCTGCATTTTAATGTTTAATTACACATATATGAACAAAAGAAGATTTTTAGAGCCAAGGCCTCGGTTGCTTTAGATGATTGTCATCTCAGGTTCTACATGCAAAAATGTAGTACACACTTTTGCTTCCTTTTCTTGCTTTGATGTCAGTCTGTATGTAAAATAAGATTCCTTCTTAACACCTTGGAGGTATCATTGTGCTCCTTAGGCTCAGAGAGGATAAGCTGGTTAACCAGCTCCAAGGACTCGTGTTTACCATCTTAGCAAATGTACTTGTGACACGTCACAGCAACTGTGCTTCCTCAAATATACACCCAGGACTTACATGGCATGCATAAAAGAAAACTCATTTCCTAACCCACAGTCTTAGTGTGGTGATTGCTGTTATTTCCATGGGGAGAGAAGAGACTTTCCCACTGCTAGAGTTCCCAGATCATTAATAAAAGCTCTAAACAGAAAAATGACACAAGACAATCCCTGGAACTGATAATTTATAGACAATAACTACATGTTTTTAAAACCCAGAAATTTTTACATTTATACTGTGGTAAAACTAATTTAGTAAATATACTTACTTTTATTATTACAGTTGAATTTATTTTTATCCCAGTTTATTGAAAAACAAAACAAAGCAGGAGAGAAAGGGATAAACATTTAAGCTAGCACATTTATTCTTTCCTTGATTCATGGAGTTACTCCGTCTTTTTAATTTTTCTGTTAAACCCCAAAACAGAGACGTCTTATAAAATACTACTGAATGTACAAAACAACAAGGGTGTCTAAGTTTTAACTGTGTCAAATATATTTTTACAGGAAAACATAGTACAAATTTTGTCAGTCGATATGATCCGCGATTTAATAGCTGGATTCAACTTCCACCCATGCAAGAAAGGTAAGTGTTTAATTATTGTGCCTGAAGCATTTGTAGCTGCTTTACAGGAAGCGGGAGTACCGAACGGCTTTCCAGGATAAGGAATGCTAGACGGAGTTAATGAAAGACATAGGAGGCAAAATACGAAGCTCGGCCTGGCCAATTTAGATTAACTACCTTGTTAACTCAATGGTGAAAACTAGTCAAACAACTCAATTATTTGTCCTCATACTGGAGGAAAAAGGGATGACTTCTCTTATTTGAGTACATGGAAGTGATATTTTGTAAGCAGAACTAAAACATCACTGGCTACCCTCTGTTCATGGTGATAATATATTTACATCCTAGAATTCAAACATAAGACACATTCTCACAAGGATATATATTTAAATGTAAAAATTTCAGTATCAAATATTTCAAGTCTCACGGATTCAAATTATTTACATTTGCCTCCCTGAAGATCTTTTCAGCGGACTTTTAACAACAGGTGATATGTTTTGTTTTTTTAAATACTTCTGGAAGTGTTACTTACACACACAGTGTTTGTGTCACCCAAGTCTCCTAGCTACAACAGGACAGGGCAGCCACTCTCTCTCTCTCTGATACCTAGGTATCAGCCAGTGTCTTAACATGGATATGCAAATTCACATGTCAAAATTTGAACCCTTGATCCTTTTCAAATAGTGTCTGGCTATGGATATCCTCCTGAACAAATTCTCTGATATGATAATGACTGTAAACTGCAACCTATTCCTCTTCTCAGACTGAGTCATTTAGGGAATCTGCAGCATCCATCTGCATTCCTCGTTCCTTTACCACACCTAACCTTAACATATCCATTTTAACCTCAACGGGAAGATTAAATTAGCTCCTTACTCATAAATTCCAAGTTAAAAGAAAATTTTCATAGCCAAGTGCCATCGAGTCAGATCCTATTTTTTCAAAAATGTACAACTTTGTACAAAAATGTATCACAGCATAACAGTGTGAATTTACACCAGAAGGATGCTTAATATTTAACATTCTATTCCATATCTACATTAAAATTTCCTTTCAGGAGACTAAAAGTTACACACAGAAAAAGTTATACACAGATAAGGTGCAATATGGTATAAAAACCACACTTTCAGGGATATCTAGTGCAGTCTTACACCCCAAATGATTCTAAATCAATTAATATTCTGACAAGCTCCTTAATGAACCAGAAGCCTCCCGCCATCATCTTCCATTGTACCGTGTGTATGTCTTTCAGGGTTATTTCCTGGCTGCTGTTTTTCGCAGCAACATCACTTTGGCCTTTAACTAAAACCACTCAAAGCAAGTTTTATTTTAAAAATGATTTAAGAAAATAAGTATCAGTGATACGTTGGAAATGTCATCATCTCATCACAACAGTCCCCTTTGCTGGGGGCTGGACACCACAATAATTAACCTTCATGCCTTCAGCTTGGGAGTCATAACTCATGTTGCGGTCAATTATTTCACTGTAGAGCCCCTAAGGATGGGAAGTATTGCTGCAAAACCTAATTAGTAATTTTTTTTTTAAATGTGTATTGTTGACTTGATAGTCTATAATGACTTCCTCTGAGGCACTGTGGCCGATCATGGCAGGGTCCTACTTAGACAATTTTTAGCAGCTCATTGACCTGATAAAAAGACCTGCCATGGTCCGTCGGCACCCGGCAGCCACCGTTGACAGGATAGACTGTTTAACGTTTCTTTCTGAGTCATTATGGTATATCATGTCAGGTCCCTAGTAAAAGAAGGGGTTTTTTTTTAGATTTAGAACAATCAACTCGATAGACCAAATAAAGAGCTGCTTACAGAGCTGAATGGGAAAAGGCAGATCTCACAAATGCCCAGTCAATCTTCTAGCTCTGGATCTCCTATGGGTTGAATGACCGAGGCAACAACCCATAACATGAAATGAAATTTTGCTATCACTGCCATGCTTCTACTCAAAACAGCAAGTAATATCAATTATCAGTGCGGATTAATTAGTGGTTTAAAAAAAAATCTAAAATATAGCAGACTCTTCAGATCAGAAAAGTTTCTCAAAACATTTAACTGAGCTGTTCTTGCATTATGTGGTTCATGAATCAAACTCACCACAAGTTCCCCATCAACTTCTTTCCATTTTGCAGATATCAAAATACTGAGAGGTTACAATGACGCTGAGAAATCACCAAACCGATTGAGAGTAACAGAAACAAGTTTAAGTCACCTCTGGGGTAACCACCCCTATGGAGCTGGCTTGACCGATTCCAAGGGTATTGTGCCTAGTTGGTTTCCAAGGGGCCATAAGAAAGTACATCATAAAGACCCCAACCCAATCTCCAGTTCAGCAGGGAGTGTGAAATTTGGCCCTTACAGTTTCCAAACTGTAGGGGCAGGTCGTAAACTGCATGCTTGCTAAACACGAGTTTTACTAACAAATGATTAAACAAGTTTAAATGTAATGGTAGTGAATTGTTTTGGTCCCAGATCTAGGATCTGATTCTTCAGTAAGGGGGAGAGGGTAAAGACAAAAATTCAGATCAATAGAAATGGTTTTGGTGACTTTAAATTTTTCCTCAACAAAAATAGGTATTTTAGGCATTATTCTTAGGGTGATCTTACCCGTGTCTAATTCAAAAAAGGGGGGGAGCAATTTGGGGCTGTAAGAAGAAAGCCTCTTTCTTCACAGAGTAAGTGGAAGACTGGAAATAAATACATTTGAAAATGTTTTGAAATTAAAATACTTTTTATGTCTAACAATTTTACAGGCAACAATGAGAGGCAATATTCTATATAAGAACTCAGTTGTTGCAGCAGTGCTGGTGGTTGTGGTGTTAATCAAATGATGAAAGTTTAAAAATCAAGCTGAGAATAAGTAATGGGAACTCAGTCTCATGCTTCGGGGCATAAACCAGCCACCCTAAGGGTCAGTAAGATTTGTCCATTAAGCAGGGCTCAAAGAGAATTTGTAGGAATTATTACTGTTACTGACTTTTTAATTTACCTCAGAAACACTGAATATTGCCTCTGGCTGGGAGTGGGTAAGATTAGCAATTTCAAATATAAATAGTGTGAGGTCATTAGTACCTTTAATAATCTTGAACTTTTCCAAAATTAAAATTGCCTAAATGAGGTGAGCTCTTTATTAGGGTGGAGGGCAGGAGGGCCACGGACCAGTCGAGGCTAAAATTTTAGCCTCGAGCAAGTGTTCACAGCTGCTGACAGACCATTAACTATCCAGTGTTTCTATAATGCATTTCATGAATTCTCTCTCTGGAAACACAAGGGAATAAGTCAGAGGCTTGAAATCTTCGCTACTGGAATTTCCACATAAAAATGCATTTTTAGCCAGAAGAGGAAACCTACTGATTTTTTTTTTTTTTTTTTTTTCCATTTAGATCCTAACAGTGACACTGTGTGGATAAAGCCAGGAGTACACACAGAGCATCAAATTAAGAGGGCTTTGGCTACAGAGAGCAAGTTCTGACAGGCTAACTCAGTGTCACAGTGGGGAAAGAGTCAGATCAGGACAATGAGAAAACTGAAAGTCAGACAAGATAAAAGCAGCTCACACTGTCAAAAGGGGATCATTCTCTTATCCTTCACAGGCTGAACTTAATTAAGTAGAGTGCTTTCTTAGATGGCATGACTAACAGGGGTTTTCTCTCCTAGTCTAGTACTGCATGGAACAGAGTCCAAGTTATTTAAAGAGTTATTCAATTCAAAATTAGTTATTTTGGAAGCCCCAGGATCTGTCATAGAATCATATAAGAAAGGGATGCTGCACTACCATTTTGCTGACAGTGTAAAGAAATATCTGTGTTACCTTAAGGCAGGCTTTTTTAGACACCTGTCGGTCTTTTCAATGAAACATTTAATTTTGAGAAGATCACAACACTGGTAAAAATAACTTTGAACTATCCTATTCAGTGAGAGAGCAAATGGCATCTGGTCAGAGAGATGGAAAGAACCAGTGGCTTATTTGTCATTCACTTAGTTTTGCAACTATTTTTAAACCTAATATTATTATTTAAATTAGCTTCCTTTTTTTTTTTTTTTTTTTTAATTCCTGCATGCCAAAAATTTCCAAATGTCTTAGGTCGTAGATCCCTTGGATGATCTGATTAAAAACTATAACCCCCCATATGCATATACATAAGCACATGATATTTACGATCAAGAATTTAGTGTTCTAAAAAAACACTAGCACATTTTATTGTAACTTCAGAGCTTCACTGACCCTTCAGAAGCCACAGACCCATACTAACAACAACTACTTTATGAAATCTGATTTACCTTCTCTTATTTTCCTTCTGTCCCCTTTTCTATTATTGTTGTTATTCATACCTTTGGATTTTCCACAGCATGTCTTTCTGTCAAAGGGGCATCAAGGGAGTCTAGGAGAAGTAAACACGGCTGGTACATTATCTTAAAAATATCAAGAATGCCTAACAACTCCTGAACTATCAAAAAATGCATCACTGTCTATTACAGATACCGTAGCCATATGATAAAAAAACATCTCAACAAACGTGAAAGAATTTAGAGACTATTTAAATATTATTAGGAAAGTTGGTATGCAGACATCTTTGTGCCTGATTATTTTTCCACATTACTTGGTCATTCATAAGCATTAACAAAATGCTGGACATTGTGATAAAGACTTTACACACAGATTCATAAATTACCCTGTGAGGAAGGTGCCTTTATTACCCCATGTTACAGATGAGCTACCTCAAGCTGAGACGGGTTAAAGAATGTGTCAAAAGGCTACGTACCTAGTAGATGCTATAGCCAGGGAATTGGACTCCAGAGTACAGTGTTAACTGAGATGCTATATACGTATCCAGATCACATAGACCTGCCTGATAAAAACTCCCAAGACTCCCCTTCTTGCTGTTGCCATTACACAAGAATCTTGATGTTAATATTTTGTAAACCATTAACTCAGCAAACATAAATTAAGTTCTCTGAGGGGCTTGGTACTTAATTATATCATACTTACTCGGTAATAGGCTGTGTGTTAACCTTGTGAAGTGTATTACTCCAGTAGCAATAATGAGAAAACAATGCAAAAGATCACAGACATGCTTAAAATTACAAGTCATCCTATCTCCAAATTACTGAGTGCTCTCAGAACCTCTATCTCCTTCAGTCCCCATCTCTTGTTAGCTACCAAGTTGTACCTGTTTCTTTAAAATAACTTTTGCATCTCTCCTTTCCATTTCTTCTACTAACACTCTAATTTAGGTCCTCAATATCTAGCACCTAGAGTTCTGGTCTAGTTCTAAACTGGTCCCCCTCTCTCCAGTCTTTTCATGCAGTTTGCATCCTTTGCTTTGAAGGCATGCTCTTCTAGTCCATAGCCTGTCCTGAAAACAGACTCAAAAAGTATCCCTATAGCTTTGGAGGAATCAGCAACAAAAGCTGCTTTGACAAAATTTCTATTAATTGGGTATGTAAAAGCAAACTTTGAACATTCTATGCAACACAAAAGTTATTCTATTTGCAGTAATACTAGGGGGAAACAAAAAAAATGATAATTGAAGAAAATTTTTGATGATGTCGTTCTCTTACAAATTGGGAACAATGACCCTTGAAGGACTATAAAGAAAGTGAATGTCAAGATAATTTATTATTGTTACATTATGTACCTCATTTTTCACTTTGTCTTACAGAGCAGTACTATCCTTATAAGGTACCAAATACCCCAAACATTAATGAACACTTTATTACTGTATAAAAGGGGGGATAAAACAGAGCTGAAACAAAGAGTTGGTGAATTTCTTCTTTACTATTACTTTAATATCAAAAGCTCTAGCCCTAATGGGCAATATATATTACTATATATGGCCTCAGATTTACAAAGGAACGCTGAGTTCATATTCTAAAGGTTTGCAACCCTTTCTGAAGAACGGAAGCACCTCTTTTCCCTAAGTGACCCTTACTCTCTTTCATGGTTCCTTTTGTAATTTACTGTGCACTGTTTTTTTGTTTTTGTTTTTGTTTCTTTTTCTGGCGTAGAAGAGCCAGTTTCTATGCATGTCGGTTGGACAAACACTTATATGTGATTGGTGGAAGGAATGAAACCGGCTACCTGTCCAGCGTGGAGTGCTACAACCTAGAGACAAACGAGTGGCGTTACGTGTCTTCGTTGCCACAGCCCCTGGCAGCTCACGCGGGAGCAGTGCACAGTGGGAAAATCTACATTTCAGGCAAGTCGTTCCTCCACTTTTCTGTTTCCAAGTTCATTTCCAAGGCACTTTCTTGACTTGTAGGTGTGTGTTTAATTCACAGGGGGTGTCCACAATGGGGAATATATCCCATGGCTGTACTGCTACGACCCCGTGATGGATGTCTGGGCTCGCAAACAAGACATGAACACAAAACGCGCAATCCACACTTTGGCTGTGATGAATGATCGCTTGTATGCAATCGGAGGAAATCATTTGAAAGGTCTGTTTTTTTGTTTTGTTTTGTTTCCTTCTAATCACAATAATATTTGCATCTCATGTCTGTTGCTAAGGGGGCTTCTCGTTAGATAGTCAGTTAACCAAGTAAAAACACATGTTGACCAAATAAAATCTGCTTTGTATAAACTAGCAGTACCCTTGAGCAAGCATTTATTTTGGCTTTCCTACAGATAGGATTTTTCTTAAAGTTTCCACACACATTAAAGAAATGAATAATGAAGTCTACAGAAAAGAAAAATGGGAGCATTAATAACAGAAAAGCACAAACAATTTGTTGTAACAATGAATTCAGTGAAATAAATTATTCCTTATCACCGAAGTGGTAGTAATGGCTTTCTTCTCGGAAAATTTTTTTTAGCAGTAATCTTAGTCACAGCTGCACAAAGAAGTTAATGTGGGGGTTTTTTTTTTCTTAAAGAAAATATTCAGTAGAGCTTTGTGTAAATTTAGAATTATTTTAAAACTTGAATATCAAACCATCTCTGATTCTCAAATTCCTTTTATTTGCTTTTTTAAATAAAGCTTACTTAAAGCATAGCATTTTTTAATTTATACACTGATGAGTCCTCAAATATGTAATTACATACTTGTGGCTCTAAGCTTTTTTTTTTTTTAAAGAAGCCCTAATGTTGAATTGGGACCCTGAAAACTTATTCTCATGTGTTTCGATTTTGCTTACGTCACTCAGGTTTCTCCCACCTTGATGTCATGCTTGTGGAATGCTATGACCCAAAAGGTGACCAGTGGAACATTCTCCAGACCCCTATTTTGGAAGGCCGAAGTGGTCCTGGCTGCGCAGTGCTCGATGACAGCATTTACCTTGTGGGCGGCTACAGCTGGAGTATGGTGCGTGCTAACATTTCACTCACCGTCCCAACTGTGTTTGTCCTTAGTTTTTCTGCCTCTGTCCTTCCAAATGTGTCATTGCTCACATCTTTATCGTTTAAGACTATCACGCACATACGCATGCAGTAAATTACCTGAAGTAGTAAAACAGATGCAGTTAGTTTGCCCTGGAGCTAACGTGGTGCCTGTTCAGCTGTAACACAGGAGGGGACAGGCCTCTGGTCCATGCCCATCTTTATGCTTCTTTTTATTCTGGCTTTCCAACTAGGGGGTCAGACTGAAGTGATTTTATAAGGATTCTGTCAAAGTTGCTTGAATAGGAGAATCTGAATGGTTTCTGACCAGCATGAGATGAGAAATGGTGTCCATGAATGCTATTTAGGATACGTAATTTGCCCCTGGAAGCCCTAATGGTGTAGTGGTTCAGTGGCTGCTGACCAGAAGGTTTTCAGTTCAAATCCACCAGCTGCTTCTTGGAAACTTGATGGGACAGTTTCACTTTATCCCTTAGAATCACTAGGAGTCAGAATCCACTCAACAGCAACAGGTTTGGTCTTTTTATTTTAATTTGCCATGCTTTTTCCTTTTTATCATGAAAATTTTCAAACATACACAAAAATCAAGAGGATAAGAGTGCTTCTTTAAACCCTCTGTCTGGCTTTAACATCTAGCAACAGTTTTCTATACTTAATTCATCTATCTCCTGTTCTACATTATTGAGTAAAACAACCTAAAGCAAATCCCAGACATCATGTTATTTTGCCTTTAAAGCTTAACAGATATGTCAAAAAGAAAAAAAAAATCATTCTTAGATATAAGCACCCTATCAATATCACACCTAATAAAATGAACAACAATTCCTTTATATCCAGTTCCATATTCATGTTTTTCCTATTGATTTGGGTGAAAAAAAATTACCTTCCAAGTTGGTAGTTCAGATCAGAATCTAACAAGTTTCACTA
Source organism: Heterohyrax brucei (assembly GCA_028571685.1). NCBI lineage: Eukaryota > Metazoa > Chordata > Mammalia > Hyracoidea > Procaviidae > Heterohyrax > Heterohyrax brucei. Next base: position 41,504,438 of record CM053152.1, on the reverse strand, counting down.
GCATTTGGTTATTATGTCTCATTAAGTACAGGGGGGAGCCCCAGTGGCACAGTGGTTAAGAGTTGAGCTGCTAACCAAAAGGTTGGCGGTTTGAATCCACCAGTTGCTCCTTGGGAACGCTATGGAGCAGCTCTGCTCTGTCCTCAAGGGTCACTATAAGTCAGAATTGACTTGGCTTTTTTTTTTTTTTTTTAATCAGCTAAGTATGGTAAGTTAAAGTCCTGTGTTATTTTGTCTAGTGAAAACAGTACCTGTACTTCACTATTTTCTTTTTCCTCATTTCATTCACTTGTTGAAAAGCAGGGCTAGTTATCACATATCACAGAATGTCTTGCATTCTGGAAGGGCCTGATGATGTCTTTGTGGTGTCATTTAAAATAAGCTTCTCTGCATATTTTCTATAGGCTGGAATTAGAGCTAAAATTTTACTTTTCAGCTTTTTTCTCCATCTCTCTCTCTTTTTTATGTGTTGGCAAGAACACCTGAGGCTGTGACTGTACCATTCAAATTACATATATCATGACATACGTGGTGTCTAGTTGTCTAGCTATGAGCTTTCAAAATGATTGTGCTTTTTGTATTTTTCTACTTACACATGTTATTTTTATAAGGTTAATTTGGAATTCTAAAATCCATTATTGTCATTGCTTTCACATCACACAAAGTAGTGATAAAAAGTTTTGGGAGAGTTTTGAAAAGTTACTAGTTCTATGGAAACAAATTTGACATATAATCAGATATAATCATATGTGTGCTTATTCATTGGTACAGATCACTAGAGGTATATAAGTTTAGGAAACCAGACATTCAAAATATGCTTTCTGAAAACTCATATTAGCTTGGTTGTTTCGGGGGTTTCTTTGTTTGCTGCCTGTGATGAAAAGAGTCTGTATGTAACACAAGTACTAGCACCTAAGATTGACAAGGAAAATGAGAGAGATGAAAAAGATTTTCTACTTCTTGTGTGGCCTCTTGAAAATAAATGAATTTATCTATGTGTGAGGAGGGGACAACCCTTCATGTTCAGTTTACTGAAAACTGGTTTTGAATCTCAGCTCTGATTCTCCACAGTAGCGCAATAGAAAGGAGTGGCCCAACAATTGGCAATCCAATTCTTTGAATACTGAAGGTGAATTTTGCTTTTTCCTTTAACTTAAACCAGCTAAATAATTTCCATTTTTGATCTATTATATTGAAGGATTTGTTGAGGATCTAGACTGTTCTGGGTTCTTTGCTTTTAGTTAGTTACACAAACACATAAAAAGGATTTGGGAAATCTTGTGAGTTTCAAATTGTCACTTGGAAGGAAACAACCAAGATTTGTGGCTTTCACTTAGAATTTTTTAGCAAGAGCAGGGAAGGTGTCTTCTTTCCCACGTAAATATGGTAAATAATGTCGCCATTGTATTCCTCTGAACATCCTCTCCATGCGCTGTGTGCTCTACCCTTACAGGGGGCGTACAAGTCGTCTACCATATGTTACTGTCCAGAGAAAGGGACCTGGACGGAACTCGAAGGAGATGTAGCAGAACCACTTGCAGGCCCAGCCTGTGCCACTGTCATCCTGCCTGCCTGTGTACCGTACAACAAATAACACCAGGAAGCCCTGGAATGAGCAGCACTGCATTCTGGGAAGCAATGACACGTGATATTGCCACTATAATTGGAGCAATGCATTCTAATGATCCAGCTGCCGAAACCCACTCTTGGTTTCTGAGAATGATTTATAAGGAACCACAAACAAAAGTGACCTGTTCTTGAACAGATAGTGCATCTGTAACTCAGATCACCCCAAACTTCTTGTGGTGACAAACTTCCATTTTCAGACTGGTTTTAACTTGTCCCAGCTTTACAAAAACTTCTCACATGGATTTTAACTTCCAGAAAGAGAAAGACAAAATAATGAAGACTTCCCCCAGAGAAACCTAAGATCATCAGTATTGTGCACTGTAGTCTACCTGCATGTGATCTGTGTTGAAGTTTTGGGGATATTGTGTTCACGAATGATTCAAAATTTGACCCACCTAAAGACGTACACAGCATTACAGAAATTGCCACCTGATTTTGTGTTCCTAACCTTCAGCTACTTCACAGACTTCATAAGCAACACAGTTCTAGAAAACCCTCTAAGGTTAGAGAGGGGCATTTTCATTTCTACACATCTTCATTTTACATACCTTCTGCCCTCACAGTACCTCCTGGGACTGGAGAAGAAAAGATGTTGTCTCCTGTAGCAGCTGCTTTCTGCCCTTTGGGCCCTAGGTTAGCCAGAGTCATAATGTTTGTGTCCTCAGTCTTAACTGAAAGATTAAAACAAAATATATTTGTCATTCTTCAGTTCATGGGAGATTGTGCTTTCTCCTTTTCCGTAGTATTTACGTAGTGAACACACCCAGTTACTTGGCTGACAAATTCAGTCATACAGTTTTGATGACGTTCTGTTGGTTTAACTGATCTCACCCAAGTTTAACTAGCCATTACAAAAACTAGGAAATTCCTTTCAAAAATTTAGTGACCAAAAGAACAAATAATGTCTTTTATGTACAGTCTGAGTCTGCTGTGTCTCCCTAAAAAACACAACATTCCTTAAAAGAATGCTCAGGAAAAGCACACGACTTACCCTCAGTCCTCCTCCAGTTTCTCATGCTCACTAGCACCAACAATGCCTGAACCACTGAAGTGAGTAACTGCTGTATTGTTTTTAGGACTGCGAGGGATTTAGGAGCAGGAAAACGAGAGAGTGTGAGCACTCTCTGTTTGGCAAATCCAATGGGCAAAACTGTCAAGAACATGAATTTTGTTTTCAAACTCTTAAGAGATTAAACCCTTGTGATGAAGTGGTTAAAAGCTATGGCTGCTCCAAAAAAAAAGGCAGCAGGTGGAGTCCACCAACTACTCCGTGGAAACCCGGTGGGGCAGTTCTACTCTGTTCTATACGGTCTGTATGAGTTGGCATCAAGTCAGTGGTAATTGATTGGGTTTTCTGTGTTTGCTGGTTTGAGCTTAAGAAATTAAACAACAGCAGTTAGGAATAAATAAAAGCCTACAATGCTTTCTTTAATCCACTCACAGATGTTGCTGAATCTCTCAAAAATGTGCCATTGAAAACAATAATGTGGGGAAGCCACCGATTCAAATGCCTTGGGGGTAAGTTTTCACTGTGGAGCATGTCAAGATGGAGTGGGTATCCTGGGATCCAACGCCGTTTCTACAGTAAAGTGCAATCTTCATTGTTTTTGTATTTATTTGTATGTTCAGATCCAAAGGATCCGTTGTAAAATATATATATAAAAATATATATATGCAGTGCAATCAAGTTTTATTTCTTTTTCCGTGAAAGCATATGAAATATATAAAAAGAGGGAAACATTAGAGTACTTTGTGGGAAACCCCCAGCTGATGGTATCATAAACAGAACAAGGTCTGGTCACAGTCTTCTATCATCAACTGTCATGATTTCTTCTGTACGTCGCAGTTTATATGAGAATTTTGCTTTCCTTGGGCTGGTTCTTCATTTTATTTTTTATTTTTAGCCAAGATAAATAAAAGGATTTATGAGAACTATAAGTAAAGCTTATAGTTTTTCAGAAAGACACAAGCTATTAGAAAGTGAAAAGTGAATAAATAAGTCACAGAGAATGTAAATTGTGTACAGTATTTGAATGTGTAAATGAAGCTTGCTTGGAAGGGGAAAACTTTAAATAAAAACTTTATGTACTAATTCAGCTGTCTCTCCTATTCCTACTAAAAAAGCTTATGTATAAATCTCTACATTAAATTCTTTGAAGGCTTGTAATATGTAAATGTCTAATTATTTGTATTCTTGCAAGTTTATTTTTGTTCCTAGCAACATATAGATATATGTCATATGGTCAATGCTAAAATTTATGGATTATTTCTGGAAAAATGTTATGAGTTAAAAAGCAAAGGAACTGAACCTGATTTGTTACAATAAGGAGTAATTCATCCAGGCTCTAATAGCAAGATATTTATAGAAATTACTATAAGCACCGTATGTACTAAATAATACTTGCACACCCTCCAAAGAATATGTGAATTAAATCAGTTATCTCAATACATAGTATTTAATTTTATTCTGTTTTTTAAAACCCTCACAAAGTTTGTGCAGGACAAGGAGAGAGGAAGGAGCCCTGGCAGCCCAGCCATTAAGTGCTTGGCTGCTAACTGGAAGGTTGGAGTTCAAACCCACCCCGTGGCTTCTTAGAAGAAAAGCTTAGCAGTCTGCTCCCATAAAGATCACAGCCTAGAAAACCCTGTGTGGCAGTTCCGCTCCGTCACATGGGCTCCCTGTGAGTGGAGACTGACTCACTGACACCTCACAACAGGAACAAGGAGGGAGGCTAGGGAGACGGCAGGGGAAGTTCAAGCACGTAGCTGAGCTAGAACGGGGGCAGAATCGGAAGCTAGTCCTGAAGCATGCCAGCTGGCAAGGGTTTACTTGAATGCTTCCCAGCCAACTTTAAATTACTCACAAAGGATTTTTTTGATCCTCTCCAGCAGTATAGGGTTGCTGTGAGTCGGAATTGACTGGACAGCGTTGGGTTTTTGTTTTTTGTTTTAGTAATGCATGAGACGGAGCTCTGGCGGTGCAGTGACTAAGAGCTCAGGCTGCTAACCAAAAGGTCAGTGGTTTGAATCCACCAGCTGCTTCTTGAAATCCTATGGATCAGTTCCACTGTGTCCTATAGGATCCGTAGGGTCACTTTAGGTCAGAATGGACTCGATGGCAAGGGGTCTGGCTTTTGGACATTGGTAGTCCATGAAATCAAGAGTAACAGGATTGTCATCTGTCCACGCTAAGGCAGCACACCAGAAAATGCCCCCTTGAGGTCACCTCTGTTAACACCTTCTGCTGAGTACAAATACCCTGAATCTTCAAAAGCTCTAGTGCTGACACATTAGCAGGAACAGTTAAAGAAATACGCTCATCTTTTCCATATCCCAAAGAAGCATCTTCTTTAAGCTATGACTAAAGTGTATATTTCATGTCTTATATTTAGTTGGTTAATTCTTGAAGGAATTTAAGATGGCAATAACATGTTTTTCTGAGAAGATGCCTTAAAACTGGCTGATCCTGGGGACATTAGCATAAACTTCAATTTACTACATGCATCCTCTCTAAATTCTCCCCCCAATTTTTTTTTTATTTGACATAACTGAGTGAAAATGTACATTCACATATAAATTTACATGCCCACCTATATGCAGCTTCCACTGCTCTCCCTGTCCGGTGACTGCACACTATTCCTCTCTGCTCCATACTTGTCTCATCCTCCCAACAACCTCCTTTCCCCTCCTCTCCATCCACTCCCCTTCCTCCAGCCAGAGGTCAGCAAGATGATATCCTATAGATGTATAGAACCATAAAGTGCTTCCAATATATGGTCACTCTGCATTGCCAAGTCCAATCCATTTCTGTCCAAAGAGCGGACCTTTGTTATAATTTATGGGAAAGGGCAGCATCAGGGCTGGGGGCCATGCTCTCAGAGGAACCCCAAAACTGCTGGACCATCAATTGAGGTCTTTTAGTGGAGATCTCAGGATGCACCCCTTTTTATTCTTGTGTTACCAGTGAGACTCCTCTCTGTGAGCTCCATCGTGGCTATCACTGGTGGTGGCTGGGCACCATCCGGTTCTTTCAGTCCCAAGTCAATGTAGGTACCCACTCTTGTGGGTCTCTCTGTCTTCTCAATTGTCTTTACCGCATGTCATTTTGGTCCTCGGTGAGCATCCATTCCTGCTAAGTTGGGACCATTTGCTGTGTCCTCGGATGGCAGCTTGGCAGCTTTTATGACCCCAGATGCCACTCACCAATGTGGGGTGCAGAGAGCTCTCTTAGCAAAACACTAGTTGTGCCAATTGGCCTGGAATTCGCCTAAGAGCATGGTCCCCCGCCCCCTGCCCCAGCTACTCTATCCTTGCAGTATTGAGTCAAGATGGAAGGAGTACTCAAGTTATGCTGAAGTCCACTTAATGTTACTCTTGTTTCTAATGTGTGTTATCACCGCTTTCTCCCAACTAGATTTCTAGTAACTATCTAAACTAAACCCTCCCCCCCTCACCCTCCCGCCCTCCTCTCCCTTGCAGCTGTCAAAGAGTCTTTTCTTCTGTACACAAGTCTGTTTTTGAGGTCTTATCGTAGAGGTCTCATACAGTATTTGTCCCTTTGTCGCTGACTACTTTCACTTAACATAATGTCTTCCAGTTGAAACCAGGTTAGGAGATGTTTCCTGGAATCATCGTTATTCTTTATCATTGCGTAGTGCTCCATTGACTATATGTACCATAGTTTACCTATCCATTCTTCTACTGTTGGGCAACTGGGTTGATTCCATCTTTTTGCTATCGTGGACTGTGCTGTGATAAACATTCTGGTGCATGTGTCCGTTGGTGTGAAAGGCCTTGATTCCGTAGGATATATTCCAAGTAGTGGAATTACTGGGTCAAATCGTATATCGATATCCATTATTTTAAGGAAGCGCCAGATTGCCTTCCAAAGAGGCTGGACCATTTTGCAACCCCACCAACAGTGTAGGAGGGTTCCACTTTCTCCACAGCCTCTCCAGCATTTGTTGTTTTGTGTTTTCTGGATCATGGCCAATCTTGTTGAGGTGAGATGGTATCTCATTGTTGTCTTGATTTGAATTTCTTTAATAACTAAAGATCGTGAACATGTCCGCATGTTTTTTGGCTGCCTGGATCTCCTCTTTAGTGAAGTGTCTGTCCATCTCCTTTGCCCATTGCTTAATTGGATGGTTTATCTTCTTGTTATTGATATTTTGTAGTATCTTATAGATTATGGAGATCAGGCATCGGTCTGACATAGAGTTGCCAAATATTTTTTCCCATTTTGTGGGTGTTCTTTTAATTCTATTAATAAAGTCTTTGGATGAGCAAAAGTGTTTGATTCTTAATAGTTCCCATTTAGCTATTTTCTCTTCTGTTGATTGAGGTTTCTTTGACAGATTTTGGAGTCTGTCCCCATTGTGTATTAAAACTTCCATTGTTGTTCCTACCTTTTCTTGGATGAGCTTTAGCGTTTTAGGTTTGATATTTAGGTCTTTTATCCAGTTGGAGTTGGTTTTTGTATAAGGTGTAAGATATGGATCTTGATTCAGTTTATTGCAGATGGATAACCAATTTTGCCAGCACCACTTGTTGAAGAGACTGTTTTTACCCCAGTTTAATGTCTTAGGGCCTTTGTCGAATATCAGCTGTTCATAGGCAGATGGTGTCATCTCTGGGGTCTCAATTCTGTTTCATTGATTGATCTGTCTGTTCTTGTACCAGTACCAGGCTGTTTTGACCACTGTGGCAGTGTAGTATGTTCTAAGGTCGGGTAATGAGAGGCCTCCCAGTGTGTTCTTCTTCTTTAGTAGTACCTTACTTATCTGGGGCTTCTTCCCTTTCCAAACAAAATTGGTGATTTGTTTCTCCATCTCATTAAAAAATGATGCTGGAACTTGTATTGGGATTGCAGTATATAAATAAATTGCTTTGGGTAAAATAGACATTTTCACAATGTTAAGTCTTCCTATCCATGAGCAGGGTAGGTTTTTCCATTTATCTAAGTCTCTTTTAGATTCTTGTAGTAAGGGCTTGTAGTTCTCTTTGTAAAGGTCTGTTATTTCTCTGGTTAGATTAATTCCCAGGTACTGTATCTTCTTAGGGGCTATTGTAAATGGTATTGATTTGATAATTTCCTCCTTAACAGTCTCATTGTTGGTATAAAGAAATCCTACTGATTCACTTATGTTTATCTTGTATCCTGAGACTTTGCTGAACTCTTCTATCAGTTTGAGTAGCTTACTTATAGATTCCTTGGGGTTCTCTGCATATACAATCATATCATCTGTGAACAGAGAGATTTTAACTTCCTCTTTGCCGATGCAGATACCCTTTATTTCTTCATCTTGTCTAATTGCTCTGGCTAGAACTTCTAGCACAATGTTGAATAGGAGAGGTGACAGTGGGCATCCTTGTCTAGTTCCTGATCTCAAGGGAAAGTCTTTCAGTCTCCATTCAGGATGATGTGGGCAACTGGCTTTATATAAATGGCCCTTATTGTGTTGAGGAATTTGCCGTCTATGCCCATTTTGCTAAGAGTTTTTAGCATGAATGGGTGTTGGACTTTATCAAATGCCTTTTCGGCATCAATGGACAAAATCAGGTGATCTTTGTCTTTTGTGTTATTTGTGTGGTTAATCAGATTAATTGTTTTCCTGATGTTGAACCAGCCTTGCAGCCCTGGTATGAATCCCACTTGGTCATGATGGATTATTTTCTTGATATGTTGTTGTATTCTGTTGGCAAGAATTTTGTTGAAGATTTTTGCATCTAGGTTCATGAGTGATATCGGTCTGTAGTTCTCTGTCTTTGTTGGATCTTTCCCTGGCTTAGGTATCAGGGTTATGCTGGCTTCATAGAATGAGTTTGGAGTACTCCATCCCTTTCTGTACTGTGAAATAGTCTCAGTAGTATTGGGGATAACTCTTCTCTAAAGGCTTGGTAGAATTCTGCCGTGAAGCCATCTGGGCCTGGACTTTTTTGGTTGGCAGTGTTTTGATGACCTTTTCAATCTCTTCCTTTGTGATGGGTTTATTAAGTTGTTCTGCCTCATGTTGTGATAATTTGGGTAGGTGGTATGAGTCAAGGAATTGGTCCATTTACCCTGGTTTTCAAGTTTGTTAGAGTACAGTCTTTTATAGTATTCTGTTATGATATTTTTGATTTCTGTTGCATCTGTGGTGACAACTCCCCTCTCATTTCTAATTTGGGTTATTTGTTTCCTTTCCTGCTTTTCTTTAGTAAGTTTAGCCAGTGGTTTATCAATTTTGTTGATCTCTTCAAAAAACCAGCTTTTGGTCTGTTCAATTTTTTCAATTGTTTTTCTATTCTCTAATTCATTTAGCTCCGCTCTAATCTTTATGATCTCCTTTCTTCTGGTGCCCGAGGGGTTCCTCTGTTGTTCAATTCTCCCAAATTTCTGTTTCTCAGTTGTTTATTTTTTATATCATAGAACAAATTGTCCTCATTATCAACAAGGAAATATAGTTTTTGCCTTCAGCTAAAGTGAACTATGACTAAAATAGGAAATGTGCTGTATCAGTTTTTAAAAAGAAGTATACCTTTATAATCCATGCCAAACCCAATATAAGTTGAGAGAATTATTGTTATTCAGGGACTTGTTATGCAGACAGAGGAGTTCAGAAGTCCCTAAGTGGTGGTACAAACAATTAAGTGTGCACTACTAAGCAAAATTGTGGTGGTTCAAATCCACCCAGAGGCACCTCAGAAGAAAGATGTGGAGATTCACTTCCACAAGTTCACAGCCATGATACATCCTCTGCACAGCTGCATTCTGATACGTGGGCTCACGATGAGTTGGCGTCAACTCAGTGACAACCGGGCTGGACCGTAAACCTGAATCTCTTTAAAATATTATTATGAGGCTCAGATGTAAAGGAAAATATGTTTACACCTTGTAAACACTGAAGTAAAATATACATATTAGCAATTAAGATGCAACAGCTTCGGAGCTAACTCTAACTTTAAGCCTAACTACAAGAGAGTGTAAAATCTGGCCTGAGTCTCACTTTCAAGTGATAGTTTTCTTTTTTACTTTCCTTCACGTTATCCTTTGCAAAGTGAACCCTGGCTGTTTCACAAGCATAGCCTAGGCATGTCCATCTTTTCCCTTTGGCTTGTGCATTTTCTCTACAAAGAATGTCATTTTCTGCTCAACACTGTTAAAATCCCATCCTTCGAAGTTCAGTGCAACCTTCTGCCTTCTCCATTAAGCCTTCACGATCACAGGTCTTGCCTGAATGCTTTTCATCTGAATCCCCATGGCCCTCTCTTTACCTGTTCTAACCTACTATAAAATTCCATATGTCTTATATTCTTATAGATTCAGAATTCCTTGAGGGTAGAGGTAATATGTAACATGTCTTTGAATCCACCACGGTTTCATAAATACTAAGAATCATGAAATATTTGTTGAATAAAGGTATTGCTCTTAAAAAATTAGTAATGGAATGTAATTTTGTGAAAATTATGGAAATACAGGAGGAAAAAAGAAAATTGTCTTTAGTCCACCAGTCCCCACAACTTTTATCATTTGAACTCTGCCTGATCTTTGTCATTTGCACTCTTTTTATTTCATACAATGCATTTACATCTTGGTATTTTAAATACCTAGCATTTCACAAGCATGTTTCCATGTTACTAAATGCCCTTTATAGTTTTTAATGATTGCATAGTATGCTGAACAAATAATCAAACACTGGCAAATTTTGATTTATGAACTGATGTCACTGTAGTCCTCATACAGAATTCTTATGTGTGCTTTCTGATTCCTTCCCATCAATTTTATTCCATAGCATGTTCTGCCCAACTACTAATATCGTTTCATCAGAGTACTCTGAAATGCATAAAAGTTCTGACTCTCCAGAGAGATTGCTTATTCAGTTCATCTCTGGTCCTTTGCCTCATTTGACATTTCTAATGAGAAATGCTGTAATTCTGTCCACCTCCAGGGTCTTCTAGAATAATTGTGGTAAACTGTACTTTCCTTGTGAATGGACTTAGACCACCAAGCCAGATGGCACTTATACAGCGTGGAAGGAAGTTCTTTATTTGCCTTACAAGTTTTCCCTAGAAGGAATTCAGACAATTAAAACCAGCTGAGATGGGATTGCATATTAAATTTAGTTATTTCTCTTCTGGCATGACTGGCCATGTTAATTCAACTTCCAAGCCAGAAAAAGAGAGAAAAATAAGGGAAGGAGGGAGGGATGCAGGGATGGAGAGAGGGAGGAAAGAAGGATCATTAAAGTCAAAGTCTCTTGAGGCAACTTGTCTGGGAGGAATCATCATTTCCTCTAAATTTCTGGATTATTTATTACCTGTATTGTTCATATAGTATCTACAACATATTTTCTCATAGTGATGGTATTTTATGATATGTTTACACCTTGATTCACTGTTCCCTTGGTGTAGGATGGACAGTGCCTGAAAATGTTCATTTCTCTTCGGTGCCTTAACTATAGTGGTGTTAAATTAATAGATGCTAGTTGATTTTAGGGCCACTAGAAACCCTAGAATAGCAGTTATTTCTGGCTCGGAAACTTTATGTTTATAATCTTGAAAGTGTAAGATGCCCATGGATTCTCTCAAAGACAGTTCTGATGGCTCCCAACATGACAAAATCTACAGTACCCTTTGACAGGGAGATCTGTAAGGGTACACTGGAACAAGCTAGTTGCTTTTGTCATTTAATCATGATTCCCCTGTTTAATAACTGTGAAAGCTAGAATTTCAATGCAAAAATTCTTGTTTGGTTATACAAAACACTACAATAATAAAAATTTTTGCTGAAGAACCCCAGTGGGTCAGTCCTGGTTTCTTCTGACTCCAGCTCAGAAAATTGTCACAAATATTTTTTCCTAAGTTGTGTTTTCACAAACAATGAAGATGAGTATGTAATATCTCTCGTAGTATCTTCTTCAGTATTATGCTGATGGTCTTTTATTCATTTATTCTCTCCATTGTGAACAAAACTCTATGGTGTGATGTGAAGAATACAAGTTTGCATGTGTAATAATAGTGCAAAGTGTACATACAATGAAGTTACACAAATGCTTTATGTGAGTTCCGGTAAGGAAGAAATTATGTCCAACTGAGGGAATCAGTGAAGAGTTAGGTAGAGGGAATATAAAATGTCAGAACTGTTTTTGAGAAAATCCGTGGGCAACTTACATTTTCAAGACTATAATCATGAATTTTCTGAGCCAGAAATGACGCTGCTACTCCAGGGTTTCTAGAGGCCCTAAAATCTAGCTGACCAGGAAGACATGAGGACAGCAGTGACGACGCAGTGGGAGAGGTGCTGACAGGGAGCACGCAGGGGCTGGGGCACACAGCAGAGGCGCTCAGCCAGCTCAGGGACGGCGGAAGGGTGGCATTTCAGCTGCCGCCTGAGGGATGCGCAGGAACTGACCGGGTGAATTACAGACATGGGAGGAAGAAGACTGCAGGCAGAGAGAATCTCCTGTTGTGTTAAGGTTTTTTCCTTAGGTTAGTTCGAAAGGTAATCCTTGAAAATGCAATAACTAAGGACTAAACCAGTTTCACGGGGAATTGTGTTATACAGGAGATATTGTAATAATCATCTCCAGATTAGTGTATTAAATTGTGGTATATGCAGTGAAAAATGAGTAAAGACAAGGACTTTCATGTCCAAATGGTAGGTAGTAGACCACAGCAGGTCAAGACTTTCACACTTAAAACTAACAAAAGCTAAATTATTTTCTAATTGTTTTTAAAGGCATTGGGGGACCATGAAAGCAACTTAGGATTATATGAACTAAAATTCCAAACAGCAGTGTTCTGAGTCCCCCCCCCCCCCCGCCGGGGGGTATTTTCCAGTGTGGGCAAGCACTGATGGTGAAGGCTCACCCAGGAGGTGGACCTACGTGGTGCTAAGGAGAAACCACCAGGTTTTTAAGTTGTTAGACAGAAACAGAGATACATAACAAAAACTTGAAGAGCCCTAGACAAGCAACTGGTCTCACCCAGCAGGACAGTTTAGCATTCTAGTATTGCACAGGAGATAGGGAGCTAGGGAAAAATTTACAAAAACAGGAAAGAACTTTTGATAACCTTAGAAAATAAAGACTTGCCAGGTGAAGGGACCTGCCTGACATATATGACTAGTCACCTCCTGAAGACATTTGCAAATTTTGAAGTTGTATAAATTATAAGTATTAAGATTTAACCTGAAATCATCTGTGGGGAAGAACTGAATCTCCTACTGTTACTATTATCAGGGCTGAGGAGACAAAGGCCAGACTCCCCGCCAAAAGTCTGGAAGGACTTGCCCTAGGAAAAGAGACAAGCCCCAGTTAACAAATAACACCCACTGCCACTGAGTGAGGTCCAACTCATAACAACCCTAGAGGACAGAGTAGAACTGTCCCATAGAGTTTCCAAGGAGCTCCTGGCAGATTTAAACTGCCGACCTTTTGGATAGCACATGTAGCACTTAACCCACTACATCACGAGGATTTTCCAGGTAACAAATAGTCTGACTGATTGAATTGAGATGAGCAGTTCCTCCCTCTATCATACAACAACATGAAAGAGAAACTTTCTCTGGTGGAAAATAAAATTACTTGGAGCTACCACAGTTCTTGTATATCAAAAGCATGATATTCAATCGGTTTGAGAAAAATTCAACGCCACATGACTTATAATGAACAAAATAAAACAGAGAATAAAAATAGGCCCACTAATAATTCAAATTTTTAAGTTAGCTAACAAATAGATACGATCAATAATGTTAAATTAAATATAAGACAAGTGGGAAACATAAATGAAACAATGGAGAATTCTACCAAAAACTAAAATTTATGTTTTTAAAAAAGAATCAGGTGATTATTCTAGAACTAAAAAAAAAAATACAATATTTTAATTGAGAACTCAATGAAAAGGCTTAACGGCATGCTGTGTAAGGAAAAACACAAAATTGGTAAACTAGAAGACAGATTAGCAGAAAACACACAAACTGAAGCAAGGAGAGTAAGACACAGAACAAAATATTAAAGACATTTTTGAAGCATGCTCAAAATATTTAACATATGTTTCATGAGAATTCCAGGAGTTCTAAACTATGTAATAATTTCCAAAACTATTTTTAAAAGCTGAAATCCACTGCCATTAAGCTGATTCTCACTCATAGTGACCCTATAGGACAGAATAGAACTGCCCCATAGAGTTCCCAAGGAGAGCTTGGTGGATCTGAACTGCCGACTTCCTGATTAACATCCTTAGCACTTAGCCACTACATCACCAGGGTTTCCCCAAAGCTATTACAGCACATTAATCAACAGATTTAAGACACTCAACAAATCCCAAGCAGGATAAAGACAAAGAAAGCCACTCCTAAGCATATTATAGTAAAACTAGAGGACAACAAAGAAACTCAAAAACACTATAGGAAAAAAGCCATGTTACATTTAAAAGAACAATGATGAGCCTTTCAATTTAATTCTCAACTGAAATGATGGAAACCAGAGTACACCAGAGTGATGTTTTTAAAGTGCTGAAGGAAAATAAAAGCCAACCCAGAATACCATATCCAGTGAAAATATCCTCTCATAATTGAAAATGAACAGAAGACAATTTCAGGCAAACAAAACCTGAGGGAATCCATTAACAGTAGTTCTGTACTAAGAGAAATACCAAAGGGAGATTTTTCAGGAAAGAGCAAAATTACCACAGATGAAAACATAGGAGCAGTGGGGGCAAAGAATACAGAAAGGCATATATGTGAACATCTATAAATGAATTTGTACCACATGAAAATCAATCGTAAATTTTTGTGGAATTTAAATTATATGGACAACTAAAAGGTGTAACAACAATAATTCAAAAGGCAGGAGGAGGTAAATGTAGTTTAAAAAGTTCTAATTTTCTGTGTAATTTGGGAATAGGTTAGAAAGAATGATTTGCGATAATCAAATGATTTCTAGATTAAGCACTAAAAGGCAATTTTTAAAAATGTAAAACTAGTAAAGATGAAAAGGGATGATTGCAATGTTTGATTAACCTAAGCAAAAACAAGAGAGAGAAAAGAAAATATAAACAGACCAAACAGAAAGCAAATAGTATGATGGCAGATGCGAAATCAAATAAATCAGTAATTTCATTAAAAATAAATGGACTAAATGCTCCAGGTGAAAGACTAAGATTGTCAGACTTGTTTCAAAAAAAAAAAAAAAAAACTCATTTTATGGTACTTACAGGACACATAATTTAAAAAGAAAACCACACCAAAAGGCAGCTGGTGTAGTTATAATACCAGTAGACACAGTGTGAAGGCACAGGAAACAAAGCCAACCAGAAGGGGCATGACTTCTTTTCACACTGAGGACTTAGCACCTCTACTTTGACTTTTTAACTACCTCATGACACTGAATATATAAAGATGTAATGCTTTTGATACAAGCCGCTGATTCTAGCTCACAGCAACCCTAGAGGATGTAGTAGAACTACCTGCAGAACTTCCTAGGCTGTAATCTTACAGGTCTTTTCTAAGGAAGAGTTGCTGATGGCTTCAAACCACTGATCCTTTGGTTAGCAGCTAAGCAATTAGCTACAGCACCACCAAGGCTCTTCAGGGACACAAGGTGAGTATGCTGTTTGGAAACATAGCTTTGACATGCTAAATTCTGTTTTATATATATATATTGAGTCCATTACATCTAATCAATGTTTAAGGAACAAATTTTACAGAAAGTGTTTGACATACAATGGTGATAATCTTAGCTATTCATAAACTCTCTGTGTTAGTCATCTAGTCCTACAATAACAGAAAATTCGACAAGTGGACGGCTTTAACAAAGAGAAATGTATTTCCTCACAGTAAAGTATGCTACAAGTCCAAATTCAGGACATCAGCTCCAGACTAAGCCTTTCTTTCTCTGTCAGCTCTGGAGGAAGGTCCTATCCTCAGTCTTCTGCTGGTCAAAGAGTTTCTTAGGTGCAGGGACTCTGGGTCCAAAGGATGCTGTTCTCCTGGCATGGTTTTCATAGTGATACAGAGCCCACTGTATCTTTGTTGTCTTTTCTTGTTTCTATCTCAAGAGATTGCCTCAAGATAATCCAAATTTATAGATTGAGTCCTGCCTCACTACCACAACTGCATGCAGCCCTTTCTCCTTCATTAACATCTTAAAGGTAATATTTACAACATACAGAAAACACGCAGTTTTAGGAATCATGGCCCAGCTGAACTGATAAACACACCTTTTGGCGGTGGCAGGGGCTGGGGGGGACACACAATTTAATCTATGGCATTCTCCCAGGATTTAAAGCTGTAACAAATTTCTAACATGGTCCTTTGAACTCTAGGCCATTCCCTACAGTATTGTCTCTTTAACAGGGTTCATATTCAGGATTGGTCCATGCACTCCTATATTTATGCCCAAACATAAAATGTCTCAGCAAATTTTAGGGGAAAAGAGACACTGTGGACCAAAAAGCCCTAACACTTGGGAGGGGAAGGTGTTAAGTAATGTTGGCAACAATACGACATATGAGGTCCAGCAATTTAGACTAAATTGTTCTAACTGCTACATGCCTCATTGCTGAATATTACTACAGTCAGCTTCAAAGTCCTCCCCTTGATAAATTATGTGCTGATGCCAATGTCTAGTCCACCCTTCAAAGTAAGTTTGGAACTCTTTCTGGAATGGCCATTGCACATGGGGGCACGGTGGCAAGTTCACGACTTAATTGTATAGTTTCATGACTTAATCGCATAGTTTGTCTGTGAGGAAGATTTTAGCCAGTATTCAAACACTGTCCCTACTCACCTGATCTGGCCCCCAATGACTTTTTTCTTTACCCAAAAACAAACAAAATATTGACAGGAAGACATATTTATGACATTCAGGACATAGATGGTAATATGAAGATAGCTCTGATGGCCATTCAAGAAAAACGGTTCCAAAATAGCTCTGAAGAGTGGACTAGGTGCTGGCTTCAGTGCACAGCTTCCCAGGGGGAGTGCTTCAAAGGTGACCATAGTGATATTCAGCAAAGAGGTCTGCAGCACTTTTTCTAGGATGAGTTCACAAACTTAACTGGCAGAACTCATATTCTGAGAATAAAAGAATAAGAATCTTTTCCATATGAAAACCCAAAGTAAACCAAACCCATAGCCATCAAGTTGATTCCAACTCATAGCAACCCTGTAAGAGAAAACAGAGCTGTCTCGTAATGTTTTCAAGGAACGCTGACCTAACTGCTGACCTTTGGGTTACCGGATGAACTCTTAACCACTACACCACCAGGGTTTCCTTTCTGTTTAAAGACAATACGAAAAGTAAGTATTCATTCATCCCCAAATGAAGAACAGCTCTCCTTGTGGGGTTAAAATTCAAAGAATATATCTGATGTATAGCACTGCAGACATCAGTTAGACTCTCAGATTCAGGTTTGACGCTTGAACATGTCACCAAAGGCAGATCAAGTGGATTGCGTGAGAAATGAGTAGTTAATGGGAGAGGCAGATAGTGTTAAAAAATTCCAAAGGGTTTGTTCCATCAGGAAATATTTCACTAATCTGGAGAAGCCAAACTCGCAGGACCTCATAAAACACATTCTGCTAGTGTCAGTGTTCCATGCCAATTACAGATTTCTGAAGGACCATCAGAGCAAAACCATGCCCTTAATATGTAAGCCGACACTGCTGTAACTAAGAGTGCAATTGGACTGGGACAAATCTCTGTGATCTTGATGTATGAAAATCCGAATAGATGGTTTCCATAGAAATGAATAAAAACATTTCCAAATTACTTATTCAGGATTAATCCACTGCAGCTCTACAGCAAATACATTTGATGAGGCTCAGTAAAGCAGCCAATGAAAAATAAACTAAAGTTGTCCAATAAGATGATTCCCTTCACTAACAGCAAATCCATGCACAGTTAAAATCTGGCTCTAGACAAAGTGTCATTTTAATTCCAAGTGTATAAAATGATAAAATTAAGAGCTGAAAACAACTTAAAGATGACTGAAGGCAATTTTAACAGAAGAAAAAAGCAAAGACTTTGTAGCCATGGCTACTTGTGTTTAAATCTTAGTTCTACTGCTTTCTAGCTGTGTTAAACAGGCAAGATCAATTTATCTCTGTCAACCTTACTTTCCTCATCTGAACAATGGGGTTAATAATTCTTTTCTCTTGGGCATAATAAATGGACTATGTTATTCAGATGAAGAAACCAAAGGTCAGAGATAAAAGGATATGTCCAACACCCTTGTTAGTGTTATCAGTTGGACTGTGTCCCCCCAAAAGATACATTCAAGTCTTAACCACTATTGCCTATGAATTTAATCTTATTTGAAAATAATGTCTCCAATGATGTAATTAGCGGCGTTAACATGAAGTCATACTGGAATGGGGTGGGTTCTGATCCAATTATGGTTAGTGTCCTTAAAAAAATGAGTAGAAATACAGACAGGCAAAGAGGGTAGGTAACAGTCATGAACTGTGCTGTATCTGCAAAAAACATGTGTCGCAATTTAACTGGGCCATGATTCCCAGTATCATGTGACAGCTCTCCATTTTGTAATTTTCGTCTGTTGCAAATCCTGATCTCTGCCTGTGGTTAATAGACTGGATTATGTTACACAGGACTAGGCTTTCCCAAGGCGGTTTCCCTAGAGTGTGGCTTGCAGCACCTTTTGTCCCATAAGAGATGAAAGGAAAGGGAAGCAAGCAGAGAGTTGGGGACTTTGTACCATCAAGAAAGCAGTACTGGAACCAGAATTCATGGACCTGAGGGTTCTGTGTCAGGATGCTCCCAGACCAAAGAAAGACTGGCGCAATGCAAGGACCTTCCTCTAGAGCTGGCAGAGAGTGTGCGTTTCCCTGAAGCCAGAGTTCTGAACTGGAGCTTCAGCTTACTGGGCTGTGTAAGAATAAATTTCACTTTACTAAAGCTGTTCACTTATGGCTAGAGCAGTACCAGAAGACAAAGGCAGCAGCTCTGTGAAAAAAGAGGCAGAGAGTGGAGTAATGCTGCCGCAAGCCAAGGAATCCCTAGAGCGCCCGGAAGCTGGCAAAGGTGAAGAAGCACCTTCTCTTAGCAGCTTTGGAGGGATGATGGACCAGGTGACCCTTGATTTCAGACTTTGAGCCTATAGAACTATGAGAAATAAATTTCTGTTGTTGTAAGCTACTCACTTTGTGCTAATTTGTAACAGGAGCCTTACTAATACGGTATAGAGAGAAATAAATTCAGGGGCCACATAGCTGACCCTCCAGTTCCAGCCTCTATTTTCACTACTGTGCTATTTCTTTCATTTATACAAATAAACACAGCTAGAAAAACAGAGAATTATCTAAAAAGTCTGTGCTATGATGACTTTTCTTCAAATGTTACCGATTCAGGCATTCCCCAACAACAACAACAAAACAATTGTCTCAGACATCTGGGACTTAACCAAAAACCCTAAAATGTGAAATATGGCATATGTAAAGCCATAATCATTGAGTCAGTTCTGACTCCGAGCAACCCTATAGGTCAGAGTAGAACTGCTCCATAGAGTTTGTGGATATGAACTGCTGACCTTTTGGGTAGCAGATGTAGTCATTAACTACTATGTCACCAGAGTTTAGTAAATGGGATTTTTCCTATTGCCCCAAACGAGAATTGTGGCTACTCTTCAAAATTGAATACAATGGGTACATGGTATCAAGATTTGTTAGTTTAGGCTTTTTTAGAAGCAAACACCATGATAGGTGTAGAGGTGCAAAAGATGCATTGAGGAAGATGTCTGCTGGGGAAGAGAGGAGGAGTACCAGAGGAGGCAGGAAGAATCTTGAGACTGCATTACCAATTTGACCTCTGTAAAGAAAGGAGGGAAGAAGAGAGGGCTGCGTAGCAAAATTCTTAGTCAATAGCAGAAATGTAAGATTTGAGGCTGGCCAATGAGAAGTTTTTGGGCCAAAAATCAGACTTCAGAAAAGTTCTGTATCTGATAGAAACAGGCCTGCCTTAGTGCCCCTAACACTCGGTCATTAGCTGGACACAGCCCGTGGAAAGTGGAGCTCCAGGATGAAGACAGTGATGGATTCAAGGTGTAGCAGCTGGGGCTGCCTGTCAAGCAAGCTCCCTGTAACTGACAGGAGCTGTACACTGTCGTGGTTGCCACACACATATTTTATACTTGAGAACCAGGTACCCAGAGAAATCACCAAGAAGCATGTAAACAGGCACTGCGACTAACCTTCAAGAGCTTCAGGAAGTGAAAACTGAAAACTGATTAGAGAAAGACGTTTTGAAGAGAATTTGTAGGAGTAGAGAGTACTGGGGCATTTCATCTCCTCCTGAATACTCAACACAAATTGGAACTGATAGAATGGAAGCTTCCATCTCTACCTCCTACCCTAAGCTACATGCTTTCTAAGCTCTAAAACACTGAACATATCTAGTTTTATTTCCTGAGAAAGAAGCAAGAATGTCATTGGGAGAGCCTCGTATGTGCTCCTACTGAGTTGGGGAACACAAATAGCAGTTCCTTCTCTTAACCTGGAGAAGCCTAAAGCTGGGATTTTGGTTGGAGACCCACTGCCATGTATATGTTAGATGCATCCCCTTCATATTTATCTCATCAGATATCTGTACTGTATCCTCTGTCTGTACTGCACATACCAACAGACTGTGCCTTAAACTTCCAGGCAGCCATAGGCTGCTAGCAATAAGACCCATACAGCCACTGGCATCAACGCTCAGCTGTGATGGAGTCAAACATGAGATACTTGCAAGGTGTCGGAAAAATAAAAACCATTATTATTATTTATAGAAAGGAAACAGTAAGCAATAATGGATTCTGAAAAGAGAAACACCCTTCCCCAAATCACCAGTGCCCATTCTTAGGTCACCGGGCAGGCACGCTGTGGTTTAGGTCAGACACTATCTTCATCTCACCACTGTAGTCACTGGCAGCTACTACCAGCTGCACGGGGATCCTGACATGCTGGGGAGGATGGTCTGCAAGTCTTCCATGCTTCTGCTGTGCTGCTGGCCCTCACTAGACCTTGCCTGGAAGATGTTCGGAAGAGCCCTGCACAGGATCTCCTGAGCCTCTGCTCCTAGCTCCTGAAATGCCACCAGGGCTGCTGCCGTGCTCAGGCTTACGCTACAGATGTTACAACTCCTTTAGTTATGCCAGCAAGTCTGAAGGTGCTCCACATTCTCTCTGTGGGCCATCAAGTCTACCCATGGTTTCTGCCACTCATGCTGCTGCCTCTGTTTCTCTGATGCTGTGCTTGCCAATGTTTCTCACAATCTCACAATGTTTTCAGTGTTATAACTGTCTCTCCTGGGTCTAGGAAGTTCTCCACTGCTCTCCCCAGTGAATTCTTCCTGATGGTACTGCAGTCCCCCTGGACTGCTATGGGATTGACCCTTATTGAACTTACCAAGATATCAAAACCAACCAGTTCCCTAGCTGGATGACAAGGGGCTCAACCCTGTTAGCAGGATTTTCAAATCCACTAATTGCAAAAAAAAAAAAAAAAAATTGACCAATCCCAGCCAATCATTTTATAAGAGTCACAAGACTAAAATTAGAAAGGCCTTATAAAAGAGATTCATCGCAGCACATCTGTTATTTGGGAAGCAGCTTTGTACAGCCCTAGAAGGGATAAATGTGGTGCAATCACACCACTCATTCCCTTGCCACTTATTTGTTATTTGAGTAGGTTATTTTACTTCTCTGAGTCTTGTTTTCATCATCTATAAATAAAAATAGTAATTTCTATCCCCCTAAAATTGTTGCCATAATTAGATGAGATGATGTATGTAATGGCCTGAGAGTCCTCAACAAGTAATACCTATAGTCTCAAAAAGTAAATTTAGTGTTGTGTGTTCCTGACCTATAGTGCTCTTTAAGGTAACAGATTTTCTTACTTCAAAATCACTGTTAAGGAATTTGCTGCCTGTAAGAAACTTATTGTAGTGCTGAGAGCATTGCAGCACTCAAAACAGTTTGTGGTTACTGAACGCTTTAAATACTCGTATTATACTAATAGATCTCAATACACACTTATTTAGTGTCTGTAAATTACTATACAAATTGCTTGAAGTTTTTAAGTGTGACAGGGTGGCTATGATTGTTAACAATGTGTCAACTTGACTGAGCCATGATTCTCAATGTTTGGCAGTTACGATGCAGTTTGGCTGTCATAGGATTATGAGATTATTTCCGTGATGAGATTTGATATAATATGACGACCTTCATGATGGGTTCTGCTGAGAGTAGCCAGTCAATTGAAAGAGGGTTTCCTTAGGGGTGTGGTCTTTATCCAATATAGAGAAACTTTGTGGCAAGGCTTTCACGCTTTTACTTGTTGTGGATCCTGCCTGTTCATCTGAGCTTTAGTTCTTAGGACTTGAGCTAGGACTAATCTGTCGTCTTGCTTGCTGATCTTGGAATTCGTCAGTCACAGTCTGTGCGAAAGAGTCCTGCTGTCTGACCTACTCCTGATTTCACCAGCCCCTGTAGCTCCCAGAATCATGAGAAGCCACCAGCCTGACCTACATACAGACTTGGGACATTCCAGTCTCTATAACCACATGAGCAATTTCCTTTCTCTCTCTCTCTCTATACTTTACTGACTTTGCTACTCCAGGGAACCCAGCCTAACATAGCAACCATTGATCCTGGTTTACCCAGGACCTTTCAAGTTTACCAGTGAAAGCCCTACATCCCAGGAACTCGTTCAGTTTCAGGAAATCCAGAACACTGGGTCACCCCACATGTGGAACTCCACAATGTTGCCTAGTATATTTAAGGCATTCAGTAAACATTAGCTACTTTTCTTCTTATTATTTTCATTTATAGAAATTTGAGTCCCGCCTTAATCAGCAAAACTTTGGAGAACAACAGTGATTAAGACCCAGGGCCTGCCTTTGTGGATCTCAGAGAATAGCAAAGGAAAGAGAAAAACAATGCAAGTGGAATATATGTCCAAGGTTTTTTTCCCCCTATAATGCAGCTTTTTCATATCTATAGAACCCTTACATAATGAATACAAAATATATGTTTTCTAAGAATTTGCTAAGAAGTACAAAGGATGAAACAAAACGCAATAAAAACAAAGACAAAACTCTTGTCCAAAATCATTAAGTAATTTCCTTGCAGAAAAATAGTCTTAAGTACTTTAGAGAAATTTTTAGCATTTCTTTAGCTTCCTGCAAACTGAGGGCATATATAATTTATCCATCAAACGGTTTTTCTTTGGTACATTTCCAGTGAACTCTGAAAGTTGAAGGAGTTTGTTGAATTGAAACCAATGGCAAACCTTCTGCAGTGTTTGTAAAGATGCACAGCCATGTTTGTTGTAGGATTATTCACAATAGCAAAAAAATAGAAACTGTCTCAGTGCCCATCAACAGATTGACGGTTAAGCAAATTATGTCATGTATGCAAAATGGAACACTATTTAATGATAAAGAACAATAATGATGACTTCATGAAACATGTCACAGCATGGATGAATATGCAAGACATTACACAGAGTGAAATAAGTCAATCACAAAAGACAAATAGAGTATGAGGCCACTAGTATAAAAACTCAAGAAAAGATTTGTATACACAAAAAATAATCTTTGATGGTCAGGAAGGGAGAGTAATTGGAAGGGCAAATCACTAACTAGATAGTAGATAAAGGTTAACTTTGGTAAAAGGAAAGATAATGCAAAATATATGGGAAGTCAGCACAACTGGACAAAGGCAAAGCCATAGAAGCTTCACAGACACATCCAAATACATTGAGGGACTGAGTTACTGGGGCTGAGGGCTGGGGATCGTGCTCTCAAGGGACATCTAGGTCAACTGATATAACACAGTTAATAAAGAAAATCTTCTATGTCCTACTTTGGTGAGTAGCATCTAAGGTCTTAAAAGCTTGACTTCTAAGTTGTATCTATTCAGTCCTATCAAGTCCAGAGCAAAGAATAAAGAAAACCAAAAACACAAGGAAAATATTAGCCTAAAGGACTAATAGATGACAAGAACTACACTCTCAACCAGCCTGAACCCAGAGGAAGGTGATGCTCAGCTGTCACTACCATTGATCTGACAGAAATCACAGTAGAGGGTCTAGGGCAGAGCAGGAGAAACATATAGAACAAAACTCAAATTCACAAGAAAGACCATACTTACTGGTCTGATAGACACCGGAGGAACCCTGGAGATTATGGCCCCAGGCACTCTGCTAGCTCAGAATAGAACCCACTCCCAAAGTTTACCTTTCAGCCGAAGATTAAACCAGCCTGTAAAACAATCAATAACATATGTGAGGAATGTTTTTCTTAGTTCAATCAAATATACAGAGCTAAATAGACAACACCTGCCTAATAGCAAAGCCAAGATGGCAGCAAGGGACAGGAAAACTAAAAAATGGACACAGAGAACAACAGGTAGAAAGGGGGAGAGTGCTGAAACTTTGCAGAGATTGTAACTACTGTCACAAAACAATGTGTGTATGAATTTTTGGATGAGAAACTAATTTGTCCTGTAAACCTTCAGCTAAAGAACAATAAAATCTAAAATACATGTATTATGTGTATTCATAAAGAAAATCTCTATCAAGATCTGTAATGTTTTATTTGACCAGTTTAGATATGGCTGGAAAAAGCAGTACAGAAATCCAGCTCTACATCTGTATCTTTCAAAAACAAGCTTGTACTCGCCACTTCCCAAGTGACAGACATTAAACATGAAAGTACACCTTGCAGATTTCCCTGGACTTAGAAATTAGAATTTACCTATTTATGCATATAAAAAAAAAAAAATCAGACTTTGGGGGCAGGGCTAGTGACATCTCGTAAGTGCCCTCTGAGAACTAAGGCCTAGAAAACAATTGAATGGAGTAGAGTGGACATTCTGGGAGCTCCAAGATCAGGCAGAAAGTTGTAAGATCAGACTGGGCAATAAGAAGGAGAAAACAAACTTTGTCAGAGGTGAGACGACAGTGCCAAGGGTCCTGCTTCTGCCAGCACAGCAAGAAGCTTACAGTTACAGACATAATCTTTGTTAACCAAGAGACTGGGACTGGGGTTGCTGAGCCTGAGATCTTGTCTGGGACCAGCTGCCATGCTGAGCTATTGTGCCTAAGTAGACAGTGTCTCTTACAACAGAGATGCTATACTTAAGACATTCACAATTAGAGAATCTAGTGGCAGCTGCCAGTCGAGGGTATCAGTGCCCTTCCCCACTCCCCATCTTCTCTGAGCTGCACCATAGGTTCTCCTGGAACTGCACAGAATAGCTGGCTCAGGTAGGATGCAGACTTAGTCCGCTGAGAGGTGGAACTGGTTGCCATGCTAAGCACCAGCACCTGACTGGACAGTGCCTCTCTCAACAGAAAAGCTGTTTCTATGACAATCATACCTAGAGAATGCAATGGTAGCTGGCTGCCAACTATGGCAGCATCCTTCCCTCCCTTCTCTGAGCCATGTCACAGTATCTGCTGATGTGGCCCCTGAGAGACCCCACAAATAGGTTGCCATGTTTGTCAGCTAGGAGGCAGGCCTGCCACCCCTGAGGGCCTGGCTGCTACCAGCTGCTTCTGGACAGCACCTCTCTAACAGATAAGCAGCTTTCAAGACAACCACATCTAGAGAGCACAGTGGTGACTGGTGGTTGAGTGTAGCAGTGCCCTTCCCTCCTCCTTTCTCTAAGCTAAGCCACAGTGTCTTCCAGCATGACTCTGGAGAGTTGGCACCAGTAGGTCACCGTCATTCTCAGCCAGAAGGCAGGGTCTGCCACCCCTAAGGGCCCAGCTGGGGCCAGCCAGTAAGCTGAGCAGGACCACTAGGTTACACATCATCTGTCTCACCAGAGGAGCTGTATTCAAGACAGCTACATGCAGAGAAGGCAGTGGCACCTGGTGGCCAAGTCTAGCATGCCCTTACTTCCTTCTTAGAGCTATGCTATAGCTACTGATGTGTGACACAGGAGAACCTAAACAACTTTGTGACAGCATGAAGACAACAAGCAATATCTAACCACTGAAAGAAGCAGATCACCATGGCCCCAGAAAACTCCCAAAATAAAGAATCAAAAACTCCCCAGATGAATAACGTTTCCTAAAATTATTGGGGGCAGAATACAAAAGGGTATATTGCCCTTCTGGATCTTAGGAAGGAGGTTAAACAAAGTGCAGCAAAACAAAATGAAAAATTAAACCAGCTGTGTGAACTGCTAGAACATCAACAATCTGAAAGTCAGCAGATCAACAACAAAATTATAGAGTTACACAATTACACAAGCAGTTGCACAAGCAGGACTGAAGAAATGGAATGCAGAATCAGTGAGACTGAAGATAAAACAATTGACACCAGCATTCCCAAGGAGAAATCAACTAAAAGAATCAAGAAAAATGAAGAAGCATTAAGAAGCATGTGTGACTCTATCAAAAAGAATAATCTATGAGTAATTAGAGTTTCTGAACAATGAGACACAGCAGAAAATAAAGAGAATTGTTGAAGAGTTGTTGACAAAAAAACTTTCCTGATGTCATGAAAATGAGATAGATCACTCCACAATAATAATAGGAGACTTCAATACCACGCTTTCAGTAATTGATAGGTCATCCAGAAAAAAACTCAATAAAAATACAGAAGATCTTATTGCAACAATCAACTAACTAAACCTTACTGACATATACAGAACTTTTTACTCAGTAATACGTAAGTACACCTTCTTTTCCAATGGACATGAAATATTCTCCAGAATAGCCATGTATTAGGCCATAAAGCAAATCTCAACAAAATGCAAACCACTGAATTATTGGAAGCGTCTTCTCAGACCATAAAGCCATAAGAGTTGAAAGCAATAGCAGCGAAAACATAGGTAGAAATTCAAAATCGTGGAAACTGAACAGCACCTTGCTCAAAAACTCATGGGTTATAGAAGAAATCAAAGATATAATAAAGAAATTTATGGAATCCAATGAGAATGAAAACACATCCTACCAGAACCTATGGGATACAGCAAAAGCAGTGCTCAGAGGTCAATTTCTCTCTATAAATGTGCACATCCAGAACTAAGAAAGGGCACGAACTGAAGAATTAATGCTACAGCTTGAACAGGTAGAACGAGAGCAAGAACAGAATCCTTTAGGCACCAGAAGAAAAGAGGATAAAGATTAGAACAGAACTAAATGAATTAGAGAACAGAAAAACAATTGAAAGAATTAACAAAACCAAAAGTTGATTTTTTCAAAAGATAATCAAAATTAATAAACCACTGGCTAACCTTACAAAACAAAAACAGGAGAGGAAACGAATAAACCAAATAAGAAACAAGATGGGAGAAGTCACAACAGACCCAACTGAAATGAAAAGTATCAAAACAGAATATCATGAAAAACTGTACGCTTACAAATTTGTAAACTTAGAGGAAATGAACAAATTTCTAGATTCATATCACCTACCAAAATTATCACAAAGAGAAGGAGAACAACTTAATAAACCCATCACAAAAGAAGAGATTTAAAAAGTCATCAAAAAACTACCAACTACAAAAAGTCCTGGCCCACATGGCTTCACTGGAGAGTTCTACCAAACTTTTAGAGACGAGTTAATTTCAACACTACTGAAGCTATTCCACAACATAGAAAAGGATGGAATACTCCCAAATTCATTCTATGGAGGTAGCATAATCCTGATACCAAAGCCAGGGAAAGATCGCACAAAAAAGGAAAATTACAGACCAATATCACTCAAGAACCTAGAGGCAAAAATCTTTAAGAAAATCCTAGCCAATAGAATTCAATAACATATCAAAAAAAAAAAAGAAAAATTCACAATGACCACGTTAATATATACTGTGGAAGCAGGGCTGGTTCAGCATCAGAAGAACAATTAATGTGATCAACCTTATAAATGATACAAAGGTGAAGAATTGCCTGATTTTGTCAACTGATGCAGAAAAGGCATTTGACAAAGTCCAACACCCATTCATGTTAAAAACTCTCAGCAAAATAGGAATAGAAAGAAAATTCCTCATTGCAATAAGAGGCATCTAGGATCGCCATGAGTCGGATCCGACTCGACGGCACTTGGCTTGGCCAGTCGCCAACATCATCCTAAATGCAGAGGCACTGAAAGAATTCCCCCCGAGAATGGGAACTAGATAAGGATGCACACTGTCACCACTTCTATTTAACACTGTGCTAGAGGTTTTGGGCAGAGCAATCAGACAAGACAAAGAAATAAAGTTCATCTGCATCAGTAAAGAAAAAGTAAAAGTATCCCTGTTTGCAGATAATATGATTGTATACACAGAAAATCGTAAATAAACTACTGGAACTAGTAGAAAAGTTCAGCAAGGTATCAAGGTATAAGATAAGCATAAATAAATCAGTAGGATTACCTTACACCAATAAAAAGTTTACCAAAGAAGAACTCACCTAATCAACACCATTGACAACAGCACCCAAGAAGATAAAATAACTAAGAATAAATCCAAACAGAGATGTAAGCGACCCATACAGAGAAAACCACAAGACCATAGTGCAAGATACTGTGAGAGACTTACGTAACTGAAGGAATCTTCCTTGTTCGTGGATAGGAAGACTTAACATTGTGAAAATGTCTATTTTATCCAAAGCAAGCTACATAAACAGCGCAATCCCAATACAAATTCCAGTGTGATTTTTTTAAGAAGATGGAGAAACAAATCACTGACTTTGGTTAGAAACGGAAGAATCCCTGGATAAGTAAAGCACTACTGAAGAAGAGGAACACAGTGGGAAGCCTCATACTACCCAAACTTAAAACCTATTACACTGCCACAATAGTCAAAACAGCATAGTACTGGTACAAAAGCATACAGACCAATGGAACAGAATAGAGAATCCACAAACATCACCAACCCCCTATGAACAGCTGATATTCGACAAAGGCCCAAAGGTTGTAAGCTGGGGTAAAAACAGTCTCTTTAACAAATACTGCAGGCAAATTGAATATCCATCTGCAAAAAACTGAAACAAGACTCATATCACATACCTTACACAAAAACTAACTCAAAATGGATCGAAGACCTAAATACCAAACCTAAAATGTTAACAATGGTACAAGAAAAAAATAGGGTCAACAATGGAAGTTCTAATACATGGCTGAGGCAGACTGCAAAATCTGACCAATGCACAAGCAACAGAAGAGAAAATAGATAAATGAGAACTACTAAAAATCAAACACTTGATGCTTATCTGAAGACCTTATAAAGAGAGTTAAAAGACTACCTACAGAATGGGAAAAAATATTTGGCAACTACATATCAGATCAATGTCTGATTTCCGTAATCTACAATGTATCACAAAATATCCACAAGAAAAAGATAAATAACCCAGTTAAACAATGGGCAAAGGAGAGAGACAGACACTTCACCCAAGACATCCAGGCAGCCAAAAGACACGTGAGGAAATTCTCATAATCATTAGTTATTAGAGAAATCCAAGTCAAAACTACAATGAGATACTATCTCACCACAACAAGGTTGGCAATTAAAAAAGAAAGAAAGAAAAACACAGAGCAACAAATGCTGGAGAGGCTTTGCACAGATTGGAACTCTCTTGCACTGCTGGTGGGAATCCAAGATGGTACAGCCTCTTTGAAAAGCAATTTAGTGCTTTCTTAAAAAGGTAGAAATATAAATACCATACAATCCAGCAGTCCCATTGTTTGGAATATATCCTATAGAAATAAAGGCAGTCACACAAACAGATACGTGCACATGAATATTTACTGCAGCACTATCCACAATAGCAGATGGAATCAACCTAGGTGCACATCAGCAGATGAATGGACAAACTATGGTACATACACACAGTGGAACACTATGCAATGAAAAGGAACAATGATTCTAGGAAGCATCTCATAACCTGGTTTCACCTGGAAGACATTGTGCTGAGTGAAATCAGCCAGTTGCAAAAGGACAAGTATTGTTTGAGACCTCTACTATAAGCACTTAAAAATGGACTTACGTACAAAAGACTCTTTGACACCTACAAGGGTGAGGAGAAAGGAGAGGGATGTATGTAGATAGATAGTCAGTAGAAATTTGGTTAGGCATAGGGAGTGACAGCACGCAGTAGAGGGTAGATCAGCACAACTGGACTACACCATAAACTGAAACAGTTTCTAAACTCAACCCAACATTTCAGAGGATTGAGTAGCAGGGACAGGGGTCTAGAGACCATGTTTTCAGGGGACATCAAGATCAATTAGCATAACTAGTCTTTTGCTAAGAGAATCTTCTGAACCCCATATTGGTGAGTAGCAGACATCTCTGGTCTTAATAGCTAGGCAGCTGCCATCTGACGAACACCAATTGGTACCAACCCATCTGGAACAGATGACAATGAAGAATGTCAAAGCCATTAGGATAAATGAGCCCAGGAGACAGAAGGACCCATGTGAATGGGAGACTGAATCAGCATGAGACCAGAAGAACCATATGGTGCCTGGCCACCACTAAAGACAGCCTTAATGGGGGACACAAGGTAGAGTCCCTGATGTAGCACAAGAAAAAGTGGTGTGTGACTCAAGAACTCTACTAAACGACCAGAGTTGATGGCCCAACAGCCCAAAGGGTTCCCTGGGAACGTGGCCCCTAGACTTACTGCTGGCCCTGATGTGAAACCAGTACTGAGGCCAACACTTCAGACTAAGAGTAGACTGGAGCTGAGGACACAGGGTGAGCAGGTGGTGTGTGTACTTTATGGTTTTATACATTTATAGAAGGCTATCCTGCTGGTTTCTTTCTAGAGGGGAGAGGAGAGGGTGGAGGGGAAGGGCCAGGTGTTTGTTGGGAGGATACCAGTAGCAAAGAGTGAAAAGAAGTGTGCTGTCACAGGGTGGGGAGTGTAGACAGAGTTGCAGAGAAGTCAGTATGCAAAACTGACTTGGATTGTATACTTTCACTTAATCATAATTTTTTTTAAAAGAGTTAGAATCTGAGCCAACTTTGAACCCAAAAAATAGTTAACACAGAACAGTCATCTTTGAGATGAAATACATTAAAATATTATGAGACAAAAAGAAGAAGAAGGTGTATTTTAAATCACAATGAATAAAATCAGACTAGGACCCAAGGGTAGACTTTAGAAATAATAGGAGTTGGAAGAAAATGACTAGTTGGTCTTTACAGATAATAGATTATTTCTGAGTGTAAGGAAATGGTACTCTGACATCCCTAGAGAATTTGCTTGTGTAGTAGCTATTAACAAACCCCATAAAATGACCCTTCTTTGTGCTGGATACTGCAGCAAGTGGACAAAGGTGCATGTCACCTGACTCCTTTCTGGGAAAGGGAATAATCATTATCCCAAAGTACAATACTCAATTCTCCACAACAACCTTTAGAGTTAAATATTATTATTGTTGACATTCTACTGAGGAAAAAGCTGACATTCAGAGAAACCCAGTAAATGCTCAAGACCACGCAGCCAAAGAGCAGCAGAATACTTCTCTCAAATAAAGTCTCTCTTGCTCCATGGTTTATATTGTTTCATAAATGTACGGTCTTTTACACTACAAAATGAAAACTAAAACCATGGGCTAACCTATTTTCATTGCTCACTTGTGATTGTGGCAGGCTTACAGTGATCTAAAAACCAAAATTACAGAATCATTTGCCTACTGAGGTTATCTAACCCACAAAAAATTGAGTACTATGTTTAAATACGAAGTGATTTCTTGTTGGGATAGTTGTGGCAATTGCTGTCTTTAATAACTTAAAATCTTCAGCTTACCTGCTTACTGACCTGAACTCAGAAAAACAACTATTGCATAGATAAAAGCAATGTTTTTCTGTGAGAAAAAAAATGGAATGGTAGCTTTGAATCTTCTAAGTGCTAGAAGGCTTTGAGCAGGGAAGCACTTAGAAGAAAGACCAGTTACTTTGTGTATGGATTTTTTTTTTTCCAGGACAAAGTTTCACTCTCTGTCCTTGCAGAGTTGCCTTTTTTTTTTTTTTAACTTCTCTTCCTGTTTCAATTCATGATACTCCTGGTGTCAGAAATGTTTTGCAATAATAAAACAATTCATATTATTCTTAAATATAAATACATAAAATAAGCACATATTATATAATTGTATACTATAAATTATATATTATAAATGTGTACACACTTAGTTCTAGCTCAGTGGTTCTCATTTAGTGGCAATGTGACTTCTAAGGATATTTGACAATGTCTGGAGACATTTTTGGTTGTTACTTGGGAGCCTAGTAGATATCCATGAGCACTGTTAAACAGTCTACAGTGCATAGGACAGTCCTTCGCAACAAAGCATTTTCTGGCCCAAAGTGTCAAAATGCCAGAGTTGAGAAACCCCTGTCAACTTTATGCAACATGCGTGAATTGTGATTTCTTTAGCTAAATGCATGGCTCCAATAACTTCTTTGAGAGATGATGTTAATCAAAATATGCGATAGGGCTGTGTGTTATTGTTACAATATGTTTAATATTTACTGAATGTGAGGGTCAGTCTCATGTGTCTACTATGAATTATAAAACCATTTGCCATGGAGTCAACTCTGGCTCATGGGAAATTACTATGGTGCTTCATTTCTAGATCTTTGTAGTTTTTTGGTTTTGTTTTTTTCTTCTTTTTCAAGTAATTTACAGTATCTTTCACAC
Organism: Heterohyrax brucei; assembly: GCA_028571685.1. Lineage (NCBI taxonomy): Eukaryota > Metazoa > Chordata > Mammalia > Hyracoidea > Procaviidae > Heterohyrax > Heterohyrax brucei. Next base: position 41,472,187 of record CM053152.1, on the reverse strand, counting down.
TGATCTAATTCAACAGTTTTTTAAAGCAGCTCTGTAACTCTCTCCAAAGGAACCATAAAAGTAAAATTACTAGTAATCTCTCCCCAAGGAAAACTCAGCATTTGGTGCAGATAACTTTAGTAGTGAAGATTTAATTCCAGTGTATTTTTAAACTGAAGTTAATTTTCATATATGAATTCTTATTTTTTTCTTATAAAGTGTTATTTTCATAGTAAAAGATGAGTTGTTAAAGGATAATTTATATATTATTTTTTAATTAAAATCAGTAAAATATCTTCATGCTTTTATAACAAAAATAATCAGTGTACCGCAGTCATCCTTGTTCCACTTCTTACAGCGTCAGAGAGAGGGACATTTATATCTAAGACAAATATTTTAGCCACCTTCTTTTCTCCTTGCTCCTGACCGAACCACCCTCAGCCATCTTCCTCAAACTTCAGCTAGCATCTATGTCCAAGAAATGTGAACTAATTCTCACCATAAGCTAAAATAAACTACAACTAAAATGAAAAAATAGGCACTGTAGGTTTGAAAAAATACATGTCTAGGAAACATTTCAAACCCAAACACAAGTTGTCGAAAGTATTCTTGCCTCTGTTGTTACGATGCATGTCAAGAGAGAGGTCGTTAATGAAACAACAGTCTGCAAAGATAAAAATGAAATAGAAACATAGAAGGTGTTCTTGTTTGAGGAGTTAACCCAATAGTCACTGTCAATACCTGCTTAACTGTAACAGAATTCCCTTTTTTAAAAATTATGATTGAATGAAAATGTACATTCCCATTTAAATTTGCATGCCTACCTATATGCAGCTCCCACTGCTCTCTCTGCACGGTGACAGCACACTCTTCCTCTCTGCTCCATACATGTCTCATTCTCCCAACAGTTTCTTATTGGCTCCTCTCCACCCAATCCCCTTCCTCCAGTAAGAGGTCAGCAGGACGACATCCCATAGATGCACAGAACCATAAAGTGCACACATGATATGGTCACTCTGTGTCACCAAGTCCAATCCATTCCTGTCCTAGAGTTGACCTCCATTATGGTTTACCGACAGAGATATCATCAGGGCCAAGGGCTATGGGCCCAGGGAACCCCAAGGCCCATGGACCATCATTTACAGTCTTTTAATGGAGATTGCAGGGTGCACACCTTTTTATTCTTGTGTTGCCAGGGAGACTCAACTTTCTGAGCTCCGTCACAGCTATCACTGGTGGTGGCCAGGCACCATTCAGTTCTGTCACAAGTCAAGGTAGTCACCCACTTACGTAGATCTCTCTGTCTTCTGAGAGAATTGCTCATTTTTTGAAAGTGAAGTTTATGATCACCCGGGACCTTGTGCCTGTCTAATTCAGTTATCCTCTGTACAGAGACGTCTGGTAACAGAGACTAGTGCGCAGGCATACAGGCAAGCAGGTGTGACTGTGTGTGTGTGTGTGTGTGTGTGCATGTGTGTGAGAGTGTGCACGTGCACGTAGGTAGGTAGATAGATGGATGCAAGAAAGGTAAGCACCCTGAAGGAATTAAATACACACTTTTACACATGTATATACGTAAACTGCTGTCTGTGTGTGCATGCGCGCAAGTCCGAGTAGACATTGTAGACAATATGATATCCTGGACAAGAATTTGAAAAACCACCTATATGCTCTACCTTTGAAAATCTAGTATCTACACCTGGCTTTGTCCTCCTTCTTAAAGTACTAATGCCTCTGCTAGTAAGCTACCTGGAGACATCGATTTCTCAGAGGACTGGATAGAAAAGAGAAACAAATGAAAGAGAAACAAATGCACTCAGGATGAACCCCACAAGGGAAACTCACATCTTGAGGTTTAAAATTTAATTTTTCTGGTAATGGCATAATTCTGCTCTCATGTGAATCACTCTTTACTCCACTATATTTTACATGTATTATCTCTAAGGCACAGTTTTTAATCTATAATTATCTTACCACATAATTTAGACTTTTGTATATGCATTTGTACATGAGATATGCATTACATAAAATAGTCTAGTACTAAATTGTTTTGCCAAGTGCATCTTAGTGAATCAATTTGTTCAGAGCGCTACTTGGTGGGGCGATGAGGTCATGGAACCTGCATAGCAACAGTCGTGAAAGGACCATTAAAACAAGCAGTGACAAGCTGCCCAGTCTAAGGGATTCGGGAGAGGACGATCGGGAAGCATGCTTCTTTCTGCCAAGGGAAGTTTAAACTATGTCATTCCATTCACGTGCAGGAACCTAAGAGGTAAAACGAGCGTAACAGTGGATGGCAGGCGGAGCTGCATCAGGAGGAAGACAACGGGAAAACGAGGAGACAGGAAAAGCAGTAGGAGAGAAATAAAAAGTAATACTAAGTGCAAAAAAGTCACAAAACTTGAAAGAAGAACATAAAACAAAATTAGTACTCTTCAGTCATGGTGACTGTGAAGTGTAACCAATCTCCGCCTTGTTCCTAATCTCAGTGTTCAAGTCTAGCGTTTGTTGCAGAGCTTAGCATAGGGTTTAATTATGTGGCAGGGTCACAGAAAAACTGGCCAAATCTTCCTGTGTTTGGTGAGAGGGAGGGTGTTCTGCAGAAAAATCTCATAACCACCAAGCTCTATTTCTGGGTCTTCAAGCAAAAATATCCCAGAGCAAACTCTGCTCCCTTTATTTTCTGTAAATTCCATAATAAACATACTTTCTCTAAAACTTTTGCTCTTGTGTCATATGTCAGTTTGTCATCTTAGTGATCCAAATACTGATGAGGTATTTGATGATGTATATGCACCTGAGCTTGTATTAATCAATTTTTAGTTTATTTGTGAATTAGAAACAAGACTGGCAACACCTTCCAAGCAACAAACTGGTTCAGATTTGCAAGTCACAGTCTGACCTTCTCACAGCATTCAAAAGTGTCTAACACTGAAATTCCAACTTCAGTGAGGCGTATTAATACATATTTTAATTAATGCAAACTGTGAGGTCTAGCAGTATAATAGAAACACTGTGTTTAAAAATAGCTACAAATGGACATATGGACTTAGCCCACACCTGTAATTTTTAGGAAGGTAATTCCTAATGAATATAGGAATGTCACATTACATAAAAATTAAGGATACTTTAATCAGTAATGATGCAAAAACTGCAGCATGTATAACACCAGTAAAAGAAAGTAACTAACCATCAAACCACCAGAAAAAATATAGTGTTGCATAAGTTTTCCTGACCTGACCCCTATAGCATTTTAACAGAATCATCTTTTACATTTTTAACTCAAACTCTCAACTAAAATTCACTCCAAGATTTGTAAATTGTGTATGTTATTTTCAAGTCTCTTTATTCCAGCAAGTACGTCAATGTCATTAAGAACCAATGGATGATACTTTATGTTAAAGTAAGTCAAAGAGTACCAAAACAAGATTACAATTTAAAAATAAGAACATTTTCAATTAAAGGCAAAAATAATTTTATGTTTATGATAGAATTATGTAGTCTGAGAATAAAGGATGGTTTCAGGAGATTTCCTAGGCCAGGAACAGTGAAGTACACTTAAGTCAATGAAGGCATCAGTCTACTTGTCTTAGGTTGCGTTCTCTAGAGAAGCAAAGCCACTGAAGCACACACAGGCACACCTGAGGTCCAAAATCCACATGCTTAATTCTTCCACGTGCCACATACCACAATGCTGAATATCACTATGGTCACCTTTGAAGTATCGCCTTGGGAAACAAGGCCAGCCCCTAATCCACCGTTCAGAGAAATTTTGGGACTCTTTTTCTGGAACGGCCATTGTACATTGTGGCAAGGTGGCAAGTTCACAAACTTAATTGGATAGTTGTCTGTGAGGGAGTTTTTAGCCAGTAAATGAACAACTGTATGGGAATACTCTCCTTATTCAACTCATCTGCCTCCCTGACTTTTTTGTTTACCAGATCACAGAAATATTGAAAGGAAGACATTTTGAAGACATTCAGGACATCAGGGTAATACGATTACAGCTCTGATGGCCATTCCAGAAACAAGTTCCAGAATAGCTTTGAAAGGGGGACTAGGTGCTGGTATCAGTGCATAGCTTCCCAAGGGGAGTGTTTCAAAGGAGACCATAGTGATGTTCAGCAGTGAGGTCTGTAGCACTTTTCCTAGGAGGAGTTTACAAATTTAATCAGCAGTCTTCATGTGTGCGTGTATATATGTAAAAAGAGATTTATGCTAAGAAAAGGCTCACACAGCGGTAGTGATGAGAATACCCCAAGTCCGTGCATGAGGCTGGATGCTTCTCCTGACTGAGGTAGACACGGGGGCTGGTAAACCCATGGGCAGGTCAGACTTCACTGCTCTTGCTCACAGGATGAAAGGCTGACAAATCCCAAGACAGACAAGACCAGAAGTGAGATACTAGCTCAAGTGTTAAGAACCAGAAGTCAGATGAACAGGACACAGCTGCAGTATCCAATAAAACCAAACAGCTCTCAAGTCTTGACAGAAAGTTTAACTATATCGTATGCAGGCCACAACCTCAGGAAAACTCCCTTTCAACTGGCTGCTCACAGCATGAGAGTGATCAGATTGCTTCAGATCTCAACATGGAAGAGGTCACCACGCATTATGATTACCAAACCACTGAGAATCGTGGCCGAGCCAACAAGACACACGGTCTATCACATTTCCTTTTCGTACACTTTGCAAGAATGGTGATCTCAGAGGTCCCCTCTTGGAAACTACTATATGTCTGACAATGTGATGATACTTCTAGGTGATTTAAAAGAAATGCATGGCCTATCCCTCTCCTCAAGTTGCTGACAATTGTTTTTAAGGAAAATAAGGCAGAACTATATTAAATAATGAGAGTGTTACAAAGTCATTATATAACAAAGTATCAGATACATCACTGAACACTGAAAATGACAGCCACAGTAAGGAGGGTATGATATTTTAACAATTTTTAAAAGATCACACAATGTATATTTCTAAAAATCTATTACAAACAGTGTATAAAGGTTGAGACCAATAAAATTTTAGTGTTTTAACAGAACAGAGATTTGTTTTTCACTCAAAATTCATTTTAGGTCATGGTGATTTCCCCCACCCCCTTAGCAATGGTCCTCAGTAAAACAGTTCACCAATCCAGGCTGACAGAGGTATTAGCCTCCTGCAGCCTTACCATCCAGAACATTTCATCTCCTGGTTCAACAGAACAAAGAGGAGTATTGAGAGCAGTGCACCAGTGTTCACGTGTTTCCCTCAGTTCCCTTTGGTTCACACATCTTTGGCCAAAACAAATCCCATGGCTGTGTTTTTGAGGATTAAGGAAGTATGATTCTCTATGTGTCTGGAAAGAGGACCAGATATTTTGGCAAATAAGAACAATATCTACCACAAATAATAAAATCAGATTGGGGTAGAGGGAGACTCTCAATTTTGTTTTCTGTTCATAAATGGAATGATTCTTTTTCTAGGAATTACTGCATTCATACATAACTCTGGCAATTAGGAATAAATTGTAGAAGAGAAGGAATCAGCTTAGTTTTTTGCCAGTCTGGTGTGCAACCCAGAATGCTCTTCCCTTTCCACCCTGTTTTCCTCCAGTTTTATCTCCGCCTCTCCAGTTTCATTTAAAATGTGCACCTTCACCTGGAAGCCTAAAATAGTCCCCCTAGCCGGGTTTAGATGCCCCTCTTACATGATTCCATGGAATCCTCTAGTTACCCCTATCTGTTATAGTGTTCACATGAGGATCAAGTGCATTTATATTCGTTAATGCATGTAAAATATATTCTTGACACCTAGCAAATGTTAAATAAGTCATTATCATCATCATAGCATGTACATCTATTAATGTAAGTCTCTTTTACAAGAATATAAGTTCCTAAATCTTACAGACTACAGCGGATTTGCCACTGTACACTCAATGTCTGAAAGAAAGAATGCCACATATCAGATATGAAATGTATCTGAATTGAATGAAAAAATGAATTATGAATGAGTAATTCATAGTGTCTGTCTTAGTCACCTACTGCTGCTATAACAGGAATGCCGAAAGTGATGGCTTTAACAAAGAGAAATTTATTCTCTCACAGTCTAGGAGGCCAGAAGTCTGAATTCAAAGTGCCAGCTCCAGCAGAAAGCTTTCTCTTTCTCTTAGCTTTGGGAAAGTCCTTGTCATCAATCTTTCCCTGATCTAGGAGCTTTTCAGGACAGGGACCCAGGGTCCCAAAGACACACTATTCTCCTAATTCTTGTTTCTTGGTTGTGTGTGGTCCTCATGACTCTCTGCTCACTCCAAAGAGATTAATTTAAGACACAACCTAATGTTATAGATTTGGTCCTGCCTCCACATTTATTAAGATAATTGCCTCCAAACCTACCTACCTTATTAATGCCATAGAGGTAGCATTTACAATATAAAAGAAAATCACACAATACTGGGGATCAGGGCCTAATCAAGTTAACATACATTGCAGGGGAAAACAATTCAATTCATAACATTATCCCTCTATTTTTTCTAATTTTTTTAAGTGAACTAGATTCCTTCTAACTATCTTGAAGTTGTCATTTCATAAGCAAACCATCTCAGGTAAACCACTCCTCTCCCTTCCCTGCCACCTGGTCCTGGCTTGAGGTCACATCCTACTCCAGCTTTCTCTGTTCTCAGCCACCTCACACCTGTCTTAACTACTGACCTGGATGGAGCTCCTCCATCCCCCACAGCCTATGGGCTCCTGTGCATGCAATCCACACTGACACGCTTTTTTTCACCTTCTTCTATAGTTGTGTTTGACTGATTACAGTATACATATATACTAAGACATAGAAAACACACACATTCATAAATGACTTTATTTGTAGCAACAATTGATTTCAGGGCATTGTAACAGATAAGTAAGCAAATACTGCAAAATGTTTGCTGTCAAATTCTACAGATATTAGAAAGTACTTTCTCCTCCCTTTTATTGTAGATAATCTTTCCTACTACCCTGGTCTACCTTTTGCCTCAGGTAATCTTTTCTCCAACACTCTATGTCATGGTCATATGATTACAGAGTGCATGGTTTAATCTCAAATTTTATTTGCCCATCATTTTTGCTCTGTTATTTTCCAAGGATTCCACAACATGCATTCACTTTTTCAGATACCTGACATGACTTAATCATTAATAATAATAATTTGGGTACTGCAAAATATCGACAAGAAAAGGATAAATAACCCAATTTAGCACTGGGCAAAGGAGATGGACACTTCACTAAAGAGGATATCCAGGCAGCCAAAAGACACATGCAGAAATGCTCACGATCATTAACTATTAAAGAAATCAAAATCAAAATGACAAAGAGATACCTTCTCACCCAACCAAGGTTGGCCGTGATCCAAAAAACACAAAACAACAAATGCTGCAGAGGCTGCAAAGAAATTGGAACTTTCCTACACTGCTGGTGGCATTGCAAAATGGTACAACCTCTTTGGAAAGCAATCTAGTGCTTCCTTAAAAATCTGGAAATAGACATACCATTTGATCCAGTAATCCCACTGCTTACAATATATCTTACTGAATCAAGCACGGTCACACAAACAGATACATGCACAGAATGTTTATTGCAGCACAGTCCGCAATAACAAAAAGGTAGAATCAATCCAGATGCCCAACAACAGACGAATGGATAAACAAACTATGGTATATATGCTCAATGGATCACTATGCAATGATAAAGAACAGTGACAATTTTAGGAAGCATCTTATAACCTGGATTCAATTGGAAGACACTATGCTGAGTAAAATCAGTCAGTGGCACAAGGACAAATATTGTATAAGACTGTTACTATAAGGACTTAAAAACAGACTTATGTACAGAAGAAAAGACTATTTGATGGCTTCAAGGGAGGGGAGCGAGGCAGGGAGAGGGCTGGTCATAGATTAGATAGTTGATAGAAATTTGGTTGGGTGAAATCAGTGACAGCACACATTAGAAAGAAGATCAATTTAACTGGACTTCAACATAACCTGAAAATTCTTCCAATGTTAACCCACCATCACAAGGATAGAGTAGCGGGGGTAGGGGTCTGGGGACCATGCTCTCAGGGGAGATCAGGGCCAACTGGTATAACTACCTTATTGCTAAGAGAGTCTTCTGTACCCCATATGGCTGAGTGGCGTCTGGGGTTTTCGAAGCTAGCAAGCTGCCTTCCGAAGTACACCAAACGGTTCCAATTCAGCTGGAACAGATGATCCCCAAGGACAACAATGACATAAGGGGAAAAGAACCCAGCAGACAGAAAGACCCATGTGAATGAGTGACTATTTCAACATGTGACCAGAAGAACCAGATGGTGCCCGGTCACCACCTGTGACAGCCAGGATGGGGCTCACAGTGTTCAGTCCCAGTAGCAACAGGAGAAAAAAAGGGGTGCACCCTAAGAATTCCACTAAAAGACTGCAACTGATGGTCCAAAGGCTTGGTGGTTCCTCTGGGATCATGGCCCCTAGACCTGATGCCATCCCTGGATCATAAATCATTATTGAGGTCAACTCTTCAGACAGGAACGGACTGGACTCGGGGACACAAAGTGACCGTATCATGTGTGCTATAGGATCTATAGGATGCATCTATAGGATGTTGCTCTACTGGCCTCTTATCAGAGGGGAGTGGAGACAGTGGACATGAGGGGACAGGAGATTGTTCAGAGGTTATGTATGTATAGAATGGAAAGGAGGAGTGTGTTGTCACTGGGCAAGGAGAGCAGAGGGAGCTGCAGATAGGCGGGCATGCAAATTTAAATTGGATTGTACACTTTCATTCAATCACAATAAAAAATAATAATAATAGTTTGTACATACAACATTTAATACGGAAACACTGGTGATGCAGTGGTTACATGCTATGGAGACTAACAAAAGGATGACAGTTTGAATCCACTACATTCTCCTTTGAAATTCTGTGGGACAGTTCTACTCTTTCCTATAGGGTTGCAATGAGTCAGAATCAACTTTACAGCAATGGGGCTGGGTAACATTTAATATATATATATATATATATATATATATATATATATATACCCTCTTCAAAATTTATTATGTCACCTGATCACTTTAAAGGCACTCCCAAAGACACATTTAAAAGGTACTCTATTAAGATATATATTACAATTAGTGCATCACATGATAAATAACTAATGCCAACTATTAGTTTTACCATACAGTGGTACAAATTAGCATTGTTATTATATACATTTGTAAACGTCTTATTAACATTCATTTTGGAAATAGGTTATATTGAAATACTCCATGTATCTGATTTTCTGAGGAAATAATTCCTAGCTAGCAAGTGTCACACTATCTTCTTCCTGAGTGTAAAAACTCGGTGGTCCTCTCAGCAGTGTCAGCCATGAATAATTTTACAACCTCTCCAGTAGGTGATGTGCTTTGAAATTCTTCATTGGCCTGTGAAAGATTTATTATATTCTGAGAACTTATTAAGCATGATATAAAACATGGAAAAAATATAATCCCTATTCAATGCTCTCTTCATCTAAATAGCACATGCAACCAAATAAAAACAGTACGTCGCAAAGATTGGTTTCAATTTCCTTCATTTCTTTTTAGAATTATGATGTCATTTTTCAAAGACCATGTCTTGAAGCTTCAGTCTAAAGAGAGCCTGTGGTCATATGAGATTAGAGAATGGTTCACCAAAGAAATGAGTTTTGAGTAAGGCCCACTGAAGCAGAATTTGGGCCATACATCAGAAGAAATGCTGAAAAGAGCTTAGCATAAAAGAACCGAAACACGAGCTTTCTAGGCAGAAGCATCTACTAGATAAAACTGAATTTGGAGTACAGAAATGCTTAACTTGCTGGTCCCTGCTCTTAACAATGAAGAAAGCTGTGACCTTGGGCAAAGGATTTCACCTCTTTCTACTTCTGTTACACCAGGTGTGAAAAAGGACAGTTTTTCTCTCCCATGCTGCTTCCAGAAATGATAGAAGTGCATAGAAGAAGAAACACAGGGAGGATTTTGAGATCCCTGATTGAAGGGGCCTGAGCACTTTGCAACTGCTGATCCTGGTTCCTGTCCTCCAGTTTATGTATACAACAGAAAAAGCCATACTCTTGTAAGGGTCCAAGCCTCCTACTTGCATCCAACACCCAAAAGAAGAGGAATTTTCCCTTTGCCTCTCACTGAAGACGTCTCCCTAGCCCAGAGGCAGGGCTAGCATCCCTGAAGCTTCCTCATGTACACCTTGCCTAGGAGAGTTTGAGTTCTGTGGCAACTAGCAGATACAGTAGAGCCAGCTAAGCCACTTGCTGTCTGGTGACCATATGTACAAGATGGTCATGTGCTAAGGGACCTGCCATTTGTGTCTGTTATGTAATATGTTAAATAGTTTCTTTTTTTGGCCATCAAGTCAAGTCAGGTTCACATGTGTTAGAGGAGAATACTATTCTACTTATTCACTGCTTCAGAGAGTTTTCAAGCTATGTTTTTTTTCAGAAGTGAACTGTCAAGCCTTTCTTTGGAGGCATCTCAGTGGACTCCAACTGCCAGTCTTTCAGTTAGCAGCCAAGTTTGTTAATTGCTTGTACCACTGCCAAGCCAAGTGCCGTCAAGTCGGATCCGACCCCTAGGGTCGCCATGAGTCAGACGTACCACTAGGGATGCCTTTATATAATACTTACATAGACATTAACCAGTTATCAACACTGTGTTATTTCATTGAGCTGTCACAAGAATCTCAAGCACTCTCATCCTCCAGTAGTAGCCAAAAGTGCTATTTAGCATTAGAGAGTCAGATTCGGAAGACAAGTGAACCTGGGTTTGAACTCAATCTTGGCCATTCACCAGGTATATGACATTATGACACTGTGCAAAGTATTCCATTCTTCAAAGCTCCATATCTTCACCTACAATATAATGACTGTGAAAAAGAATCCAATAGAGTGCTGTGACAATTAAGTATGAATTCAACAAAAACACTTAGTGCAATGCGTGGTTCATCATAAGCAGTCAATAGTCCTGATTTTTTTTTCAGTTCACACGTCAGGCAACTGTGTAATATGCCTGATCTCACACAGTTAGCAACAAATCAGGACTTCAGCCTAGAATTCTTTCTTCAGTACACCACTGCTGTCGACATCAGATGAGCCCAGGCAGCTAGAAAACTCATTAAGAGTTGAAAAATGCATGCTTCTAGTACCAGAGAATAGTCAGTAGATTTGAGGGGTTCTGTTGTTGCAGAGAAGTTCGTATTCTTCTTGAACCACAATTAGTGGACAGCAGACAGATGGTGGCCAGGAGCTGTGAGAGAACACAGAAGGTGGTCCTAAGAAGCTCCCTGCTTTCTTCCTCTGAGTCAGTCTGCTAGAGTAGTTCTCCCCCAGCTCAAGCTCTGATACCATGAGGCTGCCTACAATTCTGCATTCTGCATTTCCAACAGAATCTTAGGAGGTGCATGTTGCTGTTCCACAGGGCAGACACTGAAGAGGAAAGACTTGCCCATAATGCTCTCTGTGCAGCAAAACAGAGGAAGAGGGTACAAGATGGAGATGGCTGCAAACAGGACCTTACTGATCAAAAATGAGTCCTGAATCCAAGAGGACCCACGGTGACTACAGTCACCACTGAGTCAAAGCTAAATGCAACTTCCCATGCTAGCAAACACTTTAAAGGAGAGCACAGCAGAGAAGTTTCATCTGCAGTGAAAACTCTGGAGGCCGAAAGCTAGTGGGAAAGGAAAATTCAATCACAAATTTCTTGGAAAGAAGGAGCCTAAAATAAGGAATTTATAAAGAGAAAACCCACCCCTCTATATCCACCCACCACACAGCCTTGGAAGATGAGAAGAAAGGGGTCTGAAATGATTTCCAGATGTAGAGAGAGATCTTCCTGGGATGGTTTGCTCTACTTCTCAGGCTGATCAATTGTATCATCTCAGAGGGGTTTTAACTACTTTGGGCAAAAAAATGGAAATGTTTTACTTATTCTTTCAACAGTTTTTTTTAAGTCTGTATTTTGTGCCAAGCTTTGAGCTAAGTACTAGAGATTCAATGGGAAGGGGTTAAAAACTACTATGGTACCTGCTTTCATGGAATATATAGTCTATAGAAATAGACATAACATAACAACTATGAATCACAACAAATTATGGATAACATTGTGAAGAATGGGAATGCCAGAACACTTCCTTCTGCTCATGAGGAATCTGTACATGGATCGAGAGGCAGTCATTCGAACTGAACCATGAGAAATTACACTGAAGTCAGAAAAGGTGTGAGTCAAAGTTGTACCCATTCACCATGCCAGTTCAGTGTGCAAACAAAGCAAATAATCTGAGGAGCTGTACTCCAGAAAGAAGAATAGGATATCAGGACTGGAGGAAGACTCCATTTAACAACCTGAATTATGTAGATGACACAACCTTGCTTGCTGAAAGTAAAGAAGACTTGCAGTACTTACTGATAAAGATCAAAGACCACACCTTCCTACATCTCAACAGGCAGAAAACAAAAGTTGGACTAATAAAATACACCATGATATACAGAGAAAAGATTGAGATTATCAAGACTTTCACTTTACTTGCATCTACAATCAACACCCATTGAAACAACAGTCAAGAAATCAAAGATGCCTGGTATTGGGATCTTCGCAAAAGACTTCTTTATAGGGTTGAAAAGCAAAGATGTCACCTTAAAGAGTAAGGTGTGCTTGACCCAAGCCATGGTGTTTTCAACTGCATCATATGTATAGCAGCTAAGACTGTGTCAGCTTGGCCGAACAATGATTCTCCGTGTTCGGCTGCTGTATCAAGTGGTGGGACAGAGCCTGTGGTGGCTTCCTGCTGCTCAGCTCTCATCTCTCCACCTTCTACCATCTACTTCCTGTCTGCTGACGTTGCCAGTAGCAACTTCTTTCTCTGTTTTTGTGTCTGATTCCTGGACCTGAGCTAGCAGCTGTTGGATTCATCAGTCCTTACAGGCAGTGAGTGAGAGCCCTGTTTCCTGACCTGCTGATCCTGGGTTCATCAGTGCCTGCAGCTCCGTGAATCAGCAGAGACCTCACAGTCTCACCTGCCAGCTTGGGATCCGCCAACCTACACAGCTGGAGATCTGGAACTCTTGTCTCTGACCTGCTGACCTTGGGTTCACCAGCTCCTGCAGCCATGTGAGACTTGTGCCAGGACTGGGACGTTCAGCTTCTACAATTGTGTGAGCTGTTTCCTTTATATAAATCTTCCTTTGTATGTATTCTTTGTGCAAACTGGTTTTGCTTCCCTAGAAAACCCAGCCCAAGACAATATGCGTGTGAAAACTGGACAATGAATAAGAAAGACTGAAGAAGAATTGATTCCTTTGAACTATGACACTGGAGAAGAATATTAAATACACGGTGGACTGCCAAAGAATGAACAAATCTATGCTGGAAGAAGTACAGCCCAAATGTTCCTTAGAAACAAGGATGGCAAGACTAGGTCTCAAATACTTTGGACATGTTCTCAAGAGGGACAAGTCTCTGAAGAAGTATGTTATGTTTGTGTCAGCCAAAAAGAGGAAGACCGTCAACAAGATGTGTTGACACAGTGTCTGCAACAATGGACACAAGCATAACAATTGTGAGACGGCACAGGACCAGGCAGTGTTTCATTCTGGTGGGCATAGGTTCATTATGAGTCAGAACTGACTCCACGGCCTCTAGCTGCAGCAACAGGAAAAGAGGACTAAACCAACCAATAAAATAATTACAAATTGCAACAATTCTTACAGAGGAAAAACACAGAGTGGAGTCAGACAGTGAAATGACATTTTTCAGACAGTGGTCAGAGAAAGCCTCTCTGAAGTGTTATTTAAGACAAAATTTACAGGGAAGAAAAAAATCATAGGCAGAACATTCTAGAACAATTCGACGGCACTTGGCTTGGCATAACCAAATAAACCCACTGCTGTTGAACTGATTACCACTCTTGATGACCTCATGTGTACAGCGTAGAGCTGTGCTGCATACAAGGCTACGACTTTTCAAAAGCAGGTCTTCAAGCCTTTCTTTCCAGGTGCCTCTGGGTGGATTTAAATTGCCATTCTTTCTGTCAGTAGTTGAGTACTTAGTGCCAAAGCATGTATCTAATCCCTAAAAAGGCAGAGGAAGTATAACTTTCATGTTAATACATTCACTCCATCTGTTATGTGGATTGTGGATTGCAAGTAAGCCAAAGCAGCATTGGGGAAACTTCTCAGAAGGCCGTTGCAGGGGTTCAGAGAAAGGATCATGAGGTCCCAGGCTTTTGGTATAGCAAAATGAAGCATTGAAAATGGTCTAACAAGAAAAGGATTGGACAGGGGCAAATAGTCCAGAGATTTTAACCTCTGTACTCAGGATCAAGTTGGTCTACCCCAAAGACAACAACAAAGGCACTACAGACAGAGATAATATACACAATAAAAAAATGCTTCCTGACAGGGAGAAAGATACATACCTCCCCTGCAGGAACACCCTCCAAGTAGGAACCAACCAAAAAACCAAATGCCATCAAGTTGATTCTGACTCACAGCAACCCTATAGGACAGAGTAGAACTGCTCCATAGGGTTTCCAAGAAGCACCTCATTGATTTGAACTGCTGACCTTCTGATTAGCAGGTGTAGCACTTAACCACTATGCCACTAGAATTTCCCCAAGTAGGGACAGTGATGCTGAAACGAGGACAATGCCACAAAGCTCTAGAGCTCTGCTGTCCCATGTGGAGCACATTAGCCACAGGAGGCTATTTAAATTTAAATCAATTAAAATTTAATAAAATTTAAAATTCAATACCTCAGTCATGCTAGTCATATTTCAAGTACTCAATAGCAAGTCTGGTTTGTGGCTACCATAAGGAATACACCAGATTCATGGAATATTTCAATCACTGTAGAAGTTCTGGAAACCCTGGTAGTGTTGTGGGTTAAGTGCTGTGTCTGCTAATCAAAAGATCAGCAGTTCAAATCCACCAGGTGCTCCTCTGAAACTTCATGGGGCAGTTCTACTCTGACCTTTAAGGTCGTTATGAGTTGGACCTGACTTGACAGCAGTGGGTGCGTGTAGTGTACAAAGTTCTATTGTACAATGTTGAGCCAAATGGCTAAGATGTGAGCTAAAATAAGGGAAAGATGGTAGCTCATGAGAGATTCCTTAAAGGAATAATATGTATAAGAATAAGGAAGATATTCTGGCACATGATGTTACAACCTAGCGTGTATTCGCTTTTCAAGTAGAGTTTGGAAATCCAAGCACAGGAGATAAACTGTGTGGTGGGTTGTCCACGGGATGAATATTGAAGAACAGGTGCCATGTAAAGACAAGTGAGCAGGAAGTTGAGGGTACTGGTACAAGAATCACTTCACTACTTTGTCCAAGGGATCGAGGCCATGCAGAAACTTAATTGAAGCTATAAAAAAGAAAGCAAAGGGATTCCGGATACTGGGATTGTAGGGGAACTGGAGCTCTTAATGTTGGTCAGTAATCAGATCAGCACAGGGAACGGAGTAGGTAAGGTGGAGAGTACGTTCAGATAGGTAAAACTCACCAACTGAGATACGGAATTGAAGCTGAGATGGAAGTGAAGATTACATTCAGGAACTAGAAGCTCAGAATCATCCACATGGATTGTCTTTTCAACATGCTTTATTTTAATGCAGTTTTACATATACAAAAAAAAAATTGCACAGAAAGTACAGAGATCTCTCATATGACCACTCTCTCCTTAATGGTGTGATATGTTTGTTACGATTGAAGAACCAATATTGATAGATGATTATTAATTGAAGTCCATAGTTTGTATTAGGGTTCATTTTTGTGTTGTACAGTCCCATTGGTTTTGGTAAATGCAATGTCATGTCTCTGCCATTACAATATCAAACAGAACAGTTGCACTTTCCTCATAATGTCCTCTGCTTCACCTGTTCATCACTGTCCCCTTCACTCTAAACCTCTGGCAACCACTGATCTTTTTACTGTCTCTACAGCTTTGTCTGTTCTATCATGTTTTATACTTGAAACCCTGGTATTGCAGTGGTTTAAGTGTTATGGCTGCTAATGAAAAGATCAGCAGTTCAAATCCACCAGGCACCCTGTGGAAACTCTGTGGGGCAGTTCTACTCTGTCTATAGCTTTGCTGTGAGTGGAAATCTACTCACAGGGCAGTGGGTTTCATTCGTTTTTTAGTTCACTTAGCAATAAGCATTAAGATTCTTCCATGTCTTCTGGTGGCTTTATGGTTCATTTCTTTTTATTGCTGAGTAATACTCCATTGTGTGGATGCATCACAACTTGGTTTCACGTTGAAGGACATCTTGGTTGCTTCCAAATTTTAGCAACTGTGGAGTAAAGCTGCTATAAACCTTAATGTGAAGGTTTCTGTATTGACATAAATTTTCAATTCATTGAGTAAGTATTCGGTTGAATTGTAAGCCTATGTTTCGCTTTGTAAGAAACACTCAGGCTGTCTTCCAAGGTAACTGATTATTTTGCATTTCCATCAACAATAAATTTGGAGTCTTGATAGTGTCCACTTTTTATTGTGAAAAATTCAAACACACACGAAGCAAAAAATAATAATATAATGAGCCATAATATACCCTTTACCCAACATCAACAGTTAATAACTCATGGCCAATCTTCTCAACATGAAATTTAATGTCTTCAAGATACTGATAGGTCTTAGCGTGAATAAAGGAAAGATGAAAGCATGCAGTAAAAATAAACAACAACAACAACGAAAACCTGTAGTCCCTCTCAAAATTCCGTACAGGCCAGAGATGTGCCTGTTTGCTGTTAAAACATGTGCTAACTGGTGGGAGATGAGTCTGGCACTGAAAGCTATTCACTCCACAGCGCCTGAGCTGAATCACATTTTCTAGTGCTCCTGAAGCCAGTGCCAGCTGGTCTCTACACACATTCAGGCTTGCATTCGGACTGCTCTGCAGTATTTATCTCAATGTCTAAACCAACGTGTATGTTACCCATCTTCCAGAACTACCTTAGTTTTAGGAATTAAATCTGTTCCATTAAAGTTAATGCCAAATGTCCTCATCCTTGAAGAGCCCTAGCAAGGAGTCCTTGGCAAATGTCTATCTGTCAGTGAGACACTGTCCCGATGGGTGTCATGTACCCTATACTCTACTGAGACATCAGCAGCCCTGTCAGAGATTAAATATAAATTTAAATATATCAACTGGTGTCTAGGAGCCCTGGTGGTGCCGTGGTTAAAGAACTTGACTGCCAACCAGAGGTCAGCCTTTTGAATCTACCAGCTGCTACTTGGAAACCCTATTGGGCAGTTCTACTCTATCTCTTAGGGTGTCTGTGAGTCGTAATCGATTCACATGGCTACAAGTTTACTGGTATCCAAACTTCCTCTACAGCCTAAGGCCAAGTGATAGCACCTTTTAGAAATAGCAGTGCTGCCACCAGTTTTGAGAGCTAGATTTGAAAGCTTAAAGTTCACTTAAGCAGGGCGGGAACACTGAAACGTAGATATGAGAATCGCCAGCTGGGGAAAAATAGCATTTAAAAGTGGAAAATTGTGTTCGGAAAATGACACATGAGTACTTTTTTCTTTTTAGTATTTTTATATTAGAAAAAAATGTTAAAGCCTTTAAAGCAAATTGAAAGAGAAAGAAGAGGAGCTCCTTCTCCTGTGGGCAACAGGAGCCCATCAGTAGGAGTGGAATTCAAAAGGGGAGCAGTGCACGCAGCTAGCAAAACAGCTGGCCCACGGTGGAGACTCAGTAAGGATAAAGGCAGGGAGTGGTAGACCGCTGAAAGCACAGAATTTGCAAATCCCGTCTCTACATTTGTGGGGGATCTAAATAGCTGGAGACAGGCACAGTGAAAGAGCACACCCTTGAAAAGACTTCATATTTTTTAAAATCAAGGTTGTAGATAGTAATAGTTGCAGACCCCATAAATTATGATGATAATAATCAAGCCATATTACACAGATAAAACACTGAGCAAAGGTGACATGCCAGAGCAGTTTGCTGCCTCTCGCTATTTGACAACAGAGATCAGGATCCATAAATGTAACTGTCACTGGCGCCCCATTGCCCTTTGCCCTGTGCCAGATGAGGATCAGGCTCACCTGTGTCATTTGTCATCTATAAGCACAAAAAGTCTTCTTGAACCAGTGAGCTATTTAACCTCCAACAGGGCATGTCTGCATATGTTATATGCCATAAAGCACTTCAAGAGACTTTGGTGGTTTTTTGTTTTATTTTTTTTAATTTTAATGCAATTTACTAGCAAAAGCAATCCACAATCATGCCAAGAGCTGGCTTCCAAGCTTACCTCTTAAGGCATGTTTAATTCTAAAAATCTAAAATGTACTAAGGAAAACCTTGGTGTCAGTATCCCTGTGTGCTTAAAGAAAGATCCAAAATTTGCTTTCCATTTCCAAGGTCTCCTGACACCACACAAGTTCAATGTTTGGTTTCCGAAGACATTTTTCTGGTTTAGTTTCAGCCCGTAAGTCGGTGGAGCCAGTAGGGAGGGTAACACTAATACATGTGGTTTACATTAATGCTATTCATGATGTTTATCCTAACTCTCTGCAGGAAGCAGTTCCGCCATATGGTATTCATGTTTGCGTGTTGCTGAAATACGTTCAGAATCCCCATTCTTAGGAAGAATTCATCAATGATGATGTCAATAAAACACATGCTATTGCATTTGTTACTGAAAAGGCCAATTTCAATCAGAGTAGAAATACTGCAACAATACACTCAGAATCAAATGTTAAAATTAAATGTCTTCCCAAGCCTGCATTGTGATTTGGGGGTCAGCTGATACCTGCAAAATGAAACAGATGTTTAGAAAGCAGAATTTCAAATGAGTAGGAGTTTGGTGGCTTCAAGGAGGAGAGCAAGTGATTCCATGCAAAAAGGGTGAATTTCCTTAGCACCTTCCTAACTGTGAGGACATTGTGCACATCTCAGGCTGATACTAAGTGGTGCAGTAAAGCAGCAAATTAGAAGAATGTAAATTCTTTAGTAGGAATTGCACACAGGGGAAAAATGTCTCCTAATGCTCATATTTGTTTTCATGTAAATAATGTACACTCTCCCTAAAATCAGACTGTCACAGGGCTGAGTAAGATGTCAAAATTTACAATAGATAATATGTTGGACTCAAAAATAACAGGGACATATTTATCCTCCTTTTTGGGTGCAATTCCTTCCTGGGGAATGAGTGAGATCCAGCCAACACTGAAATCCAGCAGTTTTGGTCTATTGCTTGCTCTCTTTTTCTTGCGTGTTTTTGTCATTCTCACTCTTTCTGCCTCCCTCTGATCTCTTCGTGTGGTAAATCGTAATGGTGATTAGTTGAGTGATGCCAGGCGATCTTATTTCTATTTTAATTGGTATAACTGTTACTGTTATTCTTCCCCTATCCCTCTGTCTGTCCCCCTTGAGCAGATCTGGGGGTACCCAGAACTCTCCTTGGGGTAAATTGGATCCTCCCTGTTCCACAGAGCCAGTCCAAAGTGAGCCCAGTGGGTAAGCCGGAGCGGTCTGTGTTCTCCTCCAAATCTTTTATGACTATGCGACGTAGCAAAAAGGCTCATGTACAGCTCTCTAAAGAGTCTTTAGTTCGTTTTCTGTCAGTCTCACCCTCATTTTTCTCTTCCCTAATGGCTTCTGGTAAGTACAGACAACATTCAAAATTCAGCGTACACTTGTAAGATTTCTTACACTGTCTACCAAGGTCACTATTTCGCATAGGTCAAATTCATTTGCTTTCTCAAGAAACCTTCTCATGGGCAAAAAACAGTCTCCGTAACAAACAGTGCTCGTATAACTGCATATTAATTTGTAAAAAAAAAAAAAAAAAAGAAAGAAACAGGACCCAGATCTAACTCCATACTCAAAAACTAACTCAAAATGGATCAAAAGCCTAAATATAAACAGACAATTCCACGAGCCCAAATTCAAGGCATAACTAGTATGCACACCATAATTAACAATGCACAAACACCAGAAGAAAAACTAGGTAACTGGAAACTCCTAAAAATTGAACACTTATGCTCATTAAAAGACTTCACCTAAAGAGTAAAAAGAGAATCTGCAGATAGGGAAAAAAAAAAAATCAACTGTGGCATATCCTATAAGAGACTAATCTCTAAAACCTACAAGATACTTCAATGTCTAAACAGCAAAAATTATCATCCAATTAAAAAATAGGCAAATAAGATGAATAGACATTTTACCAAGAAGACATTCAGGTAACCAACTGACACATGAGGAAATGCTCACAATCATTAGCCATTTGATAAATGCAAATCAAAACCGCACTGAGATACCTACCATCTCATCCCAACAAGACTGGCACTAATCCAAAAAACACACAATAATAAACACTGGAGAAGCTATGGGGGAACTGGAAACCCTGGTGGCGCAGTTGGTTAAATGCTATATCTGCTATCTAAAAGGTCAGCAGTTCAAATCCTCCAGGTGCTCCTTGGAAACTCTATGGGGCAGCTCTACTCCGACCTCTAAGGCCACTATGAGTTGGACCCTACTTGATAGCAGTTGTAGGGTGGAGGGAGTGACTGGAACTCTGACGCAGTGCTGATGGATGTGTAAAATGGCACAACCACTTTGGAAAATGATATGGTGCTTCCTTGGTAACTAGAAATAGAAATATCATATGATCCAGCAATTTCCCTCCTAGGAATACATCTGAAATAAGAATCATCACACAAACAGACATACGCATACCCATGTACATCACAACACTATTAACAACAGCAGAAAGATGGAAACAACCTAGATACTCATCAACGGATAGTGGAATGACATGCAATGATAAAGAACAACAGTGAATCTGTGAAACATCTCACAACATGGACAAATCTGGAGGGCATTATGCTGAGTGACATAAGTCAGTCACAAAATGACAAATATTGTATGAGACTACTATTACAAGAACTCAAGAGAAGATTTATACATAGAGAAAAACCATTATTTGATGGCTACAAGGGTAAGGAGGAAGGGGAGTAGGAAATCACTAACTAGATAGTAGACAAGTGTCAACTTCAGTGAAGAAAATGATAATATGCAATACAGAGGAAGTCAGCACAACTGGACCAAAGCAAAGCATAGAAGCTTCCTAGATGCATCTAAACACATAGAGGGACAGAGTAGCTGGAGCTGGGGGAACCATAGTCTCAGGGAACATTAGGTCAACTGGCATAACATAGTTTATAGAGAACATGTTCTACATCCCACTTTGGTGAGTAGCATATTTGGTCTTACAAGAGTGTCAGCAGCCATCTAAGATACATTTATTGGTCCCATCCTACCCAGAGTGAAGGAGAATGAAAAAAAAAACAAAGATATAAGAACAATACTAGCCCAGAGGAGTAAAGGACTACATGAGCCAGAGTCTGCACCATCCTGAGATCAGAAGAACTAGATTGTGCCCAGCTACCATCAATGACTGTCCTGCCAGCAAACGCAACAAGCGAGTCCTGGGAATAGTAGGTGAAAATTGTAGAACAAAACTCAAGTTCATGTAAAACAACCAGGCATACTCGTCTGACGGAGACTGGAGGAACCCTTGAAACTATGGCCCCCAGCTACCCTGCTAACCCAGAACTGAAACCATTCCCAAATCTCACTTTTCAAATAAAAATTAGGCAGGCCTATAAAAGAAAACATTATTACATGTGAGGAACGTGCTTCTTAGTTCAATCAAGTGTAAGTTCCTCTCCAAAAGCAGGA
The DNA here is from genome assembly GCA_028571685.1 of Heterohyrax brucei. Taxonomy (NCBI): domain Eukaryota; kingdom Metazoa; phylum Chordata; class Mammalia; order Hyracoidea; family Procaviidae; genus Heterohyrax; species Heterohyrax brucei. The sequence continues at coordinate 41,450,460 of CM053152.1, read as the reverse complement.
TGAGAAGGCAGGAAGGGTCAGGAACTGGGCAAATAGATACAGGGAACTTAGGATGGAACAGAGAGCATCTGTCACATTGTAGAGATGACAACCAGTGTCACAAAACAAAATGTATATGGAGTTTTGAATGAGAAATTAACTTGAGCTATAATCTTTCACCAAAACACAGCAGAAAAAGAAAGCAAGCTTCTCAAGAATAACTGCTCATGAAGCATGATGTCAGTTTTCCGTCCCCTGTTCTGTCCTGACAGTTAGAAGGGTCTAGCCTAAGTTCTCATCAGGGAACTTATGACCTAATCACCAAAACAGAGTTAATAAGGAGTTTACAATACCAGTTTCAGGAGGAATTAGCATAGGATGCTTAAAGTGTCCTAAAAGGACACCAGGAGTCCCTTAAGGGCACAAACAGTTAAATACTCAGCTACTAATGGAAAAGACTGGCTGTTCAAATCTACCTAGAGGCACCCTGGAAGAAAGACCTGCTGATCTACTTCCCAAAGATCGCAGCCATTCGAGACCATATGGACAGCAGTTCTATTCTGATACATATGAGGTTGCCAGGAGTTGGAACTGACTCTTGGACAACTTGTTTAGGAAGACATCTGATATAGTGTAGGGATTCCGGAGTTCCTATATAAGGGAATATCTAACGTAAGACGGGAAGGATGAGTAACAGTAGAAAAAGAAGTAGTAAGGAACCTTACAGGACAAGGAACAAAGGTCAATATATGTGGGAGAAGGGAACAACTGGAGAACAACACTCCTGGAGAACAACAAAGATGAGGTAGTACATGGTACTTAAAGGTACTCAAGAACTATGTGTTTATTTAGCTTAAATCGTATGAAATATCCAGTATACAACCATACCCACTCCTCACTTATTGACATAGATTCCAAAACCCAGGTCATTACGCAAATTGAAGACTTTTACCAGCTTCCACAGTCTGAATTTGATGGACATACAGCCAGAATGCATTGAAAATCACTGATGATTGTAATACAAGAGTTGGAAACAAGTTGGAAAATATGGCCTTGGTGACAGAAATGATACCTGAGATCACATGAAAGAATTTTCCAAAACCAATGCCTTCTTCACTGCAAATACCATTTTTCATCAACATAAATAGCAACTGTATACATGGATTGCACCAGATGGAACACACAGGAATCAATTCAATGACATCTCTGGTAACAGAAGACTGAAAAGCTCAATATCTTCAGCCAGAACAAGAGCAGGTGCTGATTATGGCACAGGCCATCAATTGCAAGATCAAACTGCAACTGAAGAAAATTAGAAACAGCCCCCAAAAGCCAAGGTACAACTTTGAGTGTATCATACTTGAGTTTAGAGACTGTCTCAAGAATGGATTTGCACATTAAACACTAATGACCAAAGACCAGACCAGTTGTAGAATGGCATCAAAGACATCATACATGAAGAAAGCAAGCAGTTATTAAAAAGATAAGAATGAAAGGAAAGACAAGTTGGATGTCAGAAAAGACTCTGAAATTTGTTCTTGAACATCGAGTAGATAAAGCAGAAGAAGGAAATGATGAAGTAAAAGAACTGAACAGAAGATTTCAAAGGTAGCTCAAGAAGACAAAGAATTATAACGACATGTGCAAAGTGTCACGAGCACCCAGAAAGCACAGGGGGTCACGAGAGAAAAATAAGTAACTAACAAGGTTTGGGGTCAATAATATGCTTTATTTAATCATACCATACATTCACAACTAAGCAAAGGATGGGGAGGTGCTAGCACCGAGACACCAAGCACTGTTACATTACTTAAGAACACTTATCTATATTTACATTAGTTGGGAACTGTTATCTGCATTAGTTAAGACCCACGCAGAATCCTACCCATGTCCCACGGGGACTTCAGTGGTCAATTCATAACATTAGTACATCAACACACTTCCCTAAAAGAGGGGTTCACTCTAAGGAATTGAAGGATTGGCTGTGCTCTCACTGTCCTGACATCCGGAGAATCTGAAGTAGACTTTTAAGATGACAGGGTGTCCAGGGGCTAACACTGACAGGAACACAGCAGGAGGCGCAGGTGAGAACACAGCCACAGTCACAGTCACTCGAACCAGGCCTTCCGGATGAAGCAGACGAGGGCAGACTGGTCTCGGAATAAGTTCACAGCACAGCAGACCGGCAGGCACACACTCTCAGAAGGAGGATGTGTGCCCCATATTCGGAGTGCTGGATTTTTAATACAAGTTGTTTACTTGGTTCTGGTTGCTATCATCCAGTCCAGAGGTTCTTATCTTCTGGTATCTCAAGTTGTTGACTTCCTTCTGGTTGGTTATGGTCTTTATTGTTTCCCTGACTATCTGCGGCCATGTCCATCTGTTAGTCGTTTTTCTCATCTTTGCCATGACCGTGTATTTTCTCACCATTTTACTTCACTTAAGCACAGCCATTTTGTGTTTTAATAGTTTAGCCAATTCATGGTTTAGCCAATTTTAACTTACGTTGATGACAAGACTCCACTTCACTGTATATTCTATTTTCATAATATATATATGTGTGAGCACACACACACATACACATGTATATGCATATGTATATACATACACATATTCTCATTTCACAAACAGCTAGAGATAGAAAACCATAAGTGAAGAATACGCCCTGTGTTTCTCAACTGAAACAATGAAAGAAAAAATTCGAGCCTGGAGTTGCAATAGTGAAAGATTCTATAGGGAAAATATCAAAGGATTCAAGAAGTATCAAAAGAAGATTAAAGGGACGCACAGAGTCATTATGCCAGAAAGAACTGGTCAAATTTCAACCACCTGAGGAAGTAGCTTATGGGTCAGGAACTGATGGTACTGAAGGAAGGAGTAGAAGCTGCACTGAAGACACTGATGAAAAACAAGGCTCCAGGAATTGACGGAATATCCACTGAGATGGTTCAACAAACCGATGCAGTGCTGGAAGTGCTAACTTGTCTATGCCAAGAAATTTTGAGGACAGCTACCTGGCCACCCAAATGGAGGGTATCCATATTTATGCCTACTTACAAGAAAGGTGAGCCAACTGGGTGCAAAAATTATTGAACAATACCATTAATATCACACACAAGTAAAATTTTCTAAAGATCTTCAAAAATGGCTGCAGCATTATATTGACAGGTAACTGCCAGAAATTCAGGCCAGCTTAAGACAAGAATGTGACCGTGTTGGATAGATTTTAGCTGAAAGCAGAGAATGCCAGAAAGATGTTTACACATGTTTTATCAACTATGCAAAGGCATTTGACTGTGTGGATCATAACAAATTATGGGTAACATCGCAGGTAGTGGAAATTCCAGAACAATTAATTTTACTCACGAGGAATCTGTACTTTGATCAAGAAGCAGTTGTTCAAACACAACAACGGGAAGCTACATGACTTAAAGACAGAAAACATGTGTATCAGAATTGTATCCTTTCACCACACCTATTCAATCTGAACATCAAGCAAATAATTTGAGAAGCTGGACTATAGAAGGAAGAATGAAACATCAGGATTGGAAGAAGGCTCATTAACAACCTGTGTTATGCAGATGATACAACCTTGCCTGCTGACAGTGAAAAGGACTTGAAGCACTTACTGATGAAGATGAAAGACCACAGCCTCCAGTATGGATTACACCTCAAGATAAAGAAAATAAAACTGTTTATAATAGGACCAGTAGGCACTTGGCTTGGCTGGCAGTAAGCAATATCACGGTAAACAGAGGAAAGATTGAAGTTGTCAAGGATTTCATTTTACTTGAATCTACAATCAACAACCATGGAAGCAGCAGTCAAAAAATCAAAAATGCATTGCACTGGGAAAATCTGCTACAAGAGACCTCTTTAAAGTGTTGCAAAGTAAAGATGTCACCTTGAAGACTGAGGTACTCCTGACCAAAGCCGTCACACTTTCAGTCACATCACATGCATTTGAAAGCCAGGCAATGAATAAGGAAGACAGAAGAATTGACACCTTTGAATTGTGGTGTTGGAGAAGAATATTGAATGTACCATGTTCTGCCAAAATAACAAACATATCTGTTCTGGAAGAAACACAATCAGAGTGTTCCTTAGAAGCAAGGATGGCGAGACTACATTTTACATTCTTTGGACATGTTATCAGGAGAGATCAGTCCCTGGAGGACATTATGCTTCATAAAGTAGAGGGTGACTGAAAAAGAGGAAGACCTTCAATGAGATGGACAGACACAGTGGCTGTAACAATGGGCTTGAACATACCAACAATTGTGGGCATGGTGGGGAATGGGGCCAAGATGGTAGACTAGTGACACATCTTCTAGATTCCCTCTGAGAACTAAGGCCTAGACAAACAATTGAATGGAGCAGAGTGGATGTTCTGGGAGGTGCAAGATCAAAAGGAGGGTTGTGAGATCAGACTGGACAACAGGAAGAGGAAAACTACCTTTGTCAGAGGCAAGACAGTGGTACAAAAGGTCCTGCTTCTGCTGACACAGTGGCTGAGAGGCTTACAGGTACAGATGCCATCTTTGTTAACCAGAAGACTGGGATGGGGACTGCTGAGCCTGAGATCCTAGCTGGGTCCAGCTGCCATGCTGAGGTGCACTGCCTAAGTATATAGTGTCTCTCAAAGAACAGAGGCTGTACTTAAGACAGTCACATTGAGAGAACCCAGAGGCAGCTGAAGACTGAGGGTGCCAGTGCCCTTTCTCCCTCTCTTTTCTGAGCTGCATCGTAGATCTGGCTGTTGCAGTACAAAAGAGGCAGCACAGGCAGGATGCCACCTTAGCAAGCTGAGAAGCAGAGTCAGTCATACCTGAGGGCCCAACTGGGGTTGACTGCCGTGCTGAACAACAGCACCTGACTGGACAATGCCTCTCTCCACAGAATAATTGTTTTTAAGACAATCGCACAGAGAACACAGTGGTGGTTGGCAGCCTAGTGTGGCGGCGCCCTACCCACTCCCGTGTCTGAGCTATGCTTGCACGATCTGCTGATGTGGCCCCGAGAGACTCCACAAGTAGGTTGCCACCTTTGTCAGCTAGGAGGTAAGGATTGTCTCCCCTGAGAGCCTAGCTGGTACCAGCTGCTGCTAGACAGTGCCTCTCTCAGCAGAAAAAGTTTTCAAGACAATCGCATCTAGAGAATGCAACAATGGCTGGTGGCCGAGTATAGTGGTAACATTTCCTCCTCTTCACTGAGCCACACATCAGCATCTGCTGATGTGGTCCCCAAGAGACTCCATAAGTAGGTCACCATATTTTTCACCCAGGAGGAGGGATTTGCTAGCTCCTGAGAGCTCAACATGTAAACTATGATAACATAACATAAAGAGGGATATAGTACAGTATTCAAATGAGAGGAAGCTAAGGAGATGTAAAGAAGTTAAAGATTGGTTTAAACCTGAAACATTAGGGGGAAACAAAGAGGCAGCCACAAAGCAAACCAACAACACTACAAAATCAAAACAAGAAACACAACACAGAAGTCTCAACAGACACAAAACCAACATTGAAAAAGATGAAAATAAAACCCATAAAGAAATACAACCCTGTACAGAATACTAACTGGAACAAAGAAAATGTCTGCAACACAAAAATTAAGGCACCAAGACGAGAACACTAAATACATATCTATCAATAATTATACTGAACATAAATGGGCTGAATGCGCCAATAAAGAGACAGGAAGTAACAAGCTGGATCAAAAAGCACGATCCATCTATATGCTGCTTACAAGAAACACACCTTAGACTCAAAGATATAAACAAACTGAAGATCAAAGGATAGAAAAATGTATACCAAGCTAGCAACATGCAAAGAAGAGCAGGAGCCACAATATTAATCTCAGATAAAATAGATTTTAAAGTAAAATCTACCATCATGGACAAGGATGGTCACTATTCATTGCTTAAAGATTCAATACATAAGGAGGATATAACAACACTAAAAATTTATACACCCACTACCAAGCATCTAAATAGATTGAACAAACTCTGACAACATCGAAAAACAACGTAAATCACTCCACAATAATAGCAGGAGACTTCAACATTCCACTGTCAGGAAGGTACAGGTCATCTAGAAAAAAGCTCAATAAAGATATAGAAGATCTTATTTCAACAATAAAGCAACTAAACCTCACAGACATACACGGAACCTTTTACCCAACAACAGACAAGTATACCTTCTTTCCAATGCACATGAAACATTTTCCAGAAGAGACCATGTAGTAGACCATAAACCAAGTCTCAACAAATTCTAAATCAAATTATTGCAAAGCATCTTCTCAGATGATAAAGCCATAAAAATTGAAATCAACAGCAGAAAACTCATGGAAAACAAACAACACCTTGCTCAAAAAGCCATTAGTTACAGAAGAAATCAAGGACAAAAAAAAAAAGAAATTTATGGAATCAAATGAGAATGAAAATACATCTTACCTATTGGAGACAGCCAAAGCAGTGCTCAGAGGTCAGTTTATTTCTGTAAGTGCACACATCCAGAATGAAGAAAGGACTCAAGCCAAAGAATTAACCCTACAGCTTAAGCAAGTAGAAAGAGATCAACAAAAGAATCCCCTGGGCACCAGATGAAAACAGATAATAAAGATTAGAGCATAACTAAATGAATTAGAGAACAGAAAAGCAATTGAAAGAATTAACAAAATCAAAAGCTAGTTCTTTCAAAACATCAACAAAATTAAATCAATCAATCATTGGCGAAACTCACAAAAGAAAAACAGGACAGGAAACAAATAACCCAAATAACAAGTGAGACAGGAGATATCAGAACAGACCCAACCAAAATTAAAAGTATCATAACAGAATACTATGAAAAATTGTGCTCTAACACATTTGAAAACCCGGAGGAAGTGGACAAATTTCTAGATTCACATAATTTACCAAAATTGTCATATGGATAAGAAGAACCACTTAAAAAAACCCATCAAGAAAGAAGAGATTGAACAACTCATCAGAAAACTACCAACCAAAAAAAGTCCTGGTCTAGATGGCTTCACCAAAAAATTCCACCAAACTTTAAAAGACAAGTTAATTCCAATACTACTGAAGGTATTCCACAACGTAGAAAAGGACGGAACATTCCCAAATTCATTCTATGAAGCTAGCATAACCCTGATACCAAAGCTGGGTAAAGACCCCATACAAAAAGGTATTTACAGACCAGTATCACTCATGAACCTAGATACAAAAATATTCAACAAAATCCCAGCTGATAGAATTCAACAACATGTCAAAAAAATAACTCATCATGACCAAGTAGGATTCATGTCAGGGATGCAGGGTTGGTTCAACATAAGAAGAACAACTAATATGACCAACTACATAAATAACACAAAGTGTAAGAATCACTCAATTCTATCAATTGATGCAGAAAAGGCATTTGACAAAGTCTAACACCCACTCATGTTAAAAACTCTCAGAAAAATAGGAATAGAAGGAAAATTCCTCAACCCAATAAGGGGCATCTATGCAAAACCAACTGCCAACATCATCTTGAATGGAGACTGAAAGAATTTCCCCTGAGAACAGAACTAGACAAAGATGCACACTATCCCCACTCCTATTTAACATTAATTGTGCTAGAGGTTCTGGCCAGAGCAATCAGATAAGACAAAGAAATAAAGGGCATCTAGACTGGCAAAGAAAAATTATCCCTATTTGCAGATAATACGATCATACACATAGAAAACCCTAAACAAACGGGTGGAACTTATGGAAGAGTTCAGGAAGGTATCAGGATACAAGATAAATGTAAATAAATCAGTAGGATTCCTTTACAGCAACAAAGGGATTGCCAAAGAGGAAATCACCAAGTCAATACCATTTACAATAGCCCCCAAGAAGATAAAATACCTAGGAATAAATCTAACCAGAGACGTAAGAGACCCATACAGAGAAAATTACAAGACTCTACTGCAAGAAACCACAAGAGACTTACATAAGTGGAGTAAGCTACATTGCTCACTGATAAGAAGACTTAACATTGTGAAAATATCTGTTCTACCCAAAGCGATCTACACAAAGGGTACAATCCCAATACAAATCCCAATGCCGTTTTTAATGAGATAGAAAAGCAAATCACCAACTTTGTTTGGAAAGGGAAGAAATTCCACATAAGTAAGATGCTACTATAGAAGAGGAACACAATGGGAGGCCACAACTACCTAACCTTAGAACCTATTGCACTGCTACAGTGGTCAAAACAGCCAGATACAGTTACAAAAAGATATATAGACCAATGGAACAGAATAGAGAATCCAGGAATATCACCATCCTCATATGAACAGCTGATATTTGACAAAAGCCCAAAGGTTGTAAACTGGGGTAAAAAGAATCTCTTTAACAAATAGTGTTGGCAAAATTGAATATCCATTTGCAAAAAAACTGAAACAAGACCCATATCTCACACCTTACACAAAAACTAACTCAAAATGTTTCAAAGACCTAAATATCAAATCTAAAACAATAAAGATAATGGAAGAAAAAATACGACAACAATGGAAGTTCTAATACACCGTTTAGACAGGCTACAAAATCTTACCAACAATGCACAAACAACAGAAGAGAAAATAGATAAATGGGAAATATTAAAAATCAAACACAGAAAGACTTTGTCAAGAGAGTTAAAAGATTGCCTACAGAGGGGAAAAAATATTTCACAACTATATATGGTATCAACATCCATGCTCATGATCATTAGCTATGAGAGAAATCCAAACCAAAACTACAATGAGATGCCAATGAGGTTGTCAATAATCCAAAAAACACAAAACAAAAAATGCTAGAGAGGCTGTAGAGAGACTGGAACTTTCCTACACTGTTGGTGGGAATGCAAGATGGTACAGCCTCTTTGGAAAGCAACTTGTCCACTTTCTTAAAAAGCTGGAAATAGAAATATCATATGATCCAGCATTCTCACTGCTTGAAATACATCCTACAGAAATAAGCACTGTCACACAAACAGATACATGCACACGAATATTTATTGCAGCACAGTCCACAACAGCAAAAAGATGGAATCAGTCTGAGTGCCTATCAACAGAAGAATGGATAAACAAACTAGGGCATATATACACAATGGAACACTTCACAATGATAAAAAAAGAAAAAAATGATCTCAGGAAGCATCTCATAACCTGGTGTCAACTAGATGACATTATTCTGAGTCAAATCAGTCAGCAGCAAAAGGGCAAGTATTGTACGAGAGCACTATTATAATGACTTAAGAAGGACTTATGTTTGCTCATCCGAAGACTTTATCAAAAGAATTAAAAGGCCACCTACAGAACGGCAAAAATGTTTGGCAAGTATATGTCAGACCAGTGTCTGATCTCCATAATCTACAAGGTATTGCAAAATATCAACAAGAAAACGATAAATAACCCAATTGAGCACTGGTCAAAGGAGATGGACAGACACTTCACTAAACAGGATATTCAGGCAGCCAAAAGACACATGCAGAAATGCTCATGATCATTAGATATTAAAGAAATCCAAATCAAAATGACGCTGAGATACCATCTCCCTCCAACTCCATTGGCTGTGATCCAAAAACACGAAACAACAAATGCTGCAGAGGCTGTGGAGAAATTGAAATTCTCCTACACTGCTGGTGGGATTGCAAAATGGTACAACATCTTTGGAAAGCAATCTGGTGTTTCCTTATAAAGCCGGAAATAGATATACCATTTGACCCAGTAATTCCCTTGCTTGGAATATATGCTATGAAAACAAGCACAGTCACACAAACAGATACATGCACACAAATGTTTATTGCAGCACAGTCCACAATAGCAAAAAGATGGAATCAATCCGGATGCCCAGCAACAGATAAATGGATAAATAAACTGTGGTATGTATATTCAATGGATCACTATGCAATGATAAAGAACAATGATGATTTTAGGAAGCATCTCATAATCTGGTTTCAACTGGAAGGCATTATGTTGAGTGAAATTAGTCAGTGGCACAAAGACAAATACTGTATGAGACCCCTACTATAAGGACTTAAAAACAGACTCATGTATAGAAGAAAAGACTCTTTGAAGGCTGCAAGAGATGGAAGTTAAGGAGGGAGGGTAAGGGTTGGTTATAGATTAGATAGTAGATAGAAATTTGGTTGGGTGACATCAATGACAGCACACATTAGAAAGAAGATCAGTTTAACTGGACTTCAGCATAACCTGAAAACTCTTCCAATCTTAACCCAATATTGCAAGAACAGTGTAGCATGAACAGGGGTCTAGGGACCATGCTGTCTCTCAAAGGACATCAAGGCCAGTTGGCTTAACTAGCATATTGCTAAGAGAGTCTTCTGCACCCATATTGGTGAGTGGTGTCTGGGGTCTTAAAAGGTAGGAACCTGACATCTGAGTACACCAAATTGTCCCAACTCAGCTGGAACAGATGATCACCAAGGACAACAACGACGTGAGGGAAAAAGAACCCAGAGACAGAAAGACCCACATGAATGGGTAACTGTATCAACAAGTGACCAGAAGAACCAGATGGTGCCTGGCCACCACCAATGACAGCCATGATGGGGTTCACAATGTGGAGTCCCAGTGGCAACATGAGAAAAAAAAAGGGTGCACCCTAAGAACTCCACTAGAAGACCAGAACTGATGGTCTAAAGGCCTGGTGGTTTCCCTGGGAGCATGGCGCCTAGACCTTATGCTGTTCCTGATTATAAACCTTTACTGAGGCCAACTCTTCGGACAGGAATGGATTAGACTCAGGGACACAGAGTTACCATATCTTGTGTGCACTTTATGGTTCTAGGCATCTATAGGATGTCATTCTACTGCTTCTTGCTAGAGGGGAGTGGAGACGGTGAACAGGAGGGGACAAGAGATTGTTAAGAGGATACTATATGCATAGAACAGAAAGGAGTGTGCTGTCACCGCACTAAGAGAGCAGTAGGAGCTGCAGATAGGAGGGCATAGAGGAAAACACTCTTTGGTGGCTATGAGGGGTCCAGGGAGGGAGGGAGAGGGTTGGTCATAGATCAGATAGTTGAAGGGAATTCAGCTGCATGAAAGGTGTGACAGCACTCAGTAGAAGGCAGGTCAGCATCACTAGACTACACCATAAACTAAAAGGTTTTCTGAATTCAACACAAAATTTCACAAGATAGAGTAGCAGGGACAGGAGTCTGGGGACTATGTTTTCAGGGGACACTGGGTCAACTGGCATAACTAAGCTTTTGTTAAGAGAGTCCACTGTACCCTGTGTTGGTGCATACCATCTAGGGTCTTAAAAGCCAGCAAGTTGCCACCTGAGGAACATCAGTTGGTCCCAATCCACCTGGAACAGATGACAACAGAGAACATGAAAGACACAAGGGAAAATGAACCCAGGAGATGGAAGGACCCATATGACTGGGAGACTACATCAGTATGAGACCAGAAGAACCAGATTGTTCCTGGCCACTACCAAAGATGGCCTTTATAGAGGACACAATGTAGAGTTCCTACTGTAGCTCAAGAAGAAGAAGCCTGTGATTCAAGAACTCTACTAAATGACCAAAGCTGGTGGTCCAACAGCCTGAAGGGTTCCCTGGGAAAACAGCCCCTAGACAACTCAGGGACACAGAGTAAGCATGTGGTCAGCGTACTTTATGATTTTATAAACCTATTGAAGGCTGTCCTGTGATTTCTTTCTAGAGGGGAGAGGAGAGGGTAGAGACAGTGGGAAGAGCAGATGTAGTTGTAGAGAGGTGGGTATGCAAAATTGACTTGGATTGTATATTTTCACTTAATCATGACAATAATAATAATAAAACTGTGAGCATGATGCAGAGCCAGGCAATGTTTCCCTGTGATACCCAGGGGTGCTGTGAGTTGAAACAGATTTGACAGCACCTAACAACAATATGCAAAAATCAGTGTTATGTGAAAGTGGAGGATGACCACATCAGATCACAAAATGGAAGATGACTACATAATTACTTAACTGTAAAACAACATAATTACCTAATGTTCAAACCATTGAGAATCATTGCCAGAACAAGTTGGCACATAACCTTAACTATTAAAGGCAGCATTGCTCTCACCTTGCACCTTGGTGTTCATTACTGGCAGACATGAGTCTTTAATGCACAAAATAGACTGTAGGTTTTTTACTGTTGTAGTAAATGCAACATGTTGGATAATGACAGTTGATAAGTAATAGACTTAAATATACAGCAATTTTATACATTACGAGATTCGTAAGTTGAAATTGACATCTTCTTTGTATTTTCCAGTTGGGCCACCAGTAACTGACTTTAAAACACTTTACCAAATACAGTGTTTGTTAAGTAGCTTTTATCTAGCCTGAGGGTAGCAGTTGCCCAGTTTGAGAATATCCATTACAGGGTTGGTAGGATAGAATTTGAAGGTGGTGAAAAGTTCACCCTCCACATTAAGCTCTATTAGCACTTCAGCTATCTTTAAAGCCAACTGACTCTGGGGACTTTTGTTATTCGCATAGCAGATACGAGAAATGACTTTTCATTGGTGAAATGAGTGATGATGGAGATGTGTGTATTGACCAAAATATTGTGTAGGCATTCCCACTTGTGTACACACAGAATATAAAAACCCAACAAGCCTGAGCATCTGAGCAATTAGCAGTGATGCCAGAGGCTTGATTTGGAAATAGTACTGAGTTCAGCTGCTGACTCAGAGGATTCTCCTTGTCTGAATCTGGCTGGGATATTAGCCGAACCTTGTTGCTAAATAATTGCCTCTTTGCCTCTAGCGAAACTATCATGCAAGGAACTGTTGGAACACTCCAAGAGACATGGTATAGGGACTTTCTCAAGCCTATACTACCACTGACACCCCCGAAACCAAACCCACTACTGTCAAGTCTAATCCAACTCATAGCTCAAGCCTATAGAATGTTATATGACTTGTCTCATGCCCCTGAATAATAAAATGTTTGCACTTGTGGCAGAATTTGGTTTGAATCTTGCTATAAGTACAACCTGGTGGCAAGGTTGTACTAAAAGAGATTTGTCACTTCTCGTCAGTGTTCCAGCTGGTGAAGACTACCAGTATTCCTCAACCCAAACATTTAATTCAGATAATCACACTGGGTTAGGTCACTTCATAACACTTTTTTTTTAGCACCTAGTATTGCAACAGACATGCAGTAAGCAGACAATGTAACTGTTGATGAAATTAAGATTTGGGGCACAGACTGAACTTACAGAATTATGGGTGCATGTAAAACCAAATCCAAACCGATTGCCAGTGACTCAAGTTTGAGTTACAGTGACCCTATAGGACAGAGCAGAACTGTCCTATTGAGTTTCCAAGGAGCACCTGGTAAATTCGAGCTTTCAGCTGTTTGGTTAGCAGCCATCATACTTAACCACTCTCTCACAAAGGTTTCCATAGACTGAAATGATAGAGTTATAAGGTACACACAGGTTAATAAAAGGGAGCCCTGGTTGTGCCGTGATGAAGTGACACAGGTGCCAGCCAAAAAGTCGATCATCAAAAAGTTTAAGCCACCAGTTGCTCCTTGGAACCCTAGAGGTCAGTTCTACTCTGTTCACCAGGGTCTCGCTGACTCAGAATCAAATTGACAGCAATGGGTTTGGGTTTTTTAGTGCAGATTAATAAAAAGGAGTTATATATACTTAGGAAAGATAATTAGTATCTTTCTCTCTCTCTTTTTCTTTTTTGGTGGTGTATGCTTAAAAACAAAACTAAGCCTCTCTAGATTTCCATTTCATTTTCTCCTCCACGACTGAGGACTCATGGTGACCCCATGTATTTCAGGGTAGAATTCCCCACCATGAAGTTTTCAGTGACTGTGATCTTTTAGGAGCAGATCACTAAGCCTTTCTTTCAAGCACCTCTGTGTGGATTCAAATCACTAACCTTCCAGTTAGTGGCAAAGCACTCAGTCATTTGTGCCATGCAAGGACACCTAATTAGGCATCCCATGATTGCATTTACCCTGCCTGTTGAAGATGAGGTCTGTTGAGAAGCACAGATTCAATGGGAGAGGCAGAAGCTGTAGAAGAGAGAGGGGATAATTGGTAGAAGAGGTAAGAAAAGACTGATCAAGAGGATAACTGAAGGAGTTAGTCTTGTGTAAGAGAAGCACTTCCTTTTTCTCAAAGTAAAAGGAAAGGATCTTTGAGATGAATACACATGTCCATAATCTCCCGCATTCTAAGCTCTTTGTAACTGCTGGGTAGTTCAGAGCTGGAATTGACTTGTTGACAGTGGGTTTGGGGTTTTTTAGTTCTCTTTCTCCAGAATCATCCAACGGCCCAGTGTTCTCCATCCTCGAATCCCAGATCCGTCTCAGTCCAGCTGAATAAACCTGAGGCAATCACCTAATTTCCCATGGGTCTCAGTTTGCTTGCAGGTAAAAAATAAAATAGAGATAGCAATACCTATTTTAGCTAGACTGTTATGACTATCAGATGAAAGAAGTTAAGTCAAAGTCTCAGCGACATTACCCAACTGACATTAGCTGCTCGTTAAATAAATAACTTCATTTCAACATCTGTCTTCCACGCATTGTACCTAGCACTATGGCAGACCCAGGGAGACAAAAGTCACACAATGTGATGTCAAACCCTCATGATTTATTGAAGGAGAAAGATACATAAGCAACAAACTGCCTTACTATGTGATATATGTAGAGTTTCTATACAAGAGTTCTTCACGTCATTTGCTTCCATCCCTAGGAACATCCTATTTGTAGATCTTTCATATAACTTTTATTCTTAACATTTACAGTGTTATGAATGCCTCTAAGAACACTTCAGGTATACCCATTCCAGAAAAATGCTTATCAATTTTTCAGAGAATTTCAAGGGATGGACCGAACACTTGGGCCCATCAATGAGTTTTTGTGGATTAAGACTTGCATTTTAGAGCATTAACCTATGGAGTAAGGAGCCACGGTCACTCAACAGTTAAGTTCTCAGCTGCTTACTTACTGAAAGGTTGGTGGTTCAAGCCGGTTCAAACCTCATGATTGGCTCCCATAAAGTTTGTAGCCTAAGAAACCTTACAGAACAGTTCTACCTTGTTCTGTAGGGTTGCTATGAGTCAGAATCAACTCCACAGTACACAACAACAATAGGTCTGTGAAATAGGATTTGCCACACAATGCTCTAAGGATTGGGGGGTAACATAATTTATATATACTTTCATTCTTTCATTTTGATTTTTTGCTTTAGTGTAACGTATGTGGAAACTCTGGTAGCATACTGGTTAAGTGCTATGGCTGCTAGCCAAAAGGCCGCAGTTCAAATCCACCAGGCAGCCCTTGGAAACCATACAGGACAGTTCTACAACTGTCCAGTAGGGTTGCTAGGAGTTGGAATCAACCGGATGGCAACAGGCTGAAGTACTGAAAGTAACTAGTAGAATTTCAGAGTGACCAGTAACAAAGGAACCCTGGTAGGCCAGCTAGCATTTTAGGTCTTCCTGGAGGTCTTCTGTGATGTCCCTGAAACCACCCCGACTAGGTTGCTTCCTGTTTTTTTTCTGCATGAGCATAGCCCTGAAGAAGGACAGAAGAGAATGATTAGTACTATCCTAGCCCACAAAGACAAAGAGAGGATTTATTGCTGCTCAGTGCTTAAGGCCTCCAGATCCGACCATCATCCATTCCCCCTTAAACAAATGCTGGTTGTCATCAAAATCATTATTATTACTATGCAGGCCCGATCCTCTGATGAATCGAAGCTGATGAAATACTCCTCTCAAATAGAGAATAAACTATTCCCAGGTGACTGATTTATTCCCTGGAAGTTATAGTTTTCCAAGTGGAACCCTGATAGCTGAAGAGCATTCTCTCACTGTATTAGGGTAGAAAGAAAGTTAACCCTGGAGAGTACTTGTTTCCTGAGCAGCAGCCAGGTGATTTTAGCTTCAGGGGCTGGTAGAATACAGGTGTGAATGCAAGTGGCCGAATAAAACAGAACCAAGGTCACCAAGCTTTGACATGTGCAAGGATATTGGAGAACATTCCTGGAGCTTGTTTCAACAATCAGGGCTGCTGTTGTTACCTGACATCAAGTCAGCTTCCAACTCATGGCCAGTCCACGAGTAATGGAAAGAAATGCTGCACCATCCCCACGATCCATTGCAGATGGAGCTATGGAGCTTTTGAGCTCCACAGAGTTTTCTTTGGGTGATTTTTGGGGAATAGATTGCCAGGCGTGTCTTCCTAGTCTTTCTCAGTCAAGAGCCACCTCCTCTGAAGCCCGTTCAGCATCACAGCAGCACGCAAGTTTGTACTGATAGATAATGGTGACCTCACCTGAGCAGCTGGGGCAGGACCTGAACTTGCATTTCTAACAAGCTCCCAGGTGGTGTCTCTGCTGCTGCTGTGGGAATTACCCTTTGACTAAATACTACTGTAACTACAGCAAGCACTTCAGCCAGAGCCCCTAGGCCTCCCCACCGATATCTCTCCCTCCATTCTGCCTACTTCAGCCTCTACCCAGCTTGCTGGAGAATAGTGTTCCTTAAACCTGAGCTCATCATCTCTTCCTCAAAATTATGTTGACTGTGGCCCCCCTGTTAACTCTACAATAAAATCCAAATGGCTTAACGTGGCATAATAAAAAATAATAATAAAGAAAAATAAAAACATCTGTTACATCAAGTCAATTCCAACACACAGTGACCCTATACACACAGTAGATCTACCCCATAGGATTCCTTAAGAGTGACTGGTGGATTTGAACTGCCAGTCTCTTGATTAACAAGCAAATGCCTAACTACCGCATTACCAGGGCCCCAAAGCAAGGAGTAAAGCAAGTAGAGTTTGTTTTGCTTGTTTTGTTAACATCATTAAGTTGCTTAAGTGCAGATGGGCACACATCTTCTGTCCAGGTGTTCTTACTCCTCCTGTCAGAGGAAATCATAGAATCATCGGGGTCATGCCAAGTTGTACCTGGAGATCGATCACATGACATTCTCCAAGTATACCCTGTTCCCTGGTATACCTTCATTAAGGCACTGTTACGGGTTAATCTGTGTCTTCTATAAAGATATGTTGAAGTTCTAACCCTGTATCTGATCCTTTCGGGGAATGGGGGGTATGTTTGTTACGTTAATGAAGGCATACCAGAGTACATGGGTCCTAAATCTAATCCCTTCTGAAAATCAGAAAGGGAGAGGCACAGAGAGAGAAGGACTCCATGTGAAAACCATCTCCATGCCAAAGAACACCAACAAATGCTGGGATTACCAACAAGGGTACTCTGTTCTATGAGGTTCCTGTCTTAGTCATCTAGATGACAAATTACATACATACATGCATAAATAATCTTAAGTATTCATAAACTCTCTTAGTCGTGTACTGCTACTATAACAAAAATACTACAAACGGATGGCTTTAGCGAAGTGAAATACATTTTCTCACAGAAAAGGAGGCTGAAAGTCCAAGTTCAGGACATCAGCTCCAGGGGAAGGCTTTCTTTGTTGGCTCTGGATGAAGGTCTTTGTCATCAATCTTCCCCTAGACTGGGGAGCTTCTGAGTTGCAGGGACTCCGGGACCAAAGGACAGGCTCTGCTCCAACTGCTGCTTCTTTCCTGACGGCAGGAGGTCTCCAGCTCTCTGCTTGCTTCCCTCTCCTTTACATGCCAAGAGATTGCCTCAAGGCACAGTCCTGCCTCACTAATATACCCACCCTCCCTCATTAACACTGCAGAGGCAGGATTTACAATATATAGGAACTCACAGAGTACCAAGAACCATGGTCTAGTCAAATTACTACGCACACTTTGGGGGGACACAACTCAATCCACGACAGTCACTACAAGTCAAAACTGACTTGACGGTACACAATAACAACAATCAACAAGGGAGGACCCTCCCCTAGAGCTGATACTCTGATATGGACTTCTAGCCTCCAAAACTGTGACACAATACATTTCTATTGCTTGTTATAGCAGTACTAGATAATTAAGACAGCAGCTTCCTCACATTGTACACCACTATCTTACTCTCAGAAAGTGCTATGGCTCCTAACCAAAAGATCAGCAATTCAAATCTGCCAGGCACTCCTTGGAAACTCTACAGAGCAGGTCTATTCTGTCCTCACAGGGTCACTATGAGTTGAAATCAACTCGATGGCAGTGGGGGTGGTTTTTGGATCTTATTCTCACTGAAACCAGGATGTTCCACTTACATGATCTTTTCTCCTTCTGCCTGGTTTCATAAAAATAAAACTCTTTTCCATCTCAAGGGATGCAGAGAGAGTGAAACAAGTGTTTCTTAAGTATACCTTTAGTCTTGGTGATTCTAAGCAAAAGCCATTTGTTTTTCAGTATTACTTCGTAGTGTATGATAAAAATGGGAAACATTTAAGGATTTGGTCTCTAAGTTCAAGTCAGTAGACATCAGGGACCGTGCGTTGTGATACCCGACTGTGCTAGGGGAGAGGGAGAAACTGAAACATGTCACAGTTACAGAGCACAAACAGCACTTCAGGGCTGCTCATCAACACCTCTAGAAGCAATTCCCTCTTACGATCTTTTATTTGGGTAACTACCAAAACAACTGAAGGGAAAAATGACTATAAATAAGCAAATAGATAGTTAGGAAATTAGATTCTCCTGAAGGAAGCCTAGAAATCCTCGCTAAGATATCCTTTCCAGCAAAAGATGACTGAACCCTTGAGTCTCAAGTCCTAGACCCAGCCTCTCCTTAGAACCTATACTCACCATTCTAGCCCCTCCGTGTATAATGTGTAAATCACAATGTCCAGCAAATTGTGAAATTCTTAAGTTTTAGAAATTTTACTTCAAATTAAAATTAGGGAGAGATTTTAAAGAATGAATTGATCTGATCAAATATCTTGGAAGCCTAAATTTATTGCAGGATTTAAGTACTTATTAGAGTAGGCCCCAGATGTGAAAATCTGACCACTGCATATATACATAAACCCGATGCTTTCCAGTCAATTCCAACTCACTGTGACCTTAAGGGACAAAGTCAGAATGCCCCTTAAAGTTTCCAAGGAGCACCTGGTACATTTGAACTGCTGACCTTTTGGTTGGCAGCTGTTGTTCTTAACCACTATGCCACCGGAGTTTTGTGTGTGTGCATGTGTGGGTGTGTAATTAATACACACATGTGTACACATACATACCTTTATACACACACACACAAGGACTGCCAACTAAGTTTGTGAACTCATCCTAGAAAAAGTGTCACACACCTCATTGTTGAATATCACTATGGTCAGCTTCTAAGTCTCCCATTGGGAAGCTACGCACTGATGTCAGCACCTAGTCAGTCCATGCTTCAAAGCACTGTGGGAACTCTTTTTCTAAAACAGCCATCAGAGCTGTCCTCATATTACCCTTAGTGTCTTGAATGTCATCCAAATGTCTTATTTTCAACATTTCCTTTATCTTTGGATAAAGAAAAAAGTCACTGGCGGCCAGATCAGGTGAGTAGGTAGGTTCTTCCAATACAGTTATTTTCTTACTGGCTAAAAACTCCCTCACAGACTGTACAATTAAATTTGCAAACTTGCCACTATGCCACTGTGTACAATGGCCATTCCAGAAAGAGGTCCAGAATTGCTTTGAAGGGTGGGTGGACTAGGCATAGCTTCCAAAAGGGAGTACTTTGAAGGTGGCCATAGCAATATTCAGGAATGAGGCATGTAACACTTAGAATAATTAAAAGTTTACAGAGTTAATTTTCAGACTTTGTATATACACACATACATACTTACATATATATACATACCCGCTGCCACCAGATAGAATTCCAACTTGCAGCAAACCCTATAGGATGGGTGGAACTGTCCTTTAGGATTTCTAAGAGTGTAAATCTTTACAGAAGCAGACTATATCTTTCTTCCTCAGAGCAGCTGGTAGATTGGAACCACCACAGCTCTTAACCACTGACCCACCAGTGCTCCTATATGTATGTGTATAAATACATGTGTGTGTAAGGTGTGTTAAAATATGTATATATATGAAACTTAATTTGCTTGCTACTTTAACAGCCTCATTGGTACTCTTCTTATCTTCAAGAATTGTATGGTTGGCTGCCTTTATGTCCTCGTTTCATACCTCAAAATGGGCACTTCGTTTTTGAGGATTACTGCATGACTCAGCCACTTAGTTAGTCTGACTAATTAGCTTTCCCTCACCCACTAACAGTATTAAAAATGAGAACTGGAGGTCTCAATCTTTGGTTCCTAAGCCAGACCTTTCAGGGTCAAGGACATTTGTTGCTTCCCGACCTTGGTGAACTTTTGGCCTAATTAAGACCCCAGAGGAAACCCTCGTACTACCTTATTAGAGAAGACATCATTTTAAATGTCTTCCTGAATTGCCAGGTTAATCTTTCTGTACCACCTCTTTAGAAATATAATTTCAAATTAAAATTCTGTGTCCGGAGGAAAACATTAACCAAATTGTGATCGTTCTTATGAGCCTCATTTAACTCAGGTGCATGAAGTTGAGAAATCAAATTTACATAAAGCTTATTTTGAGGTTTGCTGTTTATTTGGGAGGGGTATGGTCTATATATTCATAACTGAAAGTGCTATAGCTCAAAGATAGTTACAAAATTACAAAACTGAAATTCAGCATTTGCTCCAGGACAGTGGAAAGAAAAAAAGAGCAAAAGCTAGCTAATATTGAGACAGCATAACAGAATGTGGATTGCATGCGATGGAAACTTACCAAGTTTTCCGTTACTCAGGGGGTGAAGACAAGACAGCATTTTCATTGAAAAAAAATCAAATTCAAATTACCCATGAATCCAAGCCATGCTCTAGTGTTCTTAGTTTCTCATTTACTTTATATACATACATTTCCATTGTAAAAAATTTCAGGAAGAAAATGAGTCACTACATTATCTCAGGAAAAAAAAAGGGACATTCATTCATTCAACAGGGCATTTATGCAGCTTGTCCTGCTTTGAATGCTATAACAGAAGAACGACCTTATCTCTAACTTTGAAGAAGTCACTACCCCAAGGGGGAGAGAGTCACAGGGAGGAGTGATACCAAAGAAGGCCGTAGACCAGAGCAAAGAGGAGGGCCAGGCTGTGTTATCTCAAGGTGATAACTCGGAAAGTTAACCTTGGACCTTCTTCAGTACTACGTACACAATGTTGCAATCAGCTGGCTTGACTGCTAACCAAAAGGAGGGAGGTTCAAGTCCACCCACAGCTGCCTTGGAAAAAAGGCCTGGTGACCTACTTCCAAAGAATTAGTCACTGAAAACTTTATGTAGTACCCTAACTTCTACTCTGACATGTGTGAGGTAGCCATGAGTGGGAACAGACTCATCGACAACTGATTAGTTCCTTTTAGAAGACAAGCACTACCTTTCCAGGTTTGTGGGTTTTCTTGTGATTTAGATTATCTGATGAGTAGCTGGAAACCCCCGTGATGCAGTACTTAAGTACCTCTGCTAACCAAAAGGTCAGCAGTTTGAACCTGCCACGTGCTCCTTGGAGACTCTGAGGAGCAGCTCCACTCTGTCCCACTCGGTTGCTAGGAGTCAGAATCAACTCAAAGGCAGTAGATTTGGTTTTGGTTATTGAGTAGTTATTAGGTCCCAAGTACTCTACTAAATGTGTCTTATATTTTTCTCAACTGTTCCTTCCCGAAGCATATGAAGCGAGTTTTATAATTATCCCATTTATTACAGATAAGGAAACAGAGCCTTAGTTTTGTTGCTTGAAGTTACACAGGCGTATGAGAGCCACGATTTGAGACTGGGTTTTCTGACCCCAGAGTTTGTCTTAACGTCCATCCCTGACTGCATCCCATGAGCCCCTGCCTACCCACATGTCCTCTGAAACCCACCAGGGGTGATGCCCTCTGTATAGCTGCTCTTGTCTTCCCTGTTCTCCACAGCATATCTAACTCTCACCAGTGAACTTGTACCTGCAGTGTACTTAGTGCTAATGATAAGTGCTTTGTGGAACCTAGGGACTAGAGACAGGCATCTTGAAGATGCTCACAATCCCATGGAAGATGAAAAGTAGCATAACAAAGTGGTTAAAATAGCAATCCAAAGAATGCAGTGAATGACTAGTGCTGATGACCAAAAAAATTACTGTCTATCCCCCTGCGCTCTCCATCCTCACGCTCCCACCTCCTGCTACTCCACCCACTTGCAGCCTGGTTTCCGTCCTCATCACTAATCTGAAAAGGCTCTTACCAAGGTCTCCTGGTTTCCAAATCCAGTGGACATTTTTTAGTCACTATCTTATGTGATATCTTTATGACATCATTGGCCATGCTTCCATTCTTAAAATACTTTTTTCCCTTGATATTCTTGATGCTAATCTCAGGCTTTGTTCCTTTCTTTCTGACCACTGTTCCGCAGTATCTTTTGCTGGCTTCTTTTCTTCCTCTCATCTTTCTGTATTGGTGTTTCCTTGGAATCTGTTTTCAGTCTATTTCTCCTTTCTTTACATACTCGACTTTGATGATGACCTTCATTCCCGTAATGTCACCCATGCCTATCACTCCTGAACCTACATCTCTGGTCAGGCCAGGTTGCTCAGTTCTAGACTCATACATCCAATTGCCACAGAAACAAACTCATCACTTTCCATCCAAATCTATTCTTCCTTCTGGATTCCCATTCTTAGTGAATTATGCCCAGTCATCCAAGCCAGAAGCAGAGGACACATTAGTTTAAGAAGTTTAGAATTGTAGGTTCAAGAATAGGGCAA
This sequence comes from Heterohyrax brucei, assembly GCA_028571685.1. Lineage (NCBI taxonomy): Eukaryota > Metazoa > Chordata > Mammalia > Hyracoidea > Procaviidae > Heterohyrax > Heterohyrax brucei. The sequence continues at coordinate 41,427,754 of CM053152.1, read as the reverse complement.
GCCTCTATTTACATTCAAGCTTCATCATTCCTTGTTTCTTTGAGTGTGAATATCCTCATCCATACAAATGAAAATAATACCTACCTAAAAAGGTTTTTGTGAGGATTAATGAGTTCACGCATGCAGTATGTTTAGCACAGTGTCTGTTACATACTAATCACTCAATAAATGGGAGGATTTATTACTATTTTCATCTTGTTTACTTCTTTACTTCCTATATTCAAGTATCAAGTTTTTTCAATACTATCTTCTGTCTTTGCTTCTCTTTTACTGATGTCACTGCCTTCATTTAGAATGAAGAAAATATAATAATGAAATGGTAGGATAATATGTGAAAGAACAAGTGAATTAGAAAAAAAGGAGCAAAACAAAACTTCTCAAAAAATTGTCTTTAAAATTAAAAACTCAATGGGTGTCATAAACATCAGATTACACATAGATACAGGAGAGATTAAGACTATTCAAATTAGATCTTAAGCGTTTCCATATTTTCAGAAGTAAACATGCCACAGCATCCATTGCAGCACTGTTTAAAACTGTGAAGATTAGAATCAATAAGGAAGTATATAAAAAATTATGGTTTACCACGAGAATAAAAAGGGGTACACCCTGAGAACTCCACTAAAAGACAGCAATTGATGGTCCAGGGACCTCGGTTTTCCCCTAGGAACATGGCCCCTAGTCCTGATGTTGCCCTGTCCATAAATCATCACTGAGGTCAACTCTTTGGGCAGGATTGGATTGGACACGATGACACAGAGTGACCATATCGTGTGTACACTTTATGGTTGGTTCTATGCCTCAATAAGGTGTTGTCCTACTGGCCTCTTACTAGAGGAGAGGGAGAAGGTGGAAAAGAAGGGACAGGAGATTGTTCAGAGGATATGACACGTATAGAACAGATAGGAGGAGTGTGCTATCACCAGGCAAAGAGAGCAGTAGAAGCTACACATAGGCCGGCATGCAAATTTAAATTGGCTTGTGCACTTTCACTCAATCACAATGAAATATATACATATACGATTTACATATGCAATGGAATGCTATTCATAAGTTAAAATAAGTCAATTATATTTACATGTATAAACTTGTATAAATATCCAATACATTATAGCAGTAGAAACAAACAAGTTACAAAAAGATAAGTACACCATTTATGGAGATTTCTAAAACTCGAAATATAAAACTCAGCAGCTAATGAACATTTACATAGGTTGAAAATGGGTAAACATGGATCAGAATTATACATACCAGCTTCACAATATCCCTTACCCTAGGAGTATGGGAGTGCAAGACTAGAGGAAGTGACAAACAGAGTTGGAAGACCTTCAACCATATCTGTAATGCTATATTAAAAAAAGAAATTATTGAAATGAAACAAACCCATTTCTCTCATCATGCACAAAATGGATCAAAGACCTAAATATCAAATCTAAAACAATAAAGATCATGGGAGAAAAAAAATAGGGAAATGCTGGAAGTTCTAACAGAAGGCATAACAGAATAAAAAACATGGCTAACAATGCACAGACACCAGAAGAGAAAATAGATAACTGGGAGCTCCTAAAAATCAAATACTTAGGTTCATTCAAAGACTTCACCAGAAGAATGAAAAGACAAGCTACAGACTGGGTAACAATTGGGAGCTACAACAAATCCAAGCAGCATCTAATGTCTAAAATTTACACAATACTACAAAAACTCAACAACAAAAAGACAAAAAATTCCTATTAAAAAATGGGCAAAGGATGTGAACAGGCACTTCACCAAAGAAGACATTCAGGTAACTAACAGACACATGAGAAAATGCTAACAATCATTAGTCATTAGAGAAATGCAAATTAAAACTACAATGAGATACCATCTCACCCCAAGAAGGCTGGCATTAATCCAAACAACACAAAATAATAAATTTCGGAGATAATGTAGAGAAGGTGAAACATATACACTTCTGGTGGGATTGTAAAATTGTACAACCACTTTGGAAATTGATTCGGTGCTCTCTTAAAAAGTTAGAAATAGAAGTAACATATAATCCAGCAATCCTATTTCTTGGTATGTCCTTGAGAAATAAGAGCTGCCAAACAAATAAAAGTCTGTCATTTAAGTTCATGAACTCATCCTAGAAAAAGTGCTACATATCTCTTTGCTGAATATTATTACCATCACCTTCGAAGTACTCCCCTTTGTAAACCTATTCGCCCATGCCTAGTCCATACTGCAAAGCAATTTTGGAACTTTTTTTCCAGGATGGCCATCAGATCTGTTGTCATATTACCCTTGATGTCCCGAATGTTATCCAAATGTCCCTCTTTCAATAATTCCTTCATTTTCGGGTAAAGAAAAAAGTCACTGGGATCCAGATCAGGGGAGTAGGTGGGGTGTTCCAATACAGTTATTTGTTTACTGGCTAAAAACTCCCTCACAGTCAATGCTGTGTGAGCTGGTACATTGTCACTGTGGAAGAGCCATATGCTGTGGCAAAAAGTTCAGATCATTTTCCTCTAACTTTTCAATGCAACCTTTCCAGCGCTTCCAAATAGCAAACTTGGTTAACTATCCAGTTGGTACAAATTCATAATGAACAATCCCTCTGATATAAAAAAACAGTTAGCAACACTGTTTTGACTGTTGATCTGGACTGACAGACTGTTTTTGGTTTGGGAGAATTGGCTGACTTCTATTAGGTACTTTGATGTTGTGTTTCAGAGTCATAGTGACACAACCATGTTTCATCACCAATGATAACACTCAGCCCAAAACATCTTGACTTACCAAAAGGTCTTAGAAAATTTTGACTCTCCTTTGCTTTTGTTCATTGGTGAGCTCCTTCTGGACCATTTTTCACACACCTTTCTGAAACCAAGATTTTCAGTTAAGATTTTTTTTTTATGACTGAGTGAAAATGTACATTCCTGTATAAATTTACATGCCTGCCTATATGCAGCTTCCACTGCTCTCCCTGCTCAGTGACAGCACACTATTCCTCTCTGCTTCATCCATGTCTCATCTTCCCAACAGTCTCCTTTCACCTCCTCCCTACCCACTCTCCTTCCTCCAGCCAGCGGTCAGCAGGATGATATCCTATAGATGCAGAGAACCATAAAGTGCATACAGTATATGGTCACTCTGAATAGCCAAGTTCAATCCATTCGTGTCCGAAGAGTGGACCTTTGTCATGATTCATGGGCAAGGGCAGCATCAGGGCCAGGGGCCATGGTCCCACGGGAACCCCAAAACCGCTGGACCATCAGTTGTGGTCTTTTAGTGGAGATCTCAGTGTGCATGCCTTTTTATTCTTGTATTGCCAGTGAGACTCAACTTAGTGAGCTCCATTGCAGCTATCACTGGCAGTGGCCGGGCACCATCTGGTTCTTCTGGTCCCAAGTCAGTGTAGGCACCCATTCATGTGGGTCTCTCTATCTTCTGGGTTGTCTTTACCCCATGTCATCTTGGTCCTCGGTGAGCATCCGTTCCATTGCTGTGCCCTCGGATGGCAGCTTGGCAGCTTTTAAGACCCCAGATGCCACTCACCAATCTAGGGTGCAGAGATCCCTCTTAGCAAAATGCTAGTTGTGTCAATGGCCTCAATTTTGCCTAAGAGCATGGTCCCCTGCCCCCTGTCCCAGCTACTCTGTCCTTGCAATATTGGGTTAAGATGGAAGAAGTATTCAAGTTATGCTGAAGTCCACTTAATATTGTTCTTGTTTCTAACGTGTGCTATCACAGATTTCACCCAATCAGATTTCTACCAGCTATCTAATCTAAACCCTACTCCCCCACCCTCCCTCCCTCTCTTCCCTTGCAGCTGTCAAAGAGTCTTCTTCTACACATAAGTCTGTTTCTGAGATCTTATCATAGGCCAGCCAAAAAACACATGTGAAATCCAAATCAAGACTACAATGAGATACCATCTCACCTCAACAAGGTTGGCCATGATCCAAAAAACACAAAACAACTGTCATGGTTTGAATTGTGTCCCCCCAAAAATGTGTGCAGCCATGTGGCTGGGATATGGTTCCCAGTATCTTGGAAATGTCCTCCATTGTGTGGTTTTGCTAACCTGTAGGTTAAAGGATTAGGGTGGGGCTGTGAATTCCTGCTATGGGGAAGTTTCCCTGGAGTGTGGCTTGCCCCACCCTTAATGCTTTTAGCTTGCAAGGAATAAAAGGAAAAACAACCAAGGACAATTTGAGAACCTCGCTACCATCAAGCAAGCAGCACCGGGAGCAGAACGCGTCCTTCAGACCAGAGGTTCTTGCGTTAGGACGCTCCCTGGACAATTACTGATGCAATACTGGACTTTCCTCCAGAGCCGTCAAGGGGAAAGTCTTTCCCTGGAGCGGACACCCTGAATATGGACTCGCAACCTACCGGACTGTGTAAGAATAAATCTTTCTTTGTTAAAGCCATCCACTCTGTGGTATTTCTGTTAGAGCAGCCCTAGCTGACTAAAACAGAATTGGTACCGTGGGAGTGGGGTGCTGGTCTAGCAAATACCTAAAATGTGGAAGCCACTTTGAAACTGCGAATGGATAGAAGATTCAGAAGGAACGAAGAAGGCGCAGATGGTGAGAAACAACAGAGGACCGGCAGCAGCAGCAGCGGCAGCAGCAGAACTAGAGGCAGCGCTGGAGCCGACCCGTGGAGCGAGAGAGGTCAGTGCCTGCGCAGAGTTTTCCTCGCGGAACGGGGTGCCTCTGGGCACTTGAATCGGTGAGCTGGCCTTGCTGACCCACGGAGTGAGAGAGTTAAGTGCCTTTGGGCAGGACGCTTTCCAGCAAGAGTGGGGTGCCTCCGGGCACTTAAACCAGTGGAGCTACAGAGCTTTGGAACACTTGCCCGGCAGGGCAGATGTGGGCCTGAGGCCCGGGCCATGCGGCCATAGGAAGCTGAAGCTGAAGCTGAAGAGGCAGATAGCGTGAGAAGCTGAGCTGCCTCAGTCTCAAGAGGTATGGCCATGACCTCAGGGGTTTGAAAGGGTGGAACCATGGCGTGCTGTGTTCGTAAGGGTGGAATTGCCACTCAGTTGGGCTTAGGGTGCTCCTAAAGCCGATGGGACAGTTTCTGTCCAAGTGGGCCTTGAAGGCAAAGTTGTAGCACGGGGCTGGAGGTCTCCACTCAGAAACCTGAGAGTGTGGCCGATACCTAGAGTCTGGAGAGCATTGCTGTTGTGTAGAATGTCTCAGAAAATGTAAGAGTATTTCCAAAGCTCTGAGGGCTAATGTAATGTGTTCTGTTGACTTGCCTGTTGCCTGTTAATGCCTTCTAAGTTTCACAGATGTAGAAGAGTTTTTGTATTTTGGACTTGGAACTGATTTCAGACTTCTGTTATATGGATGGACATAATTTTGCCATGGTGAGATGAATGTGTTAAATGTTTTGTGATGTGATTTTTGGGTTGTCAAAGGGTGGGATGTCATGGTTTGAATTGTGTCCCCCCAAAAATGTGTGCAGCCATGTGGCTGGGATATGGTTCCCAGTATCTTGGAAATGTCCTCCATTGTGTGGTTTTGCTAACCTGTAGGTTAAAGGATTAGGGTGGGGCTGTGAATTCCTGCTATGGGGAAGTTTCCCTGGAGTGTGGCTTGCCCCACCCTTAATGCTTTTAGCTTGCAAGGAATAAAAGGAAAAACAACCAAGGACAATTTGAGAACCTCGCTACCATCAAGCAAGCAGCACCGGGAGCAGAACGCGTCCTTCAGACCAGAGGTTCTTGCGTTAGGACGCTCCCTGGACAATTACTGATGCAATACTGGACTTTCCTCCAGAGCCGTCAAGGGGAAAGTCTTTCCCTGGAGCGGACACCCTGAATATGGACTCGCAACCTACCGGACTGTGTAAGAATAAATCTTTCTTTGTTAAAGCCATCCACTCTGTGGTATTTCTGTTAGAGCAGCCCTAGCTGACTAAAACAACAACAAATGCTGGAGAGGCTGGAGAGGAAGGGGAAGCCTCCTACCTTGTTGGTAGGGTTGCAAAATGGTCCAGGCTCTTTGGAAAGCAATCTGGCGCTTCCTTAAAGAAGTGGATATAGATATACCATGTGACCCAGTAATTCTACTACTTGGAATATATCCTAGAGAATCAAGGGCTTTCACACCAATGGACACAGGCACAAGAATGTTTATCGCAACACAGTCCACTGCCGAGGCCTGTCACCCACAGAGGCCCCTGTGAACAAAGTTACAGGCCTATGTGATGATAGGCGGAGGCATCTCACCCATGACATATTTTTAGCCTACTGTCCCTGATAGTATTTTGCTTCCTAATTAAATCTTCCTCAAAAAATACCCCCTCCTCTCCTGGCACGAGGATCAAGGCAGATGCCTTCTAAGAGGGGCTTTACGACCCCCTCGGGTGATGAAATAATATTGGGAAAAACTGACCAGGAACTCCTAGAGAAAAGAGCTCGAAGGAATGAATTCCAATGGAGCACGCCCTGCCTGAGAGCACTGAGGCCGGCCCAACTCCGCTGGCTTCTCCCAACTGCACATCCCCCTTTACAGGTGATAAGCAGTTGTAGGAAGGCCCTGGAAGGCTCCCCAGGGATGGCCCCCTCCCTCAGCTCTTAGAAATAAACATTCCACTCCTAGCATCAGGAAGACAGATAGACTCCCAAGTTTATTATATTTGGTACTGGCAAATAGACAAATACTAAAGAAATACCCTTCTTAGAACAGTTTGAGAGAAGCTTAGAGTAGGGGACGATGGACACTTATTGTCCCCACACGAAGAAATAAAAAGAGCACAGAAGGAACAAATAGAGACAGTCAGATTAACTTTTAAGATGGGTCTGTTCCCTCTTCCTGTACCTTTGACCTCAAGGTATAGATAGAGCTAATTGAGCTCCAGGATTAGCCTTGTTCCAACTGTTGATTATAATCACAATATACTGGTCTAGAACCATTATTTAGAGGGCCCTAATGATTAACATGAAAAAGGACTGCAAGGTATCGGTTCTTTACTAGCCAACAGAGAGGACCCTAATAGTTGACATGAAAAGAGACCACTGTCTTGGGCCATTATTTAGAAGACCCTAGTGATTAACATGAAGAGAGACCACAAGGTATCCACTTCTTGCTAGCCAATCACTTACATGGTCGAAGTACAGTTACTTCATTGACTATAAAAAATAAAGGAAGACATACCTTAACAGGCTGCCATTCTTCAAAACTCCTGTCTGTCTCTGTCTCAACACTTTCTCCGCCTGACGCCACTTCCCTCCCTTCACGGGCCTGAAAAAGTTGTCGGGGCTGGCTCCCAGCAGTCCACGATAGCAAAAAGATGGAATCAACCCAGATGCCCAACAACAGAGGAATGGATAGATAAACTATGGTATAGATGCTCAATAGAGCAGTACTCAATGATAAAGAATAATGATGATTCCAAGAAACATCTCATAACCTGGTTTCAACTGGAAGACATTATGTTCAATGAAAGTAGTTCAGCGACAAAAGGACAAATATTGTATGAGACTCTTACGATAAGATCTCAAAAACAGACTTCTGTATAGAAGAAAAGATTTTCTTAACTGTTTCTCTGTTGACGCTTACTGGTCTGCCATGCTTTTCACAGTAAGCCAACTATTCTGATGCACAGTTCCATGAATTTTTGCAATGTTTTCATAAGTTCTGATCACTACTAGCCACCTTGACTTCTCTTCATCAGAGACAATTTCTCTCCCCTCCAAAAAACATGTAATTCATTTGTACACCACCATTTTCTTCATGGCATTATCCCCACAAACTTGGACTAACATGTTCCTGATTTCACTTCCACTCTTGCCAAGTTTAACAAGAAAGTCAATGTTTCTTCATTGCTCTAATTCCAGCTCCAACCTTCTGGCAACAGCACACAAAATCATGCAACAACAATAAGGAATGCCACTCAGCAAAACACCTCCAGACATCGACACGAACACAGCTGTGAGACACTGATATACCAAGTGTATGAAACCTTACCAAGCTGTTTGTACAGTGCTGCCAATGTAAGAGCATGGTGACAAGTTCACATATGTATTGTCAGACCTTGTAGCTACACACACACAAATGTTCTTTGCAGCACTGTCCGCAACAGCAAAAAGATGGAATCAACCTAGGTGCCAATCAATGGAAGAATGGCCAGCAAACTATGGCATGTTCACAAAATGGAATATTTTGCAATGATAAAGAACAAAGATGAATTTAGGAAACATCTCATAACGTGGAAGAATCCAGAAGGCATTATGCTGAGTGAAAGCAGTGAATAGCAAAAGGACAAATAGTGTATGAAACCACTCTTACAAGGATTCAAGAAAAAGCTTAAACACAGAAGAAAACATTCTTCGATGGCTATAAGGGGGGATGGAAGGGAGAGCAGTATTCACCAATTAGATAACAGACAAGGATTATTTTAGGTGAAGAGGGAGACAACACACTGTTGAGGAGAAATCAGCACAAATGGACTAATTGCAAAACTTACAAGTATTCTTATAAAACCAAATACTTCAAAGGACACAGTAGCAACACTGGGGGTCTGGGGATCATGGTTTCAGGGGATATCTAGGTCAGCTTGCATAGCAAAGTTTACTAAAATGTTCTGCATTGACTTTGGTGCGTAGCATCTGGGATCTTAAGTTAGCAAGTAGCCATCTAAGAAGTATCAACTGGTCTCAGCTCACCTGGTGCAAAGGAGAAAAAAGAGCATCAAAGACACAAGTCAAGTGTGAACCCAAGAGACAGGAAGGTTCACATACAGCAGAGACTATATCAACATAAGACTAGAAGGACTAGACGGTATCGGGCCACCACCAAAGACCATCCTTACAGGGAACTCAGCAAAGAGTCTCTGATGGAGCAGGAGAAATGTGAGGTGTAAAACTGGAACTCTAGTAAAAAGACTAGACTTGATGGCCTGACAGACTGAAGGGTTCGCAAAAGACATGGCCCCTGGACTCTCTGTTAACCGAGAACTGAAACATTCGAGAAGCCAACTCCACAAAGATTGATTAAAATGCTACTGGAGAAGAGCGTGCTTCTTGGGTTAAGTAGATACAGACTAACTGGGCACCTCCTGCCTGGAGGTGAGATGAGAAGATATAGGGGTACGGTAGCTGGTGTTAAATGGACACGGGAAATACAGGGTGGAGAGGAGGATCTTCCTCTTTTTCGCTGAGCCTCTGCTCTACCGAGCACAATGTCCTTCTCCAGGGACTGAACCCACCTGACAGCATATCCGAAGTATGTAAGATGCAGTCTCATCATCCTTGCTTTCAAGGAGCGCTCTGATTATACTTCCTCCAGGATGGATCTGTTTGTTCTTTTGGCAGTCCGTGGTACATTTGATATTCCTGCCCAGCACCACAATTCAAAGGCATCAATTCTCCTTCTGTCTTCCTTACTCACTGTCCAGTTTTCACATGCATATGATGTGACTGAAGAATTAGCCACTGAAAACCCCGTGGTGCACATTTCTGCTCTGACACACACGGCATCACCATGAGTCAGAAGCAACTCAACAGCAAATTGGGACAAAAAGTGAGGATTAATGTATTTTAAAGTGTCTGGTATAAATTCTGCATTTAGCTTTAACTCTGCTTTTAGCTTTTGAAGGGAAAAAAAAATGTATGCCAGGCATTGAGTTTAGTTGAGAATATAAAAATTAATAAAGCACAATATCTGGCCTCAGGGAGTTCGTAGTCTACTCCTATTTACAGGAGAGGTAAAACCCAGCTCTTCCCCAAACTTTAGGTGATGGATTCCACTGATTATTTAGGTCTGCCCTCCAGTCTACAGCATTCAGATAGCTGTGTAGATGGCCTCCACTCCCTAGCATCAAATCACATCCCAGGTGTCAGGGTATTCCAGTTGGAAGACTCAACTGTAAAAACTTAAAACATTTCCCATCATTTCAGAAACATTAGAGCCATTTTTTCTGGCATAATTCTTCCCATGGAAAAGCTTCCCAAGACAGAGCCTCATCAAAGAAGCAGAGGCTAGACGTCTGTTTCTAATTTAGACGTAAGAAAACAATGGTGTCAGCACCTGGGGTACTTGACGGTGTCTCCCTATTTCTTCATCTGTTTTTAATTCCCTCTCCTGCTCTCTTGCACCTGCTTTTCTTTTCTGCTTCTTCTCTCTCTTTTTCCTCGCCTCTTTTCAAGCCTAGAAGTACTGGTGGCGCAATGGCTAAGCATTTGGTTGCTATCCAAAAGGTAAACAGTTTGAATCCACCAGCTGCTCCTTGGAAACCCCGTTCCTTGGAAACAGCATTCTACTCTGTCCTGTAGGGTTGCTGTGGGTCAGAAATGACTCTAAGGAAATGGGTTTCCCAGACCCCAGGCCCCATCTGGGTATCGTTAGCCCCCGTTTAGCTCTATCGTGGCACCAAGGATGGTAGGGTCAGAATGGCCTGTTTTCTAGTTTTTAAGGGTAGAGGAATGAAGGAAAATCAAAAGAAGATATCTTAGTCATCTAGTGCTGCTATAACAGCAATACCATAAGTGGGTGGCTTTAACAAAGAGAAATTTACTTTCTCACAGAAAAGGAGGCCAAAAGTCCAAATTCAGGGCATTAGCTCCAGTGGATGTCTTTCTCCATTGGCTTTGAAGCAAGGTCCTTGTTCTCAATCTTTCCCTGGTCTGGGAGCTTCCAAGGTACAGGAACTACAGGTCCAAAGGAAGTGCTCTGCTGTCTACACTTCTTTCTTAATGGTCTGAGGTCCCCAACTCTTTGCTTGCTTCTTTTTCCTTTACATCCAAAAGAAAGCCTCAAGACAGAATACTCTCTTATAGGTGGAGTGCTGCTTCACCAACACAGTCATCACCTACCCTTTCTCATTAACATCATAGAGGCAGGATTCACATCATAAAGGAACATGACACAATGCGGGGAATCATGGCCTAGCCAAATTGCTACGCACATTTTTTAGGGGGACACAATACAATCCATAACGGAAGACAGGCACTATTCAAGGTGAAATGGTAAGAAATGGGAGCCACCGTTAAAGTTTTACTCAGATGTGTCAGATGATACATTTTCTAGAATATATTCAATAATAATGATGAATACCAGTAACTTTGTTCTTTTCCAAAAAAACAAATCTAACCAAACTCCCTGTCATCAACTCAGTTCTGACTTGTACAAGCAACAGGACAGAGTAGAATTGCCTAGCAGGGTTTCCAATGCTGTAAATTTTTAGGAGGAAGCCAACTGCCTCTTCTTTCTCCCACAGAGCTACTGGCGGGTTCAAAACACTAACCTTTGGGTTGGCAGCCAAGCACTTTAACCACTGCACTACCACAGCTGCTAGCATGATGCTGCAGCATTTTCCTTTTTAAGGCTTAGACATTTGAGATTTTTCCCCTATTTTTGCTGCCTTTAATTATAGAACATCTTTTGAAAAAGAAAAATCTATATTTTGCAACCCCAAACTGTATAATCTCCACCCTTATTGAGCATCAGCAGTATGCAATTATGCATGTAAACTTAAAATTGTGAAGAAATAAATCAGAAGTCTATGAAAATTAATTTAATTCTCCTCTCAATATTCTTCTATTGACAGAATGTGCATGTAACTCCTTTGGGACAATACCAGGAGTTACAAAATCTAATCATGTAAGCAAAAACTTTCTGTTGTTACTTAAATCATTTAGTTTCTCACTTCTCTCAGGAACATTTGGACCAAGAGAGCTGTTTCCTTGCCATTTGAGAGAAGCAATGGAGGAAATATGTTAAAAATCCAGCAGATTTCTTTCAGATGTTGCAACATATTTCTGTATCACATGCCTTCTATAAATCAAAGTACCAGTGTGATGTTGTACGCTGTTAGGCAATGCTGAATCCCAATACTACATAGTCCCTGACATTTTAGCTGTTTAAATACTCAAAGGACCCTCGCAGGTGGATATAACTTGGCTTTGGGCAATTAGTGTCCAAAGCCACATTAATGTTGTCTTCCTGAATCTGCAACTTGACAGTCTGATAAACAATAGCACTGAAAGAGGCGTGAACTTCCACTATTTATCTCTATGGGCTGTTAACTTTGAAACCTAATTATGATCACTTAAATGCCAAGACTGTTAATCATTTCACTGCTGATCAATGTACCAGAAACATCCAGCCACAATAACGTGCTTCTTCATGGGGCCATGGGGCTCAACTGCTGTGCCCTGATGTGCTTTCTTAGAATGTCCTCTTGTTAGGAGTGTCAGTCTTGGACTGGCCAAATGGGCATATTCAGAGCTTGGGCCCTTGTGTAAGTCAAGTCCCTATTACCGTCCTTAAAACAAAGAAAAGGCATGGATATGCTTTTTTTGTTTGTTTTTAGACAATGGTCTTGATGAATTTTCTTTATGGGACTCCCTTAAATTCGCATGAGTTCTTGCAGAAGCCTAAATCCTTTGGCATACCCAAGTCATCACTGACAATAATGTAAAATAAGATTAGAGAGAGCAACTATCCGAAAGTCACAGAGGTAAATTCACAGTATAACTGAATTTGGGGAAGTGGACTCCAGTCTTCCATTTAAAGTGGGAATTCTTTTATACAGTTTAGCCCAAACCATGAAGACTCTGAATAGTTTCTAAGTTAGGTGACTTACCACCTTATGCAAAATCTATCTCTTCCATTATTTGCTTGTGTTTGCTTCTTAGAAGTCTCTTTGATATATTCAAACGAAATTCTCCCTTATACAATTTCTACTCTTTAGCTGTAACTCAATTATCATGCAGAAAATATCTATCATCTATGATCAAATAGTTAACAACAGCCATTCTATGTCTACTATCCTAAAGAAAATACCAGCAATTCATTTATATGAGCCTTCTTTGTTGCATGGTACAAATGGTTTGCACTCAACTGCTAACCTCGAGGCTGGTGGTTTGAATCCACCCAGTGATTCTTTGAAAGAAAAGTCCTGGCCACATGCTTCTGTTAATGCCATAGCCAAGAAATCTCTCTGGAGCAATTCTGCTCTATAACGCATGAATCAGAATCTACTCAATGGCAACTAACAACAATAAAATATATTTCTTATATGTCGATACCATATTATTATTTTTCAGATTAGAAAATCCAAGAAGCAAGTAAGAGTAACAAACAGGGTTAGTACTGACAAAGTAGGACGTGAATACGAACTCCTGGCTGACTCTCTCATTTCCTTAGCACACTTCCTTCCGGCCACCATTTCTTTTAGGATTGCAGTAGCCAATAGCCCTTCTTCTGGTTTAACAACGCCATCTACCAAAGAGTTTCCCCATTTTATACTTAAGGAAACTGAGGCTCAGAAAATTGAGGCTCTTTAGGTTGTCTTAGTCATTTAGTGCTGCTATAACAGAAAATCCCACACATGGCTGGCTTTAGTAAAGAGAAATTTATTCTCACACAGTGAAGAAAGCTAGATGTCCAAATTCAGGGAGCCAGCTACAAGGGAAGGCTTTCTCTCTGTGTCAGCTCTGTAGGAAGGTCCATGTTATAAATCTTCCTCAGTTCAGGAGCTTCGCAGCTCAGGGACCCAAGATCCAAAGGCTATACTATCCTCCTAGCTCTTGATTCTTAGTAGTATAAGGTCCCCTGTCTCTCTGCTCACTTCTTTTACTGATACCTTATATCTCAAAAGAGATTGTCTTAAAATACAACCTAATCTTCTAGACCAAGTCCTGCTCCATTAATGTAACTGCTGCTAATCCCACCTCATTAACATCATAGCGGTGGGATTGCGAACATATAAGAAAATCACATCAGATGACAAAACGGTGGGTAGCCACACCTGGAAGCATGGCCTAGATAACTTGATATTTATTTCCAGGGAAGACAATTCATGGTAAGTTCCTCTACTGAAGTTGCAGTACATTTGAAATTTCAGTATCAGATTGCTTGATTTTTGTATTTCCATTTCACATTGACAGAACAGTCCAGAAGTGGCCAGTGTGGGACTGACAGGTAGTCATGTTCCTCTACCAGGACCAACAATGAACGTAACTAGTTGAAACTAACCTTCCTCCCCAGTGAGCACAGTTTCTATTTTAAATTTCTTCTCAAACCAAGGCTTCAGGTAGTCAATGCCTATCTAAAGTTGGGCCAAACTAATGAACTCTGTTATCCCAAATTGTCAATAACAAGCAATAATCTGTTTATATTAATAATATACTGAATGGGGGGCTGCATTGACAAATTTCAAATGTGACAAATGTGGTTACATTGGGGTGATTAAGCTGACAAAACCAAAACCAAATCCACTACTGCCAAGTTGTTTCCCACTCATAGTGACCCTGTAGAACTGTGTAGAACTGCCCCACAGAGTTTCCAAGGAGTGCCTGGTGGGCTTGAACCGACAATCTTTTGGCTAGCAGCTGTAGCACTTAGCCATTACACCACCAGGGTTTCCAAACTGACAAAAGGTATATACATTGAGGAAAATGCACGGGAGTAAAACCAGGTGAAGACCATTATTTTTGAAACAACAAGCATTGACCAGAAGAGTAAACCCAAATAAGGTCTTGGCCTTTAAAAGTCTGCAATTTTTTGACATATAGCTTCCAAAAAGTGAATACAGAAAGAACAAGAGTCCTGCCCCCTCTAGAAGGAAGTTGAAGTCTCTGTTTCTTTTTCTTCATCTTTTGTTGGGTGGGGGGAAGGGGTGGCTAGTGTAATACTTGATTATTTTGTTCAGAAAAACCATTCCAAAATTAGTGAGTGTTGCTTCATGTGAAAAAGATGATGGGAGATAATCAAGAAGAGCTCAAGCTGCCCTTGACTTCAGAAGACGTTATGGCAAGGTTTTCCTCTGAATTCTCTAAAATGGGATTAAAACGAAAAACAAAACTTAGCACGGAGGAGCAAGAGAGTCCCATGGAGACCCTAAGTTCCTAACTTCCCTAAGGCAAATATGGAAAAATAGCCCCAGTATTTGGGATGACTGCTATCTAATGAGCTGTGTGTCTTAGACCAGAGGCCTAACCACACAGAAACTGTCCAGGGTGGTGATTCTCAGCATGTAGTCTCTATACCAGCAGGAGCTTCATTGCTTGGGAAGTTATTACCAGTTACCATGGGAGGGACAATGACTCATGGCAATCCCATGTGTGTGAGAGCAAAGTTGTGCTCCACGGGGTTTCCAGTGGCTAATGTTTTGGAAGCTGACTACCAGGTCTTTCTTCTGAGGCTCCTCTTGGTGGATTCAAACCTCCAACCTTTCTGTTAGCAACTGTGTGTATTAACTATACGACCCAGAGACTTCAGAAATTGATCAGACAAGCAAACCCTTAGCTCCGCCCACACCAACAGAATCAACACTGCCTGTGCTGTGAGACTATGCTTTGGCAAGCCCTCCAGGGAGCGCCAATGCTCCCCTGAAGTGTGAGCATCACTGGTGTGGCGGAAGCTTGCAGTGAAGGAACAGAAACTCTGCCCAGTTGCAGCCAACAGCGGTGTCATTCAAAACCAACTACCAACTGGCTCTCTGCATCCACTACTACCAAGTCAATTGAGAATTAGAAGAAAATCAGTCTGCTCGGATTTGCAAAGTGTACTCCACTGACCAAACCCTGCCTGGGAGCCTATATATTCTGGCTAATTTTTCAGAGTCCTGAGAAAGCCCTGTGCTAGAGATGCTAAGCAGAAAATGCAAGAAGAGATTACGTACGTTCATGAATTTTCAAGTAGTTTGAATAAGATCTTTGAGGTCAACCTCTCAAGTATATATCTCTTACGTAGAACTTACAGAAACATTGGTAAAACATACCGGAAACCATAGGAAATCCAAATTCTACCATCCCAAACTGAAAATACATAGTATTCAAAATTGTTTTGTTAAAATAAAATTTTGTATACTGTAATGATCATTTTTTATAAATAAACTAAAAGCCTAGTTCCCCAACTAACCATCTAAGATTTTCTCGAACAAGTGGTATTTACTGAACTCTTGGACATCCTGATACTAGGTCAGTACTGCTGTTAACAGATTCATGTCAAGTCCTAAAATCAAACCTAGAACGACTGATTTTTTTCTATGTTCATATTTCAAAATGGATTCACATGCCTTAAGGGCACCAGCGAAAGCAACCTAGCCACATGAACTACTATTGGGAAAATTCATGGCAGAGCTCTGCTTCAAAATTTTTTTAACCACACCTAAACTGCTAATCTTCCTCCAGATAATCTGATTCCTATTTACACATTTTATTCATAATCTGAGAAGAGGAGAACAGAGACCACCATCAGGGGTACACTACCTGGTACGACAATGTTAAAGACACACGGATCGTTGAAAGTCAACCAATTCTGCCTTAGAATGTCATACAGTCTTTTGCATAGCATTTTTGGACTAGTAGAGTGGTGGCCAGGAACCACGAAGGGCCTGAAATCTTATCCTGCTTGCAAGTGAATAAGACAGCCTGCTATAGTTTCATAGAAGACATGAAAATCTTGGGTCAGAGACGAAGATTTTATTACTCACAGTAATAGCAGTAGCCAGACAATTGGAATTTTTACCATCACTCTATGCCCAAATCCCACAAGGTGAAGCAAAGAGAGGTATCTCCCCATTAATTAATCCATACTAGCCCACAGGAAATTCTTTAAGATTTAAAGTACTTTGTTCCAAGCCCCATCTTCTCAAACAATAACTTGGATAAATGTATCAATGCATAATTACTGTATTTTCAAGTGGCACCAACCTAACAGAAACAGGTAATACACTAGATGACTAAATTAGTATTCCAGAAGCTCTGAACAGATCTGAGGTTGGAGATCTGACCTAGTTCAAAATGACAAGAGAATTTTTACCAGGGATAAACATAGTGTCCTCTACTTGGTTTCAAAAGTTTAACTCCATAAATTACGTGATATGGAAACTCAGCCTTGTATTTTAGAAAGCAAGAAAAGTTAACAGAGTTTAACATGGTTCCATATCTTACAAAAAATAAGTTGTGGAGGTCTTTAAAAACCAGGCTATGGGACTCTGACAGTCCAATCTGTTTTCCAGATTCCAACTTTACTAAGTCCTAGAATTTTGTGGGCAGAAGTGTATCCAGTACTATTGGTTGGCTGCCTGATTTAATATACTTTACATTTCTCAAACGGCATTTGGCATGCAGTCCTCCTGTATTCAGCTGGGGAAACTTGAACAGAAGGTCTTTCAAAGTGTCTCAACAGGCATCAGCCATAGTTACCCCAGAGAGACAGAAGGCACCTTCCTTCCCCTGCAAGGCTGACTGCTCCCCCTCCCCCAGCTCCACAACTCTTCAACCCCCTACTGCTGTGCAAAAACTATTCTTATATTTTCAAAGTATTAAATTTCATTAAAGAAATTAAATTACATTTCAATTATTGCCATTTAAAAAGACTTTATGTTCATGTCAAATAGGAGAAAGAGGACATACTTAAAAATGAATTATCTCCACTGAATTCAATCTTGTAATTTGCCTGCAATTCATAAAGTGATTCCAGCTGTGTTTCTTTTGGTTTCTGATGTTAGGAGTACTTTAGTGAATAGTCCCCAAACCTATACTATGTCTTCCTTGATTCCCCTTGGGAATCTTTATAAAGTCTCCAGTTTTTCCTCTCTGAAACTTCAGAATGATCACATGATAAATTCAAAAGACTGGTACTATTGTTAGAAACACAAAGAGCTCTGAGCTTAAGAAGTGCTGATTTCAGATTCCAGGGCACAGAGGTGAAAGGAGCTGCCTAGCAGCCCTTCCCAGACATAAATTCTTACTTCTGCTTATGGGCTTCTTCCTTCTCTGGTCTCCTCATCTTGCCTACCCATTAACTGAGCTTTTCCGCCTTAAACTTGCAGACTTCACTATGCCCTGGACTCTGGGGACTACCTATCTTTGAGGAACTTGAGGCATTTTATAGTAAAAGGATAATATGACAGTATTAACACAGCCTAATTTCTAGTCCTAGTTGGGCTTCTGACTCTTAACTCTCCTAGTCACCAACCACTACTACAGAGTCTGTTTAACTTTACTGTGCTTAAATCCCTTTCTTCACAGCCTATCTGCCCCCTCAGTTCCTCCTGAACTAGGTCGTCTTTCATTTGATAACTCATCACTCACCTACTCCCCAAAAGAAACTATTGCTCTGCCCTTTGAACTCCAGTTTATGAAGGTGGCAAGGGGTGAAAGCAGGCCTCTATAATCTGCTTCCTGCTGTAGTCTGGGTTGTACCCACACTATACAATGAATATGTCCTTTGTTTTCTTAGTTCTCACTTTTTGTTTTATTAATTAATATATTGCAGCAAAATGAATAAAATGTCTGACATCTATCAACTATCTCATCTATGATAAACCCTCACCCCCCTACCCTTGTAGCTGTCAAAGTTATTTTCTTCTGTAGATAATTCTATTTTCAAGTCTTAGTAACAGGGGTCTCATACAATATTTGTCCTTGTGCCACTGACTGATTTAATTTAGCATAATATCTTCCAACTGAAACCATGTTATGTTTTCTTAAATCTTCATTGTTTTCTATCATAGCATAGTGCTCCATTAAATATATGTACCTCTGTTTCTTTTATCCATTCATCTGTTGATGGGCATCTGGGTTGATTCCATCTTTTAGCTATTGTGGACTGCACTGCAATAAACATTCACGTACATGAGTCTGCTCGTGTGACTGCCCTTGATTCTGTAGGATAAATTCCAAACAGTGGAATTACTGGATCAAATGGTACATCTATTTCCAGCTTTTTAAGAAAGCACCAGATTGCTTTCCAAAGAGGCTGTACCAATTTGCAATCCCACTATCAGTGGAGGAGAGTTCCAATCTCTCCACAGCCTCTCCAGCATTTGTTGTTTTGTGTGTTTTGGATCATGGCCAACCTTGTTGGGGTGAGATGGTGTCTCATTGTAGATTTGATTTGGAATTCTCTGACAGCTAATGATTGTAAGCATTTTCTCATGTGTCTTTCTGCTGCCTGGATGTCCTCTCTAGTGAAGTATATGCCTATCTCCTTTGCCCATTGCTTAATTAGGTTATTTAACTTTTTCTTGTTGATGTTTTGCAGAACCTTGTAGATTAAGGAGATCAGACAATGGTCCAACATGTAGTTGCCAAGTATTTTTTCCCATTCTGTGGGTGGTCTTTGAACTCTTTTGATAAAGTCTTTGGATGAGCAAAAGTGTTTGATTCTTAGTAGTTCCCATTTCTTATTTTCTGTTAATCATGCTTTGATTGTTAGGTATTGAAGTCTGTCTAAACTGTGTATGAGAACATCCATCACCAATCCTATCTTTTCTTGCATGATTTTTATCATTTTAGGATATTTAGGTCTTGGATCCATTTAGAGTTAGTTTTTGTGTAAAGTGTGAGATATGCATCTTGTCTCAGTTTTTTAAACATGGATATCCAATTTTTCCAACACCATTTGTTAAAGAGACTATTTTTACCCCAGTTTACAATCTTAGGGCTTTGTCAAATATCAACTGTTCATAAGAGGATGGTGACATCTCTGGGGTCTCCACTTTAGTCCATTGGTCTATGTCTCTTTTTTTTTTTTTACCAGTATCAGGCTGTTTTGACCACTGTGGCAGTGTAATAGGTTCTAAGGTTGGCTAGTGTGAAGCCTCCCACTGTGTTCTTCTTCTCAAGTAGCGTTTTACTAGGCCGGGGTTTCTTCCCTTTCCAAACAAAGTTGGTGATATGTTTTTCCATCTCATTAAAAAAGGACACTGTAATTTGTATTGTATAAGTAGATCATGTTAGGTATAATAGACATTTTCACAATGTTAAGACTTCCTAACCATGAGCAGGGTAGATTTCTCGAATTTTGTAAGTCTTGTTTGGTTTCTTGCAGCAAGGCCTTGTAGTTCTCTCTGTATATGTCTCTTATTTCTCTAGTTAGATTTGTTCCTGGATATTTTATCTTCTTGGGGGCTATAGTAAATAGTATTGACTTGGTAATTTCTTCTTTGATGATTTCTTTGTTGGTATAAAGGAATCCTACTGATTTACTTATGTTTATCTTGTATCCTGATACTTTGCTGAACTCCTCTATTAGTTGCAGTAGTTTACTCATGGATTCCTTAGGATTCTCTGTATATACAATCACATCATCTGCGAATACAGAGATTTTTACTTCTTCATTGCCAGTATGGATGCTCTTTACTTCTTTGTCTTGTCTAATTGCTCTGGCCAGACTTCTAGCACAATGCTAAATAGTAGCGGTGAGAGTGGGCATCCTTGTATAGTTTCTATTCTCAAAGAGAGTTCTCTCAGTCTTTCACCATTCAGGAAAATGGAGGCAATTGACTTTGTGTAGATGCCACTAATTGCATTGAGGAATTTCCCCCTCTATTCCTACTTTTCTGAGCTTTTTTAGCATGAATGGGTGTTGGACTTTTCAAATGCCTTTTCTGTATCAACTGACAAAATCAGGTGATTCTTATCTTTTGTACTATTTAAGTGGTTGATCACATTAATTTTTTTTCTGATGTTGAACCAGCCTTGCATTCCTGGAATGAAACCAACTTGATCATGATGAATTATTTTTTTTATATGCTGTTGAATTGTATTGGCTAGGATTTTGTTGAAGATTTTTGCATCTAGATTCATTAGTGATATTGTTCTGTAATTTTCTTTTTTTGTGGGATCTTTCCCTGGCTTTGGTATTAGAGTTATGCTGGCTTCATAGAATGAATTTGGGAGTAGTTCTTCCCTTTCAATAGTGTGAAGACCACCAATCATATCAGAGTTAACTCTTTAAAAGTTTAGTAGAATTCTCCAGTGAAGGCAACTGGGCCAGGACTTGTTTTAGTTTGCAGTTTTTTGATGACTTTTTCAATCACTTCCTTTGTGATAGATTTATTAATTTAATCTACTTCTTGTGACAATCTTCATGGGTGATATTAATCTAGAAACTTGCCCATTTCCTCTAGGTTTTCAAATCTGTTAGAGTGTAGCCTTTCATAGCATTCTGTTATGCTATTTTTTATTTCAGCTGGGTCTATTGTACCATCGCCCATTTCATTTCTTAATTGGGTTATTTGTATCCTCTGCTTTTTTTTTTTTTTTGTAAGTTTAGCCAATGGTTTATCAATTTTGTTGATCTTTTCAAAGAATCAGCTCTTGGTTTTGTTAATTTTTTTCAATTGCTCTTCAATTCTCTAATTCATTTAGTTCTGCTCTAATCTTACGATCTGTTTTCTTCTGGCACCTTAGGGGTCCCTCTTCTGCTCTCTTTCCACTTGCTCAAATTGTAGAGCTGATGCCTTAATTTTGGCCCTTTCTTTTTTCCAGATGTGTGCCATTATAGACATAATTTGACCTCTGAGTACCGCTTTTGCTGTATCCCATAGATTCTGGTAGGATGTGTTTTCATTCTCATTTGATTCCGTAAACTTCTTTATTTTGTTCTTGATTTCTTCTAAACCCATGGATATTTGAGCAAAGAGCTGTTCAGTTTCCATAAATTTGAATTTCTATCTAGGATTTTTCTGCTACTGATTCCAACTTGTATGGCTTTATGGTCCAAGAAGACACTTTGTGAGGGAACTCTGTCCCTGGAATTCAGGGTGGTCATCTTATCCAATGATTACACCTTGCCATTAACTGAAAACAGCCTGGTACGCATGCCACACAGGGATGACCAAAAATAGCCTGGTATGCTCTACCCAGTATAATCATAAAACCATAAATAATTTTATGCCTGTCTTCCCTACCCTCCTAATTGAAAGTTCTTTCCTTATCAAAATCTTGGCCATAAACAAACCTTAGCCCTTTGTCTTCTAATCAACAATTTCTTGCTACCCCTCTTCTCTTTCTTGCCTTATCAAACCATAGGCTCAGGACTGCCTCATCGAAACTTTAAAACTATAAAAAACCTGCCCTACTAGGGAGAGGGGGCTGAGCCATTCTCAGCTCAGACTCTACTCTCTATCTCTTCCAATAAACTTCACTGGACCCTTGGACTGGTGACTGGTGTATCTCTGCCTGTTTCAGGCTACCCTCTCCCCAACACTTTACAATAAATCAGTGGTTTGGATTTCGTAGAGAATTGCTTTATGACCTAACACATGGTGTCATGGATTGAATTGTGTCCCCCCAAAAATATGTGTAGCCATGTGGCTAGCCCATGATTCCCAGTATCTTGTGACTGTCCTCCATTTTGTGGTTTTCCTATGCTGTATGTTAAAGGATTAGGGTGGGGCTGTAAATCCCTTCATAAGATTACCTCCCTGCTCCACTGTGAAGAGAGTTTCCCTGGAGTATGGCTTGCCCCATCCTTAATCCTTTCATCCTTCGAGAGATAAAAGGACAGAGAAGCAGGCAGAGAATTGGGAACCTCATACCATCAAGAAAGCAGAACTGGGAGAATAGTGTGTCCTTCAGACCTGAGGTTCCTGTGCTGAAACGCTCCCTGAACAAAGACTGATGCAATACTGGACTTTCCTCCAGAGCCGACAAGGGGAAAGCCTTTGCCTGGAGCCGACACACTGAATATGGACTTGCAGCCTACCAGACTATGTAAGAATAAACTTTTCCTTTTTTAAAGCCATGTGGTATTTCTGTTAGAGCAGCCCTAGCTGACTAAAACACATGGTCTATTCTGGAGAATGTTCCATGTACATTTGAGAAGAAGGTATACTTATCCATTGATGGGTGAAAAGACCAGTGTATGTCAATAAGATCAAGTTGGTTGATTGTTGCAATAAGATCTTCAGTATCTTTACTGAGCTTTTTTATGGATTACTGATCCATTACTGAAAGGAGAGTGTTAAAGTCTCCAACTATTACTGTCTATTACTGTGGGATTTTTTTTAGTGTTTAACATTATGAACAACCCTCTTTCAAGATGCTCCCCACCACCAAAGACAACCCAGTCCTCAAGTATTTATCCTCCATTTCTCAGCTATGGTTCATCCACCTATTAAAAACTGAGTTTTCTAAGATGCCTTTCATCTACTCTGTCTCCATATTCTAGTCTCACAAATTCTACTGATTCTGTTTCCTTAGGAGCCAGAACTTCTCACAGTCATTTCTGCCGCTGCCTTAACTGTCTTCATCATCTCTTAGACCTTTGCAAGAGCCTCATTCCCACCCCTCAACCCCAACTGGTCCTCCATTTTGGTACCTGGGACAGCTTTCTGTTACAGATCACACTGAGGGTAAACGTGAGGCTTCTGTAGAGCCTTAAGAATACTGAATATAGCATGGACTTCCAGAAGAACAAAAAATCTGTTGTAGAAGAAATACAGCCAGAATGCTCCTTAGAAGACAATGAGATTTCATCTCATCTAATTTGACCATGTTATCAGGAGGGACCACAAGTTAGTGGCTTTAATAAACAGAAATGCATTTTTTTTTTTTCCATTTAGGAGGCTAGAAGTCTGAATTCAGGGTATCAACTGTAGGAGAAGGCTTTCTCTCTGTGTCAATTCTGGAGGGAGAACCTTATCTCATTGAGCTTCTCCTGGGCAGTCTTCATGTAGCATGACATCTCTCCTCATCTCTGCTCTGCGGCCTTAGTTAATCTTTTTTACATCTCAAAAGTGATTAAGTCAAGTTACATCTGCCACTGGATCTTGCCTCATTACTGTAACAAAAACAATCCCTTCCCAAATCGGATTATAATCACAGGCATAGAGGTTAGGATTCACAACACATATTCTGAATGGATATAATGCAATTCATAGCAGTGGCATATCTGGGGCTTGCAGGAAGCTGACTTAGGGGCTGCCTGTTTATTCACTTAGGGATAAATTTAAGATTAAATGAGATTATAAATGTAAAACATCTAATCTAGGGATTAATAAATGTTGTTATTAATCCTTCTGCTCCTGTACATATTTAATGCATACAGTTACCACTGTTTTATATGCAATTTAAATGCTTATTGACTTAAATACCTTTTGGTCCTGATTGAATTCAACAAATCTGCACAGTTTTAATGTGCTGATATGGATTTTAGTTTCAAAGTGTAACTGGAGCTAAGAACTACTACTAAAAGAAAGAGTCAAAATGTAAATTTCTGGAGAAAAATACAAAATAAGTAAAAATTCTCTTGATCATTGATGCAAAATAGTTATTAGCACATCTGTATCTGATTCAAATTGTTAAACTGTTGCATGTATTGTTTATGAACACCTGAGCATCTACTCAGAGAAAGCTGACCATTGGGACCATGCCAGTATAATGGAATCCTCATATCACAAATAGCAAGGTCCTATGATTGGCCAAGTGATGTTCAGGATAAAGTAACATTTGTGACTTTACTCCATCTTCTAATTTTTTTAATTCTTAATTCAATCATAGACATAATTACAAACATTTTAATACATTTCCTTGTCTTGGCCAAGGGTTTCTTAAAAGCACACTGTGATAAATTAGTGCAGTCTTTTTAACTGACACAAATTTTGCATCCAATTGGCAAGTTTCAGTTGTACAGCTTCTAAAGCTGAAGTAAAGCAAGCACATCCAAAATTGATTCTACACAAGTTTACCATGAATTCCCCAATCACCCCAACTGGGAGAGTTGTAAAAATTTCCCAGGAGGTCTGCTACTTGGAGAGGCTCATGTGAAGTAATTCTGCCTGTACAGTCCCAAGAGTAGGAAATTCAGCCATGAAAAGAGCTTTGAGATCAGCCTGGAGGTCACAAAGAAACTATTTCGGTACATAGAAGTAGATATGTCCAAAATTACAACTTAAAACATTTAAAATACATACATATATCCAAAATAGGCTGAAGAAGAATATACCTGAACATTTGGGAGAACTAAAACAAGGGATCTTTCAAAATACTGAAACCCAAATTACATACATTTTTTGTAAAATGCAAGCCATTGCCAGCATAGGACACTCCATAGCTTAAGAGATTCTGCCTTTCCCTTAAAACTTTTCCCATGATGTTAGCTGTCTTAAATCTTTTACAGAAGATTTGTTTACAGAAGTCAAAACATCATCAAATCAATACCGTTTACTATAGCCCCCTATAAGATAAAACACCTAGGAATAAATCTAACTAGAGAAATAAGAAACCTATACAGAGAGAACTACAAAGCCTTACTGCAAGAAACTGAAAGAGACTTGCATTAGTGGAAAAACTTACCCAGCTCATGCATAGGAAGACTTAACATGGTGAAAATGTCTATTCTACCTAAAGTGATCTACATATACAATCCAATCTCAATACAATTCCAGTGTCACTTTTTAATGAGATGGAGAAACAAATTACCAACTTTGTCTGGAAACAAAAGAAACCCCAGATAAGTAAAGAACCACTGAAGAAGAGGAACACACTGGGAGGCATCACACTAGCCAACCTTAGAACCTGCTACACTGCCACAGTAGTCAAAACAGCCTAGTACTGGTACAAAAACACACATAAAGACCAATAAGACAGAGCTGAGACCCCAGAGATGACACCATCGTCTTATAAAGAGCTGATATTCGACAAAGGCCCAAAGGTCATTTTAGTCATGTAGTGTTGCTCTAGCAGAACTACCACGAGGTGGATGGTTTTCACAAAGGAAAAAGTTTATTCTTAAACAGTCCACCCAAATTCAGGATGTCCACTCCAGGGGGATACTTTCCCCCTGGTTGGCTCTAGAGGAAAGTCCTTGTGTTACAGCAGTTCAGGGAGCATCTTGGTACAGGAAACTCAGGTCTCAAAGACACGTTCTACTCCCAGTGAGGTTCCTGATTCTCGGCTTTCTTCCTTCTCTTTTTATCTCCCATAAGTTGAAAGGATAAGAGGTGGTACAAGCCACACTCCAGGGAAACTCCCTTTACAATGGAGCACGGAGGTAACTTCAGGAAGGGATTCCCAGTCCCACCCTAATCATGTCTAACATAATCCACTCTGTTAACCATAGGCAGAAATTAGGATTTACAGTATAAGAAAATCACAAAATCGAGGGCAATCACAGAACAGAAGGAATATTGACCCAGCCAAATTACTACACACATTTTTAGGGGGACACAGTTCAACCCACAACAGTTGTAAACTCGTGTAAAAACACTCTCTAATTTTGTTGGCAAAATTGGATATCCATCTGCAAAAAACTGAAATAAGACCCATATCTCACACCTTACACAAAAACTAACTCAAAATGGATCAAAGACCTAAATATCAAACCTAAAACAGTAAAGATCATGCAAGAAAAAAATAGGGTCAACTATGGAAGTTCTAATACACAGTTTAGACAGATTCTAAAATCTGACCAACAGGGTACGAACAACAGAAGAGAAAACTGATAAATGGAAACTACTAAAAATCAAACACTGCTGCTCATCCAAAGACTTTGTCAACAGAGTTAAAAGACTACCTACAGAATAGTAAAAAATATTTGGTAACTACATGTCAGATTGATGTCTGATTTCCATAATCCATGACGTACTGCAAAATGTCTACAAGAAACAGGTAAATAACCCAGTTAAGCAACGGGCAAAGGAGATAGACAGACACTTCACCAAAGAAGACATCCAGGCAGCAAAAAGACACATGAGGAAACGCTCACAATCATTAGCTATTAGAGAAATCCAAATCAAAACTACAATGAGATACCATCTCACCCAATAAGGTTGGCAATAATCCAAAAAACACAAAACAACAAATGACAGAGAGGCTGTGGCAAGAATGGAACTCTCCTACACTGCTGGTTGCATTGCAAAATGGTGCAACCTCTTTGCAAAGCAATTTGATGCTTCCTTAAAAAGCTAGAAATAGAAGTACCATACGATCTGGCAATCCCACTTCTCAGAATATATCCTACAGAAATAAAGGTGTTTACACAAACAGACACATGCACATGAGTGGTTATTGCAGCACTGTCCATGATAGCAAAAAGATGACAACAATTGAGGTAGTCATCAACAGATGAATGGATAAACTATGGCACATATACTCAATGGAATAGTATGCAATGAAGAAGAACAATGATAGTTTTAGGAAGCATCTCATAACCTGGTTTCAACTTGAAGACATTATGCTGAGTGAAATCAGTCAGCTGCAAAAAGATTAGTATTGTATGAGACCTCTGATGTAAGGACTTAAAAATAGATTTATGTACAGAAGAAAAGACCCTTTGATGGCAACAAGGGAGGGGAAGGAGGGAGAGGTTTGATCTTAGGTTATATAGTTGATATGAATTTGGTTAGGTGAAGGGAGTGACAACAGGCAGTTTACACCATAAACTGAAAGATTTTCTAAACTCAACCCAATATGTCAAAGGATAGAGTAGCAGGAAGGGGTCTGGGGACTATGTTTTCAGGGCACATCAAGGCCAGTTGGCATTATTAGTCTTTTGCTAAGACAGTCTTCCACACCCCATATTGGTGAGTGGCACCTGGGGTCTTAAAAGCTAGCCCGCTGCCATCTGAGGTACACCAAATGGTCCCAACTCATGTGGGACAGAAGATGAACAAGAACAGTGACACAAAGTAAAAAGAGTCCAGGAGACAGAAGGACCCATATGAATGGGAGACTGTATCAACATGTGACCAGAAGAACCACACAGTCCCTGGCCACAACCAAAGGCAGCCGTGATGAAGGACATAAGAGTCCCTGAGGCAACATGAGAAAAAGAGGTGTGCAGCTCAAAAACTCTACTTAAAGACCAGAACTGATAGTCCAACAGCCTGGAGGGTCCCCTAGGAACACGGCCCCTATACCTGGTACTGGCCCTGACCGGAAACCACTACCAAGGTCAGTTTTTCAGACGAGAATGGTCTGGACTCAAGGACACAGTGTGACCACATGGTATGTGTACTTTATGGTTCTATATATTTATGGGAGCCTGCCCTACTGGTTTCTTTCTAGCTGGAAGAGAAGAGAGTGGTAAGGAGGGGACAGGTGCTCTTTAAAAGGATGCTAGAAATATGGAGTGAAAAGGAGGAATGTGCTGTCACTGGGTGAGGAGAGTAGATGGAACTGCCGATAGGCAGGCATGCAAATTGATTTTGATCGTATCTTTCCACTTAATCACAATAAAAAATATAAGAAGGAAAAAAAATCCTTCTACAAGTCAAAAAAAAAAGACAACCTGAAAGAAAAAGATGAAGATTTAAATGGGCACGTCACTAAAAAATTACTTAAATGGCCAATATAGAAATGAAAATGTCTTCAATCCCATCAGTTATCAAGGAAGTGTAATAACACACCACTACACATCTACAAAAATGATAAAAATTAAAGTGACTGACAATACCAAGTGTTGACATGGATGTGGTACCACCGGGACTCTCTCATGTGCTGCTCATGAGAGCATAAATTGGTACAACTCTGGAAAATTCTTAGTCAGGATTTATTGAAAATGAACATACATATGCCCAACAACCAACAATTCTTCTCCTAGGTATATGCTCAACAGAAATGCACACATATGTACCAAAAAAAAAAAAAAAAAAACCAGGAAAAAAGAAAAGTCCATCAACAATAAAAACCAAAAACCCACTGCTGTCGAGTCAGGCAGGTCTGACTCATAGCGACCCTAGAGGTCAGAGTGGAACTGCCTCATAGGGTTTCCAAGGAGCACCTGGCAGATTTGAACTGGTAATCTTTTGGTTAGCAGACGCAGCAGTTAACGCACTATGCCACCAGGGTTTCCAGCCCATCAACAATAGAGCAGACAAACATGGTATATTCATACAATGGAAGAGTGTACAACAATAAGAAAGAACTGCTGCTATGCAATAATATGGGATGACTCTCACAAACCTGACACTAAGGAAAAACAATAGACATAAAAGAGTTCATATAGTTTTGTTCCATTTATATATTTCAAAATTAGGCAAGAGCTATTTTGGGTAATGGAAGTTAGGATAACAGTTACTTTTGTGGGGATAGTGATGACACAGGGCATGCGGAGGTGTTGGGGGAACTAGCAATGGTTGATTTCTTGTTCCAAGTGGTGCACACAGGAGTGATTCACTTTGTGAAAAATTACTGAGCAACACACCCATAATTTTATACTTTTCTGTAGATATAAATGCCAATAAAAGTTTACTTTTAAAAAGTCATTTAGCAAAGATACTTGTAAAGACTTTAAATGTTTTTGTACAACTAGTGGGCAAAAAAGCAACATTTCTAAATAACAATATTCTTTTTACAAATGTAATATTTCATATGTGATTTTAAACATGAACGATCAAAATTAAAACTAAATAGTGTAAGTAAAAATAAAAAAGTCAAAACAGGTACACCTCAGAGTTTGAGTGCAAGATGTTAGGACTTGATTTTTCTGTATTTTTTTCTTTAAATCCTTGAATGAAAATACTCAAATTTCAATTATCACAAGTTTATTTTAAATATACAATCTTTATGAGCTGATAGAGAATGATTTCCAGGTTATTTTTTAAGTATAAAAATAAACAAATCCAGATACAAAAGAATGTACAAAGTATGCTACTTTTTGCACAATTAAAAAGAGAAAGTAAGAATATATATAATTATCTGATTTTTTGACAAGAAACATGAGAATTATAAATCGGAAATAAATTCAGTGATCTATTGTGTAGATGAGAGACAGAAAGATGTCGTGACAAGTATGAGAGTGAGGCTGGTCATAGGGTGACCAATCTCTAATTAATATAAATTTGAGAGATTTACTGAAAAAAAGAGACAGCTGAAGCTGGGAATAGACTCAGCTCTATAAACTACCCACTGCTGTCGAGTCGTGTTCGACTCAAAGCAACCCCAGAAGTCAGAGCAGCAGGTGGATTTGAACTGCTGACCTTCATTAGCAGATGTAGCACTTAACCCACTATGCCACCAGGGTTTCTGAACTCTGTACAGCACAAGGGTGTAATTCAAACCGGTGAAACAATGGATATGAAACATGTTATTTCATTGGTATTTACAAGCTTAGCTCACCGAAAGACATTAGTTGATTGATAGAGCATTTCAAGGCAGGGCTTCTAATGGTGGGAACTCATAAAGCATGGATTCCAGTAGCCAGCACTTCTAAGGAGGACTTCTTGTGCCAAGTTCTGTAAGGCCTCAGCTTAAAAGGTGTAAGTCTCTTTCCTAGATTGTTACAGTGTTGCAATTACACAGGTTTGTGACAGGCAGGGGTGCCCGTGTAGTTACATCATTGTTATTACAATCAAAATGTTCTTGCCCTGCCTGATTAGCCAACTGAAATGAGACAAGCCACACCACCAGTTATAAGGGTAACAGAAAGTAGAAGTTTTGTTTATACCAACAAGGAGCTTTGTAGGGCCTAACAGCGAAAGACCAGGAGCTCTCCACCCTAGGGAGAAGGAGTCTATATATCCTCCAGTCTCTAGGGGTTAGGGATCAGCACCTGGGAGCTGAACCCCACTTCCACCCCCAACCCTCCCATGCCCATATTTGCAGATATGGTACTGAGTCACGCTGCTTGGAAGGAAACTCGAGCTCTTTAAATGGGTCCCCACAAAGGCTCAAGTACGAAACACAGCTGTGTAGAGACTGCTCCCACACAAAGACCTCAGTATGCGCATGCATGGGATTCTGGCACCAAAATTCAAACCCCAGCTAGAGCTGGGGCCCAATCACAGTTAGAAACTGAGGCTTGGTTTGTAGCGTGCCAGGAGAGGAACCACAGTGGAAGGCTTGGTGGTGGTTTCAATTCCCCTTCTAAAAAGTCTCTTCTGTTCTTAAAGGGGGATTAGAGTTGAAGGTCACATCTTCTATAACTTCTTAATGCTGCTTAGGGGTGCTGGCATACACTGAGCTCTAGCTGTAACTTGCTGGGTTGGGGGAGATGAAGTGACATCCCATTGCAGCATCATCTGCAGGTAGAACCTTTGAAGCCTGGAAGACACAAACTGAACGGGACAAGCATGACCAAGGGTGCTGCAGTCATCGGGAAACAACAATCTAGTGGCACAATTGTCTATCACTTTAAATTCACTTTAAGTCCTCTGAGGCCTGAGTCTCTCGCTTACCACTGTCTTGCTAATTCTGACTGCCTTGAATGGCGTGCTGGGTGATAGCAACACAGCCACTTGGAGGCGAGACTGGTGGAGCGCCATGCTCCCTTTCCAGCGATCTTGACTGCAGTGGAGGGTTGTCTCCCTGCCAGGTGTATAGCGTCCCAGATCTTAACATGGATGTGGAAGAGTCTGCTGAGACATGTACTGTAAAGAGGGTCAAACTCCCCATTCTGTGCCACAGAATATAAACATTGTTTAATAGTGAGCCAGCATTGCACATGTCTCTAGCCCCCAAAGTGCTTTCAGGACCCAAATTATTTAGGGCTTGCCACAAATTGTCGAGCTATGGCCTCCCATACATAAACTCAAAAAGGCTTACTTAGGTTTGGTTTAAGGTGCAAACCTCGTCCTGAACAGAGCCAAGGGAAGGGTCTTAGCTCATGTTAATTGGGTCTTCTTGCAAAGTCTAGCCTGGTGGGCTTCAATAATCTGGTTTACCTTTTTCCTGTAGTCTTCTCCTATTACTTTGCCCTCTGATGCTGCTGAGAAGACTTTGTTGACTGTTACTCTTATCATTATTATTATTTTTTGTAAATAGTGGTCTTCAGTAGTGACAGAGACGATACAGGGTGACAGATGGGTACAGAGCCAGGTGCTCACAAGACTCCAAAGCCAGATGCAGTTATGTAATAAATTATATATTTACATTTAGGTTTCTCCTGGAAACCCAAAATAGTCCAGTCTGGTACCACACTTCCCTTCCTTCCTTCCTACTTCCTTTTCACCTTCTTTCACTTCTCATTCTTTATTCCTTTCTTTGTTTTTTTTCTTTTCCTATTTTCTCTTCCTTCTTCTTGCTTTGTATTGATTTACCCTCCAAGTCTTATCATCTGTTCTTTCCTTACTAGGCTCTATTTTTGCAGCTGTCACTAACAGGCCACATAAAAGTCTTTTCACTTTGATCACAGTTCTGTCGTTTGTGGCAAGCTAGGCTCAGTCACTAGTCCTGCGGTCACAGTTCTTGCTAGCCACTTGGCCTCGAAGCTGGTCCTCTGGTAGTCCTGGGCCACCACTGTATCTTTTTGTTGGTGTCATTTGTAGCCAGTGATGTAGGGAGTTACATTGTATCAAGGAGTTGAAAAGCTGTTGGTTGCCTTTGATTTCTTTACTGGCCCAATTCAAACTCTCCTTATGCTTCCAAAGAGTCCCACATACAGGCAAAACTGACATCACACATTCCAAATCCATAGAAACACTCACTCACTTGAGCTTGGGCATCCTCAAGGCCAGGATTACCAAAACCAAAAATGCTCAGATTTTTGGTGCAAATGTCTATTTGGGACAGTATTCGTCTCAAGGATCTTGGTATGGCTGACAACTAGGCAGCCTGCCATCCTGTTGTTCACCTTCTATAGGGCTACTACCAGCTGTGAAGACATCTAAACCAGAGTCTGCTAGAAGTTGGTCCTGTGGATCTGGGCAGCTGATATGGACTAGTCTCACCACTGGGACACAAGTCACGGTGGATGGAATCTCCCAGGGACAGATAATGGTGAGAGGTGGCTGGATTTAGAAAGAGAACCGACTGGGCCAATGAGCTGGGATTAGAAACCAGAGAACCCTGCTATTGAATTAGTCAGTGCTCACACTTTCTCTTGGGACACTCTCTTTGCCAGTGGCTCCCAGCAGGGATTGGGGTTGGGCCCTGGGTCTTCTCCTCCTAGGGGACTATCTCAGTCATCTAGTGCTGCTATAACTAAAATACCACAAATGGGTGGCTTTAAAAAGATAAATTTCATTTTGTCACAGTCCAGTAGGTTAAAACTCCGCATTCAAGGTGTCAGCTTCAGTGGAAAGCTTTCTCTGCTGACTCTGGAAGAAAGTCCTTGTCAATCTTTGTCTGGACTGGAAGCTTCTGAAGTGCAGGGATCCCGGTTCTTTTTTAAGGATACACTCAATTCCACCAAGCACTGCTTTCTTGGTATGAGGTCCCCCAAACTCTGCTTGCCTCCTTTTCCTTTATATTTGAAGAGGCTGTCCCAAGGCGTAATACAATCCCATACATTGAGTCCTGCCCCACCAACACAGCTGCAGTTCATCCTCCTTCATTAACATCATAGTGGCAAAGTCTACAACATAAAGGAACATCACACAATACTGGGAATCAGGGTCCAGCCAAACCACCACATACATCCGTACACACATTTTTAGGGAAACACAACTCAGTTCATGACAGGTGCCTATTCTGTTTCTGTGCTGCAGCTGCTGCTGTCAGGTGAGTAGGGCAGCCTGGTCCCTTCTGCTTTGCCTTCCCTGCTGTTATAGGTCTTGAATGCCAACTCAGTTGGTATCCAGTATTTCGTTGCTCCCCCCTCTATTTCATGAAGCTTGTTTCCAGTATCTGGGGGTACGTTAATAAAAATACTACTGACCATGCTAGCATTAGCTGGGTTCTCTGGATCCTAATCAGTATGCTGTCTAAAGGGTATACAAATTTTTTTGAGAAAAGCTTCAGGATCCTTGTCTTCATGTTGTTTAATACACCTTGTTCCAACTTAAGACCTTTGGTACGTCACCTTTACTAAAAGACAGTCCTGGTAGCAGGTGAGCCTACGGTACTCTGCCGTGCAATGTGTCCCCAGCTAAGGTCTTGAATATGGAAGACGACATCAACTGCATCTCTGGTCAGGTACCCTGTTGCCTCTAAGCTTTCTCCCGAGCCTTGTTTAGGACCATTCACCTCTTTTCCTGGGAGAGGAAGTTGCTTAGGACAAGTTGAGAGTCTGCCTAGGAAGAAGCAGAGAAATTAAAGATGGCTCATATGTTTTCTTTTTTTTGCTTATTCTAATTTTTTTTAATTTTTATTTAACATAACTGAGTGAAAATGTACATTCACATATAAATTTACATGCCCCCCTATATGCAGCTTCCACTGCTCTCCCTGTCCGGTGACAGCACACTATTTCTCTCTGCTCCATACATGTCTCATCCTCCCGACAGTCTCCTTTCCCCTCCTGTCCGTCCACTCCCCTTCCTCCAGCCAGAGGTCAGCAAGATGATATCCTATAGATGTATAGAACCATAAAGTGCTTCCAATATATGGTCACTCTGCCTTGCCAAGTCCAATCCATTCCTGTCCAAAGAGTGGACCTTTGTTATAATTTATGGGAACGGGCAGCATCAGGGCCGGGGGCCATGCTCTCAGAGGAACCCCAAAACCGCTGGACGATCAATTGAGGTCTTTTAGTGGAGATCTCATGATGCACCTCTTTATTCTTGTGTTGCCACTGAGACTCATCTCTGTGAGCTCCATCGTGGCTATCACTGGTGGTGGCCGGGCACCATCCGGTTCTTCCGGTCCCAAGTCGATGTAGGCACCCACTCTTGTGGGTCTCTCCGTCTTCTCGGTTGTCTTTACCGCATGTCATTTTGGTCCTCGGTGAGCATCCGTTCCTGTTGAGTTGGGACCATTTGCTGTGTCCTCG
The DNA here is from genome assembly GCA_028571685.1 of Heterohyrax brucei. Taxonomy (NCBI): domain Eukaryota; kingdom Metazoa; phylum Chordata; class Mammalia; order Hyracoidea; family Procaviidae; genus Heterohyrax; species Heterohyrax brucei. The sequence goes on along the minus strand of CM053152.1, from coordinate 41,393,423 downwards.
GATGGCAGCTTGGCAGCTTTTAAGACCCCAGACGTCACTCACCAATGTGGGTTTTAGAGAGCTCTCTTAGCACAACGCTAGTTGTGCCAATTGGCCTGGAATTCGCCTAAGAGCATGGTCCCCTGCGCCCTGCCCCAGCTACTCTATCCTTGCAGTATTGAGTTAAGATGGAAGGAGTACTCAAGTTATGCTGAAGTCCACTTAATGTTGTTCTTGTTCCTAATGTGTGCTGTCACCGCTTTCTCCCAACTAGATTTCTAGTAACTATCTAAACTAAACCCTACCCCCCTCACCCTCCCTCCTTCCCCTCCCTTGCAGCTGTCAAAGAGTCTTTTCTTCTATACACAAGTCTGTTTTTGAGATCTTATCGTAGAGGTCTCATACAGTATTTGTCCTTTTGTCGCTGACTACTTTCACTCAACATAATGTCTTCCAGTTGAAACCAGGTTAGGAGATGTTTCCTGGAATCATCGTTATTCTTTATCATTGCGTAGTGCTCCATTGAGTATATGTACCATAGTTTACCTATCCATTCTTCTACCGTTGGGCATCTGGGTTGATTCCATCTTTTTGCTGTCATGGACTGTGCTGCGATAAACATTCTGGTGCATGTGTCTGTTGATGTGAAAGGCCTTGAATCTGTAGGATATATTCCAAATAGTGGAATTACTAGGTCAAATGGTATATCAATATCCATTTTTTTAAGGAAGTGCCAGATTGCCTTCCAAAGAGGCTGGACCATTTTGCAACTCCACCAACAGTGTAGGAGGGTTCCACTTTCTCCACAGCCTCTCCAGCATTTGTTGTTTTGTGTTTTCTGGATCATGGCCAATCTTGTTGGGGTGAGATGGTATCTCATTGTTGTCTTGATTTGAATTTCTTTAATAACTAAAGATCGTGAACATGTCCGCATGTGTTTTTTGGCTGCCTGGATCTCCTCTTTAGTGAAATGTTTGTCCAACTCCTTTGCCCATCGCTTAATTGGATGGTTTATCTTCTTCTTCTTGATATTTTGTAGTATCTTATAGATTATGGAGATCAGGCATCGGTCTGACATAGAGTTGCCAAATATTTTTTCCCATTCTGTGGGTGTTCTTTTAATTCTATTAATAAAGTCTTTGGATGAGCAAAAGTGTTTGATTCTTAATAGTTCCCATTTATCTATTTTCTCTTCTGTGACAGATTTTGGAGTCTGTCCTCATTGTGTATTAAAACTTCCATTGTTGTTCCTACCTTTTCTTGGATGAGCTTTATCGTTTTAGGTTTGATATTTAGGTCTTTTATCCAGTTGGAGTTGGTTTTTGTATAAGGTGTAAGGTACGGATCTTGATTCAGTTTATTGCAGATGGATAACCAATTTTGCCAGCATCATTTGTTGAAGAGACTGTTTTTACCCCAGTTTAATGTCTTAGGGCCTTTGTCGAATATCAACTGTTCATAGGCAGATGGTGTCATCTCTGGGGTCTCAATTCTGTTCCATTGATCGATCTGTCTGTCCTTGTACCAGTACCAGGCTGTTTTGACCACTGTGGCAGTGTAGTATGTTCTTAGGTCGGGTAATGAGAGGCCTCCCAGTGTGTTCTTCTTCTTTAGTAGTACCTTACTTATCTGGGGCTTCTTCCCTTTCCAAACAAAATTGGTAATTTATTTCTCCATCTCATTAAAAAATGATGCTGGAACTTGTATTGGGATTGCATTATATAAATAAATTGCTTTGGGTAAAATAGACATTTTCACAATGTTAAGTCTTCCTATCCATGAGCAGGGTAGGTTTTTCCATTTATCTAAGTCTCTCTTAGTTTCTTGTAGTAAGGGCTTGTAGTTCTCTTTGTAAAGGTCTGTTGTTTCTCTGGTTAGATTAATTCCTAGGTACTTTATCTTCTTAGGGGCTATCGTAAATGGTATTGATTTGATAATTTCCTCCTTAACAGTCTCATTGATGGTATAAAGGAAACCTACTGACTTACTTATGTTTATCTTGTATCCTGAGACTTTGCTGAACTCTTCTATCAGTTTGAGTAGCTTACTTATAGATTCCTTGGGGTTCTCTGCATATACAATCATACCATCTGCGAACAGGGAGATTTTAACTTCCTCTTCGCCGATGCAGATGCCTTTTATTTCTTCGTCTTGTCGAATTGCTCTGGCTAGAACTTCTAGCACAATGTTGAATAGGAGAGGTGACAGTGGGCATCCTTGTCTAGTTCCTGATCTCAGGGGAAAGTCTTTCAGTCTCTCTCCATTCAGGACGATGTGGGCAATTGGCTTTGTATAAATGGCCCTTATTGTGTTAAGGAATTTACCGTCTATGCCCATTTTGCTAAGAGTTTTTAGCATGAATGGGTGTTGGACTTTATCAAATGCCTTTTCAGCATCAATGGACAAAATCAGGTGATTTTTGTCTTTTGTGTTATTTATGTGGTTAATCACATTAATTGTTTTCCTGATGTTGAATCAGCCTTGCATCCCTGGTATGAACCCCACTTGGTCATGATGGATTATTTTCTTGATATGTTGTTGTATTCTGTTGTCAAGAATTTTGTTGAAGATTTTTGCATCTAGGTTCATGAGTGATATCCGTCTGTAGTTCTCTGTGTTTGTTGGATCTTTCCCTGGCTTAGGTATCAGGGTTATGCTGGCTTCATAGAATGAGTTTGGAGTACTCCATCTCTTTCTGTACCGTGAAATAGTCTCAATAGTATTGGGGATAACTCTTCTCTAAATGCTTGGTAGAATTCTGCCGTGAAGCCATCTGGGCCCGGACTTTTTTTGGTTGGCAGTGTTTTGATGACCTTTTCAATCTCTTCCTTTGTGATGGGTTTATTAAGTTGTTCTGCTTCACGTTGTGATAATTTGGGTAGGTGGTATGAGTCAAGGAATTAGTCCATTTCCCCTAGGTTTTCAAATTTGTTAGAGTACAGTCTTTCATAGTATTCTGTTATGATATTTTTGATTTCTGTTGCATCTGTGGTGACAACTCCCCTCCCCTCTCGTATCTAATTTGGGTTATTTGTTTCCTTTCCTGCTTTTCTTTAGTAAGTTTAGCCAGTGGTTTATCAATTTTGTTGATCTTTTCAAAAAACCAGCTTTGGTCTTTTCAATTTTTTCAATTGTTTTTTATTCTCTAATTCATTTAGCTCTGCTTTAATCTTTATGATCTCATTTCTTCCAGTGCCCGAGGGGTTCCTCTGTTGTTCTCTTTCTACTTGTTCAAACTGTAGAGTTAGTTCCTTGATTTGGTTTCTTTCTTCCTTCCAGATGTGTGCATTTATGGAGGTAAACAGACCACTGAGCACTGCTTTGGCTGTATCCCATAGGTTCTGGTAGGAAGTGTTTTAGTTCTCATTGGAATCCATGAATTTCTTTAATTCATCCTTGATTTCCTCTATAACCCATGTTTTTTTGAGCCAGATGTTGTTCAGTTTCCAAGAGTTCCACTTTCTACCTATGTTTTTTTCTGCTATTGATTTCAACTTTTATGGCTTTATGATCTGAGAAGATGCTTTGCAGTAATTCAATGGTATGGATTTTGTTGAGCATTGCATTATGGACTATCACATGGTCAATTCTGGAGAATGTTCCATGTGCACTGGAGAAGAAGGTGTAGTTGTCTGCTGATGGGTGGAAAGTTCTGTATATACGAATGAGGTTTAGTTCGTTAATTGTGTCAATGAGGTCTTCTGTATCCTTACTGAGCTTTTTTCTACATGATCTGTCTAGTAATGAGAGTAGAGTGTTAAAGTCTCCCACTATTATTGTGGAGTCATCTAACTCTCTTTTGAGCGTAGTCAGTGTTTCTTTGACATATTTAGGTGCTCTGACATTAGGTGCGTAAGTATTTAATATAGTTAAGTCTTGCTTGTGTACTGAACCTTTCAGCAATAAATAGTGTCCATCTTTGTCCACGATGGTGGATTTAACATTAAAATTGATTTTGTCTGAGATTAGAATTGCCACCCCTGCTCTTCTTTGTTCATTGTTAGCTTCATATATATTCTTCCATCCTTTAATTTTCAGTTTGTTCCTGTCTTTAGGTCTCAAGTGAGTTTCTTCTAGACAACATATGGATGGGTCGTGTCTTTTGATCCAAGATGACACTCAGTGTCTCTTTACTGGAGCATTCAGTCCATTCACATTCAATGTAATTATTGACAGGTATGTGTTCACTGCTGCCATTGTGATATGTTTATTTTTATGTTGATGTTTTCTCTGTTGTTCTTATTAGTCTGTTCTGGGACATTCTTTTTTGTGAGTTGATTTTTCACCTTTTTCAGAGCTGGTTTTATAGTTGTTGCGACTCGTGTGTTAGATTTCTTGAAATGGTATGATACATCTTTGTTGTGCTTTACAGCTGCCCCTATGAACCCCCTTAATAAACTATTTATAAACCCAATTTTAATTACTACCAGTCTTGTCATCTTCCTCTCCATCTGGAAGGACTATAACAACTGTAGTACATCCTTCTTTTTATTATGATGACACCACAGTTTTCATGATGATCACTAGATTGCTTCTTTCCAAATCCAAGCTGTGATTTACTTTGGAGCCTTCCCTAAATGAGTAGAGTATTGAGTAGTGTGTTGTTCTAAAATATAAAGTTAGTGGTTTCGTTCTTCTAAGCCAAAGCCAAGAACTTCTTTCAGTATTTCTTGTAGTTTGGGTTTGGTTTTTACAAAGTCTCTGAGTTTCGGTTTATCTGGGAATGTCTTAATTTCATTTTCGTATTTCAAAGATAGTTTCACAGGATATATAATTCTTGGTTGGAAGTTCTTCTCCTTCAACACTTTGAATGTGTCGTGCCACTGTCTCCGTGCCAGCATGGTTTCTGCTGAGAAATCTGACCAGAGCCTACAGGGTTTCCCTCTGAATGTTAGTCATACGTTTTCTTTGGGTTCTCTTAACATCCTGGGCTGTTCTTCCAGTTAATCAGGTGTGCTGTACTAAAGGGAATGTGGCCCCTATCCTCCTAGCTGAGGACTCTGTTCTGGCTCTTCAGCACCATGGGCCACATTTGTCCCTCCATCGCATGTGGCTTCCCTTGTGTGGGGTGATGGCAAGGGGAAATCTCCAGGACTTTTGAACAGCTACCCTAGTTGACTCCCAACTGGCACCTGCATCATTGGGAACTGGCCTCTGCAGGTGGTAGATACTGTGACTTCTGGCCCACACTCCTACTGTGGTAAGGAGAAACTGTTCCATTGACTTGAGCTCTACCTTCCAACTTCCTAGTTCCTAATCCCAAATTAGCTGGGACTTTCCGGGGGACCCAGGGGTGTACAAGCAGATACGAGCAGGGGCAGAGAGTCAGAAGACGGGATCCTCTCCTAGCTGTGTGAAGATACGGTGCAGAAGGAATCTCCTTCTTCATGTTTTTGCCTTCCTTCTTTCTGGACCTAATTTTATATGTCACCTTAAACAGTTGGAATCTACTCGATGGCAATGGCTAGACCATAAACCTTTGCTATTATAGTGCATAAAGGCCTGCATGTAGGCATTTTTTCCCACTTTGTCTCCCTTTTACAAAATGAGTCCAACTGTAAAATAACAGTGTAAACTATAGACCCAATACTAGACCTCTTGGTCCCCTAGTTAGTACTGAGGCCCAGCCACATTACAAAAAAAAAGTTAGCCTTTTCTTTTCCATTCGTTTAGATCTAAGGAAACCCTGATGGTATAGTGGTTAAGCCCTACATCTGCTAACCAAAAAGTCAGCAGTCTGAATCTGTCAAGTGCTCCTTGAAAACTATAAAGCAGTTCTACTCTGTCCTGTAGGGTCACTATAAATTGAAATCAACTCCCTGGCAGTGTCTTTGTTTTTTTTCGGTTGGTTGTTTTTTAGATCTAAAGAAACTTGTAATTCTTTAAAAAACACCCCAGGGGTGAAGACTCTAGAATGCTCTTTGTATTTACCCACGTTCTTACACCTACACACTTGCAGAAATACACATAGACAAAAAACACTGTTTCCAAACACATTCAGACAGAAGGATGCCCCTGCAAATGCCAAGGACCATCCCCTACATGGACAAAGAACACGAAATACAATAAGGCCATCCCTTAAACTAAAACCAGGATGCTAAACATCTGAGCCAAATCCTAAGTCAAGATCTAAGCAAAATCAGTAAACTTAAACTCAATAAAATAAATTATCCATTTTCTGCCACCAGCTGAAACAAAGATTGTTGTGATGGCTGGACAGTCTATAAAGGACCTAGATACTCCCCAATTAATATACCTGTAGGGTGACCACAGAGCAGGGTCTGGAACCCTGACAAACACAAAGCAGTAACACAAACCCTGACGTTGACACAGTGCAGGGACTGGAGCACTGACACATACACAGAGCAAGACTCACACCCTAACAGATACAGAGCAGGGATTAAATACTCCCCCTCAAATTTACAAACAGCTAATGAATATTTCTCAGCCCAACTTCAGTATATCCCAGAGTAACTCAGCACAGCACCAGTCGCACAAATGGGAAATCTCCCTCCCTGTAATATTGGAGTGGGAATTTTCAAACTATCTGATGTGCATTGTAGGCTAAAGCAAAGAAGGACAGCCATTATTGTCATTAGAAATAAATAATCATTCGCTGTAAGAAAAAAAAAGATACAAATATAAAGATGTTAAAATGTTAAATCTGGCATTAAGATGTAATGAGATGTAATGCCAAATTTGAATGGGAAACATCAGAATGGTATTTCTTACTTATGTCCATTAAAATGGCAAACAATACGTCTCACAGAGTGTGTTCCATGTAGTCCCTGAATCAGAATCCTATCTGGGGTTGTTGCAAACGCAGAGTTCCAGGTCTCTTGACCAATTTGCTTAATTAGAACTTCCAGAATGTGATCTGGGAAGGTAAGTTTTTTAATTAAGCTTGTTACATTGAGATCATTGTATATATATATACAATGAATGTATTCACATGCAGTTGTAAGAATTTATAAGAGATAACAAAGAAATAACAAAGAAAAATTCTCTATACCCTTTATTCAGTCTCCCTCTGTAGTAACTAATCTTACCAAACTATAGCATACCATCACAGCCAGGATATTGGCATTGATATGAGATATTTCCATTAGCCAAAGATTTCTCATGGCCATGGGCACTTCCCTCTTGTCCCTTCCCCCAACTCCTTCTTGTTGTTAGTTGCCTTAGAGTTGATTTCGACTGTGGTGACCGCATGTGCACAGAGTAGAATGGCTCGGTAGCGTTTCAAGAGTGTGACCCTTTGGAAACAGTTCACCTGGCCTGATTTCCAAGGTACCTCTGGGTGAGTTTGAATGGCCAGACTTTAGGCCAGTAGTCACATACTTAACTGTTCGCAACACCCAGGGACTTCTTTCCTGCACTCCCACCTCCTCCTTGACCCTTGGCCATCCCTGATCCATTGTCTGTTTTTATGATTTTTGCCATTTCAAGCATGCTATGTAAATGGAATCATGCAGTATGTAAGTAAGCTCTTGAGATGGGCACTTTTCACTCAGCATAATTCCCTGAGATTCATCCAACTGTTGCCCGTACGAATAGTTTGTTTTTCACTGCTAAGTAATATTCCATGGTGGGTCCACAGCTTGTTCACCCACTCACCCACTGAAGGCATCTGTGCTCTTTCCAGTTTGGGTCTATCATGGATAAAGATGTTCAAAACAATCACGTATGGGTTTTGTGTGGATGTAAACTTTCATTTCTTGGCATAAATGTCTGGGAATGCAATTACTGGGTCATGTGGTAGTCACATATTTAGTTTTGTCAAAAACTACCAACCTGTTTTCCAGAGTGGCTGTACCATCCTACATTCGTGCCAGCAATGCATGAATAAATCGTGATTTATAACTAAACGAACAAAGAAAAATCTATGCCTAACACTAGCGACAGAGGAAAGCTCTTATAAGTTCTGACAATCACATTCATGAACTTGCCACAATGCACTTACATTGGCAGCATTGTACAAACAACTCAGTAAGGTTTATAATCTTGGTATATCAGTATCTCACAGTTGTGTTCATGTCGATGTCTGGGGGTGTCTTGCTAAGTGGCGTTCATTATTGTTGCATGTTTTTGTGTGCCACTGAGAGAACAAACCTTAAATTTCTTGTTAAACTTGGGAAGAGTGTAAGTGAAATCAGGAATGTGTTAGTCTAAGTTTATGGGGATAATACCATGAAGAAAATGGCAGTGAACAAACGGATTAAACATTTTTCTGAGGAGAAAGTGTCACTGGTGAAGAGAGGTGAAGGTAGCCAGTAACGATCAGAACTGACAAAAACAATGAAAAATTCATTAGATTGCAGGTCAAAATCATTGGCTGACTGTGAGAAGCATGAGCGCACCAAGAAAACATTGATAAAAAGGAAAACCTTTACTGAAAACCTTGGCACGAGAAAGGTGTGTGTAAAAATGATTCTGTACGAGCTCATTGATGAACAAAAGCAAAGGAGAGTTGAACTTTGCCAAGACCTTTCAGAGAGGCAAGACAATGTTTGGAGACACATTATCAGTGTGATGAAACATGGGTGTACCCAAATCACCCTGAAACAAAGCATTAAAGTGCCCAGTGGAAGTCAGCCAATTCTCCACAACCAAAAAAGTTCCATTAGTCCAAATCAACAGTCAAAACAACGTTGCTAACCTTTTTTGATATCAGAGGGACATTTGACCAAGTTTACTATTTAGAAGCACTAAAAAGGCTGCATGAAAAAGTTAGATGAAAACTTTCTGAACTTTTCACCAACTATGGCTCTTGCATCATGACAATGTACCAGCTGACACATCATTGTCTGTGAGGGAGTTTTTAGCCAGTAAACAAGTAACTGTATTGGAACACCCTCCCTACTCACCAGATCGGGCCTCCAGTGACTTTTTTCTTTACCTAAAGATAAAGGAAATATTGACAGTAAGATATTTTGATGACACTTAGGACATCAAGTGTCATACGATGACAGTTCTGATGGCCATTCCAAAAACAAAAAAGTTCCAAAATTGCCTTGAAGGGTAGATTAGGTGCTGGCATAGTTGCATAGCCTTCCAAGGGGAGTACTTTAAAGGTAACCATGATGATATTCAGTAATGAGGTGTTTAGCACTTTTTCTGAGTTCAAAAACTTAACTGGCAGACCTCAGTATTTATTCAAAAGAAAAAAAAGCCAATCAATACATGTAAAGGAATGATCAAATTAAAAAATCACTATTTTGTTAACTACCAATCCAATTACCGTTTCTGGTAAGAATCAGTAAATGTTCCAATCAATCTGTGGATGGTTTTTGGAAAAAAAAACACATGGCCTAACCTCATAGACTACTTATTAAAGACAGAGAAAAGGCACTTTTACAACAAAGAAACTTATAGTCACGCCACTAACCAAGGGATGAAACTTAACATCACTACAATGGGAAAATTGATGTCAATGTGCCTCCTAGTGTGAATATGATACAAGAAGTGCACAACTGCACCTCTGCACTACTTTAGCCAGGAGTGTTCACTTTAAATCTAACCATGAAGAAACAATCAGGAAAATTCAGTATATAGAACATTCCACAAGACATCTGGCCTGGACATTTCATAAAAACAGTTTTGTAAAATATGGGAAAACGATGGGAGATTATTCCAGAGATTTAGCTACATTAGTGACTAAATGACTAAATGCAATATATAAACTTTAATTAGATCTCAGATTTTTTTAAGCTAAAAGTGATATTTTGGAGATGAATGAGGATATTAGTATACAGGATTATTATCCTTTCTGTGGTGATCATAGTACTGTGATTAGGAAACAGAGCATTCTCACTCTCAGGAGATCCATGCTGACATGTTTGTGGATTGTGCCATGATGTTTACAACGTGTTTTAAAATAGTGCAGCAAAATATAAGCACACATACCCATTGCTGTTTAGTTGATTCCAACTCACAGCGAACCCATAGGTTTTCCAAGACTGTAAATCTCTGCAGAAGCAGACTGCCACATTTTTCTCCCACGGAGCCACTGGTGGTTTGGAACCACCAATCTTACTGTTAGCAATTGGTCACTCTAACCACTGTACCACTAGCACTCTTTATAAGTATATTCTCTCTGTTAAAGCAAACGTGGCAACATTTTAATGACTAGTGAATCCTGGAGAAGCTTATGTGGATTTTCAATGAACCATTCTGTCTCTCTCCCTCTCTTTTTTTTTTTTTTTGTAAATTTGAAATATTCTCAAAATTTATAGTTTGGGTTGGGGAGTCCTGTTTTCTGCTTTCTGTTCACTATGACAAACTGAGCAGAAACAGGAAGCCCTCCTAGTCCCTATTCTAAATATACAAATACGCTAGGTAAAATATGTTTTTCTTAATATATCACTGGATTTGAAGGCAAGAAGGAGCCCAACTTCCAGAAACAAAAACCAAAACAAAACCCATTGCTTTCGAGTTAATTCCAACTCGCAGAATTGGCCCACAGAGTTTTCAAGCAGCATCCAGTAGATTTGAATTAGCAACTTTTTGGTTAGCAGTCACAGCACTTAATCAACATGCCACAGGGTTTCCTCCAGAAACAATGGGAACTTAAAGGCAAGGTTTTAAAAGAGAGCTGAATGTTAACAGCCCAGAGACATCCAAACCACGAATAAGCCTTTGGGGCCTCAGAGCAAGTGTCCCAGGTCCCTGCCAAGTGGGAAGCCAGACTGTTCTGGTTAATGGGAATGAGCACATAAGAAAGACTCTCTCATATGTGAAGTTTTAAAAACAAACAAGCACCTCTTCTACTCAATCTGCGTGGCTGTTCAGAGGTAAGTAGAAAAAGAGGTATGTGAAAGAAACCAGCAACCTAGCCCAGCCCCAAGGGTGAGTGTGGACCAAATTCTCCCTGGTGGAGAATCTATAAAATCCAGCAAAGGTGCCTAAGAATGAATCCCACCGTCCACCGTCCAACCCTGGAAGAGAGGAGGCCAGACCAAGCAGTGAATTAGAGGAACTTGTTGCTGTTTTATTTGCTTTTGTTTTGCTTTTCTATCTTGTTTGTTTGTTTGTTTGTTTGTTTTAAACATTCTCAGCTTTCAGTTAAAACCAAACCACCACTTTCAGTTAACTGTTCAGGAATTTCTTTTACCACTTTGTAGGGAGAAAATGGGAAAGAAAAGGGCATGAGAAGGTGGCTGTGGCCTCTCCTCCGTAACCTAGCCTCTCAAAATAAATTTTAAACCATAAGCATCAAATTCCTTCTTCATAGACCTAATTACATGCCTGATTATTAAACAACTAAATTTTGGTGAGGGAAGGGTGTCAACTTGTTTTCCTTTTGAAAGCAAAGAATGTCAGGTTGTTTCCTGGTATTGCAGCTCTAAGAACATTTCAAATTCAGGACTGCACCCTCTCTTCCTTCTTTGCTTATACATTTCTGAAAGTGACTTCTTCACAGTGATCTTTCTGCCTTTTATATTCTGATGATTTACTGAAGAATTTGCTCTTCCAGTTCAATGACCTTCCCTTCTCTCTTAGCATTTTTGTCTCACTGTTCTGTAATCTATTTACCAAGTGCTGCTTGCTTGTAGCTTCTAATATCTACCAGCTTGTGAAAAAAAGGACACTTACATATACATTCCTGTTTAAAAGAGCATAGCTTTTTTTTTAAGTACTTTATGTTGACTGATTGAAATTCCATTTTGAGTATGAGAGAACAGAGATTGAATTTAGGGAATGATCAATAATGATGGCAACTGTATATGATTTTTTTCTATTCTTTGTTCAGTCATTAATCATCTCTTCTTGTGGTCTGTTCTCAGGACCTCTATTCTGTCCCCAGGTCAGCCCCAAACCATGCCCCTTCCACTAGAATGTGTGCAGAGACAGGCTCACTGGCGAGTCTGTTCTCTTGTTGACAATTGTCATTCAGATAAACACACTTTTCATAGTGGTCTGAAATCTGCTCTCTTATTATTTCCACCAATTAGTTCTAATTTTTCCCTCCAGAGATACATTGAATTACAGATTATTTCTCCTTTATGCTGGTACACAGCTCACCTAGTATCAGAGAAAACAAACAGGTTGGTGGAATTTTCACCTTTTTTAATAATAACAAACCCAGTGCTGTCGAGTCGATTCCCAGTCATAGTGACCCCATAGGACAGAATAGAACAGTCCCATAGAGTTTCCAAGGAGCACCTGGTAGATTTCAACTGCTGACCTTTTGGTTAGCAGACATAGCATTTAACCACTATGCAATCATGTTTCCTTTTTATTAATGAGACTAAAATAATAAAAAATCAATCAAGCCCGTTGCTGTTGTTCCTAATGCACAGGGACACTACAGGACATAGCAGAACTGCCTCACAGGTTTCCAAGAAGCAGCTGGTGGATTCAAGCTACAGACCTCTCGCTTAGCAGCTGAACTCTTAAACACGGTACCACCAGGGCTCCTAAGATGGGACAGGAAGATAAAATAGATATCAGTGAGCAAGAACGAGGGAAGCTGTGGATGGAAAGCTCCTTTGATTCTTCCAGGTTTTTACTAGAAATACAAAGGATCTTTTTCTGGACACTGGAGTTCAGAGACAACTACACTAAGGGTATTCCAGCAGTAATAACAAACACCACACTTGCTGTATACTTTACATTCTACAAAATATTTTCATAGGCATAATTTCATTTGCTATGGTCCTTACAGTTATATTGTGAGATAAGGAGTGTTATTATATCATTATTTTGCATATGAGGAGTTGAGGGTCTTAATAAGGAAGTAAATTGATGGAGGCTTTACAGCTTTTCAGTGGCGTAGGCTGGCAGTACAACCCATACCCTCTGATGCTGCTTCTTGTGGCTACTACACCCTGGTTTTCTAGGCAAACTGTGGTTTTCCTGCTTCTTTCTGTTCCTCTCTTTCATTACTACATCATTCTTGACCCTGAATTTCATAATCCATTAAACCAGATCATTAGTAAAAACTAAACCCTCAGAGAAAAATATATGACTTGATTTCACATGCAGAAACTTAGAAACACACTGTTGTTCAGTAAGCTTCTGCTAAGGGCGAGCTCTACGCCCCATTCCACATAGAAACAGAAAAGTGGAGGAAGTTTAACTTATCTAGGAAAACAAAATCTCCCACTGCCAGGGAGTTGATCCTGACTCGTAGTGACTCAACAGAACAGAGCAGAATTGCGGCCTAGGGTTTCCAGGGAACAACTGGTAGACTCGAACCACCAAACATTTGGTTAACAGCGGAGCTCACTGTGCGGCCGGGGCTCCATACCAGACTCAGGGATGGAGGAGGCCCAGAGTTCAGCTCAGCCACCTGCTGCTCAGAATAGCCCCGCTTGCACCCCTTCAGAAAGGAACATTTCAAAGTCTGGGGAAAGCCTTGGGTCACCCACCTGGCTGGCCAAAGGAAAATATAAAATTGCTGGCTGTCCTCAGTTCATTTTGTCCGTGGTTTCCTTCTTTCGACTGTGAATAGTGGATGCCAAGAAAGCTGGACAGATAAGTGCAGCTCGTCACCATGTATTCCTCGGGCTCCCTGTGTTTATGTAGATGGTAACATGCTTGGCTGCTAACCAAAAGGCTGGAAATTCAAATCTACCAGGAGGTTCCCTGAAAGAAAGCTCTGGTGATCAGCTTCTGAAAAATCGGCCATTGAACACGCTATGGAGGACCCCGACTCTGACAAATGGAGTTTCCATGAGTGGGAGCTGGCCCCACAGCAACCAGCTAACACATTCCTCAAACAGGCTATCAGAGCCTCACACCTATTAGGTATTGCCTGGGATGAAAAGCCCCAACCGACGGACCCAAAGGTGTGAAAAGGAAAAGGTGTCAAAGCATCCAGAAAAACACACCTTTTAAGGACATATTAAAGGCTGGTGAGGTTGGAAAGAGGGCCCAAGCGTCAGATACATTTGCTGTGTTAATAATTAAGAAACAATAAAATACCTTTTTTTTTTTTTTTAATCGGCAAGCTGTATTCAGAAATACAAGTTTAAAGGGCAGGCAAACTAGAAGATTGACCCTTTCCCACTCTTGGTGTCTCACCAGCAGAGGAAGATGGAAAGAAGCAGTACCTAGTAAAGACATTTAGTCGGTCTGTGGTAATTATTATTATTATCAGTGATTTGTTTCCATCACACTGAAAAAGATTTACTGATTTACCCACCTTATCAAAGCAGTTTGGGATGTCCGCAAGTCATTAGAAAACTGACTAGGAAAAAATACCTCGCTGTACTTCTTGTGCTTTCGTAACTATAACCACGGGTGACATGGGGATACCAGGACTGCCCCCCAAGAGGGGAAAGAGAGGAGGAGGAGGGGGGACCGTAGGTCACTCGTTTTTGCCTCCCTGACAGAATATGACATTTATCTTTACCACTCTGTCAGATGCCTGAAATTCTCATGTCTTTACAAAATATTTTTCTATTTAGTTGAATCAGGCAGCACAACTACAGTATGTCTTTTCTCTGTGACTGCCTTTCACAGCCTTTGCTTTCATGAGACTTAGATGAGGTTTGGGTGATTCATGGCGCTTAAACTTCTCCAGAGCACTTTTTCAATTGGAAAATTCTCCTGAACTGAATGCATCATCAGCACGGTTGTCCATGCATAAAAGAACTACAAGCAAAACAATGAGCACCATTTTTTAAAACCTACGCTTAAGCCAAGAAAAACAGTTATATCACAAAATGTTAAAAGACCTTATTTTTCAGTTTCCAGGAATCTTTCATGGAGAACATGGCCTATCTTTGTCTTAAAGCCCCTTATTCTAGGCTTTTTAAATTATGAACAGAAGAAATAGTTTATATTCTGTTTAGGTTGTTTTTGAGTTATTAACATGATATACAGCAACATAAGTAATACCACCTGCTACATTAATTTTTTTCTTCATTCTTTGAGAAAATGTTTAGAAATTTTTTGTATGTTAGTGATTTTTCTTATTATAGATTTTTATCCATTAAATAAGAGACAGTTCTTTAAGATGTTTTAAGATACAAACAATCTTTTGTGAAAACATTTTACTACAGAATCCAAAATTTTACCTGGAAATTTGAATTAAAATGCTTGCTTATCTTCTTGATCCGCAGATCAGCACTGACGGGAACAGGGATGGGCAGTGGCAAGAGTGCCCCACTAGGAGCCAATACTGACTCAGTGTCCCCAAATGCAAAATAAGCACAATAGAAGTTTCCCATCCCAAGTGTCAGAGATATTTATCCCTGTATTTGACAAATACTTAATGTGAGCAGCTATAAATCAAGAAAAGCACAGAAGGCACTGGTTATGAGGAAAACTGTGCAGGTTTTAATCCCAGTTCCACCATTTGCTGTTTATGGACAAGGACACAGATCTTCGTCAGTGAGATGGCACACACCTCTCAGGGTGTAAGGATTAAAATGAGTGAAATCTACCTGTCTGTGCCAGGATCTCCTAGTAACCACTCAATACAGGCAGCCCCGGGTTACAAACAACTTCTGCCTCACAGATAAGTGCACTTGCCCTTTAACATTATGTAAATTTACCCTCATTTGAGGCCGGTTAAACTAACCCCTACTCAAAAATTCCTCATCACAATCACCTTTCACTCACTGCTCATGCAGCTTTTAAATCATTCAAAAGGCTTTCAGCTCTTTATTTCACTAAAACAAAACAAAACAAAAAAATTGCCATTGAGTCAATTCCAACTCATGCACCTATGCCAGTTCCAATTACCTAGAAATCTGACTTAACAGCACAGTTAGGAACTGATCACGTTAGTATCTGGGGACTGCCTATAAATATTAAAACCAAAAGAACCAAACCCATTGCGGTTCCGACTCACAGAGACACTGCCAAGTCAATGGCAACCAACAATGACAACAAGAGATACAAAGATGAAAATACATAATCTCTGTGCTCAGGTAATTTACAGTGTAGTGTGAGATGGATTCATGCACAGAGTAAATCAGTCACATCCTTGGGATTCATACTAGAAAGTTAAGTAAGAATCACTCGGGTATAGATGACTTCTTCATCTGCTGGCATCAGTTTAAGAAGTTAAAGCTACTCGATTCTTCCAAAGTTACATCTGAATTCACAGAGTTAAATACATGCTGTTGCACTGTTGTCTTCCAGCAAAACTAAACATTTTTCACATCAACAAATGCTTTTTGAAGGCAGAGGGAGACAGAAGCTAGTTGAAGCAGCATGGCAAACACAGGTTGGAGAGGAGGAGTGTGTCTGTGTGAGGAGAGCAACTAGGGTCACTTAACGAAGCAAGTGTACATTTTGTATGACAAACAGACTTGAGTTGTAAACTTTAACTTAAAGCACAACAAAATATAAATAAAAAAAATACTTCAGAATTTTAAAATGCATTGTGAGTCAGAGGACATGATGTATAAGTTAGGACTCTTACATGAAAAAGAAACCCGGAAGAAATTTGCCTAATCAAAAAGAGAGTTTATTATTTCATTTTCCTGAGAAATCAGAGTCCCATTGGCTTAACAAGATCAGCCTCTCTTTATCTCTTTTATTTCCTTCCCTGTCATTCTCTTAAACTGAAAAACCAAGCCAGTTGTCATCAAATCAGTTCTGACCTGTGACAACCGCCTGTGTTGCAAAGCAGAGCTGCATGCCGTAGGATTTTCAATACTGTGACCTTCAGGAAGCAGACCTCCAGGTTTTTCTTCCAAGGTACCTCTGGGTAGCTTCAAACTGCTAACCTTTTGGGTAGCAGTTGAGCATTTAACCATTTGTGCCACATGTGGACTCTCTCCTTCCCTCTTCCCCTTTTTATTCCGTGTGTACTTCATTCTCAGGCATGTTCCCCAACAAAGGTTCATACCAGGAACTTCTGGGCTCCTTGTACAAATGGTATACACCCCATTGAGTAGCCCCAGAACAAACACGGTGTCTCTTCTCTCCTGACTCCAGTGAAATAAAATGTGTGATTTGTATTGGCCCAGCTTGGGTTGCATAACCATTCCTAAATCAAAAGGAGGATGAGTTATTCTAGATGACTTGACTTTGGCCACAAACACACTTTGGCTTTAGAGCATGAGGTCATTACCATCAGAACCACTTGAAGTAAGAATGGGGGAAGGGCAGTACCCATTTTGAAAAAGGATGGTGAGTTCTGTAATTAGCAGCAAGATTTAAAACCCAGCTATAACCTTGATGGCAGTGTAAGCTTGTGAAATGCCATAATCTTCCTGAATATCAGTTCCCATATCTGGAAAGTATGGGTACTGAAATAAATTACCTCTATTGCCATTCTACCTTTACAGTTCTCTACAAGCATGCCTCGTTTTACTGCATTTCACTTTATTGCACTTTGCAGATAGCACATTTTATTTTTATTTTTATTTTTACAAATTGCAGGTTTGTGGCAAGCCTGAAAGCAGATCTATCAGTGAGATTTTTCCAACAGCATGTGCTCACTTTGTGTCTCTGTGTTACATGTTGGTAATTTTCATAGTATTTCAAACTTTTTCATTATTATTATATCTGCTATGGTGATTTGTGATCAATGATCTTTGATGTTGCTATTGCAATTATTTGGGGGTACCATGAACAGTACCCATATAATAAGAAGGCAAAGTTAATGGATAAATGTCGTGTGTGTTCTCACTGTTTCACCTACCAGCCATTTCAGTCTCTCTTCTCTCGTTAGACCTTCCTATTCCCTGAAACACCAC
This sequence comes from Heterohyrax brucei, assembly GCA_028571685.1. Taxonomy (NCBI): domain Eukaryota; kingdom Metazoa; phylum Chordata; class Mammalia; order Hyracoidea; family Procaviidae; genus Heterohyrax; species Heterohyrax brucei. Next base: position 41,375,781 of record CM053152.1, on the reverse strand, counting down.
AATATTGAAATTAGATGAATTAATAATGCAACAGTGGCCTCTAAGTGTTCAAGTGAAAGGAGGAGTCACACATCTTTCACTTTACATCAAAAGCTAAAAATGATTAAGCTCAGTAAGGAAGTCATGTGGAAAGCCAAAATAGGCAAAAGCTAGGCCTCTTGCACCAAACAGCCAAATTGTTAATATTAAAGAAAACTTCTCAAAGGAAATTAAAACTACTCTTCCAGTGGGCACATAAATGAAAAGAAAACAAAACAGCCTTGTTGCTGATATGGAGAAAGCTTTGGTGGTCTGAACAGAAGATCAAACCAGCTGCAACATTCCCTTAAGCTAAAGTCTAAACCACAGGAAGGTCCTGACTCTCTTTAGTTGTGTGAAGGCTGAAAGAATGAGGAAACTGCAGGGGAAAAAAAAATCTGAAGCCAGTAGAGGTTGATTCATAAGGTTTAAGGAAAGAAGCTGTCTCCACAACACAGCTTTGCAAGGTGAAGCAGCAAGCGCTGATGTAGAAACTGCAGCAAGTCACCCAGAAGTTCTAGCTAAGGTAACTGATGACAGTGGGTACACTAAGAACAGATATTCAGTCTAGATGAAATGGTATTGCATTAGAAGAAGATGCTGTCTAAGACTTCCACAGCTAGAGAGGAGAAGTCAAGGCCTGGCTTCAAAGCTTCAAAGGAAAGGCTAACTATCTCACTGGGGTTAATGTAGCTGATGACTTTAAGCTGAAGCCAATGCTCATGTACCATTGTGAAAATTCTAGAGCCCTAAGAATTATGCTAAATCTACTCTGCCTATGTTCCATAAACGAAATGACAAAGCCAGGGTGACAGCACATCTGTTTACAACATGGTCTATTGAATATTTTGAGCCTCCATTGAGATGTATTATGCAGAAAAAAATATTCCTTTCAAAATATTACTGTTAATTGACAATGCACTGGGTCACTCAAGAGATCTGATGGATACACACCAGGAGATTAATGTTGTTTTCATGCCTGCTAACACAAAATCCATTCTTCAGCTCATGGATCGCAGAGCAATTTCAACTTTCAAGTCTTATTATTTAAGAAATACATTTCATAAGACTGTAGCTGCCATAGATAAGTGAATCCTCTAATGGATCTGGCCCAAATAAATTGAAAATCTTCTGGAAACAATTCACTATTCCAGATTCCATAGAGAACATATGTGATTCCTGGAAGGAGGTCAAAATATCAACTCTGACAGGAGTTTGGAAGAAGTTGATTCCAGGCCCCATGGATTACTTTGATGGGTTCAAGATTGCAGTGCAGGAAGTAACTGTAGATGATAGAAACAGCAAGAGAACTAGAATTAGAAGTGGAGACTAAAGATGTGACTGAATTTCTATTATGTCATGGTAAAACTTTAACAGACAGGAATTGCTTTTTATAGATAAGCAAAGAAAGTGGTTCCTTGAGATGGAATCCACTCCTGGCAAAGTGTTGTGAACACTGTTGAAATGACAGCAAAAGATTTAGAATATCACATAAACTTAGTTGACAAAGCAGTGGCAGGGTTTGAGAGGGCTGACTCTGATTTTGAAAGAGGTGCTAGTGGGTAAAATGCTATCAAACAGTACTGCAAGCTACAGAGAAATTTTTTGCGAAAGGAAAAGTCAAATGATGTGGCAAACTTCACTGTTATCTTATTTTTTAAGAACTTTCTACAGGTAGTCTAGTCTTCCGCAACCACCACCCTGATCGGTCAACCACTGTTAACATCAAGGCAAGACTCTCCACCCCCGAAAAGATTATGATTAATGGAAAGTTCAGATGATAATTTGCATTTTTTGGCAATAAAGTATTTTTTAATAAGGTAGGTACATAGTCTTTTTATAGACATAATGCTATTTATTACACACTTAGTAGAGTCCACTGTAGTGTAAACTTTTAGATGCACAGGGAAACCAAAAAATGTGTGTAACTTGCTTTACTGTGTTATTTGCTTTATTTCAGTGGTCTGCAATCAAACTTGCAATCTCTCTAAAGTGTGTCAGTAGTTCTATTTCCCTTCTTCTTTAGGAAAATATTATGTGGCATGTTGAGGGATAGTTGATTCTTTGAAATAAATTATTCTACAAGAGGCAGTTTTTATGAATTTCCCCAACTGAAATTGTGGCATGGAAGAATATTAATAAAATGGAGTCAGACTTGGGTCTCAGGGCACAACTGCCTCTGGAGAATATTTTGGCACGAGTAAAATCTGACTTAAGTCACTGGCTATTACTCTCCCCTCTCAAAGATCCACCACAAAACAACACTATAAACAATACTATCATAATATTTATTTGATCAATTTTCTCAGGGGCCATCCAGCCTGGTACATTGATCTTTATTGCAATCATTTTTCAGACACCTCAAAAGATAAGGTAGACTGTGTCATTTATCAATCTCATTTCATAAAGAAACTGAGGCACTGAGGTTAAGTTACAGACCAGTGCAATAAGGCTTACTCAGTTAAACTCAAGTTATAACACAGAAGTCGGATTGTCAAATCAGACTCACATGTATGAGATCTCTAACCCGCAGCATCAAACGTTACGAATAATTTCAAGGATACAAGTAAGAGCGAGGCTTCATAGCAGCAGTAAGAGGGTTACTATCATCACTTCAATTCCCCAGGTTACATTTTGGCTGCACAGGATGTACGGTGGGCCCAGATTTAACATGTTACATCATTAAACGACGTGTATGATCATGACACATAGACAAAAGAGGTATTTTGATCGTGAAAGATTTCTATGTTATCCTTGGTTAGTTCTATTACTCATATAACATTTTTCCTGGAGCGTGTCCATAAGTCCATAGATTCTAGATTTGTTTTCTGTAAGTAATCCTAGACAGCCATGTTCATTCTGCTAAAAACATTTTATAGATAAGGACTATTCTGCAAGCAAACAGAGTTAGTTTGTTTGCCAGAAGGTCCATCAACAAACCAAGCAATGTTCCTTCTTCCTCAGGGGCATCTTGCCTGTGACCTAAGAGAATGGATTACTGACTTTCTATTTAATGATTTACTTGCCATCAGATAAATCCTAGATCAACTGGGTGCTGAAACTGAAGACCACTGAAGTCCCCCAGTAAAGCTGCAGAATTCTGGGATGATTGTGTTGATTGGGTATCTTAGCTGACGAGAGGAGTAAAGGCAGAATGAGTGGCCCCACTTGTCTGTCAGTGGGGGTTTGCTTGTTGCTGTGATGATAGAAGCCATGCCACTGGTATTTAACTACCAGCAGGGTTACCTATGGTAGACAGGTTTCAGCTGAGCTTCCAGACTAAGACAGACTAGAAAGAAGGACCCAGCAATCTATTTCTGAAAAGAACAAGCCACGGAAAACCTTATAAATAGCAGCAGAACATTGTCAGATATACTCCTGGAAAAATGAGCCCCACCCCCACCAAGATGGAAGGCACTCAGAAGACCACTGGGGAAGTGCTGCCTCCTCAAAGCGGAGTTGACCTTAATGATGTGGATGGAGTAAAGCCTTTGGGGTCTTCACTTGCTGGTGTGGCACAACTTAAAATGGGAAGAAACAGCTGCAAACATCCATTAATAATCAGAACACCGAATTTACAAAGTATGAACTAGGAAAATTAGAAATCATCAAAAATGAAATGGAATGTATACAAATTGATATCCTAGGCATTAGTGAGCTGAAATGGACTGGTAGTGGCCATTTTGAATCCAAAAATCACACGGTCTACTATGCTGGGAACAAAAACTTGGAGATGAATGGTGTTGCACTCATCATCAAAAAGAACATTTCAAGATCTGTACTGAAGTACAGTGCTGTCAGGGATATGATAGCATCCATATGCCTACAAGGAAGGCCAGCTAATACCACTATCATTCAAATTTACTTACCAACCACTAAGGCCAAAGACAAAGAGACTGAAGATTTTTACCAGCTTCTGCAGTCTGAAATTGATCAAACATAAAATCAGGATGCATTGATAATTACTGGTAGCTGGAATGCAAAAGCCGGAAACAGAAGGATTGGTAGTTAGAAGATACGGCATTGGTGATACAAATAGTGCCAGAGATCACATAATAGAATTTTGCCAGACTAACGACTTCTTCACTGTAAATACTTTTTTAACCAACACAAACAGCAACTGTACACATGGACATCACCAGATGGAATACAAAGGAACCAAACGGACTACACCTGTGGAAAAAGACAATGGAAAAGCTCCGTATCAGCAGTCCAAACAAGACCAGGTGCTGACTGTGGCATAGATCATCAATTGCTCATATGCAAATTCAAACTGAAACTGATGAAAATTAGAACAAGTCCACGACAGCCAAAGTAAGACCTTGAATATATCCCTCCTGAGTTTAAAGACCATTTCAAGAATAGATTTGATATGTTGACCACTAATGGTTTTAGATTTGATACATTGATACGTTGACCACTAATGGTCGCCACGAGTCGGATCCGACTCAACGACACTTGGCTTGGCTTTAATGACCGAAGACCAGACAAACTGTGGAATGACATCAAGACACTATCCATGAAGAGAGCAAGAGGTCATTAAAAAGACAGGAAAGAAAGAAAAGACCAAACTGGATGTCAGAAGAGACTCTGAAACTTACTCTTGAAAGTACAGCAGCTAAAGCAAAAGGAAGAAATGGCGAAGTAAAAGACCTAAGCAGAAGAGTTCAAAGGGCAACTTGAGAAGACAAAATAAAGTGTTATAACGACATGTGCAAAGAGCTGGAAACGGAAAACCAGAAGGGAAGAACACATTCTGCATTTTTCAAGCTGAAAGAATTAAAGAAAAAATTCAGTCCTCAAGTTATAATAGTCAAGGATTCTACAGGGAAAATATTAAATGACTCAAGGAGCACCAAAAGAAGATGGAAGGAATACGCACAGTCATTATGCCTGCAAGAACTGGTCAGTGTTCAGCCATTTGAAGAGGTAGCATATGCTCAGGAACCGATGGTAATGAAGGAAGAAATCAAAGCTGCATTGAAGGTAATGGCAAAACACAAAGCTCCAGGAATTAATAGAATATCAATTAAGATATTTCAACAAACAGATGCAGCATTGGAAGTACTCACTTGTCTATGCCAAGAAATTTGGAGGACAGCCACCTGGACAACTGACTGGAAGAGTTCCATATTTGTGACCATTCCAAAGAAAAGTGTTTCAAATGAATGCAGAAATTATCGAATAATATCATTAATATCACAACACACAAGTAAAATTTTGCTCAAGATTATTCAAAAGCCACTGCAGCAATATATTGACAAGGAACTGCCAGAAAGTCAAGCTGGGCTCAGAAGACACGGAACCAGGTATATCACTGCTGATGTCACATGGATCTTGGCTGAAAAAGAAAAATGTTTACCTGTGTTTCGTTAACTACGCAAAGGCATTCAATTGTGTGGATCATGACAAATCATGGGTAACGTTGCATACAATGGGAATTCTGGAACCCTTAATTATGCTCTTAAGGAATCTGTATATAGAGCAAGAGGCAGTCGTGTGAACAGAATAAGGGGACACTGCATAATTTAAACTTAGGAAAAGTGTGCCTCAGAATTGTATCCGTTCATCATATCTTTTCAATCTGTATGGCGAGCAAATCCAAGACACTGGATTATATGAAGAATAACAAGGCATTAGCATTGCAGGATGACTCATTAACAACTTGCATTACACAGACGACACCACCTTACATGCTGGAATTAAAAAAGATTTGAAATATTTACCGATGAAGATCGAGGATCACAGTCTTCAGTATACATTGCACCTCAACATCAAGAAAACAAAAATCCTCACCACTGGACCAGTAAACAACATCATCAAGAAAGGTATTGAGGTTGTCAAGGATTTCATTTGACTTAGGTCCACAAACAATGCCTATGGAAGCAGTAGTCAAGAAATCAAAATCAAATCAGTGCATTGCATTGGGAAAATCTGCTGCAATGGATCTCTTTAAAGTATTGAAAAGTAAGGATGTCACCTTGAAGACTAAAGTGCACCTGATCCAAGCCATGATATTTTCAGTCTCATCATATGCAAGCGAAAGCTAGACAATGAACAAAGAAGACAGAAGAATTGATGGGTTTGAATTGTGGTGTTGAAAAAGAATGCTGAATATACCATGGACGGCTAAAAGAACCAGATTTGTTTTGGAACAAGTACCACCAGAGTGCTCCTTGGAAGCAAAGATGGCAAGATTGCATCTCACATACTTTGGACATGTTGCCAGGAAGGATCAGTCCCTGGAGAACGACATCATGCTTGGTAGAGTGGAGGGTCAGTGAAAAAGAGGAAGATCCTTGATGAGACAGAATGACAAAGTGGGCGCAACAGTGAGCTTAAGCATAAAAATGATTGTGGACACAGCACAAGACCAAGCAGTATTTTATTCTGTTGTACATAGGGTCACTATGAGTCATAACTGACTCAACAGTACGTAACAACAACAACTAAAGCTGAAGGCTTATCATATTCAATAGCAAAAGAGATGATTATATCTGAGTTAATTTAATCCAAGACCTCCTGAGTCACACTGGAATCAATCAGAATATATAGCTCATCCTGGATAGTACCAAGATATTCCAACTTTCAGGAAGGTTCTCACATTATTTTGTCCCTCGGTTTGGGTGGGTTGCTCATATCTCTAGAAAAGTATGGACTTATATATATTCAGGATTGACCATGACCTACAGGGTAGTAGTTACAAGGCAACAGAAAGACTCTGACCCCAAAAAACTCTTGTATATTACAGCCAGATATTAAAAGAAATCACTTTCTATGTTTGTGAGGTTTATTCATCTATGTTCAGTATTGGTCTTTCTATGTAATCATCTTTAAAATTGCTCAAAGAGTGGAGTCAGTTAGGTCATTTACACCTGTAATAAGTAAATGAATCAGAGCATTGTCTTCAGAAATAAGAGATTCCCAACGAGCTACTTCAAAGTATTTAAGAAGAAGAGTAGAGGCTGGTGAAGAGTGATGAAAGGAGTATAGAGGGAAAATGGCAAATTCTGAAAGAAAATCGGAAATCAGTACTTTTTATGCAAATTGCTGTCATCTGCAGCTCTATCTTGGGCACAAAATATGTTTAGTGGGGCATAGACATATTTTCCTGCTTTAGGTAGATATACCAAGGACCTAACTTGTCTGCTAACCAAAAAGTCAGTAGTTCAAGTCCTCTAGCCACCCTTGGAAACTCTGCAATGCAGTGTGACTCGTCTATGGAGTCACTATGTTGGAATCAGTCTGATGGTAACAGGTTTCAGGTAATACAAGACTGTCTAACCACAGATATTTTTCAGGTTTCTCTATTTGATTAGTATTTCATTCTCCCACTTATTTTAGGTAGATGCTTTATCTTTCAAAATTGCTTATAGGCCTGTGGCTTACAAGGAAGGTAATATTCAGACTCTGGTAAAATCTAGCCACTATTTTATTTTCCTTGTCCCGAAACTATTTGAACAAGCCTGTAGAGGATACACTCATTTTAGAGACTTTTCAATTCCTTCCCTATCTGTTAGTAAAAATAGCTTAAGACATATTCTCAGGACGGATCCAACTTGACGGCACCTGGCTGACTGACATACTTGACATTTTTTAAATAATCAGAAAGAGAACTGATACCTGATTTCTGTAAGATGCTGCAATCCAGATTTCCAGGTATCTAAGAACAACCACTTTTTCCCAGAAAAATCTTAAGTGAAACTATACACAAAGTAGCTGTGGAAATCTGGGTGTGTCCTTGTAATGGTTAATGCTATATGTCATCTTGGCTGGGCCATCACCCTCAGTGGTTTCGCAATTACATGTGTGATAGTATAGTTTGGCAGTTATGTAATGATATAGTTTGTTGGTTACATAATGATGTAATTTGGCAGTTGTGTAATGATACAATCATTCTCCATAATGTGATCAATATGAACAGTCACTTAGGTGTAAGTGGAGTCTTCTAGGGGATATGGCCTATATCCAATATATATAGATACTTTTGCAAAGCTTGCCTGATTGTTCTGAATCTTGTATCTGGCTCATCATCATCAGACCTCTGGTTCTTGGGACATGATCCACCACCTGATCATACTGGCTGCCAATCTTGAGATTTGTGAGCCTCCAAATCCTGTGAGCCAGTGGCCTACAACCTTAACTGTCACTTTTGGGTTTGTCAGCTCCTGCAGCTTCATGAGTCAGAAGAAGCCTCCAACCTTATACCTGACCCACAAATTTGTGACTTGCTACCCTCTAAAACTGTGTAAGCCATTTCCTCGAGATGTCTCTGTCTTTTTCTCTTCACTGGTTTTTTATTCGTAGGGAACCGAGTCTAAGACACTTTGTACTGAGAACGTCTCTAGAGAAACAAAAGCAGAGGATGTTTTCTAAATTGGTTCTCAAGTCTAGCTAGTCTTAAAGTTGCTGATGACTCTGTCTCCAGTAGTAAAAAGGGTGCTATTAATCCACCATCAACAGGTCAAGTATTGGTGAAAAGCAAGGCTCTGTGTGATCACGTGTTTGAAACTTTTCTTCAATTTTATCTGAAATGTAAGTAGGTTGGTTCTACTTTCACTAGGAAAAAAAATGGTGAAATGAAGCAACGATTTCAGGGCTTCAGGGTCACACATTTCAAGCACTTCATAAAAGACCTGAAAGTTGCCCCTTGTACCCTGAATGAAAGCTTCATTTCTTGCAGTTATAAAGCTGATAGTGATAAAAACCAAACCCAGAGTCTTATTGAAAGAATGGCTAAATTACAACACTACTTCAGTCTCACACTTGAATGGTGTCAAATGCTAAAGTGAGGGCACTGATTAGGAAGAAATAGGAACCCAAGGATTAGGATGGGGAGATTGGTGGATATTCAAAAAACTGAGGACACCAAGCCCCTAAATTCCATTGAATCACTCCTGCCAAAAGAACAAGCCCCTTTCCTCCCATCTGAAGGGATCACTTCATCTTTGTCTGCCAAACCTCCTCCCCAGTGAAGCCATTATACCTTCCACCCTCATCTGATGAGACTGTGTATTAAGAAAATTTGAATTTGAGATACAGCCAGACGTATTGCCTGGGGTATTGCATATGGCATCACCTGAGTTAGATGCCTTAGTAGAAATGGCTGAATGTTTCCAGGACCCACTCACATCACCAATTTTTGCTTTCTGACATATAACTATTAATTTATTTAGCTGGTTCACTGAAGCATTAATTATGCAGTGCCATAGACTGAATCAAACTGAGGTACCAGACCTGTGCTGGTATACTGTAGATGAAGGTATCTAAAGGCTTAGGGAAATTGCACGTTAGAGTAGGTGTATCAGCTCAGACCCAAAGACTCACATAAGGCATACCCACTTTTTATCACAACCATGAGGAATAAATTTGTGAAGGAAGTCCTGGCATCCTTGAACTCTGCTGTGATTGTTATTTTATGCAAATCGGATTTGACGGTGAGAATGCCATAACTGCATTAAGATACTCAACTACAGTGAGCAAAGATCTAGAGTTAGAAAACCAAAGAGAAGAAAAAGCTCAGCATTTCTCAAGATGAAACAGAAGAAAAAAATTCAAACCTTGAGTTGCAATATTGAAGGGTATTGTTTTAGTCAGCTAGGGCTGCTCTAATAGAAATACCACAGAATGGATGGCTATTCTTACATAGTCTGGTAGGCTACAAATCCATATTCAGTGTGTTCACTCCAGGTGAAGGCTTTCCCCCTTGTTGGCTCTGGAGGAAAGTCCGGTATTGCATCAGTCTTTGTCCAGGGAGCATCTTGGAGCAGGAACCCCAGGTCTGAAGGACGCACTCTTCTTCCAGTGCTGCTTTCTTGATGGTACGAGGTTCCCAATTCTCTGCCTGCTTCTCTGTCCTTTTATCTCTCACAGGATGAAAGGATTAAGGATGGGGCAAGCCATACTCCAGGGAAACTCCCTTCACAGAGGAGCAGGGAAGTAATCCTGTGAAGGGATTTACAGCCCCACCCTAATCCTTTAACATACAGCATAGAAAAATCACAAAATGGAGCACAGTCACAACATACTGGGGGTCATGGCCCAGCCACACGGCTACACATTTAGGGGGATGTAATTTGATCCATAACAGGTATTATTAGCGAAATGTATCAAAATAAGATGGGGAGAATTGGCATACCAAAAAAACTGGTCAGTGTTCAACCATTTCAGGAGGTAGCACATGATCAAGAACTGATGGTACTGAAGGAAGAAGCCCAAGCTGTATTGAAGGCAACGATGAAAAGCAAGACTCCAGGAACTGACAGAATAAGAACCGAGGTGTTTCAGCAAACAGATACCTCATGAGAGGTGCTCATTCACTTATGTCAATATATTCGGAAGATAGTTGTTCTAGTCAGCTAGTGCTGCTCTAACAGAAATACCACACAGTGGATGGCTTTAACAAAGGAAAGTTTATTCTTACACAATCCGATAGGCTACAAGTCCAAATTCTGGATGTCTGCTCCAGAGGAAGGCATCCCCCCTGGTCAACTCTAGAGGAAAGTCCGGTAATACATCAGTCTTTGTCTAGAGAGCATCTTGGCCCAGGAACCTCAGGTCTGAAGGATGCACTCTTCTCTTGGTGTTGTTTGATGATGTGAGGTTTCCAGTTCTCTGCTTGCTTCTCTTTCCTTTTATCTCTTGTAGGATGTGAGGATTAAGGGTGAGGCAAGCCATACTCCAGGGAAACTCCCTTTACAGTCGAGCAGGGAGGTGATCTTCTGAAGGGATTTATAGTCCCACCCCAATCCTTTAACATACAGCACAGTAAAATCACAAAATGGAGGACAAACATAGAATAAAGGGAATCATGGTCACATGGCTACACCTACTTTGGGGGGGACACAATTCAATCCATGACATTCCACCCTTTGGCACCCCAAAAAATCACATCATTGAAACATGTAACACATTTATCCCATCATAGCAAAATCATGTCTATCCCATATGATAGAAGTCTTAAGTCAGTTCCAAGTCTAATATTCAAAAATTTCTTTACATCTATGAAACCTAGAATGCAAGCTGTCTGCTTCCAAAGGTACAGTGGCAGAACAGGCACAAGTTAGACATTCCATTACAAATGGGAGAAATTTCAAGGAAAGAAGACATTAACAGGCAACAAGCAGCAGAACTCATTGCATTAGCCCTCAAAGCTCTGAAAATACCCCTACATTTTCTGAGACATTCTACACAATGGCCCTGCCCTCCAGACTCTAGATATTGGCCACACTCTCTGGATTCTGAGTGGAGACCCCAGCTTTGTATTACAACTCTGCCTTCAAGGCCCACTTGGACAGAAACTCTGCCTCATCAGCTTTAGGAGTACCCTAAGCCCAAATGAGTGGCAATTCCATTGTCTTAGGCTGGGTTTTTTAGAGAAGCAAAACCAGTAACAAATGTATGTACAAGGAAAGATTTATAAAGTACAAGGAAAGATATAGATAGACAGACAGACAGATACATAAATAGATGGTAGATAGAGAGAAAGAGAGAGAGAGAGAGAGAGGAAACAGCTCAAGCAATCACAGAAGTTGAATGTTCCAAGTCCTGGCACAAGACTCACGTGGCCATGGGAGCTGGTGAACCCAAGGTCAGCAGGTCAGAGACCAGAGTTCTAGATCACTGGTTGTGTAGGTCGATAGATCCCAAGCTGGTGGAGAGACGGAGCTGCAGAGGCTGGCAAACCCAGGATCAGCAGGTCAGGGAACAGGACTCTCAAGTGCCAGCTGTAAGGATTGATGAATCCAACAGCTGCTAACTCAAGTCCAGGAACCAGATGCCAGAAGTAGAGAGTGGGAGCTGCTGGCTACGTGAGCAGACCAGAAGGAGTGGTGCAAGGTGGAAAGATGAGAGCAGAGGGTGGGAAGCCAACACAGGCCTTGCCCTGACACTGGATACAGCAGCTAAATATGGAGTAGCCAAGTTGACGTAATCCTGACCACCACAACAGTTATCTGGCCAATTGACTGCTTATTCCAAAGAACAATAATTCAACCAAATGTGGAAATTATCAAACAATATCACTAACATAAGATGCAAGTACGATTTTGTTAAGATCCTTCAAAATGGTTGCAGCAGTACATCAACAAGGAGCTGCCAGAAATTCAGGCTGGATTCAGAAGAGGACACGGAACCAGAGATATAATTGCTAACGTCAGATGGATCTTGGCTGAAAGCAGAGAATATTAGAAAGATGTTTACCTGTGTTTTATTGACTATGGAAATGCATTTGACTGTGTAGATCATAACAAATTATGGATAACATTACAAAGAATAGGAATTCCAGAACACTTAATTGTGCTCATGAGGAACCTGTACATAGACCAAAAGATAGTTGTTTGAACAGAACATGAGGTTATTGTATGACTGAAAATAAAGACAGGTGTGCATCAGGGTTGTCACATTTTGCCATGTGCTGAGCAAACAAACCAAGAAGCTGGATTATGAAAAGAATGCAGCATCGGAATTGGAGGAAAATTCACCAACAGACTGAGATATGCAGCTGATACAACCTTGCTTGCTACAAGTAAAGAGGATTTGAAGTATTTAGGTGTGAAGATCACAGCTTTTAGTATGGATTGCACATCAACATAAAAAAAAATGCTCACAACTAGACCAATAAGCAGCAACATAATAAAGAGAAAAAATGCTGAAGTTGTCTAGGTTTTCCCTTTACTTGGATCCACAATCAACACCCATGGAAGTACAGTTAAGAAACAAACAACATGCAGCATAGGCCAATTCTGCAGAAAAAGATCTCTCTTTAAAGTGTTAAAATCAAAGACCTAACTTTGAGAACTAAGGCACACCTAACCCAGGTCATGGTATTTTCTATTGCTTCACATGCATAGAAAAGCTGGACAATGAATAAGAAGCCCAAAGAATTGATGCCCTTCATTATGGTATTAACAAAGCATACCGAATATAGTATAGACCACCAGAAGAATGAACAAACCCGTCTTGAAGAACAGTCAGAGCACTCCTTAAAAGTAAGGATGGTGAGACTCCAGCTCCTGTACTTTGGACATGTTATTACAAGCTGTTGTAAGAAACAGCTTTGTCTTGATACTGTGCAATTTCAGAGACTGAATGCTTAACCGTGAGCTACCAAGTCACCATGCAGCCTGTGCTACCCACAGTGAACCAGATGTTGCCTGATTCACACTCATAAACTTGGACCTACACAATAGCACTCCATCATTAAATAGAAGTAGTATACAGTATAAATGAGATTACACTCAAGCACAAGTAAGCTGCATGAGGAAGTGGCCTAAATGCTATGGTCTCCACTCCTGTCACACCAACTGTCCCCTCCTAATCTTCACCTATGGTCTCATGGGGTTTCCTACGATCAGTTAACTGAGGTACAGAAGGGTTGTACTGGTTTACAGATGGTCTTGTACCATACACGTGCACTGTTTAAAAGTGGACAGCAGCAGCACTGCAGCCCCTTTCCAGGACTTCCCTGGTGTGATGTCATGAAGGAAAATCCTTCAAACACGCAAAACTTCAACCAGTGCACCTGGTTATTCACGTTGCTTGCAAGGAGATATGGCTAGATGAATGATTACATACTGATTCAGGAGCTGTGGTCATGGTTAGAGAATTGGTGACAAGAAGGTATGGGGAAGAGGTGTGTGGATAGATCTTTCTGAATGGGCCAAAGAAGCAAAGATAACTGTCTCACCGAAGGGTAACCTTGTCAGAGGAGGATTTTAATAATCAATTGGATAGGGTGATACCTTCTGTGGAAACCAGCCAGGCTCTTTCCCCAGATGCTGTGGAATTGTTCAGAGGGCTCATGAACAAAGCAGCCAGAGTGGCAGGCACAGAGGTTACGCATGGTCTCAGCAACATGGACTCAGACTCACCAAGACCAACTTGGCTATGGCCACTGCTGAAGGCCCAGTTGACCAGAAGCAGAGGTCAACATTGAGTCCCCAGTATAGTATAACTTCTCAAGGTAATCAGTCAGCAACTTGGTGGCAAGTTGATTACCTTAGACCATGTCCATCATGGAAAGGGCAGCATTTTGTTCTTACTGGGATACACAATTATTCTGAGCACAGATTTGCCTTTCTGGCATGAAATGTTTCTGCCATAACTACCATCCATGGAGTGACATAATACCTTACCTATCATAGTAGTATCTCACAAAATCTGTCTTAGGATCAAGAAACTTGCTTGACAGCAAATGAAATATGGCAATAGGGCATATGCTTATAAAATTCACTGATCTTACCATGATCTTACCATGATTACATGATCTTACCATGTTAACATCCTGAAGCAACTGACTTGATAGAACAATGGAATGGTAGGGAGCGACACTTTTCAGAGTCGAAGCTGTGTTCCTCAGGGGGCTCTATATGTTCTAAAGTACCATCCAATATATGATGCTGTTCCTCCCATAGCCAGTATTCAGTTCCAAGATAAGGCATTGACACAGGAGTAGCACTACTCACATTTACCACTAATGACACACTTGAAAAGTTTTTGTTTTTTGTCCCTGAGACCATGTGCTCCGTGGGTCTAGAGGTTTAAGTTCTAAAGGGAAGAATCTTCCCACCTGGAGAGCAAACACATATACCACTGAAGTGGAAGTTAGGAAGCTACTCAGCCGTCTTGGGTAGCATTCCTAACTTACTCATGTTATATCGACAGGCAAAGAAAGGAATGATTGGCTAGTGTTACTGGATCTGACTGCCAGGGCCAAATCAGACTGATATTTCATGATAGAAGTAAAAAGGAGTATGTCTGGAATACACGAGATTCCCCTATGGGGTCTCATAATACTATCATGCTCTGTGATTAAAGTCAACAGAAAATTACAGCAACCCAATTCCAATGTGACCACTAATGGCCCAGGCCCTTCGTGAATGAAGGTTTGGGTCATCCCACCAGGAAAGAAGCACGACCAGCTGAGGTGTTTCCTGGGTGTACAGGGAATACAAAATGGGTAGAATGAAGACGGTTCTAAACACCAGCTACAACCAGCTGACCAGCTGCAGAAATGAAGACAGTAATGGTTTTTGAGTATTTCTTCTTTGTATGTGTGCAACAAATATATGTTTTCTTCATTGACAAAATATAACAAGTAAATGGGGCTAGTACATTTTTTATTATAGTCATATGCATGCTAGTGCATCATGTTATAAACAAGAATGGCTTTGTAATTGCTTTTACTTAAAAGACTGTGTAAGGTTTAAGGAAATTTGTATAGGTGTGACATTGAGAAGGCATGGACTATGATGATTAAGGTTGTATATCAACTTGGTTGGGCCCTAATTCTCAGTGCTTTAGCAGTTATGTAATGATGTGGTCATCCTCCATCATATAGTCTGATGTGATCAGCCAATCAGCTGTAAGGGGCGTTTCCTCAGGGATGTGGCTTGCATCCAGCATATATATGTGGACATTCTGGTGAAGATCACTTGTTTGTTCTGGATCCTGCCTAACTTGTGATCTTCTAACCTCTGGTTCTTGGGACTTGAACCAGTGACCAGTCACACTGCCTGCCTGTCTTGGGATTCATCAGCCTCCACAGCCCGTGAGCCTTCATCTTTCTGTCTGACCTACCAATCTTGGGTTTGTCAGCCCCTGCAGCTACATGACTCAGGAGAAGCCTCTAGCCTGATGCCTTACTCACGGATTTGGGGCTTTCCAGCCTATACAACCACACATGAGCCTTCTCCTTAAGACATACAAGTAAGTATGCATTTCACTGGTTTTGCTTCTCTGGAGAACCTAGCCTAGAGCATCACTTTAGCCTACCTGTATGTAGGTTCTCACTGTTGAAAAAGGAGGATAATGATACTTAGGTATTAGAGTTTGATGAGATGCCAATGTGATAATACGTGTGAATAGAGACCCATAAAAATGTAACTTGTTATGCTAATAGTATTCATGCCTTAAAAACATACTTATTGAGCATCTACTGCATGCCAGGTACTATACTATGCACTGGAAAATCAACAATGAATGTGACACAGTCTCTACAGTAAAGAGCTTACAGTCTAACAGAGAAAATAAACAGTGGTTTGCTGCAATGTGGCCGATTTGCTGTTACAGAGTTCCATGGGAGCAGTTGCATACATGGAAAACTGACCTACCTCTGAAGAGATGGGCAGTGTGCAGTAAAATATTTCAGAGGACTAGCATGGAGCCAGAAACAGGCAGCACAGGCAGAGGGAAAAGACACAATATCCTGAGAGCATGGAAACCTTAAAAGACTGCAAGTATGCTGAAGGGAGGTGTGGAGTGGTAGGAATCAATCTAACGGGGCTATGTCAGGATGATTCCTTGACACTTACAGTGTGTCCTGGGGGAATGGGTGAAACTGAATGGAAGACACTTAAGTGTTCCAAGGAAAATATGAAAGGCTGAAATGAAGGAAATCAAGACTTGCGGATTTGACAAATGCTAAGAAGATAAACAACGCATGCCTTGCTCATTTACTAAATATTTATTAAAATTAGAATGATGAAACTCTGTTTTAAATTTCAAATTACATGAATAAAGGAGAGGAAAAGTAATCCTTTTCAAGCATGTTTCTAAGGAGATGAATTTTTTTTCTTGGTATTCTCAGCTTTTAAATTACACTTCCTAAGTTTACTTACGTAGTCAGAGCAGCAGTACTCCCCAACACATGCAACCTTGATAAGTTTCTAATGCCACTTCTTCCTACAGCTAGCAACATATCTAAAGCTTTCAATAGCTGACCTATGAATCAAAGCCATAATTCTTTGACATTATTCCATTTCCCACTTATCTTAGGCTGGGATTTCTAAAGAAGCCAAACCAGTGAAGCATATAAATGTGTACACAGAGAGATTTATGTTAAAGAAATGGTTCACATAGTTGCAGACACTGGGAAGTCACAAGTCCATGGGTCACACTGGAAACTTCTCCTGACCTGAGGCAACAGAATTTTTTTGGAAAATTAATCTGTATGTAGCGGACCATATGAATTGAAATGGGCAAATACTAAAGGCAGGGGAGATCATACAACCAACCCTAAAAGTCACAAATAACTTTTCTCAAGCGTTTTACAAAGCTACACATGTAAATCTTTATGGAAACAGACTGCCACATCTTTCTCCTGCACAGTGGTTGGTGGGTTTGAACCCTGACCTTTTTTGTCATCAGCCAAGATCTTTAACCACTATACCCCCAGAACTCCTGTAGTCTATTTGCCTAAAATTTCCTTTCTGCTCCTGAAAGAAAACTATGCCCCCAAATATCCAGTCTCAAATGAAAGAGCAAACCTTCTCTTTTTTTCCTCCCAGTTCCCTCTCTTTCTGAAGATAAAATCAGCTCCAGTGTTAGAAGGGGACCTGCAGTTCAATATAGCCACAGCCCTGCTTTGTCATTTCTAAAGTGTGTGTCAGTTTCCACTTTCTAGTACTCTGCTGAGAGCACTCAGAAGCCTCTCTGACTACAGCACTTGTGGCCCTCTAGTGGGGGTACAGCATTTCAAAGCTGAAATAAGATTGGCTGAGAAAAAATGCAAGCAAAATAATAAGCCACAGTGGATGGATATAAGAATGTCTTGAAATGTATGAAATTGTCTCTATAAAAAACCACCAAGCAAGAAGAATACCAAAAACCAAAAACAAAGCTCAGATTATGAACCTGGATCCAAGAAAAACCAAACATGGAGGCAGTGGGAATACTGGCACAAAATAAAGCTTAAAAGGGCAACATCAGCTTGCAAGTTGGCTATATGATCTAATATAGCTGACAAAACTTCTTATCATAACAGAGATTCCTTCCCGAAGGGCCTATTATGCTGAGTATCTCAGCTTTGCTGGGTCCTGGCTGTCAACAAGATGGCTAACAAGATGGGGATATGTGATAATTAATTTTTGTGTCAGTTTGACTTGGCTATGGTACCCAGTTTTGTCAAGCACTAGTCTAGATGGTGACAGGAAGCAGTTAGATATGATTGAATCACTAGGCTTTAAGCAAAGCTGATGATACTCCATAACGCAGGTGGGCCTCATACAATCAGTTGAAGGACATAAGAGCAAAAAGGAAATTTTCTCTAGGGTGTATTCTGCCTCCAAACTATAAATAGACAGTTTTCTAAAACTCTTATTTTTTCACTTTTCTTGTTACCTGATCTATGGATCTGGGACACAAGACTACAAGAATTTCCAGTAATCAGGGCCAAGATGGTAGAGTAGTCAAATGCTTCTTGTGATCCCTCTGACAACAAAATTCCAAAAGAATGGATGAGTCTATCACCTATGACATTCTAGGAACTGTGAACAGCAAAAGAAAAGAAATTGGACTGACTGACAGGGAAGGGACAGTAGGTCTAGAAGTACCTAGAGCTGGTCAGACATGATCCACCAGGAATCAGCTGCAGCCAGTGTGATAAACAGAGCAGTGGTATTTGGAGGGCATCCTATTCAGAAGGAGAGATCCAGCAATGGAGAGTACACTCGTGCCTCCAGAACCAATGAAAAATGGCATTCGATTGTCAAACGTAAGTGGCTTGTCTACCCACTGGAAGGGGATCTAAGTCTTTCCTTTGGGATTTACTTGTCTCCCTTTTCCCAACACTTCCCGAGACATACACATCTCTGCCTTGTGCACAGCTCCAGAGTCTGGTTCTATTAACCAAACTGTAAGTAGGACTCCTTAGTCTACCCTGAACCATTCTCCTAGACTCAGAGAGTGAGTAATTTAACAAATGAGGAGAAAAGGGTAAAAAAGAAAAACAAACAAAAAACCTGCCACCTGTCCTGTGATGAAAATTCAGGGCAGAAACAGAATCTACATAAGGACGTGCCATCCTCACAGACACTCAAGGACTGCTGTTATCCCCCTGCCTTTATCAGCGTGTGCAGCCAGATACCTGGGCCTACACCAAATATCCCTGCCCATCTAGGATGGTGGAGAAGAGCCTACATCATACACTTTGTGAATGACTAACTACACACTTGACCCAAATTCATACAAGAAAAGAAAATGGACTCCTGGGCTCACATGTCTAGTAACATCTCTAACCACCTTGGTGACATGACATTAGAATTTCAAAGGCACCAATAACCAAACTAGCACACATGACTAGCCTATTTGGACATTTCAAAGCAAAACAAAACAAGAAGCTAGAACACAGTAAGCAAACATAAAATAAATAAATTCAAAAACCTACTGATGGGTTGGAAACAAAAGTCAATATCAAGTCACCTAAAACAGCAGACCACGATGGCCTCAGAAACAACAATAAATCAAATTTTCCAGATGAGCAGAACTTCCTGGACTTATCAGAGGTAGAATACAAAAGATTAATATTTTGAAGTCTTCAAGGGATCAGGAAGGAGACAAGGAAAAATGCAGCAGAGCATAATGACAAACTGTACAGGTTACAAGAAAGCATATAGACAGAAAATAGAAATTTTAAAAGTCAATAATAAACTTAAGAATTGACAACTCAGTAGAAAGTCAAAGGAGTAGAAATGAGGCAATGGAGGGCCAAATTAGTGAGATTAAAGATAAGACATGTGACATGAACATATCTGAGCAAAAATCAGATAAAATAATTTTTTAAAACCCAAGAAAAACTAAGAATTATGTAGGACTCTATCAACAGAAGTAATCTACGTGTGATTACAGTGCCAGAAAAGGAGGGTTGGATAACAGAAAATACAGAGAGAATTGTCAAAGACTTATTGACAGACCACTTCCCTGATGACATGAAAAATGAAAAGATATCTATCCAAGACGGCTCACCAAACTCCACACAAGGTAGATCACCAAAGAAAGATGCCAAGGCATATTATAATCAAACTTGCCAAAACTAAAGATAAAGAGACAATTTAAAACTGGCTAGGAATAAACAAAAAATAGCCTAGAAGAGTCAATGAGACTAAGCTCAGACTACTCAGTAGAAACAATGTAGAATGAAGACAATGGAATGACAAAGACTTGAAGGAAAATAATTGCCAGCTGAGAACTATATCTCCAACAAAACTCTCTCTCAAATATTACAGCAAAATTAAGAACCTAGGGAATCTGCAAAAAAACAAACCAAAATTAACAGCAAATACTAAAGGGAGTCCTTTGGCTAGAAGACCAGTAACATCAGATTACAACCTCAGAGTATTATGCAGAACAAAGCAACTGGATATCAACCCAAATACGGAAATCACAAAAATAAATCAAAAGCAAAACAATGAAAATAGGAAAACAGAGCTGTCACTGTGTCAATATAACAAAAAGAGGGACTTAAAAACTACAGACACATACCTTTCATATGGAGAGGAAGTCAATATAAAGAAATTAAAGATCTGTTTACGCTTAGAAAAATAGGGGTAAATATTAAGGTAAACACAGGGGTGGAGTCAAGATGGCAGACTAGACACACATCTCCTTAATTCCCTTTGAAAACTAAGGCCTGGATGGGTAACTGAGCAGAGCTTTCTGGACACCCAGCGAGCCCTAGGACATGGCATAGGCTTGTTAGTTTGGACTACATGCCACTAAATGGAAAACTTCTCTCTTGCTGAGCCCCACTTCAGCTGAATGGCTGAAGCTACTGGTGCTTTTTACTTTTTTTTCTTTTTGTTGACTGGTACGGGTGGGATGAGCATCAATTGGCAGCTACGCTGAGCTACAGTGCTGAAGTGAACAGCAAGTGCCACAACAGAAAGACAGTGTATGGAATAGCCACATTTTGAGAGAGCGGCCGCAGACTGAGAGCACAACAGCCCCTCCATATTCTTTTTTCTGAGTTCTGCCATAGATTCTGCTGTTTCACTGTGGGAAGGGAAGCTGGACCATGATGCCATCTTGGCCAGCTGGGAGGTGGAGTTACTCAACTGGAGACCTCAGCTGGGGCTAATTCCCAGGCTTTGAGTCAGTGCCAGTCCAAGGAGTGCTCCTGAGCAGAAAGGCTGTGTTTACCACAGTGTTGCCTTATGCATAGGGCCTGCTGGGCAACGGCAGCAGGACAGTAGCCCTTCCATACTTTGAACTACATCATAGCATGAGGGGATGGCCAAAGAGGTGTCTCTGTTGTCAGCCAGCAGGAGAGGCCTGCCACATCTGACAGCCTGACTGATACTGGAAGCTGTCAGATAGCTTTTAGCTTTTAAAATAAAGTTGCCTGTAGAAATATCTGCTGTGCAGCCTGACAGCATCTCTTCCAGCCTCTACTGATCCTCATTGTAGGGTCAGCTGATGGCCCCCCAGTGACTACATAAGTAGGGTAGTTGGTATCTTTGCCAGCCAGGAGGCAGAGCCTGCCACCCCAGAAAGCCAAATAAGGACATCACTAGAGTACAAATCGCTGGCTGGTGACCAACTCCCTTCTCAGAACTATGCCTCAGCTTCTGATGAGGCAACACCAGAGAAACTAAACAGCCTCTAGATGTCCAAATAGTGACATATTATTGCCAAGCATTTAAAGAAACAACCAACTATGGCTCCAGAAAATTCCCAAAATAATCAAAAAACTTGCCACATGAAGAAGTCTTTCTGAAACTATCAGAAGTTGAGTACAAAAGAATTAGACATAGAGCTCTCCTAGAGATTAAACAAAATTCAGCAGAGCAAAATGAAAAATTAACTATTCAAACTGACAAAACATCAACATTCTGAAATCTGACAGATCAATCACAAAATTACCGAATTAGACAATTCAATTCAAAGCCAAAAGAGCAGAACTGACAAATTAGAAGTCAGACTTAGTAACCCTGAAGATAGAGCAACTGACACCAGCATTTATGAGGAGAAATCAAAGAAATAAGAAACATGAAGAAGTATTAAGAAACATGTGAGACTCTATCAAGAGGAATAATCTATGATTAATCAGAGTTCTTGAACAGGGAGAGATACTTGAAAACACAGAGAGTATTGTTGTTGAGTTGCTGACAGAAAAATTCCCTGAAATTATGAACGAAAACACAGATATCCAAGATGTGTATCGAACACCATAAAAAATAGATTCCATAAGACACCAAGACATATCATACTCAACCTTAATAAAATGAAACATAAGCAGAAACTCTTAAAAGCAGTGAGACTCAAAGCAAAGCTAACATTCAGAAAGAAGCTCTGTAAGTTTCATTTGACTTTTTGGCAGAAATGATGCTGGCATGGAGACAGTGATATCACACATTGAAATCCTTGAAGGAGAAAAACTTTCAACCAAGAATTATACATCCTGCAAAACCATTTTCCAAATATGAAGATAAAATCAAGACATTTGCAGATAAACAGAAGCTTAGAGACTTTGTAAAAACCAAACCAAAACTACAAGAAATACTGAAAGAAACTTTTTGCTTAGAAAAACAAAACCATTAAGCATGTATTTAAGGAGGCAATGCAGGACATAACATCCAGAAACCTACTCAGTTATGGAAGGCACAAAACTCAATGAAAGCTATACTGTTAAAAGAAAGGAACCAGTAATCATATCCTGAAAAGTATGACACCATCACATTAAAAAGAGGGATATGGTACAGTAGTTACAGTCCTTTCAGATGGAGAGGAAGTTAATAAGATATGTAGAACTTAAAATTGGTTTAAACTGAGAATAATAAGGTGGATCATAGGGATAGCTGCAAAGTACAATAACAACGTGACATATCAAAACAAGAAAGATAATACAGGAGTCTCAACAAACACAAAACTAACACGGAAAAAAGATGAAAAATCAACGCATAAAGAAGAATAACCCACAACTGAATATTAAGAGCAAAAGAGAAAACACCAACACAAAAATAAATACATCAAAATGCTAGCACTAAACACATATTTATCAATAATTACACTAAATGTAAATGGAGTGAATGCCCCAATAAAGAGACAACAATGGACATCTTGGATCAAAAGACACAACCCTTCTACAAGTTGCTTACAAGGAACACACCTTAGAATTAAAGATGTGAACAAACTGAAAACCAAGGGATGAAAACTATATACCAAGATAGCAATACACAAAGAGGAGCAGGTGTGGCAATACTAATCTCCAGTAAAATAGGTTGTAATGTAAAATCCACCATTGTGGACAAGGACAGTCATTACATATTGCTGAAAGATTCAGTACACAAGCAGGACTTAACAATACTAAATACTTATACACCCAATACTAGAGCATCTAAATACATCAAACTAACATTGACTAAATTGAAAAATGAGATTGATCACTCTGCAATAATAGTTGCAGACTTCAACACTCCACTTTCAGGAATAGATAGTTCATCTAGAAAAAAGTTCAGTAAAAATACTAATGATCTTATTGCCACAATTAACCAATTAAACCTCATCAACATATACAGAACTTTTTACCCATCAATAGATAAGTACACCTTCTTCTCCAGTGCACATAGAACATTTTCCAGAATTGACCATGTGTTAGGACATAAATCAAATCTCAACAAAATCCAAACCACTGAATTATTGCATCTTCTCAGACCATAAAGCCATAAAAGTCAGAATCAATAGCAGAAAAAACATAGATAGAAATTGGAACTCATGGGAAATGAATAACACCTTGCTCAAAATTCATGGATTATAGAAGAAATCAAGGACAAAATAAAGAAATTTATGGACTCACACATCCTACCAGAACCTAGGGGATGCAGCCACAGCAGTGCTGAGAGGTCATTTATCTCTATAAATGTACATATCCAGAAGGAAGAAAGGACCCAAACCAGAGAATTAATGCTACAGCTTGAACAAAATAGAAAGAGAGAAACAGAGGAATCCCTTGGGCACCAGAAGACAACAGATCATAAAGATTAGAGCAGAATTAAATGAATTAGGGTCGACTCAATGGCACTTCGCTTGGCTTAAATGAATTAGAGAATAGAAGAACAACTGAAAAAAATTGAAAAGACCAAAAGCTGGATTTTTGAAAAGATTAAGAAAATTGATAAACCACTGGCTAAACTTACAAAAGAAAAACAGGGGAGGAAACAAATAACCTGAATAAGAAATGAGATGGGAGATGTCACAACAGATCCAACTGAAATCAAAAGTATCATAACAGAATGCTACAAAACACTGTACTCTAACAGATTTGAAAACCTAGAGGAGTTGGAGAAATCATTAGATTCACATCACCTACCAAAATTATTACAAGGAGAAGTAGAACAACTTAACAAACCATCACAAAGGGGGAGATTGAAAAATTCATCAAAACACTACCAACCAAAAAAAGTCCTGGCCTAGATGGCTTCACCACTGAATTCTACCAAGCTTTTAGAGAAGAGTTAATTCCAATACTATTGAGATTACTTCACAGTATAGAAAGCAATGGAATACTCCCAAATTCATTGTATGAAGCCAGCACAACCCTGATACCAAAGCCAGGGAAAGATCCTACAAAAAAAAGAAAACTACAGACCAATATGACTCACAAACCTAGATGCAAAAATCTTCAACAAAATCCTAGCCAATAGCATTCAACAACATGTTGAAAAAAATAATTTATCATGACCAAGCTGAATTCATACGAGGGATGCAAGACTGGTTCAACATCAAATAATATAATTAATGTGATCAACTGTATAAATAACACAAAAGATAAGAATCACTTGATTATGTCAATTGATGCAGAAAAAGCATTTGAGAAAGTCCAACACTCATTCATGCTAAAAACTCTCAGCAAAATAGGAATAGAAGAAAAATTCCTCATCCCACTAAGGGGCATTTATACAAAGCCAACTGCCTATATTATCCTGAATGCAGAGAGATTGAAAGACTTCTCTTTGAGAATGGGAACTAGACAAGGATGCCCACTCTCACCACTTCTATTCAACATTGTACTAGAAGTTCTGGCCAGAGTAATTAGACAAGACAAAGAAATAAAGGGCATCTTCATTGGCAAAGAAGAAGTAAAAATCTTCCTATTTGCAGATGGTACGATTGTATATGCAGAGAATCCTAAAGAATCCATAAGTAAACTACTCGAACAAATAGAAGAATTCACCAAAGTATCAGGATGTAAGATAAACTTAAGTACATCAGTAGGATTCCTTTATACCAACAAAGAGATCATTAGAGAAGAAACTACCAAATCAATACCACTTACTATAGCCCACAAGAAGATAAAATATCTTAGGAATGAATATAACTAGAGAAATAAGAGACCTATACAAAGAGAACTACAAGACCTTACTGCAAGAAACCAAGAAAGACTAACATAAATGGAGAAACCTACCCTGTTCATGGATAGAAAGACTTAACCTTGTGAAAATGGCTACTGTACCCAAAGCGATCTGCATACACAATGCAATCCCAACACAAATTCCAGAAACAATTTTTAACGAGGTAGAGAAACAAGTCACCAACTTTGTTTCAAAAGAGAAGGAAATCTAGATAAGCAAAGCACTACTGAAGAAGAAAAACACAATGAGAGGCCTTTCACTACCCGACCTTAGAATCTATTACACTGCCACAGTAGTCAAAACAGCCTGGTACTGGTACAAAAAGAGAAATATAGACCAGTGGAACAGAGTTGAGACCCCAGAGATACCACCATCCTCCTATGAACAGTTGGTATTCAACAAAGGATATTTGACAAAGGCCCTAAGATTGTAAACTGGGGTAAAAACAGTCTCTTGAACAAATGGTGCTGGCAAAATTGGATAGCCATCTGTAGATGGCTTACACAAAAACCAACTCAAATTGGATAAAAGACCTAAATATCAAGAAAAAAGTGTTAACAATGGCAGTTTTAATACACAGCTTAGACAGACCTCAAAATCTGACAAAGCACGACAAACAGAGAAAAGATAAATGGGAACTACTAAGAATCAAATACTTTTGCTCATCCAAAGACTTTATCAAAATAATTAAATGACCACCTACAGAATGGGAAAAAATATTTGACAACTACATATCAGACCAATGTCTGATCTCCATAATTTACAAGGTACTGCAAAATATTAAGAAGAAATGGGTAAATAACCCAATTAAGCATTGAAGGAAGGAGATGGACAGACACTTTGCTAAAGAGGACATCCAGGCAGCCAAAAGATACATGAGGAAATGCTCTGATCATTAGTTATTAAATAAATCCAAATCAAAATGACAAGGAGATACCGTCTCACCCTTACAAGGTTGGCCATGATCCAAAAAACACAAAACAACAAATGCTGGGGAGGCTGTGGAGAAATTGGAATTCTTCTACCTTGCTGGTGACATTGGAAAGTGGTACAGCCTCTTTGGAATGCAATCTTAAAAAGCTGGAAATAGATATACCCTTTGACCCAGTAATCCCACTGCTCAGAATATATCCTACAGAATCAAGGGCAATCACGTAAACAGATACATACACACGAATGTTTACTATAGCACAGTCCACAAAAGCAAAATGATGGAACCAACCCAGATGTCCAACATCAGATGAATGGATAAACAAACTATGGTATATATACCAATGGAACACTATGCAATGAGGAAGAACAATGACGATTTTAGGAAGCATCTCATAAACTGTTTTCAGTTGGAAGGCATTGCATGAGTGAAATCAGTGGCAAAAGGATGAATATTGTATGACAACCCTACTATAACAACTTAAAAACAGACTCATGCACAGAAGAAAAGACTCTTTGACAGCTGCAATGGTCAGGAGGGAGGGAGGGAGGGGGCTGGTTATAGATTAGACAGTTGATAGAAATTGGGTTTGGTGACAGCACACAGCACAAAGAAGATCAACTTAACTGGACTTCAACATAAACTGAAAACTCTTCTAATCTTAACCCAGTATTGCAAGGATAGAGTAGCAGGGGCAGGGGTCCAAGGACCTTGCTCTCAGGGGACATTGAGGCCAACTGGCATAACTAGCCTATTGCTAAGACAGTCTTCTGCACTCCGTGCTGGTGAGTGGCATCTGGCGTCTTAAAAGCCAGCAAGGTGCCATCTGAGATACACCAAATCGTCCAACTAAGCAGGAACAGATGATCACCAAGGACAACAAAGACATGAGGAAAAAAGAGCCCAGGAGACAGAAGAATCCACACGAATGGGTCACTGCATCAACATGTGACTAGAAGAACCAAATGGTGCCTGGCCACCACCACAGCCGTGATGGGGTACACAATGTTAAGTCCCAGTGGTAACATGAGAAAAAGAGGGATGCACGCACCTCAAGAACTCCAGTAAAAGACCATAATTGATGGTCCAAAGGCTTAGGAGTTCCCCTGGGAACATGGCCCCTAGACCTGCTGCTGCCCCTGTTCATCAATCATTACTGAGGTCAAGTCTTCTGACAGGGACACACAGTGACCATATTGTGTGTGCACTTTATTGTTCTACGCATCTATAGGATGATGTCCTACTGGTCTCTTACTAGAGGGGAGGGGAGAGGGTGGAGAGAAGAGAACAGGAGATTATTAAGAGGACATGACATGTAAGAATGGAAAGGAGGAGTGTGCTGTCACTGGGTAAGGAGGGCAGAAGGAGCCGCAGATACACGAGCATGCAAATTTAACTTAGATTGTATACTTTCACTCAATCACAATAAAAAAAAACTCAAAATGGATTCAAAGACTGAAATATCAAATCTAAAATGGTAAACACCACAAAAAAAAGAATAGTGACAACAATGGGAGCCATAATACACAGCATTAACAGAAGATGAAACACTACTAACAATGCACAAACACCTGAAGAGAAAACAGGTAACTGGGGAGTTCTGAAAATCAAACAGTTACATTTATCCAAAGACTTCACCAAAAGGGTGTGAAGACAACCTACAAACTGGGAGAAAAGTTTTGGCTATGACAAATCCAGGCAGTTTCCAATCTCCATAGCCTACAAGCTCCTGCAAAACATCAACAGGAAAAAAAGACAGCACACTTAAAAAATGGGCAAACAATATGAACAGGCCCTTCACTAAAGAAGACATCCAAGCAACTAACAGATACACGAGGAAACAGGCACAGTCATTGGCCATCAGACAAGTCCAGATCAAAACTACAATGAGATTCCATCTCACTCCAAGGCTGGCATTAATCCAAAAAACACAAAACAATAAACGTTGGAGAGGCTGTGGAGAGACTGGTACACTTCTACACCGTTGCTAGGAATGTAAAATGGTACATCCACTTTGGAAATCAATTTAGTGCTGTCTTAAAAAGTTAGAAATAGAAATACCATATTATCCAGCAATCATACCGCTTGGAATATGTCCTAGAGAAATAAGGACTGTCACATGACTAGATACATGTACACCATTGTTTATTGCAGCATCCTCCACAACAGCAAAAAGAACTGAGGTATCTATCAATGCATGAATGGATAAACAAACTGTGGTATTTCACATAACGGAATGATATGCAATGATAAAGAACAGTGATCTTGAGCAACATCTCATAACACGAAGGAATCTGGAAGGCATTGTTGTGAAATCAGTCAGCTACAAAATGACAAATATTGTATGAGACTGCCATTATAAGGCTTCAAGATTTAAACACAGAAGAAAGCAGTCTTTGATGGTTACAAAGGAGGGTAAGGAGAGAAAGTGGCATTTATTGGATAAATAAAAACCCAGGGACATCGAGTTGATGCTGACACATAGTGACCCTACAGGACAGAGTAGAACTGCCCCATAGAGTTACCAAGGAGCACCTGATGGATCTGAACTGCTAACCTTTTGGTAACCACTACTACCACCAGGGTTTTCATTGATTAGATAGTAATAGAATTGGGTTAGGGGAAGGGAGGGACAGCACACAGCAGAGGGGAGGTCAGCCCAGCCAGACTAAACCAAGAGCTAAGAGGTTTCCTAAACATAACTCAGCACTTCAAAGCAGAGTAGCCTGGGCAGGAGTCTGGAGATGACAGTTTCAGGGGACATCTAGGTCAATAGGTATAACAAAGTTTTTTAAGAAAATGTTCTACATTCCACTTTGGTGAGTGGCTTTTGTGGCTTAAAAGCTAGCAAGACGCCATCTAAGTAACATCAACTGGTCTCAACCTATCTGAAGCAGAGGAGAAGGAAAGATAACAAAGACGTAAGAAAACCATGAGCCCAAGAGACGGAAAAGGCCACGTAGTTCAAAGACTATATCAGCATGAGACCAGAACTAGATGGTGCTGCCCACCACTAATGATTGTCCTGTCAGAGAACACAACATAGAACCCTTGACACAGTGCGAGAATAACGAGCATGAAGAACTCAACCTGTGTTTAAAAAACCAGATTTAATGGTCTGGCAGTCTGGAGGGTCTCTGGAAGACGTGGTCCCTCTCTGCTGGGCCAGAACAGAAATCTTTCTTGAAGCCCACTCTTCATACAAAGATTTGACTGGGCTATAGGACATAAAATGATATTGGGGAAGAGTGTGCTTCTCGGCTTAAGTAGACATATGAAGCTAATTGGGCAGCTTCTGTCTAGAGGTGAGATGAGAGAGTGGAGGAGGAAGGAGGACAGGAGCTGGTTGAATGAACTCAGGAAACACAAGGTGGGAAGGAGGAGTGTGCTATCTGTCACAGGATGGGGAGAGCAGCTAGGGTTGAATAGCAGTGGGTAAGTTTTTGTATGACAAATTGACTTGGATTGTAAACTTTAACTTAAAGCAGAATATAATATATATATTTTTAATAAAAGAATTTCCAGCCTATCACATAATATACAGATCTGTACTTCCCATTCCTCACAGTTATGTGCGCCAGTTCCTTCAAGTAAATGTCTCTCTCTCTCTTTCTCTATAGATATGTGTATATACATGTATGTGTGTGTGTGTGTGTGTGTGTGTGTGTGTGTGTATGCACACCAGTAGCCACCAGGTAGCTTCTGACTTACAAAGGTCCCACGTGTGTGAGTAGAACTGTGCTCCATAGGGTTTTCAATAGCTTATTTCACAGAAGTCAATTGCCAAGCTTTTCCTCTGAGGCGTTTCTGGGTGGACTCAAACTTCCAGCCTTTCAGTTAACAGCTAAGTGTGTTAACCATTTGTACTAGCCAGAGATAGAAAGACAGATGGGTGGATGGATGGACAGAGAGATAGAGAGGGATGGATAGACAGACAAGCAGAAGGACAGATAAAGAGATAGCTTCTGGTTGTTAAAACGTGGAACTCAGCTGTCAGCCAAAAGGTTAGACATTCACACCCACCCGGAATCAACTCAACAGCAACTAACAACAAATGCACATAGACGGATGGATGCTTGTATGTCTATATCTGAATATACATCAGTGATTCCATCTCATATACAGGATCAGACTATTAAGTCTGCAAACTTAATTGTTGTAAGTGCTATACATCTCACTGCTGAATATCAGTATTTTCACCTGTGAAGTCCTCCCCTTGCAAAGCTATGCTCCAATGCCAGCACCTAGTCCACCCTTCAAAGCGATTTTGGAACTCTTTCTGGAATGGCTATTACACACAATGGCAAGTTCATGAACTGAATTTTATAGTTGTCTGTAGGGAGTTTTTAGCCAATAAACAAATAACTGTATTGGAACACTCTCTCTACTCACCTGATCTGGCTCCCAGTGACTTTTCTCTTGACCTGAAGATCAAGAAAATATTGGAAGGAAGATATTTTGATGACATTCAGGACATCAAGGGTCATACGACAACTGCTCTCATGGCCATTCCAGAAAAAACAGTTTCAAAACTGCTTTTAAGAGTAAACCAGGTGCTGGCATTAGTGCATATCTTCTCCAGGGAAATACTTTCAAGATGACCATAGTGACAGACAGTAATGAGGTACACAGCACTTTTTCTAGGATGAGTTTGCGAACTTAATTGGCAGTCCTTGTATGCAAATAACTGGTCCTGTTCATCTAAAGAATCCTAAGATAGGGGTGGGAGGGTTCCTTTGTTTGCCTCAAGGTTTGCTGCTTTTAGAACATTTTACTTGGTGGTGTAGTGGTTAAGTGCTCCATCTCCTAACCAAAACGTCGGCAGTTCAAATCAGCCAGGTACTTCTTGGAAATTCTATGGGGCAGTTCTATTCTATCTATAGGGTTGTTATGAGTCAGAATTGACTCAACAACAGTGGGTTTGGGTTCACTACTTTACTATGTTTTCAACCACAGTGGTAAAAACTAGCATACCTTCCTTGGAAACCCTGGTGGCATAGTGGTTAAGTTTTTTGGATGGTAATCAAAGTTGGCAGTTAGAATCTACCAGGTGCTCCTTGGAAACTCTAGGAGCCAGCCCTACTGTGTCTGTAGGGTCCCTATGAGCAGGAATCAACTCAATGGCAGTGGGTTTGAGTGGATTTTTTTTTTTTTAATAGTCTTGTTAGCTCAAAATGCGAAGCATACAGACAGTTGTAAGTCACGGATAGTCGACAAATCTGCTGTATATTCCAAGTAGTACAAAGTGCAAAAACCCAGAACTACAAGTTTGTGGTCACACACAGGACTATGGGGTTAGTACAGAAAGGCCACTCATCTTTTCATCCCTATCCCAAACTCACACTCTCCCTCACTCCTCATTGCTCACTGAAAACTTAGTCTTCATGTTCAGGATCCTGCTGTGTCCAAAGAGATAGAAATCTATCCTACTAGAGTTTCCCATTCTTCCTTGATTTAATGCATACCAATAAATAATTCTCACTGTCTAGAAAGTCTTCCTTATCTGTAACCTAAATCTCGGGATGTTCTGTTCAGTCCATTTGCTCTAATTCTCTTCTCAGAGAAGGTGTATTAAGCCGACCATTGTCTTTTATGTAAGAACCTTCTGTGTCTAAGAAAAATTAAATTTTCTCCTGGTCTTAGAATACTATCAAATTTTATAGCTAGAGAAGATATTAGAAGATGTCTCAAGCAAATACCGTCATGCTTTCACCCCACCCTTCCCAATACTTCAAACTTGATATGAAGGAACTGAAGTCCAAACAGGTTAAGTGATGTGCTCAAGGACACACAGTAAGCTAATCAGATTTAATCACTTGGCTGTGATATTGTGGGAAGTTCATTTCATATTTTCTCCCTGGTCCCTTTAATATTTCATCGTGCGTTTTTCAGCCACAAATAAACCCCCAGTCTCTCTTGCAGCAATCTTTCCTCAGGAGATCACAGACTTCAATGCACCAGAGGCTCCTGTTACCGAGGTAAGTGAGCTAATGAAGTGTAATAAGGAGGGGCGATTACTGCGGCAAACTGAAGCTCCCACACCCAGGCCAAAGTTGGCAGCCTTCCAGGGTGGTTATTATTACTGTCACTTTCAGATTAAAAACCTAGGAATCAAGGTGGCTAAATGTCATGTCCCGGGGTCCACAGCTAGTGAGCAGAGCAGCCAGATTCTGAACCCAGCTGTTTGTCCTAAGTCTTCACTGGCTGTTGTGAAAAAACAAAGATGATACTGAACTTACTTTTAAAAGTTAACATTTATCCTAAAGTTTTCCTACATTTTACTTGTAATTAATCTCATGCATTAAATGCTCCAAATCTATTTATGTGGAGGCTGATCAAAACATATCTTTTAGACTCTACAATTCTGGAAAATAGAAACCACATTTATTCAGAAGGCAAATATCTTAGTCCTCAGGTACTGCTCTAACAGAAATACTCAAATAGATGGCTTTAAAAAGAGAAATTTTAGTCTGTCACAGTCAGGTAGGCTGAAAGTCCAAATTCAGGGCATCAGCTCCAGAAGGCTTTCTCTGTTGGCTCCAGAGGAATGTCTTGTCATCAATCTTCCCCTGGACCAGGAGCTTCTGAGGCGCAGGAACCTCAGGATCTTTCCGAAGGAGTCGGTCTGCTCTCTGCACTGCTTCTTTCTTTCTGCACTGCTCTCTGCTTGCTTCTCTTTCCTTTATATCCCCAAAGACTGCCTCATGGTACAATCCAGTCTTACACATTAAGTACTGTCCCACCAACACAACCACCGCCCATGTTCCCTTATTCACATCATAGAGGTAGGATTTACAACACCCAGGAATATCACACAATACTAAAGATCATGGCATAGCCAAATTGCTACATGCAGTAGTTATGGGGGGACAGTAATTCAATCCACAACAACAAAGTACTGGAAGCACTACAGCCTGTTGATCTAAAAGGGGCAATGTTAAGTACTAAAGGAGCATTCTCTCCAGTGTCAATTAAATTCATAAGGGTAAGTACAGATAAAGCATAATAATACATTAGAATAATCTCTGCCTGTATTTAATGATTGAATTAACCTTACTTTTTAGATGACCCCACTCCTCTGCTGGCCCAGATCTAGGCTATTCCTCCATTATAGCCTTTTCTGCCACAGTTCACACAGCTCAACTTCCGTGCTCATCTTGTTTTTTGAAAAGTTGTTTTTATTTCCCCTGCATAATTACATTACCCTTCACTATTTATGCTTTCTATTTCTCCTCCAAATTAATAGAGTCAATGTGGATTCTAATCCTGTCCCTCCAAGGATTTAGAAACCTGACGAATCTGTTCTTCCAAGCTTTGGAAAAATGTTTGTCATCGGTTGATGTATTCAAGTCAAGGCTCTTTCCATTACATGGGAAATAAATTCTCTCATGCTAGATCAAGAAAGTAAAAGGGATTTTTTCATACAATGTTCAGGAATCTCACAATTTCCAAGAGCAACCTGTAAAATTGAATATTATTTCTAATGTACTATTATACTTTCTGTACTTATCCTTCTGAATTTAATGCCTTGATCTTCTTTAAGTGATAGCTCATTAGTCCTGTTCCTTTTATATTATAAACTTATAGAAAGGAGAGACAATATTTGTTATTTCAGGTGGATGCCACAGATAAACACACACCTCATTGGCACTGGAGATAGAAACTGAAATGTGAGGAACAAAGGTGAGTCTTAACCTTTCAGAGAAATAAAGTCTTTTTCTTTTCTGTCTCTTTCTTTCAGGAGTTCTGCATCTTCTACATCATGTCTTAGCACTTCTACTGTCTTCATCATTCCTTAGATGCTTCTTTATTTCCTCTCTTCTCTTCTGGAAGATTTCTTTCATTGTGAATGGCCAAGTATTTTCTCCCCCAGTCCCTGAATCTACATGAACTTAAAGCCTCATTTTTCAAAACCAACTATCAACAGTCTCTCTTTCTCTTAGTTCCAATTTTAAAGAAAGAATCTCATTGATCAGTGGGTAGCCAAGGGATGGATTGGACCTGGCTTACAGTTCATCACTGATTCAGAAGGTCATTGTGAGGAATGGAGTTTGAGAGTGAGCTCTTATATAGTACTGCTTCAACCATCACTTGCAGCATAGTAAGTAATCTTAGAATCAGTTGCCATTGAGTCCATTCCAATTCATTTAAATGTGTGTCACAGATATCAATGGTTATGTGTCCATAAGATTCTCAATGGCTGGTTTATCAGGAGTAGATCACTGGGCTGTTCCTCTACGGCACCCTTAAGTGGACTGTCATGGATTGAACTGTGTGCCCCCCAAAAATGTGTGTCATCCTTTGGCTAGACCGTAATTTCTGAAACTGTGTAACATTCCAGTAGACTCTATGATGTTAGTAAGAGAGGATGGGCCACAGTTGTGTTGGGAGCCAGGACTCAGTGTATAAGACCATATTGTGCCTTCAGGCAATCTCTCAAGGTATAAAAGAAAGAAGTTAGTAGAGATATTTGAGGACATCATTGTATCAACAGAAAAAGCAGTATCAAGAGCACAGCACATCCTTTGAGAAGGACCTGGAGTCCTTGTACCTCAGAAGCTCCCAGCCCATGGGAAGACTGATAATAAGGACCTTCTTCCAGAAGCAACAAAGAAAGCCATCTCCTGGAGCTGACACCCTGAACTTGGACTTCTAATTGGCTTTTCTGTGAGGAAATCAATTTCTGTTAGAGCCACCACTTACGATATTTCTGGTGGAGCACTATCAGACGACTAAGATATGGGCTCAAACTTCTCTCCCTTCAGTTAGCAGCTAACTGCACTGACACACAGGTTGCAGCCCTGGGGCCCCTCACTGGCATGAGAAGTGAGATGTTCACATTATGTGTGGTAAGTTATTGGGCAGGTTTAGCAAACCTCTCCTGCATCAGCTTATTGGTACTTCCTTAGCAGGCTAGTGAACTGCTTTACAGCTAATATAAGAGAGAGACTCTGTCCACTAAGAAGGTTTCTCTTCTTTATTGTCCATCAATAAGAGGAACACTGGCAAGGATTCCCATCTCTCTAACACTGTAGCAGTCTGTTTTTATAGGTATAAATATATTCTAGAGCTTTCATTAAAACTTAGAGTTTGCTTGAGACATCAACCCCCCTGAAGTTTTAGTTCTCTAAGACAAGAAATTTTTATTGTTCAAAAAATTTAATGTGGAACTGCTCCTGGAAGAGAGGCAGGGACTGGGACTGAGGAGGGTTGTGTGTAGCCTTTCAGAAAAGCAAGTTCTTATTTGTTGGAGGAAAATACTTCAAGAGGATGTCAACAGTATTTACTTGGTTTCTTAGTTCAAATCCTCAAGAAAGAGTCTGAATAGTTGCTGACTGTGTGTATAATTGGAAACCCTGGTGGCATACCGGCTAAGAGCTACAGCTGCTAAGCAAAAGGTCAGCAGTTCAAATCCACCAGGCACTCCTTGGAAACCCTATGGAGGAGTTCCACTCTGTCCTACAGGTTCACTACGAGTCAGAATTGACTTGACAGCATTGGGTTTGTTTTTTTGTTGGTTTGTTTCTGTGTGTAAGCACATGGCACTTACGCCATTAAGCACTGCTGCTTCCAAAGGCTGAATGGGTCAAGTTTTCTAGAAATTATAAACAAAGTAAGCAATGAAATCTGCAAATACATAATAGACATAAATTAACAAATACTTATTTTACATCCTTTTGCAGACGACTGTGGTGAAAACAGAGAAAATCAGTTAGGTGATCTCTTTTGAAGAGATTTTCGTCTAATTGTGGGGAAAGAAATCCTCACTTAGAAAATAACAAAACCTGACAGAATCAAATGAGTGTATCAGAAAATAAATACCACAGGAAGTCGGAAGAATAACCAATTTAGTCTCAGAAAAACTGAGATTTGTGCTAAGTGCAGGAGTTGGCAAATTTATTCTTTGGGGGACAGATAATACATATTTTAGGTTTTGCAGATCGGATGGTCTCTTCTGGAAACCGTGGTGGTGTAGTGGTTAAGGGTTATGGCTGCTATCCGAAACAACCCAAAGTCATATCCAGTGATTTGGTCTCAAGGTGATACCCCGGAATTTTTTTTTTTCCCAAGTAAAATGTCTTTCTCCTCCAGCTTCACCTCACAGTTTTGCAACTTACTGACTAGATAGTACATTTAATCACCATCTCCGAATATACTAACAGAAAAAAAAAAAAAACACTTATTTAAAAATTTAGACAGAAGTAAATAAAGAAAAAGGCCTCCAAACACACTCATCAAGCAGTTTCAATCCACCAGGTGCTCCTTAGAAATTATGCAGGGCAGTTTTATTCTGTCCTATAGAGTCATTACGAGTCAGAATCTACTTAACAGCAGTGGGTTTGGTTTGAGTTTTGGTATGATCTCTGTTGCAATTAGTCATCTCTGCCACTGTAGCACAATAGCAAAATACGAAAACAAAGGTGCCAATCAACAGACAAATGGATAAACAAATCATGGTCTATTCATACAACAGAATACTGTTATTGTTAGGTGCCATCGAGTAGGTTCTGACTCATAGTGATCCTATGAACAACAGAATGAAACACTGCCCAGTCTTGTGCCACATCCACAATCATTTTTATG
Organism: Heterohyrax brucei; assembly: GCA_028571685.1. Classification (NCBI taxonomy): domain Eukaryota; kingdom Metazoa; phylum Chordata; class Mammalia; order Hyracoidea; family Procaviidae; genus Heterohyrax; species Heterohyrax brucei. Next base: position 41,339,121 of record CM053152.1, on the reverse strand, counting down.
CTTAAGACCATTATTGCTGCCACTGCATCAATTCATCCTGTCTAGGGTCTTCCTCTTTTTTGCTGACACTCCACTCTACCAAGCATGACGTCCTTCTCCAGTGACTGATCTTTCCTAACAACATGTCCAAAGAAAGTAAGACACAGTCTCTCCATCTTTGCTTACAAGGAGCACTCTGGTTGTACTTCTTCCAGAAAAGATCTGCTTATTCTTTTGGCAATCCACAGTACAGTCAACATTCTTCTCCAACACCACAATTCAAAGGCGTCAGTTTTTCTTCTGTCTTCTTTGTTCATTGTCCAGCTTTCACATGCATATGATACAACTGAAAATACCATGGCTTGGAACAGACACATTTTAGTCTTCAAGGTGACTTCCCTACTTTTGAATACTTTAAAGAGGTCCTTTGCAGCAGATTTTCCCAATGCAATGCATTGATCTGATTTTGATTTCTTGACTGCTGCTTCCATGGTCATTGATTGTGGACCCAAGTAAAATGATCCTTGACAAGCTCAGTCCTTTCTCCATTTATGATAATGTTGCTTACTGGTCCAGTCGTGACGGTTTTTGTTTTTTTAATGTTGAGGCGCAATCCATACTGAAAGATGTGGTCCTTGATCTTCATCAGTGTCTCCAGTCTTCTTCACTTTCAGCAAGTAAGGTGGTGTCATCTGCATAACACAGGTAGTCAATGAGTTGTCCTCCAATACTGATGCCTCGTTCTTCTTCATATAATGCAGCTTCTCTGATTATTTCCTTGGCATACAGATTAAAAAGGTATGATGAAAGGATACAACCCTGACACATGCCTTTCCTGACTTTAAACCATGCAGTGTTCCCTTGTTCTGAACACTGCCACTTGATCCATATACAGGAGTCCAATTAGGTATTCTGGAATTCCCATTCTCTTCAATGTTAGCCATAATTTAGCACGATTCACACAGTCAAATGGTTTTGCATAGTCAACAAAACACAAGTAAACCTCTTAGCATCAGGTAAGCAAGGTAACACCATCAGGTAAGGAGGGCAAAGATAGAGTGAGCAGCCCATACTTGTTTGTCAGAGGATGCTTGGGTGTTGCAGTGATACGGGAAGCTATGCCACTGGTATTTGGGTACCAGAAGGGTCAACAGTGGTAGATAAGTTTCAGCTGAGCTTCCAGACTAAGACAGACTAGGAAGAAGGAGCTGGCAGAATACTTCTGAAAGGAATCAGCCAGGGAAAATCTTATGAATAGCAGCCAAACAGAATACTACACAATGATAAAGAATAATGATGAGTCCTCAAAACATAACATGGATCTGAAAGGCATTAGCTGGAGTAAAATTGCTCAGTTCAAAAGGACAGATACTGTATGAGATGATTGTTGTAAGAACCCAAGAAACTTTAAACACAGACGAAAACATTCTCTGATGGTTACAAGGCAGTGGAGAGGGGCAGTATTCACTAACTAGGTGAAAGGAAGACAACACATACACAGGGAAAGTCAGTACAAGTGGACTAAACCAAGCTAAGAAGCTTCCTGAATACAGCCAAACATTTCAAGGGACAAAATAGCAAGGTAGAGGTCTGAGGACCGTAGTTTCAGAGGATATCTAGGTCAACTGACATAACAGTTTACTAAGGAAATGCTTTGCACCCCATTTTGGTGAGTGGCGTCTGTGGTCTCATAAGCTAGTGAAGGCATCACTTACAAGCACTAGAACGCATCACTTGATCCCAAACCACCCAGAGCCAAGGTGAATGAAGTACACCAAAGACACACAGAAAATATGCACCCAAGAAGCAAAAGGAGCCACATAAACCAGAGACTCATCAGTGTGAGACCAGAAGGCCCTGGACATAATACTTGGTCATGTAGAGGGTCGCCATGAGTCGGATCCGACTCGACGGCACTTGGCATGTAGAGGGTCAGTAAAAAAGAAGAACACCCTCGACACGACAGACTGGCACAGTGCTGCAATAATGGGCTCAGACATAGCAATGACTGTGGACATGGCACTGACTCTGCAGTACTTTGTTCTGTTGTACACAGGGCTGCTAAAGTTGAAACCAACTGACGGCAGCTAATGACCACCACCTAAATAACAGTTATTCCATTTTTAATTTAATCTAGAGATTTAATTGAATCTAGAGATTTGCTGTCATCTATTCTGACTCATAGTGACCATATAGAACAGAGTAGAACTGCCCCACAGAGTTTCCAAGGAGAGCCTGGTATATTCAAACCACTGACCGCTTGATTAGCAGTTGTAGCACTTAACCACTATGCCACAAGGGTTTCCAAGTTAATCTATCTTAAAACATTATACCTGTCCAAGACTAACAGCTATTTCGTGGTGAGAAGATTAAAAATCAGAAACCCTGACTCCCATTTTAGTGTTTGTGTTTTGTTTTTGTTTTTTTTCACCTTGACACCCTGTAAGAAACAATTGTTTTTTATTTGCTCAGCATCCCTTCTACTTCTGCTAACAACACCCCAGTTTTCCCTCAGGGCACCATGTCTGTCCTACTCTCAGTCCCAGCTTAGGCATCTAACTAAGGCAGGCCAGTCATCTCAGTGACTGGTTTCGGTTGGGAATATGACTTAATTTTGTCTAATTAGACTCACAGTACTTTTACTGGAAAGATGGGAAAGAAAGAATATCTTTTCACTGGGGTGACCTCGCCCAGAACTGCTAGTGTGGAGAATCCACCAGGAGTGGAGCCCCACAGAGCTAAATGATGGAGGATGACTTCCTGGAAGCATTTTGAGTACCAGAACTTGGACATGTGTGAAGTAAATCTGGCTTTTTCAGCTATACAAACCATTAAATTTCCTGTTCTGCTTAGATCAATTTCAGTTGAGTTTCTTCCACTTGCAGACAAAATAAAAATAAAAAAAAAATCCCACAAACATCTCTCTCTGAAAATTATTAAATACTTTATTCATTTAAAAATTCCTTGACTACTTACTGTGGCTAACTTCATCTGGCATTTACAGTACAAAAGAAAATGTTGGAGTTACTATCCATCTATCAAAGAGTCACTTTTAAAATTTCTTTGAAATGCAATGCAATGCAATGTGAGGAGTCCTACAGGTAGAAAAAGCTCTGGATGCTCGGGGATGGGAATGACTAAGTTAGCACTGAGATGAGGTGAGATCAAACAAAGAAGGGCATATACCTGGGCCCCACAGAGATCACAGGGTTTCCCCAAATGGGAAAGGAAGTGAAGTAAAGGCATTTTAAGTGGATACCAGCCACTTGTTCTGCAAATGAAAACCAGAAGAAGAGCTTAAGAGCTGATAAAGGTAAGCTTGCAATTTTCTCATTAATACAGCTGGCTAGGATAATTGTATTTTCATCCTAGAGGCACTATAAGGCACTGTATTGAGTCTTTGAAAGATTTTAAAGGAACAGTGGTATGGTTAGATTAGCATTTTAGAAAATTAATCCTAGTGGAGGGCAGATTAGATGTGTGATTACTAGACATGTGGCTTGCTCTGTTTAGGAGTCTATGTCCATGGTGGTTTTCCACATGAGGAATAATACAGACTTCATCAAAGATGAAAACGGACTTGATTTGTCATCTATTTAGCAAGAGACTGATAGACTCAATGCTGGTTACTCACAGTGGACGAGACGGGAGAAGAAGCAAAGATTTGTAGGTCAGGAGATGGGGTGCAAGAGAGAAGCAAGTTAGAAAAGGAAAACAACGAGTGTGTTTCAATTGGAGGTGTTAGAGATACGCCAAGGCTAAAAGGAAAAGACCAGCAATAAAAAAAAAAAAGAGGTCAGATATAAGAAGTAATTTCTACAACAACATACAGACAGACCTGGGTTAAGAATCCTCATCCCACCACATTGCAAGTGTGCGATCTGTCTGGGATTTATTTCCCTCACATGCAAAATAGAAATAACACCCACTTCTCAGGGTGGTTGAAAGAACATGGGGTTGATGCTAAATAAATGCTAGTTTCTTGACTCTTTGGAAAAAACAAAACCCACTGTTGTTGAGTCGATTCCAACTCATAGCAATCCTACAGGGAAAGGAGAACTGTCCCATAGAGTTTCCAAGCAGCACCTAACAGATTTGAACTGCTGACCTTTTGGTTAGCAGTCATAGCATTGAACCACTAAGCCACCAGGGTCATTTGACTCTTATTGCCAGAAATTTCACAGTCAGCCAACTTGGCCATAAGACAGAGAAAATGTCGAAGATACTTGGATACTCTTACTCCGCTATGTTAGGGTTACAGATTGCAGTGTTATAAGAACAACAACTACAGACCCTGACACTGAATCATGAAAACTAGGGCTTTTCATGTGAAGTCTTTACACTCCCATAAATACATCATATTTTTAACACAACAGCAGAAACTCCATTTATCCTGAAGGAAGAAAAGGTAAATCACTGTCATCTCTTTTCATATATGGGTAGAGAAAAACGCTGCCTTTATCAATAGTCCCCACTCTCCAGTGGTACATCAGTTGGAATTTCCATACTCCTATAAACAAAAATGTAAATGTAACTCTTGTGATTAGTTAATTTAATAAGTATTTTATTGAATATCTTCTGGGAGTATATACGTTAGGGAAGAAATACTAATGAATGATTGATCTTTTGAATTTTCATTATATGCTACATAATGTTTGATTGCACATTAAGAAACAAGTTCCAAACCTTGTTTTTTGCAGAATAGTAATCAATGTCGGTTTATGATGTTTAAGGGCTTTTTTGAAGTAACATGGAAATTTTTATCTGAAATCAGTGGGCTGCCTTGGTATTCCTTATTTTTCACTTTTTTTCTGACCAGTTGCTAAAATTGCTTGAAATGTCTTTATGACAAAGAATTCAGGCATGCAATAGATATTGACGTGTGCATTTTTCACTACCGTTTACTGATGTTTTAGGTCAATATGCTTCGAAGTTTACTTAACTAGTCAATATAATTTATTTCAGTTGAGATTTAAATTATTTTAAATTTCCAGAATTGTTCCTTTGTATGAATGGAAAACTATTGCAACAATAATGGATATGTAAAAAACTACTTTCTTTAGGAATTAGAAGTGACCTATATAATTATGTCTTTTTTCTTTTTCAAAATAGTAGAAGCGTACCTGAAAATGACCATGTGTCTTTCTCCCTTTCATCTCACATGCTCTTACATCGTTTAAAAAGCTATAATATCTAGAAAGCTGTACAAACAATTAAGCTAAATCATTTTGTGAGCAGTTCTATGAAATGCAAGAGTGACTTTTTTCTTAAAGTCCAAATGTGTAACTCAGCTTACATGAGCATATAAGCATATTTTGCTTAAATTACATTTCCATCTGACAATATTAATTTCATCAAGGAAGCTTAGTATAAAATTAATTATAGCTATCACTGATGCTATTTCATCTTCCCCTTCCATTGAAGCTTCAATGAGAATTCATCAACTGAAGGGCATGATTCACATTTTAACAACAATAATAAAGAAAATGACTAAAAATACTTCTTTCCCTCCTACTAGAATTCCGTGACTAAAGACTTGTCTCTTAATGTCATCTGAAATGTAACAATATATTTTTAGGTTCAGGGGAAACATTTCCAATTGGTATAATGAGACACATTTAGTCATATTCTCCTGCTGACACAGCACAGTTCAGTTTCATTGACTTTGGTGAATAACCTCCTTTGATTGTCTGAGAAACAAGTTCCAAGAAAGAATTTGAACAAGCATTCAAATGTCATAGTGCTGAACATGAAGACAAAGATGTCTGATTTTATTCACTCACCAATTCTGGAACAGTAAGATCTGTGAGAAAAATATCCTCCACCCTCAGAAGTATTTCCCTCAATTGAACTCCGTAACCCCTCCAGGTATTGGTGATCAATGAAATCAATAATATCATATAGCTCAGCCAACCAGCTAAGGTGACAGAATTTTTGGAGAAGAGAGTAATACTTTCTGAACTGTATACAGATACGCGTAATTGTGAGAGAATCAATTTCCATATCTTTACCTTCCTTTTGTACTTTTTCCTAAAGCTGACCTGCCTCTGAACCTGGTTCTCCTCTCTTACCTGTCTTTTTAGTTACTCTGCAGTATGGGGTTCCCACTTCTGGAATAAAAGGGTCACCTTGCATCCATCCTAAACTGAACAATGATGGAAAAACTTTCAGGGTCCCAAAAGGTATCAAAGAAAATTAAAAAGTTTTGAGTCTGAGTTTGACATGATTCTGATTAGGCTGGTGCTGAGTTGGAATCTATTCAACGGCAATGGGTTGGGTTTGGGTTGGGTACTGTTAGTGTATCTGAGACACATAAGAGCCCCGTAAGTCAGCAACCAACAACTAACAACAATAACACAGTGTGGGGCTAAGGCTTGGAGGGGAAGGTCAGGACTAGAAATGAGATTTGGGAGTGTCCCACACAGTCTTAAAAACGAGAAAAGTGAGACAGGAGGGGGTTGGCAGTCAAGTGAATTAAAGAAGGGCAGGAGTGAGCTTCAGATCACCTGTTTTCTTACCATAGTCTCTCTAAACCATTAAGCAACCTTGGACCAAACTTTCAGCAAGCCTCCATTTATACATAACGGTCGTTTCTGTATTTGGACTATTAATGGTCTTTGACGTCATTCAAATTTGAAAGGTCATGACGGTTTTATTCCTGCCTTTCATAACACTCATTGACTAAAAGCTTAAGTGTCACCTGTGCCCAGTTTTCTCTGGAATCCTGCAGCTTCACTGTTCTCATAAGAAGTTGCCAGTTTTGCTAAATCTACTTGGCTATTTTGAGTAAAAACCTTTCCTGAGAGTTAAAATGCTAAATCATAAGCACTTCCCTGCTTTTAAAAGTGACTCATTCTTCAACTGCAGACTTGAGGGGTTGATGCTTTTAATGTAATTTAATGATTTTCAAAATGCACTGTTTTATAGACATTCCTATTTCTCGGTGCAATTATATACCATGTGACTAGAAAGAAAGATCATTTGGCTTTTATTATTTCAAATTCCTCAAACAATCTATTTTGTTATCCTGAATTATTACTGTGGCCTTAAATGCTTTCCTTTTCCACCTTTCCCATTTCCTGTAATCATCCTTTGCTCTGGCTTCTTTTTTTCCACAAAATTAACTTCATCTCCACATGGATTTCTTCTAACATCTAGTATAACTTCATTCCTCTCCCAGTATTGCCTGCATTTTCACTTGCCTCCCTGAAAGACAGAGAAAAGGAGGGAAGAAAGTAGAAGAGAAGAGAGGGGAGAGAGAGGAGGAGGGGTCACTGACAGAGAACAATGACAATTCTGCATTCCTTCCCATCCTTGGGCCACTCAAACATCCTTTCCGCATTAGGTCCTTCAAATCAATTGCGCCTCGTTTAACCAAAGGCACTTGCTGATGACATGCAATCATACATGTATTTCTCTCTTTTGGTTACAGGGATCAGTTATGCCTTCCTGTGCATAGATGAGAACTAATGGAAAGGTAATAGTAAAAATGAATACTTTTAGCCTAAGCAAGTCAACATTTTACAGGGTCTAGAGCAGGCAGAAATCCTGTATATCAAAAATAAAGTTTTGCATGACTTTGCTAATAAATACTACAAAAACAGTTCTTACATTTTCAGTATTATTTTAGGACTATGGGGGCAGTGTAGCTGCAATACCTGAAATGCCACTGTTTACACATACAGCTGATATAAATATGGATTTAAGAAGCCTTCTGAAGTGACTTCCAGGCTGATTATTGGAAGTGACAATCTGAACTCAGTTTTTGACAAATAAATAAATAACTTTGGCCTTTGGATTTACATTGTATTTATATCTTTAAAATTAATTTTAATTATGGAATTTTAGATTTAGTGTTTAAACATATCATCCTTTCCCCAAGTGACAGTTTTTGAGAGTATTAAATGTATTCTAGATTTCCGTTGTTATTTTTAAATGAATCCTTTTTTTTCTTTACAGTAAGAATAGCACCATCTTAAACACTCCTGCTAACTCATTCTATTTGTTTCTCTTTGGGGATCAGAATTGATTTGTCTAGGAGCCAAGGACACTCGGCAGAGTTGACGAATTTTCAGTGACGCATACTGAAAAGCCACTCCAAACAAAATTAGGAAATATTCAGTTTATCTCTACTACTTTAGCAATATCCTAGCTTTGGATGTTCCTTCTCTTTTAAAGATGACTCTTCTTTCCCTTGCCAAGTGTCCTCTGACTGCATGTTCACTGCCTATTGTAACTGTGTGGGAGAATATTTGAGACTAATTTGAATTAGAGTGTAATTGACTGCATTCATGGAGGGGGTGTTGGGGCAGGGGCTTTTCCAGTTGAACTGAAAGTAAATCTTTAAGCTAAAAGATTGAATCTCCTACACGAGAATTTCAGGTGTACAGGCAGAAAATGATGTTTTGGTGTGAAGAATTTTCCTATTTTTAAAATCAGCCTATATTTTCTAGGCCATTTCCCTAGGGAGCAGCCTATTGCACCCTACACGGTATATTGCTACTTTTCCTGGGAGAAGATGTCAACCTGTACACCTTGTCTCTCTGATAAAATTACTGATGTTTGCCATCACTTTGGAGATTTTGAATCAATAAACTAGTCAGCAGGCTTTATTTTCTTCTATTCACTTATCGATTTAGTCTGTTTTTTATTTGTTTTACTTACTGCCTACTGTGTGCCAGGAACAATACAAAGTGCTAGGAATATACCTGGAAACAAGAAGCAGTCCCTGGCCTTAAAGAAAACAAAGCTAATGTGGAAGACTAAGATGGTGAGTAGCTAAATTATAGAACAATAAGATAACAGCTTTGTAGGAGGGATGGCAGTGTTTTTTGGAAGCATAGTACAGAACACCTACCCAGCCAAGGAGACTTCCTGGAGGAGGTGATGGCTCCACTGAGCCCTGAAAGAACTGTAAAAGCTAGCCAGCTCAAAATAAGAAGAAGAGTACGCTAAGCAGAGTGGTGAGCAAACGGTCAGAGTTGAGGACAGGGAAGAAGGAAGCTCAGATGGAAATCAAGGTCCAAGTCTTGTAGGCCTTTATAAGCCACATTCAAGAATTTAAACTTAACCCTGAGGCCATAAGAAACAAATGAAGAATTTCAACAAAAGTATGACAGGGCAAATTTATGTTCTAGAATAGTCACCTTAGCAGTAGTGTGAAGAAAGGCAATGCAGCAACGCAGGTCAGAAGTACTGCAGGCCTGAATGTAGGAAGAAAGACTGATGTGGAGATCAGATGAACAAACGATCACAGCACTATCAAGGCAGTAAGAGCCACAGGACTTGGAAACAACAGTGACCCAGATGTGAATGGTGTGTCATGCTTTGAGATGAGAACACAGGGGGAGTAAATAGTTTTAAGAGGGATAATCATCAATTAGTTTGGCTTCTGCTGTGTTTGGGATCTGTAAAGAAAGGCTGCTGCATACTGCTGCATGGGATGTGGATGGCCAACTTCAGAGACGCTGCTCATATAGACTACAGTGAGGATGGCCTCCTGCGGAGGAGCACTGCCCAAACCATTAAGATGTATGTACGACGGCCCTGGCTAAGCTCAGACAAAGATTTTGGATATGAAACTTCAACTCATCAGCATGTAGATGGTAACTGAAATTTAAGAGCAGATTAACTCTCCCAACCTTAAAGAGATGGTGCAGATTAGGAGGCTGAAGAACCAAAAGAAACCCTGGTGTTTACCAAATGGGCAGGAAAAACCCAACAAAGATACTAAGAAAGGGGACCCATAAGAATGGAAGAACATCAAGGAGAGAGGCGTCGCTAACACCAAGTGAAGAGGTATCTGCAGTTCAGGTAAACTGCTACCAGGTGGAGTGTGGTTGTTGAGTTAGAGTCTCTTCTGAGAATTAGCTGAATTCCTATAAATGTATTAAGCTTGAAAACAAAGATCAGTGCACATACAGGTCATTTAAAGAGCTGAGGTAGTGGAGTGGTTAAGTGCCTGGCTGTGGCACTCTGGAGGGAAACGAAATTCTGTGGTATAAAGTAGTAAAGAGAACATCGGTGCAGAAAAAGGAAACTAAGTTCTAGTTTTACCTTGCTACTCTCTAGCAGGAAGACCTCTCACTCATCTGTCAGTTTGTCATACTGTGGTGGCTTGTGTGCTGCTGTGATAGCAGGAGCTATGCCACCACTACTTCAAGCATCAACAAGGTCAACCCTAGTAGGCAGTTTCAGCGGAGCATCCAAATTAAAACAGACTAGGAAGAAGGACGTGGCATCCTACTTCTGAAAAAAATTGCCAGTGGAAACCTTACGAATAGCAGCAGAACACTGCATAATATAGCGCTAAAGATAAATTCCTCAGGCAGTGTCATGAATTGAATTGTGCCCACCCCCACTCAAATATGTGTCAGTTTGGCCAGGTCCTGATGTCCAGCAGTGTATCATTGTCTGTTATGTTGTCTTCACTTGTCTCTGCCAAGAAATCTGGAAGACATATTTCTGGTCAACAGAGTGGAAGAGATCCGTATTTGTGCCCTTCCCAAAAATGGTGATCCAACAGAATCTGGAGATTATCAAATGATGACATTAATATCACATGAAAGTAAAATTTTGCTAAAGATAATTTAAAAGAGGTTGCAGCAATACATTGACAGGGAACTGCCAGAGATTCAAGCTGGATTCAGAAGAGGATGTGGAAAGTGGAATATTATTGTTGATGTCAGATGATCTTGGATAAAAGCAGACAATACCAGAAGGATGTTTACCTGTGTTACATTGACTGTGCAAAGGCATTTGACTGTATAGATTATAATAAATTATGGATAACATTGTGAGGAATGGAAATTCTAGAACATTTCACTATGCTTATGAGAAACCTGTACATAGATCAAGAGGCAGTTGTTCAAATAGACAAGAGAATACTACCTGGTTTAAAATCAGGAAAGGTGTGCATCAGGGCTGTGCTCTTTCACCATGTGTATTCAGTCTGCGTGCTGAGCTAATAATCCAAGAAATTTTGCTATATGAAGAAGAACACAGCATCAGGATTGGAGGAAGTCTCATTAACAACCTGTTACGTGCAGGTACAACCTTGCTTGTTGAAAGCAAAAAGGACTTGAAGCACTTATTGATGAAAATTAAAGACCAGAGCTTTCAGTATGGATAACATCTCAACATAAAATAAACAAATATCCTCACAAGTGGACCAATAGGCAGCATCATGCTAAGTGGAGAGAAGACTGAAGTTGTCAAGGAATTCATTTTATTTGAATTCACAATAAATCACCACAAAAGTAGCAGTTAAGAAATTAAATGACATATTGCATCAAGCAAGTTTGTTGCAAAAGACCTCTTTCAAGTGTTCAAAAGCAAAGATGTCACTTTAAGGACTAAGGTAGACCTGACCAAAGCCATGGTATTTTCAGTCTCATGTGAGTCAAGATCATCTCATATACATGCCAAAACTGGACAGTGAATAAGGAAGACTGAAGAAGAATTGTTGCCTTTGAATTATGTTGCTGGCAAATAATACTGAACATGCCATGGACTGCCAGAATAAAAAACAAATCTGTTTTGGAAGAAGCACAACCAGAATGCTCCTTAGAAGCCAGCATAGTGACTTCATCTCCCATACTGTGGACATGTTATCAGGAGGGACTAGTCCCTGGAGAATGACATCACACTTGGTAAAGTAGCGGGTCAGCAAAGGAGACAAACACCCCCAGAGAAAGGGATCAACGTAGTGGCTTCAGTGATGTTCTCAATCAAACTCATGTTTGTGAAGATGGCACAGGACTGGGCAGTGTTTCCTTATGCTGCACATAGAGACACTATGAATCATAACCAACTCCATGGCACCTAATAATGATAAGCTGATGTTAAGAAGACCTTCGACAGTTCTATAACTTTTTAGTACTTGCAGGCCTAACACTCTAGTAGGTTAAATGTTATTTCAAACTAAAAATCATAGCAATATGATGAGTGATATGTTAAATGTTCATACTGCTGTGGAAGCTCAGAGAAAAACCTGTCTTTGAGTCTTCATGGAGGAGGAGATCCCTGAGTTAAGTTTAAAGTGTGAGTAGGAGTCTTCAAAATATCTTTCGGAAAGGGAATCTTAAGCAGAAGAAATATCATAGGCAAAGGCCTGAAGATCTATGAAAGCATTGAGCTTTCACTTCAATATAACTAAAACCCAAGTGCACAGGGCTAAGAAGGTATTGCAGCTGGAAAAGCGACATGGATTAGAGAGGGTATTACAGACTTTCATATTATAGGAACACATTTGAATCTTACTTAGTTACAAACACATAGAAAACGCTGTCACGCAGTTTTAACTACATTCAAATACTAAGCTATTTAATCTTCACAATATCACTGTGTTCTAAATGCTACTACCATTTCATTTCCCATTTTACAGATGAAGAAATTGAGATACAGAGATGTTAAGTCACTCTACAGGACTTCACCCACGTGTAGCTGTAAGCCTGTGAAGTGGTGGACATGCCGTTCCAGCCAATGTAGTAGCTCTTGAGTTCCTGCTCTTGACCACACCTTATGCTGTAGGAAGGGTGAGTCAACTACAGGATTTTCAGCTGATGAGTAACAACATGAAATCTGCTTTTCAGAAAGGTCTTCTGGCAGAAGTGAAAAGGCTGGGCTGAAGGAGGTGACACTGGAAGAAGGGGTGCTGTTGCAGTATTTCTGATGCAAGACAACACGTGCTCAGTCTAAGCAGTGGAAATTTTAGAAAAGGGAAAGATTTAAGAAATACTTAGCAAGCATCTTTTTGGTGACCAGTTTAATGTCAGAATGACATACCCATTGCCATCACATTGACTGAGACTCATAGTGATCCTGTAGAACTGCCCCGGAGGGTTTCCAAGGCTGTAAATCTTTATGTCTCCCTTGACCTAATAGGTCCAAACTCTTGATCGTCTGATTAGCAGCCAAGTAATTACCCATTGTGCTACCAGTACTCCTACCCATCCACAGAGATTATAGCCTTGGAAACCTATAGGACAGTTCTACTATTTCCAATTGGGTTGCTAAGAGTTGGAATCAACTCAGTGACCATGGGTTTGGTTTTGGGGTTTCAAATCTTTACAGAAGTTAACTCCCACAACTTTCTCCTGCAGAGTGACTGGTGAGTTTGAACCTAGCAAGGTTAGTAACCTAGTGTTTAACCACTGCACTACCAGAGTTCCTTTAGATTTGGGACAGAGAGCCCAATTTTGAACATGCTGAGTTAAGAATATAATGTTTATTGTTACTAGATGCTGCCGATTTGATTCTGACTCATAACAAATCTATGTACAACAGAACAAAACAATGCCTGATCCTGTGCCGTCCGCACAATGGTTGCTATGCTTGGGCCACTGCATCAATCCATCACTTTGAGAGTCTGCCTCTCTTTCGCCAACCTTTGACTTTACTAAGCATGATGTACTTCTCCGGAGACTGGTGCCTCCTGATAACATGTCTAAAGTACAGGAGGAAAAGTCTTGCCGTGCTTGCTTCTGAAGCACATTCTGGCTGTACTTATTCCAAGATAGATCTGTCTTTCCTTCTGGTAGTTCATGGCATATTCAATATTCTTTGCCAACACAGTAATTCAAAACCACTAATTCTTCTTTAGTCTTCCTTGTTTATTATTTACTTTTGGCATGTATATTAGATGACTGAAAATACCATGGCTCAGGTCAGGTATACCTTAGTCCTCAAAGCAACATCTTTCCTTTAAACACTTGAAGGAGCTCTTTTGCAATGGATTTGCCCAAAGCAATATGTCATTTGATTTTCTGAGTGCTGCTTCCAATAGGCATTGGTGGTGGATCCAAATAAAATGAAGTCCTTGACAACAACAATCTTCTCTGTTTATCATGATGTTGTTTATTGATTTAGCTGAGAAGATTTTTGTTTTCTTTATACTGAAGTGTAATCCATATTGAAGGCTGTAGTCTTTGATTTCTATCTTAATAAGTTCTTCAAGTCCCCTTTGCTTTCAGCAAGCAAAGTTGTGTCATCTGCATATCACAAGTTGCTGATGAGTCTCCAAACTTGTGCCTCATTCTACTTCATATAGTCCAGTTTGGGAATACAATAGATTATTGGAAATATGGGGTCTGGAACTCAGAAGAAAAGTATGGACACAAATTTGGGAATATTTTAGTGGATGGTGGTTAAAGCAATCAGAGTAAATAGGTTCATCAGGAGAGAATGGGTAAAAAGAAAAGAAAGTTAAGATCAGAATCTTAAATTGTCAAACAACAAGAAGAAATAGAGGTAAAGGGTCTGAAACTTAGGAAGAAGGCCAAGTGATGGTGGTATCACTTTTTCCTTATTTAATTTGTTCCTTTGTTTCCAAGAGATTATTTAGAGTTTTGTGTTATAAAAAAGGTATAAATTAAGTGTTGCATGACATGTCTGTAATTAGCCTTATAAGCTCTTTGAAGGCAAGAATCGCATCCAACTCATTTCTCTATCATCATGCCTAGAATAAAACAACCTCTCAGTAAATATTTGGTACACAATTTAATAAATTGTCTTTATTTGACAACGTGGATGCTCTAAAGGACATCAGTTTCCCTTCTCTTATGTTCAGAGAACTCTTCGGCAAAAAATAAATAAATGGATAATTTTCCAAAACAGAAGACCAATAGTAGCATTTTAACATACTTAACAGTAAAATGTCCCCAAGGAGCTCATTAACTGTGGGTAGAAGTTCTAGATCACCCCTCTGAAAAGATAATAATGCTTCTCACTGCCCTTTGTTATGCAAAATTCAGACAGTAAGTATTGAGAAAAATATGTGAGGCAAACTTGATTTCAAACCACACGTCTAAAAGGCCTAGCCGTCTGACCTTGTCAAGTCACTTAATCTTTGAAAGTCTCAGATTCTTCATCTGCAAAATGGTGTTTATGATATTACATGCAGCATAAGGCTACTGGACAGTGATGTATGAGGTCTGACAATCAAGTCTGCGAACTTATTTGATCTGACTACATATCTCATTGCTGAATATCAGTGCGTCACCTTTGAAGTATTCCCCTTGCAAAGCTATGCACAGATGCCAATACCTAGTCCACCCTTTAAGGCCATTGCACGTGGTAGCACAGTGGCAACTTCATAGTTGTCTGTCAGGGAGTTTTTAGCCAGTAAATAAATAACTGTACTAGAAAATCCTCCCTACTCACCTGATCTGGCACCCAGTGACTTTTGTTTTCACCCAAAGATAAAGGAAATATTAAAAGGAAGACATTATGGTGACATTCAGGACATCAAGGGTCATAGGAGGACAGCTCTGACAGGCATTCCAGAAAAAGAGTTCCAAAATTGCTTTGGAGGGTGGCCTAGGTGCTGGTGTCAGTGCATAGCTTCCCAAGGGGAGTATTCTGAAGGTGACCATAGTGACATTCAGCCACGAGGTATGTAGCACTTTTTCTAGGATGAGTTTGCGAACTTGATTGTCAGTCCTCTGACAAATGAGTGCCTGGAGTAGCTGCTATCCGTAAAGCAGATGCTCAGTACTGTCAGATCCCTTCTCCTCTGGGACAGTATTACACCTATGACAACTATTTTCGCTGAAGGAGTCTGCATTAATGAGAAACGCTCCCCAAAAGTTAAATGCTTCTTCTGAGGCTGTGGACCTGCAACGTCATCAAGGGCCACCAGGTGGTGGTGGTGCCTTTGAGGGGACCCTAGGTCGGAGGTTCTTTCATCAGGGTGAAAAACTAACTTCTCAGGGCTAAGAAACGGAGTTCTGTTTCCAGCCTGCTTCTTTCCATACCCTTACGAAAACAATCTCAGCAGATTAAATCTGAGCCGCCTCCGCCCTTGCATTTTAACAATAATAAGTATCTAGATATCATTTGAAATGAGACTTAATTAAAATGAACAATTTAGTCAATATCACATAAATTTCCGATTCTTTTAAACTGTTTTTAATTATTCCTTAACTTAATCTAACCTTCGTTTTAATTCCCTCACGTTAATTGTGGTCACTCGTGTGTTGGCAGAAGGCTAACCGGTTGCCTCTGGACTGTGCTTAACCTTAGAATTTGGCAAAGCATGCTTGGAAAGAGCCCTCAAGTCCTTTTCACCTGCTGGGCGATTAAGTCCCCCAATTAAAAGGCTTAGGCAAGCCACTCCAGCTAGTACTTACAAGGAAATCTTGGCCCCTAGCTGCCATTTCAGAGCTTGGCCCTCTTCCTGCTGTCTGTCCACACTGAAATAAGAAAACACTAGCTGGCCTCCTCAAACCTCCTGAATCCTGATTTCTCATCAGAATGGTTGCCAGAGTTACCCTGGCTTCTGCTCCGGAGCCCTGAGGCTCTGTGTTCACTATGGCAACGAGGTGATTCCGCCTGTTCCCCAGTGCTCAGGCAGGTCAGGTTTTGGCTGTTTAGGGATCTGCCGTTTGGGGCATTTTTTGTGTGTGCCTATTTAAGTCTTCTGGTTAATACAAAAGCTAAGCACGTTCTTCTCTAGCTTTTCAACGATTTTGAAAGCTACCAATTAAGAATTTATTTTTCTTTTTTTATTTATTTTTTAAAGGCATCATTGTTCTGTTTCTAGGCAGCGTTGTAGATCCTCAAGGCACCCACGGAGAAGAAAACAAGGAGGCTTGCTTTTTCGCACGTGTTTATCAAATCGTAAACCCTGGAGGCTTAGTGGTTAAGTGTTACAGCTGCTAGCCTTAACGTCAGCAGTTCGAATCCGCCAGAGGCTCCTTGGAAACTGCATGGGGCAGTTCTACTCGTCCTGTGGGGTCTCTATGAAAATGGACTCAATGGCAGTGGGTTTGGTTTGATTTTATCAAGTCATTATTAAGCCCTTATGGCTGTGCTTTAAGGAACAGCCATGAACCAGACAGACTGGGTCTGTTTACTCATGAATTTGTTTGAAAGACAGGCAACTCAGTATTTCTTGTAGTTGATGCAAACAAAGGAACCCTGGTAGGGCAGTGGTTTTCAGGTCTTGGCTACTTAACTGCAAGGACTGTGAGAGAAAAACTTAGCATCTCGGGGAAAAATCCTGTAGGGCAGATCTACTTTGTCACAGGAGATGTCTACGAGGATAAGAGGCAAAGATGGTGCTCTAAGACTGTTTCCAGGGAGCAGCTGAAAAAGGCTATGCCTCTTCCCTTAAAGAAGCCGGTACCAGCACCCCAGGCTCCTCCCACTGAGCCCCAATTAGATTGAAGGATTAGCCTTAGAACTCACGGGGCTGAGTAATATTATCACGCACACTTCCCAAGGCAACCTCAGAAGCACCTCTAAAGCGGCAGTGCCTCTGTTCACACAGCATCTGGAGATTTCCCAACTCCCCTTCGTGCTCTCCAGCTCCTAGTCCGCTTCCCTACACGCTAGTAACTGCAAACTGTGGAAATCCCATTTGCCAGCAGGCCTGTCCCTATCTTCTGTTTGTTCTCTGCCTTTCTTTCCCTCCTACCTTTCCCTAAATGGTTCCTTGGCAAGTGATAGGTAATACAGAAGGGTGGACTTGTAGCAATAGAAAAAAATAACAGGATATCTGACACTGTTCGCATCAGATTTAGCAATCCCCACCTTCTAAGAAGGCATTAACTGTTATATGGAAATGGACCCTCTTGTTCCAGTTTAGTAGATGTCTACCTTTCAACAGACTGATCTGACACTTCCCAACAAAACAAAACTGTCCTGAACTTTTGACCAAGTTATTCTACTTCTAGAGCATTTCCATGTCCATAAGAACATCGACTGCAGTACTATTTAGTATAACAAAACATATATAGTACATATATATTAGTATATATATTTATAACAAAAATAAATAGACAATCCAAATGTCCATCAATTGGAGAGTGGTTAAATATTGTTCATCCATGCAAAGGAAGGCTATACAGCATAAGTGTAGAACAATGTAAGCAATGTCCAGAAGTCTATGATGTAGAAGGCAAAAGCATCAAGTCTCAAGATAGTATATTTTGAGTAATCTCATTCTATTGAAAAACAAATTGTTCATCTATGTGTTTTGTATATGCATTTTGAAAAGTCTGGAAGGCTATGCAAAGGACAAAAGAGGTTACATACCTCTAGGAAATAGAATTTGGGAAAATTCTTTCTACGAAATATTTTCTTCCAGTTTGGCTATTTCATATAGTGAATATGTATTACTTATTAAGGAGGGGGGAAAAAACCTTTTCAAAAGTTCTGGCTCCCACTGAACAGGACAGTAATAGTAGCTTCATCTTATTCTTAATATCTTTGTTTTATTATAGTTCATACTCTGATTTAAAGCAGCCCCTTCCTTTTCAGAGCCCCTTTTTACCCCTGTACTGGGCATTCTGCATGAAACAAATGTCTAAAGATTATGAAGAAGGAAAAATAGAAAAGGAGGCACAGGAAGAGATAGGGAATGTGAAAAAAAAATTGAAGTGTCAAAATAAAAAGCAGCCATCAATACAAAATTGATTTGGATTGTATACTTCCACTTAGCTCACAAAAAAAAAGCAGCCATCAAAATCATATTTGTGGAGAATTTATAACAAGGTGAAATGTGTATAACAAATAATGGATATATGGACACCAATGTCCACAAAAGCAAAAAGATGGAATCAACCTAGGTGCCCACCAACAGATGAATGGATCACCAAACTGTGATATAGTCATACAATGGAATGCTATGCAATGATAAAGAGCAACAGTGATCTTGATGACATGGAGAAATACAGAAGACATTATGCTCATAAAATGTCATTTGCAAAAAGACAAGTATTACATGAGATGACTATTATAAGGACTCAATTAAAGGTTTAAACTCAGAAGAAAACTGTCTTTTATGGTTACAAAGGTGGAGAGGAAGGGAGGCAGACAGGTCTTCACTGATTACATAGTAGATAGGAATTGGGTTAGACGAAGGAAGTGACAGCATGCAGTAGAAGGTAGGTCAGCACAGCTGGGCTAAACCAAAAGCTAAGAAGTTTCCTAAATACAGCCCAGCACTACGTAGGCAGAGTAGCAGGGGCAGGAGTCTGCAGACCGTGGTTTCAGGGGACATCTAAGTCAACTGGCATAACAAATTTCTTTTAAGAAAATGTTCTTCATCCAGTTTTGGTGAGCGGTATCTAGGGTCTTAAAAGCTAGTAAGATGTCATCTAAGTAGCATCAATTGGTCCCAACCCATCTGGAGCAGAGGAGAAAGAAAACATCAAAGACATAAGGAAAAGATAAGCCCAAGAGACAGAAAGAGCCATATAATCCTAAGCATACATCAGCATGAAACCAGAAGAACTAGATGGTGCCCAGCCACTACCAAGGACTGTCCTGACAGGGAATACAACATACAGTCCCTGACACAGTGGGAAAAAATTGGGTATGCAGAAATAGGACTCTATTAAAAGATCAACTTGATAGTCTGAGAGTCCGAAAGTTCCCTGGAAGATATGACCCTGAGATTTTCTGTTGGTCCAGAACAGAAACCATTCCTGAAGTCAACTCTTCAGATCAAAATTAGAGTGGACTATGGGGCATAAAATGATATTGGCAACAAGTGTGTTTCTTGGCTTAAGTATATATATCAGGCTAACTTGGCAGCTCCTGACCAGGGGCAAGATGAGATGGTAGAAGCAGACAAGAGCTGATTGAATAGACACATGAAATACAGGGTGCAAAGGAGGAGTGTGCTGTCATAGGGTGGGGAGGGTGGCTCAAGTTACATAGTTCTGCAAGATTTTGTATGTCAGGTTGGCTTGGATTGTAAACTTTCACTTAAAGAACAATAAATATTTTGAAGACAAATAAATAAGTAATACTGAACTCAAAGGTATACAATCAGTATCATAATGCCTAGGAGAATAAAGTGAATTGTATCCTGCAGCTTCCAACCCATGCTAAAAGGGGAAAGGGGAGGGAAGGAAAATTTATCAAGAAAAGAAAAATACTGAGGGAAAATAAACAAAAAATATTAATAATGATTGCCTCTGGATGGTGAAAATGTAGAAAAATTTTCATTTCCTCATACTGTGACTTTAAAAAATGAACTGATTGTGTTCATTATAGAAGGATCATGTTTTGTTTAGTATGTGTCTATCACTGGGAAACCTGGTTGTGTAGTGGTTAAGAGCTATGGATGCCAATGTAAAGACTGGCAGTCTGAATCCACCAGGTGCTCCTTTGAAACCGTATGGGACAGTTTCATCCCTTCCTGTACGGTTGCTATGAGTCAGAATAGATTTGATGCCAGCGGGTTTGGGTTTGGGCTTTTTTTTTCATTATTCAACATTTGACTCTCCCCAAATACCACAAGTACAGATCACAGCACAGGGTATAAATGTCTCTAGTCCTAATCTCATTCCTAAATCTTGATTCTGAGAAGCCCACTAAGTTTTGATCCTGTCCTTTTCTCTACAGTAATTGAAGTTTTCCCATTATTTTCATTAGGAATAAAATGCTGGGAAGTAAATTTGAACGGGTTGTTTGGTCTTTGGTACCGGGAAAAGCTGTATCATATTCTTTAAAAGCATTCAAAATCACAGTCTAAGGACCCAGAAAACATCATAGAGGACTTTATTGCTTAAATTTGATTCATTTAAAGTTAGAAATGTTATGGATTGGATTGTGTCCCCTCGAAAAGACATGTTGTAAATCCAAACCTCAATGCCTGTGGTTATAACGTCATTTGGGAATGGGTTGTCTTTATTGCTTTAATGTTAGTGCAGCGTGTATTTTGAGTCGATCCCATTTAAGCTATAATGATTAACAAGCAAAAGAAAGGAGATGGGGTAAAATCAGTGTTAAGTGTCTAAGGTCTTAAAAGCTAGCTAGCAGCAATCTAAAATGCATCAACTGGTTCCAATTCACTTGGAGCAAAGGAGAATGAAGAAAAGCAAAGACATAAGGAAAATATGAGGCCAAGAGGCAACAGGTCCACATAAATCATGGACTCCATCAGGCTGAGACCAGAACTAGATGGCGCCTGTGACTGCCCTGACAGGGAACACAGCAGAGAGTCCTGGATGAAGCAGGAGCAAAGTCCAGAGCATAACTCAGTCATATTAAAAAAAAAAAAAAATGTCAGACTTAGTGGTCTGACAGAAACTAGAGGAAACCTCAGAGCTACGGCTTCCAGGTGCTCTTGTCAATTCACAACTAAAACCAATTTTGAGGCCCATTCTTCAGAAAAACATTAGACTGGACTATAAAACATAAAATAATACTTGTGAGGGGTGTTGCTTCTGAGTTCTAGCAGATACATGAGACCAAATAGGTGGCTTTGGGATGGGAAGGCAGGGACGAACAAGAACTGACCGAAGGGACACATGAAACCCGGGGTAGAAGAGGGGAGTATGCCATCACACTGTAGGAACTGCAACCAGTGTCACATAACAGTACATGTAGAAACTTTGGGAACCCTGGGAGGGTGGTGGTTAAGTGCTGTGGCTGCCAACCCAAAGTTCAAATATAACAGGAGCTTCTTGGAAACTCTCTAGAGCAGTTCTACTCTGCCTATAAGGTCTCTCTGAGTTGGAACCAACTTGACAGCAGTGGGTTTGGTTTTGATTTGGTATAAATTTGTATATGAGCAATTAATTTGAGCTGTAAACTTTCACCTAAAGCACAACAAATCAACAAATACGTAAGTAGATAGGTAGATTATGAGAGAAAGAGTCCCAAAAACCCATTGCCATCGAGTTGGGCCCAACTCCCAGTGAGTCTAGAGGTCAGAGTAGAACTGTTCCATAGAGTTTCTGAGGAGTGCCTGGCAGATTTGAACTGCCAACCTTTTGGTTACAAGATGTAGCACTTAATCCACTACACCACCAGGGGTCCCAGGTAGACAGCTAGATAGATAAACAAAGCGAATGCAGTAGCATTAAAAAAGACGCCAAGACACATGGAGATCTCCAAGGCACCAGGAAGCAGAAGCTGAAGAGACAACGGTCTCCCTCCAGAGCCAAGAGAAAAAGGCTTTCCTATCACTCTCAATTCGAACTTCTAGCCTCCTAAACTGTGAGAAAATAAATTTCCGTTTGTTAGTCATCCGCTTGTGGCATTTCTTTTATAGCAGCACTAGACAACTCACACAGAAAACTATGGGAATTTAAGTGAATTGATCTCAGTCCCGCAAATCCCTTGCCCTAGACTTACTGAATTTCTTTTGGTCAGAGGGCACTCAAACCCTCTGTTTTCTGGTGAGAATTTGTTGGCTGACTTTTCTTGGTTTGGTTTGTTTGCTAACAATTACCAGCTGTGCAAGCTCCTGCTGTAATTTCTTGTAACATTTTTAAAAGAATAGGACCTCAAATGCAAAGTTTAACAGTCAAGTTTCAAGTTCCTTGTAAAATGGAAAATTTTCAGTACTGAGGGGTATCAAGGAAGATCCGAGTTTCTCAGAGACTCCCTTCAACCACCTAAGCCTAAAAACATGTCGTTCCATCTCCGTCAGTCAGCTTTCTCTGAAACTGTCACAGACCCAAGCAGAGATGTTACTTGTTTCCTAACTTTGTGATCTTTTGATCTTTTTTTATTATGACTGAGTGAAAATGTACATTCCCAGCTAAATCTACATGCTTGTTTCCTAACTTTATAACATACATGAATAAAACGAGGGGCTGTCCTAGGTGACTATTACTGAAAGCTTATTAGAAAAGGACTTCCAATACTTAATCATATCCTTTAACACCCACCCATTACATTTTGTAAATAATCACCTCTGCCTGTACAATAGATCTGAGGCTCTCTGGATATGGTTCTGCTGATGCTTCTTTATCTAGGAAGCACTAGTTTCTTTATTTGACTTTCATATTTTATTATCAGAGTCCTAAGTATTGTCATTACTGTGCTTGTCTTACTTTGCTTTTTTACTTTCTGTAATCCAAAGGAATTAGAAAGAAATATTTATATTGATTATGAGCCAAGAAAGGAGGCCTGATGGTACAGTGGTTGAAACACTTGGCCACTAACCAGAAGAAGGTCAGTGGCTCGAATAAACCCAACACTCCGTAGTAGAAAGATTTGACAGTCTGCTTCCAAAAAGATTTACAGCCTTGGAAACCCTACTTTATCCCACAGAGTTGCTAGGAGTCAGAATCAACTCCAAGACAGTGGGTGGGTTTGGTATGAGCCAAGAGCTTTATATAAATACAGTGTGCTTAATTTTCACTTAATTTTCATGACAATCTGGCAATTTTACCTATATGAGGAAACTGAAGCTCAAGAAATAAATGTAACTTGTCCAAGACAAGGCCGTTGTTGATGCTGTTGGCACATGCTGTCAAGATAGTTTCTACTCTTAGTGACCCTGTGTGCAACACATTGAAACACTGTCTGGTCCTGCGGCATCCTTGGAACTGCTGTGATGTTTGAGGCCATGGTTGCAGTCACGTGTTAGTCCGCCTTGTTGAGGGTCTTTCTCTTTTTCACTGATCCTCTCTACTTTACCAAGCATGATATCCTTCTCCAGGGACTGGTCCCCTCTGATAACACATACAAAGTATTTAAGGCAACGTCTCTCATCCTTGCTTCTAAGGAGCTTTCTGTCTATACTTCTTCCAAGGTAGATTTGTTTGTTCTTCTAGAAGTCCATGGTATATTCAGTGTCCTTTATTAGCACCATAATTCAAACAGATCAATTCTTCTTCCCTCTTTCTTACTCGTTGTCCAGATTTTTACAATGAGGCAACTGAAAACACCGTGGCTTGGGTCAGGCATATCTTAGTCCTTACAGTGACATCTTTGCTTTTGAACTCTTAAAAGACGTGTTCTGCAACAGATTTGCCCAGTGCAGTATGCCATTTGATTTCTTGACTGCTGCTTCCATGTGGACTGATTGTGAATCCAAGTAAAATGAAATCCTTGGCAACTTCTGTACTACTTTTAAACTGTAGAGTCATGTCAACTCTATTTCCTAAGGTCACCTCCCAGCTCTAATGTCAAAGGAGTTTCCCTGGAGTGTGGCTTGCACCACCTTTTATCCTTTCATTTTACAAGAGATAGGAGAAAGGAAAGCAAGCAGAGAGCTGGGAACATCATACCCTCAAGAAAGCAGCACAGCACATCCTTCAGACCTTGGGTTCCTGTGTCAAAATGCTCCCTGCTCAAAGGCTGATGCAACACAAGGACATTTCTCCAGAGTCAACTAAGGGGGAAAGCCTTCCCCAGGAGCGGATAATCAGAATTCAGACTTACAGCCTATGGGACTGTGTAAGAATAAGCTTTTCTCTTTTAAAGCTATCTGCTCATGGCATTTTTGTTAAAGTAGCACTAGCTGACTAAACCCTGTTGGAAACCTGGGTGGTGTTGTGGTTAAGTGCTCCTGGTGCTAACCAAAACGCTGGCAGTTCAGCTCCGCCAGGTGCTCCTTGGAAACTCTATGGGACAGTTCTACTCTGACCTATAGCGTTGCTGTGAGTCAGAATCGACTTGATGGCAGTGAATTTTCTAGGGTTTTTTGGCTAACTAAAACACTACTTGTCTAGAGAAAAAAAAGAAAGAACAAAACCAAAGACTCAAAGAATAAACTGGCTGTCAGAGAAAGAGTACACAAACCATAGCTTGACTACCTCGAAAGCCGAAGAAAGAGATGATGCCCAGCTACCACTAGAAAACATTCTAGTTTGGGCCACAAAGAATGGGAAAAAAAATGTGGAACAGAACCTCGCATTCTTAACAAGAACACAAAGACAGACCCACTAGACTGGTCGAGACTGGAAGACTCCCCGAGGCTACTGCCCTGAGATATTTTTCAGGCATGAAACAGAGACTAACTTGTGAGTTCACCCTGTAGCTAAATAACAAACTGGCTCAAAAAAAAAAAAAAATTGGTATCACCCTAAGTACTGCACTCCCTTTAAAAATCAACTTAAGCCAAACCTCTTGCTGTCAAGTCGATTCCAACTCATATCAACCTACATGAGAATAAATGGTAAACAATTACTTTAAAACAAGACGAGAATGTAATCTAATGATATTAGATGAATGGAAACAGAACAACCAGAACAAAAAATAATGAATGTTCATGCATTATAAAGAGTGTAACCTGAAAAACTTGTGTGGAAATTGTTAAACGGGAACTTACAGTGCTGTGTAAATCCTCACTGAAAACACAATATAATTATTATTAAGAAGAAGAAAAAAAAAAAGACAGTGTGACTTTAGCATTCTTAGCCACTTAATGGACTATCTCCCCAGAAACAGTTAATGAATCTCTGCTGTAGAGCAAACAAGGGAGAAAGTTCTTTAGCTATGCAAGATGCAAGATATAATTTTGAAAATAAGGAGACAAAAGAAAAAAAGAAACAATCTGCTAAACTAAGATAGGTCATTGAAATCTGGCTTTGAGAATTCATAAATACCCCACAAATGCTTGGTACAAATTATGAGTTGATGTTTGCAGGAGTGTCCATTGGCGAGTTGTCTCATTCCCCTAACTGTGCACTTGTGAAACCTTCTAGCTTCAGGGGAAAATGCGGAAGGTTCTGGAGTTGTATAAATAAGGAAGTTGTGCAAGGAACTGTGTGGGAGATGGTAAGGCATTCAGTATTAGGTCTTCTGCATCTCAGGATGAGTGTACTCATCCTCAGTGTTCTGGGTCAGGAGAGAGCTCTGCCATATGAAGGAACGGGTCATCCTTCACACACAAGGCCAGGGCCATGGACCTGCCAACAAGGAGGGTGTGGAATTGGAATTGCCAGTTCAGTAGCAGTGATGGATTTGCACACATCTCTGTGTGCATTGGCTGCCAGGGCCCATTGTGAGCAGCGACAAGTACCTCTGAGGGCAATGGAAGAAAACAGGCCATGATGTCATGATATATGACATTAGCAACAACCTTAGCTACCTTGGAACCCAAGACAAAAAAAAAAAGAGCAGGATCCCTAAACCCTGCAAATGCATGACCCAATTTCTCTCTGGCTTTTCGCTGCAATTAAGGGAAGAGATAAGAAACTATTCACAAGAAACTGTGTTTTTTAATGTCAGCAAAACAGCTCACATTTCTGGGAATGGGATAAAAAGGGAGCTCAAGCACAGTGCCCTAAGCCTAGTCTGAGACAAGTTCTTTTTATGGGTCCATATTAGATTTATATGCCTCCAACTTCTGCACTTTATAACGAGGCCATCCAGCATGCATGCCCTTCTAGTGAGACAGATGCAATATTTCCTTCTGGTGGGAGGTGAAGAGGCAGAAGAGGGGAGAGATAGCCTTATTATGCAAAAGAGATATAATAAAGGCTGCTTCTCACCACTTTGAGTGGTCCTTTGAGAAGATGAGCAGTGAATGAAAGCATGTGGATGGCTAGATGCCTGTTTTTCTAATAAAATCTGATTACCAGCAACAGGTGTACTACCATATAAACTACCTTGGAGTCATCAAGAAATTCTAAAGAAAGCTGCATCAAATTGCAAATGATATGACTTTCATCTAATGATAGATATTAATTATACAGAGAAGATTGCAATAGGCCCATAAAATGGGTGTTAGCATCCTCATTATTCAGCATTTCATGTCATGAAGATAAAGCAATAATGACAGAATAATAAACAAGCTTTCTATTTATTTATTTGCCTCATGAAAAACTAGACTTTGAAAGTCAAATCACAAAGTTTGAAGGCAGTGGGTAAAAGGCTGCTAAAAGCCTCTGCAAATGGTAGGCAGGAATGTCAGGGATGAGAAGAGGAAGGAAGAGATCAACTCATAAACAGAAAACACTGGCTTGTTTTTCTTCATGATAAAAAAACTCCCAAAATTGTATCAGAGTACTTCAGTGGTCCAAAAGGTTAGCTAATCTTCTAACTGAAAGGTTTGAGGTTCAAGTTCACCCAGAGGTATTTTGGAAGAAAGGCCTGGCACTTTACTTCCATAAAACCAACCACCAAAAACTCTATGTAGAGCACAGTTCTACTCTGACACATATAGAGTCTTGACTAGTCTAGGATTTCATGAGTCCAAGATTTTATGAGTCGGGGTTACTTAATACACAACTAAAAAAAAAAAAATTATATCAGAATTAAGATGGTAATTTTCCCTTGGAGATAATAGTCCATTCTGTTGCTGTACCTTAAAAACATATCCAGACCCTGTGAAAGAACAGTCATTTCTGAAACAAAGTTGGAGTAGGGGGACAATATTGAATGGGAGCACAGAGGGCCTGATATGTACACAGTGTCACCTGTCACTTTTATGATGGTTAAAGGCCCCACATACTCATGAGGTCCAAGAGCAGAGCAAGTCAGGCTGCTGAAGACAAAGAGTGGGTGAGAAGGAGACAGAGCTGGGAGTTCTGACACTGCCAGCAGAAGAGAAGTGAGGGCAGGAAGTGGTGGGTGGAGAGGCAGAAGGGAGTGGTACAGAGAGAATGCAGGGAGCCAACAAACCCACAACCACACATGTGCCTAGAGGCAGCTGAGATTCTTATCACGGTCTTTGTGAAATAATACTTCATAAAAATGAAGGGCAAAATGGGCAGAGGGCAGTGCAGTGGATTGGGGGGATAGGAGTAGCCAAGGCTGTGTTACCCCTAATTCTAAAATAACTCCTCAGAAGAAATTCTGCCCAATGTACCTTGCTTTGTCTAAGTCAGCATAAACCTCAATCCTTTTGCCAGCTAGCTGGCCAACCCGCCTGCCTTCCCAGTATTTCTCAATGCTTTGAACCCTGCTCAGTTTAATGTTTTGATAGTTGTGTTTTTCAAAACACTGGTGAGTATTGATTGCTCGTGACTCAACTGTTTTATTTATTATTTTCTTTTTTGCTAGTGGAGGAGATGAAGTTTTTTTTTTCCCCCTCTTTCAAAAAGAAGTAAAATGTGATTCATCCACTCTCAATTTTCCTTCGAATATTGTTTCAGAAAGCAAAGGCAAAAGGAGTCATATTAAGTATTTTTAAATTATATTATTTGTATACAGGCCGAACTGATCTAGTGAAATCACGGTGGAAAAACAAACTGGAAAATGAAAATGATGCATAAATATGAAAAACTCATTAAATTAGATCCCACTGAGTCTGCAATTGTGATAAAGCTAGCCTTTAGAAAATGTACCTTCTGTTTATTTTTAGAAGGAAGGGATGGGCAAATTAATAATATACAAAGAGGTGGAAAAAAAAGTTGACCTACTGAATCAAGTAAGTCCTTCTCCACTCAGATGACAGTAACTACTACATGTATACAAGTTTCAAATGGACAAACTATAGACTGTATTTCATGAACACATATGAAATAAATCAGCGATAGGCCGTTTGCCTTTTATTAAGTTTGGATCATCAATCTTTTATTTACAAAGCAAAACAAAACTCAGGCTAGAGAGAATTCACTGTTAGTTTAGAAGCACAGCCTCAATTTATGCATAATATGTATGTTGCTGTATTCTGAGGTTAAATTTATATTTAGTTATGCCTACTTCTGTAAACCAAATCTGTTAGGCTATTTCCCAAGGAACAAAGTCACTTTGCTTAGGAGACTCACAAACTCCCTGACCTTCAGTTAAATGACTATAAATTCAAAGTTTTAATCATTCTTTGGAATGCTGCTTTTTATATTCACATGCAATATTTCCACAAAAAGAGTGCCAAGACGACTAAGGGTGATTAGAAATCCCGAGTAAGAAGAGGAACAACTTAAATGAACCTAGAGATGTGACAACCAGGCCATATATTGCTCCATCTTCAGCCCTCAAGTATCAAAAACAAGGGAACACTTTCACCAAAACTAAAATAAAATGTTTTCTTTTTTTTTTTTTAAGAAAAAAAAAAAGCCTCTGCAAGGGAATGCTCCACAACATTGTTAAAACTTGCCACTCACTTCTCTTTGTCGAAATTCCCCGGCCACCACTGATCCAGGTTACAGAAGACGTTGCCGCTACGTGAGACAGGTATGCTAACTTTTTCCCCCAGTTTCCCCAACTATGAGGACTGATTTAAGAGATAATATTGGTGCCATTGTTCCCTGTCTGTGAGTATAAGGAATGTGGCCCAGCTGGAGCTGGCGTCACAAGGCCTCACAAGGGCACATCAAATGGGCCCTGAGGTATAAAGAGAGCACTTAGGACAATGTCGAAACTTTTAGGGAAACTTTCACATAAACAACTCAAAAAACAGAGCACAAAAAAACCCCACATACCTTCCCACTCTTTGCCTTTTCTGCTGGCATTTAGTGAATAGGGTTGGTGCACCAAGAAAGAGCCTCCCGTCATTACTGAAACCTGTAGCAATGATTATTGGGAAAGACAATTCAAAATGTAGAATCACAGACCTTTAGCAGTTTTTAGCCGATATGTGAGAAACTGAAAATTTTAATGGTTTTGCCAGTTTGTAATGTTAATATATACTGATGGCTCTGTAATGTTCCTTGGACTTGGGCAGACAACTCTGGCAGCAAACCTGTCCCTTTCCTACTTTTGCCTCTTTGCACATATGCTGAATGAAACTTTTCTTTTTGCTGTACCAAACTTTGTGGCATTTTTACCTTGGAACAGAATTCAAAAAAGGAAATGGAGATCCTATCTTTATCCCACAGTTTGCCTTGACTTACCCACCCTCGTTCTTTGAGTCATTCATCCTATAAAGACTTACTGGATATCATTATAAATATGGTTGCTAGAGAATAGAAAACTTGGACTCTTCCCTTGATGGTACCTACATCCTGTGGGTTCTGGGGTTGGGGATGGCAATTAAAGCAAGATTTGAATGAAAACAAAAATAAGCCAGAATAAAAATAAGGCAGTGTAAAAAAGATTGAAAAACAGATATGTCCATTTCTATGTCTTTCATGGGAAAGTTAAATTGGACAGGGAAGGAGCAAGAGCTCTTTTCTGTGGGGAAGTCTTTACAGGATATGGTAGTTGAGACAAATTTACAAAATTGTCTTCAGCTTGAGATAAAAGTGAGTTCTCCAGGAGAAAGTAACATGGTGTCTCAGTTACCCATTGCTGCTGTAACAAAAATACCAAAAATGAGTGGTAAACACAGTTTACCAGACTAGAAGTCCAAATTCAGTGTACTGGCTCTAGTGCAAGGTTTTCTCTCTCTGCTAGCTCTGGAAGAAATTCCTGTCTCTTTCAATTTCTGCTCTTGAATGATCTTCGTGATTTTCTTGTGGCTTGGCATTTCATTGCTCCTATCTCTGCTTCTTTGGTTTACTTGTTCGGTCTTATGTACAGCTCAAAAGAGATTGATTTAAGACACAGCCTTCACTAACCCTGTCTCATAACATAACAACATTCCCAAACGGGATTACGATAACCATAAACCTAGTGGTTAAGATTTACAACACTTTCTTGGGTGGAGTGGGGGGGGATGGGGGGATGGATGCAATTCAATCTATAAGATATGGTAAGCAGGGACTGACACGTGAAACTAGAGATACCGAGAGATACTAAGACAATAAGGCGGGATTTAGGTACATGAAGGGAAAAGCTAGCAGATGAGTTTCAAAAGTAGACTAGGCTATTCATGTCAACAGACATGCTACAAGAATCTATTGTGTATCAGATACCCTGTTCAGTGCTAGGGGTAAAAAGTAGTATAAAAACAAAGAGACCTCATGGGTCTACAGCCCTGGTGTCAGCTGGGTCTTATTAGAATAATCCATTTCAGAAGTGAATAATTTCAGACCCCATTTCAGACCTAGTGAATCAGAACACATTTTTTCAACAAAATCCCTAGGTGATCCTTGTGCACATCTAAGAGCCACTGATACGAGGCATTGTCCATGCTTAAGAAGCCAACTTTTTTTTTTATTGTCCTTTAAGTGAAAGTTCACAGTTCAAGTCTATTTCTCAAACTTACACACCCAGTGTTATGTGACCGTAGTTGCTGCCCCTACAATGTGACAGCACACTCCTCTCCACCCGGTATTTCCCATGTCCATTCAACCAGCTCCTGTCCCTTTCTGCTCTCATACCTCACCTCCGGAAAGGAGCATCGCATTTAGTTTCATTTAGTTACTTTAGCCAAGAAGCATACTCTTCACCAGTATCATTTTATGTCCAGTCTAATCTTTGAAGAGTTAGCTTCAGGAACAGTCTTTGTTCTGAGATAAGAGAGACTAGGGGCCATGGTCTCCAGAGTCCCTCCGGTCTCAGTCAGACCATCAAGTCTGATCATCTTTTTACATGAATTTGAATTCTCACGGCACTTTTCTTCCATTCCAGTAGGGACTCTCTGCTATGTTCCTTGTCAGGACAGTCACTGTTGCTAGTCAGGCACCATCTAATTCTTCTGGTCTCAGGCTGATGGAGTCTCTGCTGTATATGGCCCTTTCTGTCTCTTGGGCTCATGTTTTCTTTAGGTCTTCGATGCCTTTCATTCTCCTCTGCTCCAGGCTGGTTGGGACAAATTGATGCATCTTAGATGGCCACTTGCTGGCTTTAAAGACCCTAGACACCACTCACCAAAGTGGGATGCAGAACATTTTCTTAATAAATTTTGTTATACCAATTGACCTAGATAGATGTCCTCTAAAACCACAGTCTCCAGACCCTGGTCCCTGCTATTATGTCCCTCAAACTGTTTGCTTATATTCAGGAAACTTCTTAGTTTGGGGTTTAATCCAATTGTGCTGACTTTCCCTGTATTGTAAGTCAGCCTTCCCTTCACCTAAAACAGTTCTTGTCTAATATGAAGTTGATAATTTTCTGCAAACTTAATTGTTCTAACTGCTACATAACTCAATGCTGAATATCAATATGGTCACCTTCAAAGCACTCCCCTTACAAAGCTATGCACAAATGCCAGCACATAGTCCACCCTTCAAAGTAATTTTGGAACTCTTTCTTGAATGGTCATTGTGCACGGCAGCATGGTGGCAGTTTTGCAAACTTAATTGCATAGTTGTCTGTGAGGGAGTTTTTGTCCAGTAAACAAATAACTGTGTTGGAATACACTCCCTACTCACCTGATCTGGTTCCCAATGACTTCTTTTTTTTTTTTTTTTTTTTTTTACCCAAAGATAAAGGAAATATTGAAAAGAAGACAAGGACATCAAGGGTAATACTACAACAGCTCTGATGGCCATCCCAGAAAAAGAGTTCCAAGATTGTTTTGAATGGCGGACTAGGTTCTTGTTTTGGTGCATAGCTTCCCAAAGGGAGTACTTCAAAGGTAACCATAGTGGTATTCAGTAATGAGATATGTAGCACTTTTTCTAAAATGTGTTTGAGAATTTAATTAACGGTTCTCCTATGTAGTTAGTGAATATCCCTTGTCCTTCCTCTCCACTCTCACAGACCATCGAAGAATTCTTTCTTCCTTTTGTTGAGTTCTTATAATAGCAGTTTTACACAATTTCATCCTTTTGTAATTGACTAATTTCACTCAGCATAATGCCTTCCATCTACTTTCATGTTGAGGTGTTTCATGGATTCATTGTTGTTATAACTGCGTAGTGTTCCACTATGTGGCTATATCATCCTTTATTCATTCATCTGTTGATGAATACCTAGGCTATTTCCATTTTTCACTATTGTGGATACTGCTGCAACAAACGTGCATTTATCTGTTTGTTTGGTGTTCCTTATTTTTCTAGGATATATTCCAAGGAGTGTGATTGCTAAATACTATGGTACTTCTATTTCTAGCTTTTTAAGGAAGTGCCAAATCAATTTCCAAAGTGGTTGTACCATTTTACAATCCCACCAGTTGTGTGCAGGTGTTCCAGTCTCTCCACAACTTCTCCAACATTTATGATTTTGTGGGGTTTTATTTTAATTAATGGTAGCCTTGTTGAGGTGAGATGGTGTCTCACTGTAGTTTTGATTTGCATTTCTCTAGTGGAAGAGGACAGCATTTGATTGTGGGAGACAAGCAAAGAATAAATTTAGTGCAGTATGATAAATTATTATCAGGAGGGATCAGTTGCTGGAAAAGGACATCACGACTGGTAAAGAATTAGTGAAAATAAGGACAACCCTCAATGAGTGGAGTGACATGGTGGCTGCAACAACGGGCTCAAGCACAGCAACAGTTGTGAGGATGGCACAGGACCGGGCAGTGCTTCATTCTGTTGTGCAGAGGGTCACTAGGTGCTGGAAACCACTTGACGGTACCTAACAACGAACAACATGAGAAAGATATGGGCAAGGCATATCTATGAGAAAGATAAGGGCAAGACATCAGAATGGCGGTAAGTGTCAAGGGAAAAACAAAGAGTGAAACCATGAAAGTGTAACAACCCAAACCCTGTGAATCTGGTAAGACTGAGCTCTGCTGATAATAATTCCCTGACATCCTGAGTAGATTCCTTTCAGAACCCCCCTGAAAATACAAGGAAGACCCAGCTGGAGTGGATTTCCACAAGTTTTGGCCCACCTGACACACACAGAAGGTGCCTAACCTATCCTCAGGGTGATCTCATATCCCCTCAACAGCTCCCCTGGTGGTCATGCCAAGGCCTCAATATTGTGACCATTAGGATGTATGACAGGTGCATGAGCAGCCAACAGCACCATAAATTAATAAACACACTCTTTTCTGAAAATCCTGAAATACACGTAAACCAAAACAAATGTGTTGCCAACAAGTCCATTCCAACTCATAACAACCCCGTAAGACAGAGTAGAACTGCCCTGTAGGGTTCCCAAGGAGCACTTGGTGGATTTGAACTGCCAACCTTTCGGTTAGCAGCTGAACTTAACCACTGCACCATCAAGGTTTCCTTTCTGTATGAAATTAGGTTCATTTATATGCTTTATTCTTTCACAACCTCTAGGTCCTTTCAACCTCTTCATTTCCACTGGCCCCATCAGACTTTAAAAGGTAACCCAAAACCAAAAGACCCATTATTGTCAAGTTGATTCCAACTCACAGGGGCTCTATAGACAGAGAACTGCACTGTAGGGTTTACAAGGAGTGCCTGGTGAATTCAAACAGCCAATCTTCTGGTTAGCAGCTGAACTCTTAACCACTGCACCACTAAGATTTCCATGAATATGTGTAGTATCCCTAAAACTAATCACCATAAAATGTAGCCTCACACATGCCTCAAAGAGTCGGAGCTGAGGAGTTTTCCTTCTGACTCCTTGCTCATCACTTTGCAATAAATCATTTTCTCGAAGACCAGTGTCCAATAATTGGAACTCTATGTGCACTGGGCAGGGACCCTCATTTGGTCCACTAACAAAAGTGGATCACATGTGGTATCCAGAAGTGCTATAACATAGTATGCTGGAAGAACAAGAATTGCCTTCTGAATTGATTCCAGCTCATGTTGACTCCATGTGTGGCAAAGTAAAAGTATGGTCCATAAGGATATCAGTGGCTGATGTTCTGCAATTGGGTTGCTAGGCTTTTCTTCTGAATAGCCTCTGAGTGAGCTCAAACATACAGACTTCTGGTGAGCGGCAGCAAAAGTTAACCATTTGTATCACTGAAAGTTTTCATTTGGAAAATATTTATCAAGAAAAAAAGAGGAATATTAACTCTCCTAATTACCACGGTATGCCAAAAAACAAACAAGCAAGAAAAACAAACCTGTGGCTGCAAGTCCATTTGTAGGGAGAGCAACTAGAGTCACATAAGTGTGTGTGTAAGTTTTTGTATGAAAACTGACTTGAATTGTGAACTTTCACTTGAAGCACAAGAAAACGTGTGGATATATAAATATATTAATAAATTATACATAACTAATTATTAATTATATAACTGATTTCTATGTAAATTAATCATATAATTTATTAATATACACACATTTTATTGTGTTTTAAGCGAAATTTTATATATGTGAAGATCTCATTAAAGTGTTAAAAATCAAAGGCATCATCTTGAAGACTGAAGTGCACCTGACCCAAGCTATGGTGTTTTCAGTCAACTCCTGTGGGGGTGAAAACTGGACGATGAATAAGAAAAACCAAAGACAAATTGATGCCTTTGAATTGTGGTGTTGGAGAAGAATATTCAATATACCATGGACTGCCAAAAGATCAAACAAATCTGTCTTGAAGAAATACAACTAGAATGCTCCTTAGAAGCAGGGATGGTAAGCTTATCTCTCACATTCTTTGGATGTATTACCATGACAGATCAGGCCCTAGAGAAGGGTATCATACTTAGTGAAGCAGAAGGTCAGCTAAGGAGAGGAAGGACTTCAACAGGATGAACTGACACCGTAGCTACAACAATCATCTCATACACAATGACTGTGGGCATGGCACAGAACCAGGCAGTGTTTTCTCCTGTCGTACGTGGGGTTGCTGTGAGTTGGAACTGACTCAACAACAGCTAACAACAAATCATTTTTTGCCTGCACTTGGTAATGGCCTCTCAGCTGGCTTTCCTGGGTAGCACCACATATTCTGGCTCCTATCTATTAACAGTGCAGCCAGATCAATCTTATCAAAACACAAATCCAATTTTATCACCCACCTAAAAGTCTTCAACAGGTTCACGTTTCTTCACTCATTAATATTGCTTGCAAAGTTCTGGTGATCTGGCTTGTGTAGTATGTCCCTGCTAGCACACCTGAGGTACACTCTAGTTCTCTCTACCCCAACCAACAGGTCTTTTTCTCAGTCCCCCATACTCTTCATACCTTCTACCACCATAGGCACTTTAAATATAGTATTCTGGTTAATTTAGAAGTCAACTTAAAGACTCACGGAAGATCACAATAAGCAGTTTTGGACAGAGCTGGAGAAAAACGTAGAAAAAATTCCAACCACCAAAATAACCCCCACCCCCCAGAAATGCTATTTTTAAACCAGATTTACTTGTCTGACAGACTGAAGAAACCCCATGAGTATGGCCCCTGTACACCCTTTTAGCTCAGTACTCCTGAAACTCACCCTTCAGCAGATTAGACAGGCCCATAAAACAAAATGAAACTAAAAGGTGCCAATCCAGGGACAAAAACAGGATGACAGGAAGGCACAAGAAAGCTGATAATGAGGTACCCAAGATCTAAAAGGGGAGAGTGTTGGTATACTGTATCGTTGGCAACCAATGTCACAAAACAATATATATACTGATTGTTTAATGAGAAACTAGTTTGTTTTGTAAACTTTCATCCAAAGAGCAATAAAAATACAAGTTTAAATGACCCACAGGAGCAGTCTTGCCTGAAGTGCCTGCTGATGTCACATGTCCCTGTAAGAGGCTTGCCTTGTAGGACTTGTCTGAGCTATAATGTTACTAGCGCCACCTGTGTGATAAAATGACTACCTCTCCTTTCTCTGTCTCCTCTTCCCCAAAGTAAACTTCAGCTTCCATGAGAGCCAAAGATCCAATCTCTATTTGCTCACCACTTTATTTTTTTATGAAGGCCTGGTGGTGCAGTGGTTACAAATGCACATGCTACCCAAAGGTCAGCAGTTTGAATCTACCAGTCATTCCTTGGAAACTTCAAGCAGTAATGCTACTCTATCCTATAGGGCCACTATGAGTCCGAATGGACTGGATGGCACTGGAATCTATTTCTCTGTTGAATCACTTAGACTAATGTTTGTCTATAGTAACCACTCAATCAGTATTTGTTTAATTATTACTACACAGGAACCCTAAAGGTCATATTAATGGCAACAAGTCACAGTGTCAGCTACTTCAAAGAGGTTTTGTGAATTAAAGATTCAGATATTACAACTTACCTGGTGACTTGGTGGCTTAGCTCTAATGTTTAAGCGCTCAGCTGTTAACCAAAAGGTCAGCAGTCTGAACCCAGCAGCCACTCCACAGGAGTACTCCCATAAAGGAAAGACTGTGGGCAATTCCACATTGTCCCACAGGGTCTCTGAGTTGGAATCACTCAATGGCACACAACAACCACAAGCAGTTTGGGTACAGTAATGCCACCAAACTGAGCAAGTGAAAAAGTGGAGAAGAAATGGCAGCAGGAAAATAGAAAATCTTATTAGCAACAAACAAGAAATAAGAATTAGGAGAGAAACTCAGAGCTGGTAGGAAGGTCTAAGAAAAGGCTAGTTTTAGTGTAAGGAAGTCTTGGACATAGTTGTTGGAAGCAGAAGGAGCAACAACAGAAACTAAAACTGCAACATAAGAAAGATGTGTCATTGAAGGAACAAGGCAGAATAGAACAAGAGAAACAGCTCATGTAGAGAAGTCAGGCTTGGAAAGAATTAGCATATCTTCCTTTGAAATAAGAGGGAAGAAAACAGAGATGGGTAGAAATACAGAATTTGGAGTTCCAGAAAGTAGTTGACATTGAAAAGCCTTCAGTTGTGGTCTTTTAGTGGAGATCTCAGCATGCACCCTTTTTTATTTTTGTGTTACCAGTGAGACTCAACTTTGTGGACTCCATCACAGCTCCATCACAGTGACTCCATCACTGGTGGTGGCCGGGCACCATCCGGTTCTTCCAGTCAGAAGTCTATGTAGTCACTCACTCACATGAGTCTCTCTGTCTTCTGTGTTTTCTTTCCCCCATGTTGTCTTGGTCCTTGGTGATCATCTGTTCCTGCTGGGTTGGGAATATTTGCTGTACCCTCAGATGGCAGCGTGGCACCTTTTAAGACCCCAGACAACACTCACCAATGTGGGGTGCAGAGGGCTCTCTTAGCAAAATGCTAGTTGTGCCAACTGGCCTCAAATTCCCCTGAGAGCACAGTCCCCAGCCCCCTGCCCCAGCTACTCTGTCCTTGAAATATTCGGTTAAGATGGGAGGAGTAATCATGTTATGTTGAAGTCCAGTTAATATTGATCTTCTTTCTAATGTGTGCTCTTATTGATTTCACCCAACCAAATTTCTTTCTAACTATCTAACCTAACTAACTATCTAACCCCCCCCTTGTCCTCCCTTGCTCCCCACCTTTGCAGCTGTCAAAGAGTCTTCTACGCATGAGTCCATTTTTAAGTTCTTATCATAGGGTTCTCATACAACATTTGTCCTTTTGTCGTTGACTACTTTCACTCAACATAATGTCCTACAATTGAAACCAGGTTGTGAGATATTTCCTAAAATCATTGTTGTTCTTTATCATTGCATAGTGCTCCATTGAGTATATACACCATAGTTTACCTATTCATTCCTCTGTTGCTGGGCATCTGGGTTGATTCCATCTTCTTGCTATTGTGGACTGTGCTGCAATAAACATTCATGTGCATTTGTCAGTTGCTGTGAATGGCCTTGATTCTGTAGGATATATTCCGAGCAGTGGAATTACTGGCTCAAATGGCAAATCTATATCCAGCTTTTTAAGGAAGTGCCAGATTGCTTTCCAAAGAACCTGCACCATTTTGCAATCCCACCAACAGTGTAGGAGAGTTGCAATTTCTTCACAGCCTTTCTAGCATTTGTTGTTTCGCTTTTTATGGATCATGGCCAACTTTATTGGAGTGAGATGGTATCTCGTTGTCGTTTTGATTTGAATTTCTTTAATAGCTAATGATTGTGAGCATGTCTGTGTGTGTTTTTTGGCTCCTTGGCTCTCCTCTTTAGAGAAGTATCTGTCCATCTCCTTTGCCCAGGTCTGACATTTAGCTGCCAAATATTTTTTCCAATTCTGTAGGTGACATTTTAATTCTATTAATAGTCTTTGGATGAGCAAAAGTGTTTGATTCTTAGTAGTTCCCATTTATCTATTTTCTCTCCTGTTGTTTGTGGTTTGTTTGACAGAGTTTGAAGTCTGTCTACATTGTGTATTAAAACTTCCATTGTTGTTCCTACTTTTTCTTGAATGACTTTTATCGTTTTAGATTTGATATTTAGGTCTTCTAATCAGTTTGAGTTCGTTTTTGTATAAGGTGTAAGATATGGGTCTTGTTTCAATTTATTGCAGATGGATATCCAATTTTGCCAGCACCATTTGTTGAAGTTTTTACCCCAGTTTAATGTCTTACGGCCTTTGTCGAATATCAACTGTTCATAGAAAAATGGTGTCATCTCTGGGGTCTCAATTCTGTTCCATTGATCTATTTGTCTGTTTTTGTACCACTACCAGGCTGTTTTGACTACCGTGGCAGTGTAAGAGGTTCTAAAATCAGGTAGTGAGAGGCCTCCTAGAGTATTCCTCTTACTCAGTAGTGCTTTACTTATCCGGGGCTTCTTCCCTTTCCAAACAAAGTTGTTAATTGTTCCTCCATCTCATTAAAAAATGTTACTGGAATTTGTATTGGGATTGCATCGTATAAGCAAATTGCTTTGGGCAAAACAGACATTTTCACAATGTTAAGTCTTCCTGAGCAGGGTAGGTTTCTCCATTTATCTAAGTCTCTCTTAGTTTCTTGTAATAAGGACTTGTAGTTCTCTTTGTAAAAGTCTGTTATTTCTCTGGTTAGATTTATTCCTAGGTACTTTATCTTTTGGGGGGCTATAGTAAGTGGTATTGATTTGGTGATTTCTTCCTTAATAATCTCATTGTTGGTATAAAGGAATCCTACTGATTTACTTATGTTTATCTTGTATCCTGAGACTTTGCTGAACTCTTCTATCAGTTTGAGTAGTTTACTTACGGATTCCTAAGGACTCTCTGCATATACAATCACATCATCTGCAAATAGGGAGATTTTTACTTCTTCTTTGCTGATGCAGATACCTTTATTTCTTGCTCTTGTCTAATTGCTCTGGCTAGAACTTCTAGTACAATGTTGAATAGGAGAGGTGAGAGTAGGCATCCCTGTGTATTTCCTGTTCTCAAGGGAAATTGTTTCAGTCTGTCTCCATTCAGGATGATGTAGGCAGTTGGCTTTGTATAAATGGTCTTTATTGCATTGAGGAATTTGCCATCTATTCCTACTTTGCTGAGAGTTTTTAGCAAGATTGGGTGTTGGACTTTATCATATACTTTTTTTGCACCAATAGACAAAATCAGATGATTCTTGTCTTTTGTGTTATTTATGTGGTTGATCACATTAATTGTTTTTCTGATGTGGAACCAGCCTTGCATCCCTGATATGAATCCAACTTGGTCATGATGGATTATTTTTTGGATATGTTGTTGTATTCTGTTGGCAAGAATTTTGTTGAAGATTTTTGCAACTAGATTCCCGAGTAATACCAGTCTGTAGTTCTCCTTTTTGGTTGAGTCTTTCCCTGGTTTTGGTACCAGGGTTATACAGGCTTCATAGAATGAATTTGGGAGTATTCTCTCCCTTTCTATAGTGTGAAATAGTCTCAGTAGTATTGAAGATAGCTCTTCTCTAAAAGCTTGGTAGAATTCTGTGGTGAAGCCATCTAGGCCCAGGCTTTTTTTCATTGGTAGGTTTTGGATGACGTTTTCAATCTCTTCCTTTGTGATGGGTTTATTAAGTTGTTCTGCTTCACCTTATGATCATTTTGGTAGGTGATACGAATCAAGGAATTTGGCATTTCCTCTAGGTTTTCAAATCTGTTAGAGTACAGTCTTTCATAGTATTCTGTTATGGTATTTCGGATTTCGGTTGGATCTGTTATGACAACTCTCCTCTCATTTCTTATTTGGGTTATTTGTTTCCTTTCCTGTTTTTCTTTAGTAAATTTAGCCAGTGGTTTGTCAATTTTGTTGATCTTTTCAAAAGACCAGCTTTGGGTCTTTTCAATTTTTTCGATTGTTCTTCTAGTCTCTAATTCATTTAGTTCTGCTCTAATCTTTATGATCTGTTTTCTTCTAGTGCCTGAGGGGTTCTTCTGTTGTTCTCTCTCTACTTGTTCAAGCTGTAGGGTTAGTTCTTTGATTTAGTTTCTTTCTTCCTTCCAGATGTGTGCATTTATGGTGATAAACTGACCTCTGGGCACTGCTTTGGCTATATCCCACAGGTTCTGGTAGGAAGTGTTTTCATTCTCATTGAAATCCATAAATTTCTTTATTTCATCCTTCATTTCTTCTATAACCCCTGGCTTTTTCAGCAAGATGTTGTTTGGTTTCCATGAGTTCCACTTCCTATCTATGTTTGTTCTGCGATGGATTTTGACTTTTATGGCTTTACGATCTGAGAAGATGCTTTGTTTTAATTCAATGGTATGGATTTTGTTGAGAATTGCTTTATGCCCTAATACATGGTCTACTCTGGAGAATGTTTCATGTGCACTGGAAAAGAAGGTATAGCTGTTGATGGATAGAAAGTTCTGTACATGTCGATGAGGTCTAGTTGGTTAATAGTGGCAATAAGGTCTTCTGTGTCTTTATTGAGCTTTTTTCTAGATGATCTGTCCAACACTGAGAGTGTTGAAGTCTCCCACATTGTTGTGGAGTGATCTATCTCATTTTTGAGTGTAGTCAGTGTTTCTTCAATGTATTTAGGTGCTCTAACATTAGATGCATAAATATTTAATATTGTTAAGTTCTGCTTGTGTACTCAACCTTTCAGCAATAGTGTCCATCTTTGTCCATGATGGTGGATTTTATATTAAAATCTATTTTATCTGAGATTAGAATTGCCACACTT
The DNA here is from genome assembly GCA_028571685.1 of Heterohyrax brucei. Taxonomy (NCBI): domain Eukaryota; kingdom Metazoa; phylum Chordata; class Mammalia; order Hyracoidea; family Procaviidae; genus Heterohyrax; species Heterohyrax brucei. Next base: position 41,297,891 of record CM053152.1, on the reverse strand, counting down.
GCTCTTCTTTGTTCATTGTTAGCTTGATATATATTTTTCCATCCTTTAATATTCAGTTTTTTCGTATCTTTAAGGTGAAGGTGATCCCCCTTAATAAACTAGATGTAAACCCAATTTCAGTTACTACCATTCTTACCAACTTCCTCTCCATCTGGAAGGATTATAACGACTGTAATACATCCCTCTTTTTAATATGATGACATCATAGTTTTCATGATATGATCACTAGATTATTTGTTTTACTATTATAGCTTTGATTGAGTTTGAAGCCTTTCCTAAGTGAGCAGGATTCTGGATAATGCGTGCTGTATTTGCTTCTAAAATACAAAGTTAGTGGTTTTGATCTTCCAAGCCAAGAGATTCTTTCGTATTTCTTGTAGCTTTGGTTTGGTTTTTACAAAGTCTCTAAGTTTCTGTTTATCTGTCAATGTCTTAATTTCAGTTTTGATATTTGAAAGATAGTTTTGCAGGATATATAATTCTTGACTGGAAGTTCTTCCCCTTCAAGGCTTTGAATGTGTCTCTGTGACAGCATTGTTTCTGCTGAGAAATCCAACAAAAGCCTACAGGGTTTCCCTCTGAATGTTAGCTTTGCTTTGAGTCTTGCTGCCTTTAAGAGTTTCTGCTTGTTTCATTTTGTTAAGCTTGATTATAATACGTCTTGGAGACTTTCTTTGGAGATCTATATTGAGTGGCATTCGATATGTATCTTGGATATCTATATTCTCTTCTTTCATAATTTCTGGGAAGTTTTCTGTCAACAGCTCAGAAACAATACTCTGTGTTCTCAGGTGTCTCGCCATGTTCAGGAACTCCAGTTAATTGTAGCTTGTTCCTCTTAATAGAGTCCCACATGCTGCTTAATGCTTCTTTGGTTTTCTTGTGTCTTTTTTCTTATTTCTACTCATAGATACTGGAGTCAAGGGCTCTGTCTTCCAAATCAGAAAGTCTCTTTTCTGTTTGCTCCATTCTGTTTTCTTGGCTTTGAATTGAAGTTTCTATGTCTTTGATTTTGTTCTTGATCTGTTGGATTTCAGAGTAATGGTGTTCCATCAGATTGAACAGTTTGCTTAATTTTTCATTTTGCTCTGCTGCATTTTATATAAGGTCTAGGAGGTTTCTCTATATAATCCTTTTGTATTCACCTTCTGCTAGTTTCAGAAAAGCTTCTTTGTCTGGGAAGTTCTGTGGTGCTTTCTTTTGGGGGCCTTCTGAAGCCACGGGTGATTTCTTGGTTATGTTTTTCTCCAAGTTGGTTGCTTTTGCGGCATCATGTGAGTCAATAGAGGCTGGGGGAGATGCTGTGAGGATGTACTGCAGTTGTTGCTCTAGGCGGCCTTAAAATGAGTGGTACAAAGTATCTGACAACTTCCCAAGTCAGTCATGTTTTCAGGTGATAGGTGTCTCATCCTGGCTGGTGAAGTAAATACCTGTATATTGAACCTCAGATGTTATAAACTAGCTCAAAATACAGAAAGGCTACTGGCCTGCTAGCCTCTGCTGTTGGGCCCCAGCTGTAGGCAATATTGAGAAGAATACTGCTTTTCTGCTGGAAAAGTGCTCTCCTCCGGGCAGGTGCCGCCTCCCAGCCCAGGAATTAAGTCCAGCTGAGGCCTCCATATAAGTATACCCACCTCCCAGTGGAACAAGATGGTGTCCCATGCAAGTTTGCCACCTGCCTTGGTACAGGCTACTCAATGACAGAGGTAGAAAGAGAGGCCAAAGGTGCTGAGATGCACAGAATCCAAAGCTGGACTCTCAAAATATGGCAATTTCACCTGCCAATCCTACCAGTGTGTCTGAGACTATCTGCTAGTCAAGTCCCAGCTCCACCCACTGGCTAAGACAGAGAAAAAAAGTTAAAATTGTGAGTTACCTTCAGTCCACGCAAGCCAGCACTCGCCACATGTGAGGTCAGGGAAAGAGAGGAGATTTTCCATTCAGTGGTATGAAGTCCAAATTAACAGCCCTAGGCTGCATCCTGGGGCTCACTAGGTGTGCAGAAGGCTGTTTAATTATTAATTCAGGTCTTGGTTTCCAGAGGAATTTAGGGGGATGTTTGTTTAGTCTGCCATCTTGACTCTGCCTCCCATATCTATATTCTTAAGACTTTTCTCTGAGTATTTTTTCTAGCCTCTTCAAATTAAGAGTCATGTCTTTCCACTGATTTAAAGCTCATCTATAGAACTTCAATCTCCCATTTTTTCTGACCTACAGGGAAGCAATGATGGTTCAGCATGTCTTTGTTCTCATTTTGGCCAGCTTATGGTTTTCTCTGCCTCTCTTCTTTCATCGGCCATCCTCTGTCTTATCAGCCTTGATACCACTGCCTGCAGTTCTTCTACCTTCTGAGACTTCAGCCTGGTTCACATTATCATCTTGCTAATTCTGTGGACTGTATTGCTTATGATAATAATCTTTTCAGTACTGTGATCTAAAGGTTTCCCAGATGAAACCCCTACTGAATCTGTTCGTCATTCATTTTCATTAAGCAAATAAATACCTACCCCCATCAGGCTTTGTGCTAGGATTTGGAAATCCAAAAATGAACAAAATACAATCTTTGTCTTCAATGAGTTTACATACATGAGTGTAGCATATATAGAAATAGTTATTTTGAAAGTGGAAAAAGTGATACAGATAAAGGAAGTGAATAAACTAGAGATAGAATAGTAGAGTAACAAATTCTACCCTAGGAAAGACTTCACAGAGACAGTGATGTGAACTATGATATTTAGCCCCATAGACTTGAAGACAGAAGTTGGGACTGCCCAGGTTTCAAGGAGGATAGAAGAAGGCCATGACCTGAGAAAACAGCTGAGTGTGATCAGGAAAGGAGAGAATTCATTCTTCATTTACCAAACATTTATTGAGCAGTTAGTGTGGCACCAACTGTGCAGAAATGATGTGGCATGAAGTCACTTAGGCTAGTGGATGTTTTAATTTTACTGACTCTTAGCAAAACTGTGGCCTAACTTAAGTTTTTCAGTGACTACTTCCCTAACTATATAATTTGCCCTTCCTACTGGTGGAAATCTTCTACCTTACCTTCCCAGTGCCCACAGAGACTGAACAAGTATGTTGAGGGAAACAAAATACAATTGCCCCAAATCATAACCAAACCCATTAATGTTGAGTTGATTCCAACTCACAGCAACCCTGTAAGACAGAATAAAACTGCCCCATAGATTTCCAGACTGACACATTTTTCTCCCATGGAGGGGCTGCTGGGTTCAAATAGCCCATCTTATGTTACTAGCCAAGCACTTAACCTCTACACCACTAGAGTTCCTATAAATTCCCAAGATACTAAGAAAAAAAAAATCCAAGTAGATTCTAACTCACAGTTGGCCCTATATGACAGAGTAGATCTGCCCCCACAGAGTTTCTAAGGAACGCTTCTTGGATTCAAACTTCTGTCTTTTTTGTAGCACTTAACCACTGCACCACCAGTGTTTCCATACTATGAAACAAAAATGCTGGCATATAAAACCAAAAAACCAAACTAACCACCACTGAGTTGATTCTAACTCATAGAGACCCTATATACACTCACCCTTTAAAAAAATCCACCACCAACAACAAAGCAAAGGGCTGCAATAGCATTTCCAGGTATTATGTTCACAAACCAGTTGCCACTGAGTGGACTCCAATTTATGACAGCTTTCTGAGTGTCAGGGTAAGCTGTGTGCCTCAGGGCCTTCAAAGGCTGACTTTTTGTGAATTAGATCTCTGGTCCATTCTTCTGAGGCCCCGCTGGTTAGCAGGCAAGTGCCTTGCCATTTGCACCGTCCCAGGACCTCTCAAAAAGTACCAGATTTATAATAAATAGTAATGAAGATAACATGCTAATTAGCACAGCTATTCAACAATTAGCTGTTTCAAGTTTTCTGATAAGTGTTTTAGATGCATCATAGTATGTTAATTTCCACAATTCTGTGATGTGAGAATCACCAAATGGATTTTACAGAAAAGGAAACTGAGCCTCATACTTCTAGTAAATGGCGCTTCAGACCGTGCCTTTTGTGGCTTTTCTTCTTCCAGGCAACCAATCAATTCCTTTTTAACTGAATTTCACATAGAAACTGTTGCCGGACAAAACTCCATGTTCTCATTACCTGTCCAAATAGCCAGTCTCTGAGGTAGGTTTTGGTGTGCGATTGAAAAATAGTTTATTAACTGTATTCTGCCAGCTGGAACACAGGAGATGGACATACTCAAACCTCTAGGACTGCCCAAATTGGGCAGGCTAACCTGGGGTTTATATATAGAACAAAGGACATGTGCACAGAGGTCTCATGAGAACAATGAGGCAATTGGGAGGGTCTTCTGGGTGGTTGGTCACCAGCTTCTCAACCAGGCAAGCCATCACCAGCCATCAAGGAAAGAAAATGGTGCTCCACTTCACCTGGCCAGCAAGCTTAAAGAAGAATTCTTAAGTTACTTCCCTATCTCCCTTGCCTAATTCTTTTATCATTAGTTAAGAGTTCAATTATCAAAACAAAAGGAGTCATTCATTGCATATAGTTCAGCGAATCTATAGTGGTGCCTTTGAGGTCCCCACCCTAGCATCGTGGCCTGGGGCTTGTGGAACATGGAGGTCTTGTCTTTCCCTGTGAATTGGGAGTAATTTGAAATAAAGCCTCTCAGGCCCCCATCTTGAGCACCCCTCTTATAGAGGCTTTTTCACCCTCCGGTCTCCAACCATGTTGAAAGAGAAGTTAAAATGGCCATTTCTAAATGTCGCTCTGTTTTCAAGATACACTTGCTTAGATAAAGAGCTTACCAATGTTGTCAGAAAAGATATTTTACAATAGATAAGATCTTCCTCAACCCTGGAATAATCCTGGCCATGACAGCCCATCAATGGAATTGCCAATCCCAACCTGAGCATAGGCCTGACCTTGCTCCATAGTTGTAGTGGCCACAAATTTAATGGGCATAAGCATCCACCTTCATTACTACTAGCTGTTTCATTTTTAATGGAGTTAGTAGACCTTAAGGCCTACCTTCTGCCTAGATCTCGGTAATGGCTGCTTTTTGTTACTCCTCAAGCAACTGCTGTGCTAATCTAGAGTAATACATGCCTAAAACTTGAGCTGTTTGGTCTTTTATTGCCTCCTAATAAATACTGGGGTAGAAGAATAGTAGCCCTATTCCCCCAAAGAAATCCACATCCTAGTTCCTAGAATCTGTGTATACATTACTTTACATGACAAAATGGACTCTACAGATGTGGTTAAGGATCTTGTGCTGGAAAGACCACTCTAGATTATCCAGGTAGACACAATGTAATCACTAGGGGCCTTCCACATGAAAGAGGGAAGCAGGAAAAAAGGTGAGTCAGAGTGAGATCTGAAGATATTCTACTGCTACCTCTGAGGATGAAGGCCCCAGCATGAGCCAAGGGATGCAGGCAGAGTAGACAAGGCTCCCCTAGGGCTCTGAAGAAGCACAGCCCTCCTGACATCTTGACTGTAGCCCAAGAGAACTCATTTCTCAACTCCTGACTTAAAGAACTGTAAAATAACAATAAATCTGTACTGTTTTTAACAACCAAATTTGTGGTAGTTTGTTACAGCAGCAATAGGAAACAAATACAATTTTTTGCCTTCTGATAAGTTGTTTTTGGAAATGCTATATGTTACATATAATAAATTGAATAGTTAAATTACCAATACAGGTAGTCCCTAAATTACAACAAGGTTCTGTTCTGATGACATTCTGATGTAAATTGAATACATCTTTTTTGTTTTCATATTATTGCTTTTTATTATGTTTCCTTTACAAATCATAACATTGAATATCTGTGAGTGAACATCTGAGACTGTAACATCAGCAAATTACACACTGCAACATTCTATGTAGTACATATTATTAAAAAGACGTATGAAACCAGACAGCAGTCAAAAATGCAGTTCATCATAACTCATATACATTTTAAGTCTGAGACTACTTCTATATGAAAAACAAACAAAACCCACTGCCATAGAGTCAAGTCTGACTCAGTGACTCTAGAGGTCAGAGCAGAACTGCCCCATAGTTTCCAAGGAGCACCTGGTGGATTTAAACTGCTGACCTTTTGGTTAGCAGATATAGCATGTAACCACTATGCCACCAGGGTTTCCACTTGAATACGAGTAGCTCTCAATTTCTTTGTTAAACGTGCTTGATAGCTTTAGAATTCTGTTCTCTACTCCAGTGGTTCACAAACTTGACAGAGCATCAGAATCACCCGGTGGGCTTATTAAACCCCTGATTCTTGCATCCTCTGCCCAGAATTTCTGATATACCTGTTCTAGGGCAGAACCTGGGATTTTATATGTCTAACAACTTCTCAGGTGATGGTGCTATTGCCACTGGTCTAGGGAACACATTTGGAGAGCCATTTCTCTATACTGAGGAGTTAAGAATTGTATTGTGTCCCAAAAAACATGTGTCAACTTGTCTAAGTCATGAGTCCTAGTATTACATGATCGGCTACCACTTTGTCACCTTATGTGAATTTCCTACGGTTATGTTAATGAGACAGGACTCAATGCATGAGATTAGGTTGTGTCTTGAGTTAGTTTCTCTTGAGATGTAAAAGGGAGAATAAGCAGAGAGGCAGGGGACCTCACGCCACCAAGAACAAAGAACCAGGAGAACACCACCTCATTTGGACTTGGGGTCCCTACCCCGAGAATTTTATCAACTGGGGAAATACTCACGCCCAGGAGCTTCCCGAGAGCTGCATAGTAAACCTATGGCATGTGACAAAGATAAATGCTGTGGGGGAAAAGAACAAAAGCAGGCAAGATGATTGGTGCTGGGGAGCAAGTGTGCATTCTAATGGGGGTGGGGGGTTCAGAGTAGACATCTGCTGACTCCCTCTCAAGCTCAACTAAAGTCACTCACAGAGAACACATGTATTAGTTTCTGCCTGCAGAGCTTCATGCTGGGCACCAAGATGTAGTATATATGGAGAAGAAATATGTGACCCTGGTACTCCAGGAGTTTATACCTGGTAGGCCCAATATAACAAGCTGCCATTGAGTGGAATCTGACTCATGTTGACCACATGTGTGTCAGCGTACAATTGTGCTGCAGTAGGTTTCAATGACTGATTTTTCAGAAGTAGGTTGCCTCTAACAGAAATACTACAAGAGGATGGTTTTAAGAAAGAAAAGTTTATTCTTACACAGCCCAGTAGACTGCAAGTCCAAATTCAGGATGTCCACTCTGGGGAAAGGCTTTCCCTCTTTCTTGGTCTACAGGAAGGTTCTTGTGTTACATCAGTTTTTCTTTTATCAAAGGGCTTCAGAGGCACAGGGACCACAGCCGTTCCCAAAGGACAGCAATACTTTCTTGATGGTGTGAGGTTCCCCAAATCTCAGCCGGCCTCCCTTTCTTTTATATCCCAAAGGGCTGCCACAGGCCACAATACAATCCCACGCTTTGAGACCTGCCACACCAACTCAACTGCCACCTGTCTTCCCTGATTAACATCACTAAGGCAGGGTTTACAGCATAGACAATACCAGGAATCATGGCCCAGCTAAAATGCTACACACATTCTGGGGGGACACAATTCAATCCACGATGCAGTGGAAGACAGGACAGAAAACATTCTTCAAGAGGAAACCCAGGGGTACTCTGGAAGCCAGAGGAAGAAAGTCATTTCCTTTCTGATCTCTAGGCTACTTCTGTCCCATGCTTAACAAAACAAAGATGTCATGAGAAAGAGGTTCATGGGGTTTTGTACATTTTTATTTCACATTTGAATAGCAGTGCCTTTTTCGTCTTCAAAGCTCTTCTATACATTGTCTTACAGAATCAAAAGGAGGGGAGGACTTCAAAGAGACCTGGTTCAGCTCCTCAACTCCAGGCAGAAGGCCCATTATACTTCCAAGACTAGTGGATAAAAATTATATACATCCATGGGGCGGATTCGACTCAACGGCACTTGGCTTGGCTGGCTTGGGGTATCATGAGGGAAGAAGTAATATGCAAATATTTTAATGTTTTGAAAAAAATCATGTCATGATGGAGGTATCCAAGTTGTTTGGGAGATGTTCTCTGTCCCACTTACAAACATATCTGCCCATCTGTGCTCATGGCTGGGAATACAGAGCACAGAGCCCCCTTGTTTGACTGCCCAGTAAGTATGACTCAGTAAAGCAATGCCTGGTTTCTAGTCTAAATAGTTACAAGACTGGAAACAGTGAATAATGTCCTTTAATACAAGTATACTCACACCATACAACCACCATACTTTGAAAAGTTCTTTTTGAAATCAAACAAATCTTTCATCCGTTTTTTTCAATCCCTATTTTTCAATATGGAGCGCCAGTGGCACAATATTTACAAGTTTGGCTGCTAATTAAACGGCCAGCAGTTCCAGCAGTTCAAATCTACTAGACGCTCCTTGGAAACCCTATGGGATAGTTGTACACTGCCCTACAGGGTCGCAATGAGTTGCAATCAACACAATGGCAACAAGTTTTGGTTTTGTTCTTAGTATTTCCTCTTTTCCCTAATCTGTATTTATAAAACAGTGCTTTTCAAATTTAAATACATGAGGGCTTGTCCCAAGGAGATTGCTAAACTCTACCTGAGAGGTTCTAACTCAGTAAGTCTCATAAATCCTCAGCTGACAACAATGCCACACAGTTTGAGAGCCACTGTTGTACCTGAAAATGAGATGAGTAACTGACATTGCTCTTCTTCACCAGCATAATAGTATCACTTTAGTAACCATTTTGGTTTTTCCTGAAGGACAAGCAACCCAGTCCGATTTAATCTTTCAATTAATATGCCCTTAATTGATTGTAGGAAACCTTGGAGATGTAGTAAATAAGTTAACTGCTACATGTGCTAATCCAAATGTTGGCAGTTCAAATCCACCAGGTGCTCCTTGGAAACTATATGGCGCAGTCCTACTATGCTCGAAAGGGTCACTGTTGTGAGCACCCAGAAAATGTGGGTGGTCAGAAGAGGAACATAAGTGACTAACAAGCCTTGGGGATCAATAATCAGCTTTATTTAATCAAACCACACATTCACAATTGGGGGGGGGAAGGGAGGTGCTAGCACCAGGACATAAAGCATTCTCATTTGCATTACTTAAGAACTCCTATCTACACTTACATTCATTGGGAACTCTCATTTACATTAGTTAAGACCCCACAGGCTCCCCCACAGGGACTGCACTCACTTCCCTCAAAGTGGGTTTCACTCTAGAGAATTTAAGGATTGGCCATACTCTCAGCATTCAGACATCTGGAGAATCCAAAGTAGCTTTTGAGGATGACAGGACTTCTGGGAGTTGAGGCTGTCAGAACACCACAGGAGGCTCACCTATCAGCACTCATAGTCAGTCACCCGAACCAGGCCTTCGAAGACGAAGCAGATGAGGTCTCAGGATCAGGTCACAGCACAGCTGACTGGAGGGCACAGACTCTCTCAGTAGGAGGCTGCGCCCCAGGTCATTGAAGATGAGGCAGAGTAACAGATCACAGGCATAGACTCCCAGAGGGAGACCGTGCCCCCAGGCCTTGGAAGACGAGGCAAACGAGGTCATAGCAGCAGACCAGGGGCACGGACCCCCAGAGGGCACTGCTGCACCCCAAGTGCAGAGTCCTGTTTTCAATACAAGTTGTTTGCTTTGTTCTGGTTGTTATGGATCAGGCCGTAAGTCTTATCTTCTGGTTCCTCAAGTTGTTGACTTCTTTCTGATTGGTTATGCTCTTTATCATCTCTCTGATCATCTGCAGCCATGTCCACCTGGCAGTTGTTTTTCTCACTTTTACTTCTTCACCATGACTGTGTATTTTCTCACCGTCTTATTTAGCTCGAGCACAGACATTTTGTGTTTAATAGTTAAGCCAGTTCACAGTTTAGCCAATTTTAACTTATGTTTATGACAGTACTCCACCTTACTGTAGATTCTATTTTAATATATATACACACACATGTGTATATACATATGTATATGCACACATACATACACATACATATCCTCATTTCAGTCACTGTGAGTCAGAATTGACTTGACAGCAATGGGATCTTTTTTCAAGCAATTCTAGGACCCTGCTGGCACCATGCTGGCTACTACCAAAACTTCAGCAGTTCGAATCCACCAGCTGCTCCTTGGAAACCCTATGTGACAGTTCTACTCACTCTTATAGGCTCACTATGAGTCAGAGTCAACTTGAAGGCAACAGGTCTTAGGTTAATCAATGCTAAGACTCTTTGCAAAATTCTCTTGGGAAAAACAGCCATCCTGGAAACACAGAAATTAAAATTAGACACTGTGTGTTAATAAAAGTCAAACAGACAGTGGACTGAAAATAATCCTATAATTTCAAAATATTAAATTATCACATTTGCTTTTTAGATTAAAGCACAATATTGATCATGAAAGGCCTTACTAAACTATTTACCAAGTAAAAACTATATATACATATTTCAGATTTTCTGCTTCTTTAATAGTCATTTTGCTTTTAATACGTTATATTAGAACAAATAATTTTGTTAAGACTATGTTTCCAAACCTAATTGTAAAATAAGAGTTCAAAAAGGATACAAAAGGAAAGCAAATTTATACCATTACTGATAAACTAAAATAAAAGAGAGTTCTGCAACAACTAATAAAGCATATCTCTTAACATTTGTAAATTCAGTAGCTGCCACTTTAATACAATGTAGCAGTGTATATTGGTCCTCAGTTCATTAGTTTTAGTATGCCCTGTTAAAATATCTCACTTGCATTTTTCTGTCTGCCAAGATGTCAGTTCTGACATGACTCTCTTCAGGCAAAATGTAGTTGGCCTTTCCTCATTTTTCGCTGACACAGAAAATGAACAATTTCTTAACATCATTTAGGATAATGCTATCTGAATCATAGCAAGTTCAAGTATAAATGAGGTGCATGTGTTAAGTCATCTGCAAAAGGTACAATTTTACAACTGGCTGAACTAGTTCAGGGCATGACAATTCAGCATTCAGACTGACCAATTCTAGAAGTACATTTCACTGTAAAAACTTTCCAAATACATAAAGATCACCAGCTTTTAATGCCCTCGTTTCCCTTTGCACATACATCTGACTTTAATCGAATGTGTATGCAAGTTTTTCCGGTGATGTTATCTAGAGGACATTTGATTATGTGGGTTGTTCATTAAAATATTTAAATTGAGTACTAAAGTACAGTTTAGAAAATTATATTTTCTACATTTGAAATAACTGTAAATAAGTCTCTCTTTAAATTATTATGGAAGAATAATGCTAAATGAAAAAGGCAGGATACAAAATTGAATCTAAACTGTAATTGCAACTATATAAAACTGTAATTGCAACTATATGCATGCAAACAAGACTGTGAAAAAACACGGAAATTGTAAGTGACTGATTTGTCAAGGAACTAGATTATAGAGGCATTACTTTTTAAAAAAAATCCTATACTTTTTTTTAATAAAGTTATTTGTACAATTTTCAAAAATATTAAAAGTATTTTGGGGAAGAAATTGTGTTTTCTTCTTTCAATTGAATGTTTTCTTACCACTGATGTAACTTCTAGTATTAAAATATAGGGAACAGTGTTGTAACGTTACAGAAAAAAACTGCTATCTTCTTTCTTTCAAGGCAATTTATTTTTTAAAATACATGATATTATTGTACATGTAGTAATGAATATTCTTTATGCAGACATTATTGTTGCCATTTATCACTAATATTACAATTATCAAAAATACTAGTCTCTCAACCAGAAATAATCATGGCATCATAATAAAGACAAATGAATGAAATTACTGATGGTGTTGAAAGTTGCAGTATTTGATTAAACAGCCAGCAGGAATTGTCAGACTAATTAACTCGGGGTCAAGCTGCTGCTGAACTAAATGCCAGAACTATCAAAATCCAATATAGGCTATGCCCCGTTACTCCACTAAGACTACGTATTTGTACTTAAGAGTAATGATCTGATACGTTAAGAAAGTTCAGCTCAGTAAAATAACTGCTGTTGAAAACTATTTGTGCCAGGGCTGTTGTCAGCAAATCACTCAAGTTCTGATAGTCAAGCTAGATCTTCTCAGTTCTAAAATCTGGAGATGCCCAGCATCTTTATAGGTATGGCACTAGTGAGCCTAAGGAAGGTGTGTAGCCTAAGGTTTCACCGTAATAATACATGGGGAGAAAAAAAGGGTGACCTGAGGTCTCATAGGGTCAGAGCATCTACTTATGCATTTGGGATTAAACTGAGAGAATATTGGATTAAGCAGGAAGAAGGAATATAGTCTCCTAGGAAAGACCAGCCAAAATACCAAGTTCTTTTTCCCCTCTTACTGTGCTGATCTTGGCTGAATCATATCAGAGAGGCAGTTTATCCATCTATACGTAGGCCTTGGTTAAAAGTAAGTTTAAGCATATTATTCTACTCCTCTTTCTCCTTGACTATATGTAGATTGCTCTACTATTCTGTACCGGAATCAGGGGAGAATCACCAGACCAACAGCCGGTAACTGCAGAAAGCAAGCACCAAAATAAGACAATGCAAAAGGAAAGCAACCCAAAGAGGGAGCTGCCCCCGCGGAACAGGGGTGTTCCAGTTGGGTCTTCCGTCTCGATAAAAGTATGGCTTCTACCCTGGAGCAGGGTCACATGGCTGAGAGAAAGAGCCTATTTCCCAGGGGTTAAGGTGTATCGTTAACACTTCTTTGCACAGTGGTCCCTTTTCTGTAACCCCAACGGACTTAACATCTAGTTCTAAGGTCGAACGCAGGTGTTGAAGTACCTCTCAAAAGAGAACAGCAGAGAAAAAGGTAAGCCTTGTTTGCCCCTTTCTAGACTAATTTGCCATCAACCTATATTTCTATCCTGGACCAAGGAAATGGACTTCCAGTTTCTCAGGATCCTCTCTGGTGGGGAGGGAGGGAGAGGGTTATTCATAGATTAGATAGTCAACAGGAATTTGGTTAGGTGAAGGTAGCGACAGCATTAACTAGAAGGGAGGTCAACACAACTGGACTACATCATAAGCTAAAAGACATTTTAAAAGACAGAGTAACAGGGAGAGAGGTCCGGGGACTGTGGTTTCAGGAGACATCGAGCTCAATTGGCATAAATCTGTCTTTTTCTAAGAGATTGTTCTACATCCCATATTGGTGAGTGATGTCTAGGGTCTTAAGAGCCAGTAAGCCACCATTTAAGAAACTTCAGCTGGTGCCAACCCAACCTGGAGCAGACAAAAACCAAGAACATCAAAGACAGAAAGAAAATATGAGCCCTGGAGACAGAATGGTCCATAAAATTGGCAGACTATATTGTCATGAGACCAGAAGAATTAGATGGCGCTCAACCACCACCAAAGACTGCCCTGACAGGGAATACAATGTAGAGGCCCTGATGAAGCACAAGAAAAGGGGGAGTGCAGAGCTAAAACTCTATTAAAAGACTAGACTTGATGGTCCAATATCCTGGGGGGTTATCTGAGAAAGTGGCCCCTGGAATTGCTGCTCTCCCAGAGCTGAAACCGGTACTGAGAAGAACTCTTCAGACAATGATTGGACTACACAATGGGACACAGAGTGAAGCAGGTGATGTGTGTACTTCTAGGTTTAATATATATGTATGAGACTACCCAACCGGTTCCTTTCTAGAGGTGAAAGTGGAGGGTAGAGAGGAAGGACAAGAGCTGGCTGAGCTGATATTGGAAATACCAGGTGGAAAACAGTATGCTGCCACAGGGTGAGGAAAGCAGATAGAGTTGCATACAGGTGTGTGATTGGGGTTTTATACGGCAAATTTACTTGGATTGTCAACTTTCACTTAATCACAATAAAAATTACTTTTTAAAAAAAAAAAAAAAAACAACTACCACAGGACATAGTTGTACCTTGAAAGAAAAATAAATAAACAAAAAGATCCTTTCTGGCTTCTCTACTTCCAGGTTTTTCCCTTTCCAGTCCTCCCCTCTCACTGATGCTGATTCAAACCACTACTTTTCTTTTTCTTTACTTTCAGGTTCTCTCTGCCTTCATTTCTCTTTCTTGTCATCAACTGGTGTAACTTTCTTCAAAACTCAGGGAGATATTAATTAATGTTTAAAGCCCTTCCTGATCCTCTGAGTCTGGGTTAGATAACCCAAAACTTTTGTTCCCATATATTTACATATACCATTATCATTCTTACCACTACATTGTATTAAAAATATCTGTTTAGAAGTTGGTCTCTTCCTCCAGACTCTGAGTTGATTGAAGGCAAAAACATTCTAAAACTTTTTTATCCCTTGTACTGTGCCTGGTACACAGAATGCATTCAACAAATGTTTAACTGAATTAACTAAAGGCGACATTAAAATATAGAAGGTGTTAATGATGCAGGTGAGCTGCAACATGTGATCATCTATCAATCATTGGACATATATTTATTGAGTACCTACCAAATGCTAGATATATAAAAAGGTATTCCATTATATCATTTTATTATCTATTGAAATGCTTTATTCATGTAAAAAGTTTGACCTTTGCAAACATTTAGCACAAGACTTTTTATTGCAGCTAAAATACAACCTAAAATATTCCCCTACAATCAGCTGTGCATTAGCAAGCACTAGCCTAATTAAAAAGCAAGGACTGTAACAGGAGAAAGAAGATGGTCCATACATGGCTTGCAAAGAAATAAAAAGAACTAAGTTGTACAATAAAGATGAGACATTCCATACCACAGAGGTCAAAGAAAAATTGTCCAAGTAGTTTTCCCACTTCGGCCTCTAGTTACAAGAATGGAAAGGCCGTATTCGAAAACCACATATAACTATTTCTTTCTCTTTACAAAAAAATCCTTTTAAATTATGAAAAATAGAGCTCTGCTTACAAATTGTAACCTTCAAATAGGCAAAAAACAGAAAATATTTTATTATTATAGTCAACTTTGGTATAAATATCATCTTTGAACTCACTGCTGTCAAGTTGAATCCACTTCATAGTAATCCTATAGGACACAGTAGAACTGCCGCATTAAGGTTTCCAAGGAGCATCCAGTGTATCCAAATTGCCAGACTTTTAACCACTATACCACCAGAGTTTCCATGCTCTTAGTACCAAGAATTGAAAACAAAACAATTGCAACCGAGTTGATTTTCTTTTTTTTTAATCGTAACTGAGTGATGGTATACAATCCAAGATACATTTGCATGCCTGCCTGTCTGCAGCTCCCTCTGCTCTCCTGGTGACAGCACACTCCTCTTTTCCATTCTACATATGTTACATCCTCTTAAGAATCTCTTGTCCCCTCCTCTCCACACTTTCCTCTCCCTTCTAGTAAGTGGCCAGTAAGACAGCATCCTATAGATGCCTAGAACCATAAAGTGCACACATGATATGGTCACATTGTGATGCCGAGTCCAATCCATTCCTGTTCAAGAGTGGACATCAGTAATGATTTCTGGTCAGGGGCAGCAGCAGGTCTAGGGGTCATGCTCCCAGGGGAACTCCCAGGCCTTTGGACCATCAGTTGAGGTCTTTTAGTGGAGTTCTTAAGGTGTACCCCTCTTTTTCTTGTATTGCCACAGAGACTCAACATTGTGTGCCCCATTACAGCTGTCTTTGGTGGTGGCCAAGTACCACCTGGTTCTTCTGGTCACATGCTGATACAGTCATCCATTCATGGGGGTCTTTCTGTCTTCTGGACTCTTTTTCCCTCATGTCTTTGTTGTCGTTGAGTTGATTCTGACTCCTGGTGAACCCATGAAAACTCATAGGATTTTCACTGTCTCATTTTTCAGAAGTAGGTCTCCAGGTCTTTCTTTTGAGGTGACTCTGGGTGGACTTCACTGAAGCAGATAGTTTAACAATTTGCAGCACCTAGGGACTCCAGGACCTGGGTTTGCCCAATTGCTTTTATTTGAGATTGTTTTGTTATTTCATGAGATACAAATGAAGACATTTTGGAAGAGAAGAGGACTGGAGCACACTTTTTAGTAAGACTGGAAAAAGAACAAGTGTCCCAGGACAAACACCTTTGTTTGAGGGTAGAACCAGAGGATTTGAAGGAGCCCAGAAGGCTTTGTTTTGGGGTGAAAATCTTAAACCATCATTAAATTATGAAACTATTTATGGTAAGAATCATGTCTTTTATCTCTGTTCCAAGAACCTAGTGCAAAATAAGAGCTAAATTAATATATGTTTAATTTTTTAAAGGACAAATTATTCTCTGTGTATTATCACCTAACTCATACAATTGGTTTTTCTATATTAAAAGGACAGTCTAGGGAAATGCTGAGGATGAAGGAAAGGGATTATCTTCTACACATTTATTATTATTCTACTCCTGAAAGCTACAGTACATACATTTGATCTATTTCTATGAAAAATGCTTTTTTCTGGGGTGTGAGTATGTAGCAGCCACAGCTCCCTGCTACTGCTTCCTACACTGCCCTTGCAAACTGTGCCCTCTAACTTTGATTTGTACCTGAAGTCAGATCTTTGCACATGCGCAGGCCAGGATCTTGGCAAACACTCAGATCTGGAGAATGGTGTTCTTACCTTACCCCAGATCTCATACCACCAGAAGGGAGAATATTCTCTGGCACAGGGTTACACCAGAGCCTCTTTGAAAAGCAACAATTCCCACAATGCAGACTTTCTATGATGGATGATTTAGCATGACTCAGCACCTAGATCTCCAAATTTGGGCATAGCAGGGTTCAGGATACAGAGTTTCAGGTGTCAATCCCTGCCCCCTACAGACTCTAGGACGTAAAAGGTCTCTGATCCCCCTGGGTATGGAGCACTCATACTGTTAGGTCCTGAACTGCTCCTTGTCTGCATAAAAAATAAATTTTGCTAGTTTCTGTTTCCCTTGAAACATATCCATACTCTAATAGATCTACTTCTGATCATTCTCACAGGTGGACTGTTTTAGTTATCTAGTATGCTATAATAGATGTACCACAGGGGGTAGCTTTAACAAACAAAAATTTATTTTCTCATAGTTTAGGAGACTAGAAGTCCAAATTCAGAGAGTCAGCTCTAGAGGAAAGCTTTTTTTCTCCATTGGCTCTAGGAGAAGATTCTTATTCCTTGGCTCCTTGGTGATCTGGCCTGGTGTCCATCTTCTTCCATCTCTCCTTTGCTAGCTGATTCAGTCTCTTTCATATCTCAAAAGAAGTTGACTCAAAGAGGTAGGGCTAAAGTGGCAGAGTAGTGGGACACTTCCTGTGATCCCCCAACAACAAAGAAACTGAAAAAAATAAAGAATCAATTATATGACATTCTAAGAGCCTTGAACATGAAAGGGAAAGTTGAGTAATCAAATAGAAGGGAAGAGAGAGTAAGTCCAGAAGTACCTAGGACTGGCCAGACCTCATCAGACAGAAGTCACCACCCTGCAGGTAGATCATAAGTGGGGAACATAGCAAAGTGGTGGCTTTTGAGGGTGCCTTCTTCAGCAGGAGAGACCAAGCAGTGGAAAGTTTACTCATGTCTCCAGGATCAATGAAAGACTGTATTCCATCCTTAAAAGCTAAATGTATTGTGTCTAACCTGCTGCATAAGGATCTAAATCCTTCCTTCAGAATTAACATCTGTCCCTTTTCTTAACACTTTCCTCCTGGCTTCTGTGCACTGAACCTGACTCCAGAGTCTGAGGCCATTACCTGGGCCAGAAGTAGGACTCCATAAACTCCTGGACTCAAAGAGGGAATAATTTATCTAATAAGGAGAAAAATAAATAAATAAGGAAAGTAATCTGCTGGCTCCCCTAAGCCAGAAACTCAGGGCAGATACAGCTCCTTTGCATAGACTAAAGTATAAGGGCATTCCTCACAGACACTCACTGACAACTATCAGCCCCCTACCAGTCTCAGTGCAGGAAGCCAGATACCTGTGCTTATACCAATCACCCCTGCCCATCTAGGACTTTAGGGGAGAGTCTGCACCAGACATCTGGCTTCAGGAAGCTCCCAAAACAAAGAATCAAGACATCCAGATGAAGAAAACCTTCTGAAATTATCAGAAATAGAATACAAGAGATTAATATTTAAATCTGTTCAGGAAATCAGGCAAAATACAGCAGAGTGTACTGATAAACTGAACGGGCTACAAGAGAGCATAGAGAAATCCAGAAGACTAACAATAAAATTACAAAATTAGACAACTCTATAGAGAGTCAAAGGAGCACAACAGAGGCAATGAAAGCCAGAATTAGTGAGACTGAAGACAAAACAATTGACACCAACATATTTGAGGAAAACTCAGATAAAACAGTTTTTTAAAATGAAGAATCACTGGGAGTTACGTGGGAATCTGTCAAGAGGAATAATCTATGGATGACTGGAGTACGAGAATGGGGGTGGGGAAGATAACAGAAACATACAGAGAGTATTACTGAAGATTTTCTGATGGAAAACTTCCTTGATATCAGGAAAGATAAAATGATATCTATCCAAGATGCTCATCAATTTCACCTAAAGTGAATGCCAAAAGAAAGTCACCAAGACATATTATAATCAGACTTGCCAAAACTAAAGATAAGGAGAGAATTGTAAAGGCGGCTGGGGATAAACCAACAAACAAAATCTACAGAGTCAATAGGACTAAGCTTGGACTATGAGCAGAAACCATGCAGGCAAGAAGGCAATGGGATAACATATACAAAGCCTTGAGGGAAAAAACTGCCAGACAAAAATCATATATCCAGCAATACTGTCTCTCAAATATGACAGAAAACTGGCCCCCCCAAAAGAAAAAAAAATTATAGGAAATACTAAAGGGACACCTTTGGTTATAAATTCAGTAGCATCAGGTTACAACCCAAAATAAGAAGACAGGACAGAGGAATCAGATATCAGCCTAGATATGAAAATCACAAAAATAAATCAAAAGTAAAACACTGAAGATAGGAAAACAAATACCATTATGTAAAAGATGACAATACTATAACACAGGGACTAAAAAATGTAGTCATAGATCTTTCCTATGAAGAGGAAGTCAAGATGATACAAAGAAATTAAAAATGAGTTGAAATTTAGAAAAATAGGGGTAAATATTAAGGTAATATTTAGAAAACTAACAAACCTAACCATCAAAATAAAAACTTGAAGTCTCAGCAAATACACAACCAGCAATATTGAAACAGATGAAAAGGAAACAACAGAAAAATGATTCAGCACAAAAAATTAAATGGAACAAAGAAATCATGAACAGCACACAAAAACAGATGTCAAAATGACAGCACTAAACCCACAACTATCAATATTAGCCTGAATGTAAATGAATTAAATGCAGCAATAAAGAGAGAATGGCAGAACAAGAAAACACAATCCATCTATCTGCTGTCTACCAGGGACATGACTTAGACCTAAAGACACAAACTGAATTTCAAAAGATGAAAAGAATGTATCAAGCAAACAACACTCAAAAAAGAGCAGAAGTGGAAACAATTAATTTCTGATACCATAGACTTTAAAGCAGAATCCACTACAGTGGATAACTGAAGACACTGTACAATGATTACAGGGTCAATACACCAAGAGGGCATAATCATATTAAATATTTGCATACCCAAATACAGGGTTCCAAAATATATAAAACACAACCTGCATTGAAAACAGAAGAAGACAGCTCCACAATAATACTACAAGATTCCAACACACTACTTTCAGTGAAGGACAGAACATCCAGAAAGAAGCTCAATAAAAATACAGAAGATTTAAATACCGTAATCAAATAACTTGACCTCATAGACATACATAGAACATTCCACCTAAAAGCAGCCAAGCGTACCTTCTTCTCCAACACACATTGAGCACTCTCCAGGATAGACCAAACAGTAGGCCATAAATCAAGCTTTAACAAAATCCAAAGCCTAAAAGTACTGCAAAGCATCTTTTCAGATCATAAAGCCATAAAAGTATAAACCAATAACAGAAAAAGCAGTGAAAAAAGATAGAACACATGGAAATTGAGTAACATTTTGCTCCAAAACTACTGGGTTACAGAAGAAATCAAGAACAGAATAAAGAAATTCATAGAATCAATGAGAAAGAAAGCACATTCTATCAGAACATTTGGGACAGAGAAAAGGCAGTGCTCAGATATAAATTTACTTCAATAAGTACACACATCCAAAAAGAACAAAGGGCCCAAATCAAGGTTTAAACACTATAACTAAAACAAGTAGAAAGAGAGCAGCAAAAGAATGATTCGGGTGCCAGAAGAAACAAAATAATGAAAACTAGAGCAGAACTAAATGATCTAGAGAATAGACTGAAGCCTGGTTCTTCAAAAAAATCAACAAAATCAATAAACCACAGAACAACTGATAAAAGAAAAACACAAAAGGAAGCAAATTACTCAAAAAGAAAATGACATGAGTGATCTCATAACAGATCCAACCAAAATTAACAAAATACTATAAAAAATTACACCTAACAATTTTGAAAACCTAGAGTAAATGGACAAATTTCTAGAGATATATTACCTAAAGTAACACAAGCCGAGGAAGAATAAGTAAATAAATCCATAGCAAGGGATTGAAAAAGTAATTTAAAATGCTCTCAACCAAAATAAAGCCCTGGCCTGGATGGCTTCACTGGAGAATTCTACACAGCTTTCAGAAAAGAGCTAACACCACTATTACTAAAAGTATTTTCAAAGCATAGAAAAGGATAAAATACTCCCAAACTCATCTATGAAACCAGCATTACCCTAATACGCAAACCTGGTAAAGTTAGCACAAAAAAGAAAAATTACAGACCAATATCTCTAATGACCTTAGATGTAAATATCCTCATCAAAATTCTAGCCAATACAATACAAGATGCCAAGCCAAGTGCCGTCGAGTCAGATCTGACTCATGGTACAATACAAGATAATAACAAAAAAATGGTAGTTCACTATGACCAAGTGGGATTCATACCAGGTATGCAGGGGTGGTTCAACTTTAGAAACACAATCAATCTAATAAATGACATAAATAAAACAACAGACAAGAATCACTTGATTTTATCAAGTGGTGGCACAAAAGGGTATCTGCAAAATCCAACATTCATTCACATTAAAAACTCTCAGCAAAATAGGAATAGAAGGGAAATTCCTCTACATTAGAAAGGGCATATAACTTATGCCAACAGTCGACATCATCCTACACGGAGAAAGAGATTCTGAAAGCATTTCTCTTGACAGTGGGAACCAGACAAGGATGCTCTTTATCATCAGCTTTATTCAACATTGTCTGGAGGTTTCAGCCAGAGAAAACATCCTAGAAAAAGAAATAACCAAAAAACACACTGCTATCGAATCAATTCCAACTCATAGCGACCCTATATGACAGACTAAAACTGTCCCATAGAGTTTCCAAAGTTTACCTGGCAGATCTGAACTGCCAACACTTTGGTAAGCAGCTACAGCACTTAACAACTACACCATCAGGGTTTCCAGAAAAAAAAAGGAGGGAGGGAGGCAGGAAAGGAAGGAGGGAAGGAGGGGAGGAGAGGAGAAAGGAAGGAGGAAGAATGGAAGAAGGAAGGAAGGAGGGAGGAAGGAACGAAGGAAGGAAAGACAGAAAGGAAGGACGAAAAAAAGGACATTCAAATTGGTAAGGGAGAAGTCAAAGTATCCCTATTTGCAAATGATATGATTTTATACACAGAAAACCCTAAAGATTCAAAAAAAAAAAAAAAAAAAAAACTACTAAAACAAATAGACGAATTCAGCAAAGAATCAAGATACAAGATAAACATAAAAAATCAGTTGGATTCCTCTACACCAGTAAACAGACTATCAAAGAGGAAATTACTGAATCAATACAATTTACAATAGCCCCCACGAAGGTGAAATATTTATGAACAAATCTAATCGGAAATATAAAATATCTATACAAAGAAAATTACGAGACACTACTGCAAGAAACCAAAGAGACTTACATAAGTGGAGAAGCTTATTACCTTTCACATGCATAGAAAGACTCAGCATTGTGAAAATGACTACTCTAAAGCAATCTGTAGATAAAATGTAATCCCTATCCAAATTCCAATTGCATTTTTTAATGAGTTGAAGAAACAGATTACTAACTTCATATGGAAAGGGAAAAAGCCACAGATAAGCAATGCAACTACTGAAGAAGAACAAAGTGTTACCTGACTTTAGTATCTTTAGTATACACCACTTTAGTGGTGACTTTAGTATACACCACTGCTAAGGCCAAAAGAGCCAGGCACTGGTACAAAAACAGATACATATACCAATGGAACAGAATAGAGAATCCAGAAACAACACCACCCATCTACGAACAACTGATACTTGACAAAGACCCAAAGGCTGTGAACTGGGGAAAAACAGTCTCTTTAAAAAATGGTTTTGGCAAAATTGGATAGCCATCTGCAACAAAACTGAAACAAGACCCATAACTCACACCTCACACTAAAATTAACTAAAAATGGACCAAAGATGTAAACATAAAATCTAAAACGGTAAAGATTACAGAAGAAAAATAGGAACAACCCTGGAAGCTCTGATACACGGCTTAAACAGACTACAAAATCTTATTAACAATGCACAAACAGCAGAAGAGAAGACAGACAAAGATGAACTACTAAAAATCAAACAAACTCATCCAGAATTCATTAAGAGACAAAAAGACCACCTATAGACTGGCAACAAATATTTGGCAACCACATATCTGATCGACATCTAATTTCCATAATCTACAACGTACTGCAAAATATCAACAAGAGAAAGACAAATAACAGAATTAAACAACGGGCAAAGGATACTGACAGACAATTCTGGAAAGACATCAGGCAGCCAAAAGATACATGAGGAAATGCTCACCACCATTAGCCATTAGAGAAATCTACATCAAAACTATAATGAGGTACCATCTCACCCTGACACGGCTGGCACTAATTCAAAAAACACAAAATAACAAATGCTGGAGAAGTTGTAGCTGTGGAGAGACTAGAACTCTTCTACACAGTTGGTAAGAATGTAAAATGGTACAACCTCTCTGGAAGGCAATTCGGCTCTTTCTTAAAAAGCCAGAAATAGAAATACCATACAATCTGTGGCAATCCCACAGTTTGGATACGTCCTACAGAAATAAGGGCTGTCACATGAACAGATACATGCACTTATTACAGTACTGTCCACAATAGCAAAAAGATGAATCAACCTAGGTGCCCATCAACAGAAGAATGAATAAACAAACTAGGGTATATTTACATGATAATATACTATGTAATGATAAAGAACAACAATGATTTTAGGAAGTAACTCATAACCTGAAATCAACTGGAAGACATTGTTGTGTTGTTGTTGTTAGATGCCATCGAGACAGTTCTGACTCACAGCAACCCTATGCACAACAGAACAAAACATTGCCTGGTCTTGCAATGTGTCCACAATCATTTTTGTGCTTAAGCCCATTGTTGCAGCCACTGTGTCAATCCATCTTGTCAACGGTCTTCCTCTTTTTCGCTGATCCTGCACTCTACTAAGCATAATGCCCTTCTCCATCTCTGCTTCCAAGGAGCACTCTGGTATACTTCTTCCAGAACAGATCTGTTTGTTCTTTTGGCAGTCTATGGTACATTCAACATTCTTCTCCAACACCACAACACATCAATTCTTCTTTTGTCTTCTTTGTTCACTGTCCAGCTTTTAAATGCAATATGATACAACTGAAAATACCACAGCTTGGGTCAGGCACATGTTAGTTTTCAAGGTGATATCTTTACTTTTCAAAAATTTAAAGAGATCCTTTGCAGCAGATTTTCCCAATGCAATGTGTCTTTTGATTTCTTAACTGCTGCTTCCATGGGCATTAATTGTGGAAACAAGTAAAATGACATCCTTGACAACCTCAGTCCTTTCTCCATTTATGACAATACTGCTTACTGGTCCAGTTGTGAGCATTTTTTTTCCTTTTTTCATTTTTGTTTCTTGATGTTGAGGTTCAATCCATACTGACGACTGTCTTTGATCTTTATCAGAAAGATGTTTCCCTCTGTTTCTTTAATTATGCAAATGCACTCAACTATGTGGATCCTAATCATGGCTACCATTGCAGAGAATGGGAATTCCAGAACACTTAATTGTGTTCTTAAGGACTCCAGACATGGATCAAGAGGCCATCATTTGAACAGAACAAGGGGACGCTACATGGTTTAAGGTCAGGAAAGGTGTATGCCAGGGTTGTACCCTTTCACCATATCTTTTCAATTGATATGCCAAGCAAATGATTCAAGAAGCTGGATTACATGAAGAAGAAAGAGGCATCAGGATGGGAGGATGACTCATTAACAACCTGTGTTACACAGATGATACCACCTTGCTTGCTGGAAGTGAAGAGTATTTGAAACAGTGATGAAGATCAAAGACCACAGTTTTCAGTATGGATTGCACCATCGGCAGACATTATACTGAGTGAAATCAGTCAGCTGCCAAAGAACAAATATTGTATGAGACAACCATTACAAGGACTTGTCATGGATTGAATGTGTTCCCTAAAAAATCTGTAACAATTTGGCTGTGCTGTAATTCCTGGCACTGTGTGATGTTCTTCCTTGCTGGAATTCCTGCCTCTACGATTTTAATAAGGGTGGATAAGCAGCAGTTGTGTTGGTCGAGCAGGATTCAACGTGTAAATTTACTTTGTGCAGTGAGGTGGTCTCTTGAGCCATAAAGGGAAAAATCTGGCACAGTGATTTGGGAACTTCACCCCATCAAGAAAGTAGCATCAGGAGAAGCATCAGACCTGAGTTTCCTGTGTCAAGATGCTCCCTGAACAGAGACTGATGCAACACAAGGACTTTCCACCAGAGCCAACAAGGGAGAGAGTCTTCCCCTGGAGCAGACATCCTGAACTTGGACTTGTAGCCTACCAGACTGTGTAAGAATAAACTTTCCTTGTTAAAGCGATCCACTCATGGTGTTTCTGTTACAGCAGCACTAATGGACTGTAACAGGACTCAACAAAAGGCTTATGCACAGAAGAAAATACTCCTTGACATCTACAAGGGTTGAGAGGGACGGAGAGAGATATTCATAAATTAGATAGTGAACACAAATTGGATTAGGCAAACGGAATGACAGTATGCAATAAAACGCAGGTCAGCATAACTGGACTGCACCATAGCTAGAAGGTTTTTAAATACAACCCAACATTTTAAAGGACAGAACAGCAGGTACATGGGCCTGGGGACCATGGTTTCAGGAGACATCAGGGTAAACTGACATAACTAGTCTTTTTCTAAGAGACTGTTCTGCACTCCATATTGGTGAGTGGCGCCTAGGGTCTTAAAAGCCAGCAAACTGCCATCTAAGGAACATAAATCGTCCCAACTCACCTGAAGCAGGTAAAAACCAAAACATGAGGAAAATATGAGTCCAGGAGACAGAAGGGTCCATATTATCAGGACACTACATCAGCACGAGACCAGAAGAATTAGATGGTGCCTGACCACCAACTAAGAAAGCCCTATTAGGGAACACAATGTAGAGTCCCTGTCATAGCACAAGAAAAAGGGGTATGAAGATCAAGAACTTCATTAAAAGACCAGACTTGATGGTCTGACAACTTGGAGGGTCCCCTGAGAACACGGTCCCTAAATTTTTCTGCTGGCCCACAGCTGAAACCAGTACTGAACCCAGCATTTCAGATAAAGATCGGACCGGACTAAGGGACACAAAGTGATGCAGGTGATGTGTGTACTTTATGGTTTAATATGTATACAAGGCTGTCCAACTGGTTTCTTTTTAGAGGAGAGAGTAGAAGGTAAAGAGGAGGAAATGACTGTCTGTTCAGTGGATATTCAAAGTAAAAAGTGGAAAGGAAGAGTACGCTGTGGCAGGGTGAGGAGAGCAGAGAAAGTTGCATCGAGGTGAGTGCTTGGGCTTTTATATGGCAAATTGGCATGGACTGTAAACATTCACTTAAAATTAAAAATTAAAAAAAAAAAAAAAGAATTCCTGAAATGCAGTTTCTGCCACCGAAGAGCTTAAGATCTAATAAAATTCATGTAACAACACAACCAAAAATGCTAACACCAATAACGGAACCCAGTGGATCTCATGCTCTTTGGTCTCAGGATCAACCCTTTTTATATTAATGACATCAAAGAGCTGTCATTTATATTGGTATAGCTACTGCTATATATTTGCGGGTGTGTGTGTATAAAGTATTAGAAATTACAACTTAGAAATTTTAATACACAGGCACACATTTCATCAGTGATATTTAAGTCATGTAGCCTCTTGAAAAATCCAGTACATACTCAATTAAACAATGGAGTAAAAAGACCAATAAACTCAAAACTCACGGCTGCCAAGTCGATCCCAACTCATAGAAACTTTATAAGGCAGAAACAGAACTGCCCCATTGAGTTTCCAAGGGTTGTCTGCAGATATGAAATGCTGACCTTTTTGGTTAGCAGGTGTAGCAGAAAACTCCAGAGTTTTCAAAAAGACCAGTAGCATCTTAGAATTAGTATGAAAATTGTCATTTTACCTCACAGACTCTTTTTAATATTTGAAACGGTATCACATCTAATAAATTTCAATCTTTTTCAACAAATACTTCTTTCAAAAAATAGGAAGAATAATCTCATGAAAGGAGCTGGTGATAATCTTTGAATGTTTAGACACAGCGACGGTTAGGATCTGCTTGTGTAGCCAAACAAAGTGAATCCTATTTATTTGTTATTTGGTGAGTATCATTCTACTTTAAATGCCAGACAAGAAGAAGGAAGAAGCCTTATCAGGACTATTCCCTCCTTCCTGAGTTCTTTACTATTTTTAAATTTAGGAGAAAATAATAGCAACAAAAATGAAACAATTAGTCTATTTTCCTCCCTCTAATTTTAAGTTGTTTTCCTCTTTGTAGAACCCACTACTTTGTAAGTTTTTCTTTATTAAGAGAAAATTATTAATTTGCATCAGTTTCTCATATAAAAACTTACACATTTTGTTATGTGACCCCCTCGCTGCTCTCACCACATTGTGACAGCACACTACTCCCCTCCACCCCATGTTTCCTACATCGATTTAACCAGTTCTTGTCCCCTTCTGTCTTCGCATCTCGCTTCTAGACAGGAGCTGCCCAGTTAGTCTTCTATATCTACTTCAGCCATGAAACATATTCTTCATGAGTATCATTTTATGCCCTATATACCAGTTCGGTCTTTGACAAGTTGGTTTCTGGAACGGTTTCAGTTCTGAGCTAACAGAGAGTCTGGGGGTTGTGTCTTCTGGGGAACCCCCAGTCTGTCAGGCCATTATGTCTGGTCTTTTTACTAGACTTCAAGTTCTGTACTCCACATTTCTCTGGCTCTATCATCAGGAACTCATCACTGAGTTACCTGTGAGAGCAGTCTTTGGTGGTGGCTAGGCAACAATTTCTCATCCTTTGAAGGTGCCTTGTCCTAATTCTGTCCCCTGTGGCATCAATTCCTAACCTGACGAAAGGAATTAGTCAATGAGTTACTCAACCGAAAGCAAGAAAAGCTTTTAAATCAAATGTGACTTAAAGATTTATTTCCAGTGCATTTTAAGATCAAAGTCTTAATTTTCATTGTGGAATTTCAGGTATCAATAACAATGGGTAGCTATTTTGTGACTACAAACTTTGAAGTAACTATCACCTTCATATCTCCCATATTTCAAATTCCTATATCTCTTGGACTATATCTATAGCTTGTTTGTTTTTTCACTAGTATTCGTTTTTTTTTTTTTTTTATCTTAACCTTTCTCGAGAAGGCAATAAAAAGTAGGAATGAAGCACACACGCTTTGAAATAAGACAATCCACAGTTTAGTCACTTTCCTACATGTGAACTTTGGGTCCACGTGCAAGATATTTGCCTCTCTAAACCTAAAATTCACCATAAACAGGGATGCTAGTAGCCTTTCACTTTCTTCTATCTGTATGCTGAGCAAATAATTCGAGAACCTGGACTACAGGAAGAACTTGGCATCAGGACTGGAGAACACTCATTAACAACCTGTTACACAGATGATACAACCTACCTTACTGAAGCGAAGAGGACTTGAAGCACTTACTGATGACAGTCAAAGATCACAGCCTTCAGTATGGATTACACCTGAACATAAAGAAAATGTCTTCAGAACTGGACCAGTAAGCAACATCATGATGAATGGAGAAAATGTAGCAGTTGTTAAGGATTTCATTTTACTTGGATCCACAATCAATATCCATGGAAGCACACTCAAGAAATCAAAAGACAATTGCACTAGGCAAATTTGCTGCAAAAGACCTCCTTAACATAAATAAAGATGTCACCCTTGAAGACTAAGATACATCTGACCCAAGCCATGGTCAGATTTCCTCACATGCATGTGAAAGCTACCAATGAGTAACTAAGACTGAAGAACTGACACCTTTGAATTATGGTACCGGCAAAGAGTATTGGAATACACCATGGACTGCCAAAAGAACAACAAAATCTATCTTGAAAGCCGTGCAGCCAGAATGCTCTATAGAGGCAAAGATGGGAAAACTATGTCTCACAGACTTTGAGCATGTTGTAAGGAACAATCAGTCCCTGGGAGAAGAACATCATGCGTGGCCGAATGTCAGTAAGAAAGAGGAACACCCTCAGTGAGATGGACTGACATAGTGGCTGTAACAACGGATTCAAGGGTAACAACAGTTGTGAGGATGGACAGGACTGGGCAATTATTTGTTCTGTTGTACATACGAAGTCTGAAAATTAAGTCTGTGAACTTAATTGTTCTAAATGCTACACACCTCATTGCTGAAAATCACCACAATCACCTTCAAGTACTCCCCTTGGGAGGCTATGCACTGATGCCAGCTCCTAGTCCACCCTTCAGAGCAATTTTGGAATTCTTTCTAGAATGGCCATTGTGCACAGTGGCAAGGTAGCAAACTTAATTGTGTAGTTGTCTGTGAGGGAGTTTTTAAGACAGTAAACAAATAACAGTACTGGAACACTCTACCTACTCATCTGACCTGGCTCTCAGTGACTTTTTTCTTCACCTGAAGATAAATATTGAAAGGAAGATATTTTGATGACATTCAGAACATCAAAGGTAACATGACAACAGCTCTGATGGCAATTCCAGAAAGAGAGTCCCAAAATTGCTTTGATGGGTAGACTAGGAGCTGGTGTCAGTGCATAGCTTCCCAAGGGGAATATTTCAAAGGTGACTGTAGTGATACTCAGCAATGAGGCATGTAGCACTTTTTCTAGGATGAGTCTGTGAACTAAATTGGCAGGCTCATGTGGTCACTATGAACGGTAACAACTCACCGACACCTAACAATAGCCCTTCCTTACACAATTGTTACAAAGATAAATTACATAATGTATGGAAATTATTATCTGTATTCATTAGGCTCAAATATGTATTTCCTTCATCTTGGCACCTACAACCGCATCTAATTCCCAAGTAAATCTTTAAGAGATCAGACCTGATAAGATTTAATCCTAGATCTACCTTTTTGGTAACTGTGATCAAATCTAGGTTTACCTAAGTAATCATGACAAATTATTTGGCTTCACATACTTTGATAAGGAATGAATGATATTTGGATGACAAAGCCAAGCTAAGTCAAGTGCCATCAAGTCGGATCTGACTCATGGCAACAAAACCAGGTATAATTAACTTCACGTGCATGAATTTAAAAAGTGTCTCATTTTATCCAATACATTTTGTGTTACAAGAACGGGAAAGTTCCTGACACAGTGTGTGAATAAGAAATCAAAATACAGTTTCTCTAATTCAAGCAGATAAAGTCAAAAGATTTTTACCTGGTATGAAAAACACTTTGTGTTACAAGACCAAGAATGTTCCCACTACATTTTCTGAATGTAAAAGAAAAAAGTAGATTCTCCTACTCAAGTACATGAAGTCAAAAGAGTTTCACATGTGTTCAAAGCACATTTTGTGTTACAAGGATGACAAGGTTCCAAATGTATTCTGTGAATGAGAAAAGAATGTAGTTTTTCCCATTCAAGTATGTAAATTCAACAGTGTTACATGTTTTCAAAGTGCACTCTGTGTTTCAAGGATGTGAACAATTCATTGTGTGAATGAAAAATGTATAGTTACTCTCATTGAAGTAGATTAAGCCAAGAGTTTTTCCTGTTACCAAAAAGAAGAAAAACACTTTGTTGGTGTAAAATTTTTCTGTGATTCATTTAGAAAGCTATAATTACTAATGCTGATACTGACCTTTTCCACTGTCCCTTTCCACAGATGTAGTCAGTTTGATTCCTGTGTATTCCATCTGGTAAGGTCCATGTGTAGAGCTGCTGTTTATGTTAGTGAAAAAAGGTAGCTGCAGTGAAGAAGTCAGTGGTCTTGCAAACTTCTGTCATTTGATCTCTGGCATTGTTTCTGTCACCAAGGCTGTATTTTCCAACTACCAATCCTTTTTTTCCAGCTTCTGCATTCCAATCACCAGTAATTACTAGTATGTCCTTACTGCATGTTTGATCAATTTTGGACTGCAGTAGCTGGTGAAACGCTTCAATTTCTGTAACTTTGACCTTGGTGGTTGGTGTATAAATTTGAAAAATAGTTGTATGAACTGGCCTTCCTTGTAGGCATATGGACATTATCCTATCACTATCCTATTACTTCAGGACAGATCTTGAAATGTTCTCTTTGATGATGAATCCAATACTATACAAGTTTTCATTCCTGGCATAGTAGACCAGGATGTCTGATTCAAAATGGCCAATACCAGTCTATTTCAGCCCACTAATGCCTAGGATATAGATGTTCATACATTCAATTTCCTTTTGACTGTTTTCAATTTTCCTAGATTCATACTTTGTACATTCCATTTTCTGATTAATGGATGTCTGCAGCTATTTCTGCTCATTTTGAGTTGTGCCATATCAATGAATGAAGGTGCCAAAGGCTTTACTCCATCTACATCACTATGGTAGACTCTACTTTGAGGAGGCAGCTCTTCCCTAGTGGTCTTCTGAGTACCTTCCTACCTGGGGGGCTCATTTTCTAGCACTGTATCTGACAATGTTCTGCTGCCACTCATAAGGTTTTCACTGGCTAAATATTTTTAGTACACTGCTGGGTCCTTCTTCCTAGTCTGTCTTAGTCTGGAAGATGAGCTGAAACCTGTCTGCCATAGGTGACATAAAGAAAACAAAAATCCTCACAACTGGACCAGTAAGAAACATCATGATAAATGGAGAAAGGACTGTGGTTGTCAAGGATTTAATTTTGTTTCCACAATTAATATCCATGGAAGCAGCAGTCAAGAAATTAAAAGAAACACTGCATTGGGAAACTCTGCTGCAAAAGACCTCTTTACAGTACTGAAAAGTACGATGTCCCCTTGAAGACTAAGGTGTACCCGACCAAGTTATGGTATTTTCAATCACATCGCATGCATGTGAAAGCTGAACGGTGATTAAGGAACAGAGAAGAATCGACACCTCTGAACCGTGGTGTTGGAGAAGAATACTGAATGTACCATGGACTGCTAAAAGAACAAACAGATCTGTTCTGGTAGAAGCACAACCAGAGTGCTCCTTGGAAGCACATACTTTGGACATGTTGTCAGGAAGGATCAATCCCTGGAGAAGGACATCACATTTGGCAGAGTGGAGGGCCAGAGAAAAAGCGGAAGACCCTCAACAAGATGGATGGACACAGTGGCTGCAACAATGGGCTTAAGCATAAAAACAATTGTGGGCATGGCAGAGAACTGGGCAGTGTTTCATTCTGTTGTGCATAGCGTTGCCATAAGTTGAAACTGACTCGATGGCACCTAACAACAACAGGAATGCAGATTACGGATAGATTGGTTAATGATATTCACAATACATTGATCATGCTGTGTAACAGACTGTAGAAACCTATCACTTTGTATGTGTGTGCGTGTTACTAATTAAGAAAAATTATCTATTAAATAAAATACTGCTGCAGCAGTACATCTACAAGGAACTGCCAGGGATTCAAGTCAGATTCAGAAGAGGACGTGGAACCAAGGATTTCATTACTGACATCAGGTGGATCTTGGCTCAAACTAGAAAACACCAGAAGGATGTTTACCTGTGTTTTATTGACTACACAAAGTCATTTGACATGCGCATCATAACAAATTATGAATGACACTGTAGACAATGTAAATTCCAGAATACCTAATTGCTGTCATGAAGAACCTATACGCAGATCAGGAGGCAGTTGTTTGAACAGAAAGGGATATTGCATGTTTAAAGTCAGAAAAGGTGTGTGTCAGAGTTGTATCATTTCACCATACTTATTCCATCTGTATGATTTGCAAATAATCCAGGAAGCTGGACTATATGAAGAACAGGCCATCAGGATTGGAAGAAGGCTTATTAACAACCTGCATTAGGCAGACAATACAATCTTGCTTCCTGGAAGTGAAAAGGACTTGAGGCGCGTACTGATAAAGATCAAAGACCACAGCTTTCATTATGGATTACACCCATACCCATGGAAAAGCTAGCTGAATAAGTAAAACTGTAAAAAATGTGAACATTTCAACTGCAGTGTTGGTAAACAATACTAAAGATACCATGAACTGCCAAAAGAGCAAACAACTCTGTCTTTAAAAAAGTACGATCAAAATGCTCCTTAAAAAGGAAAGATGGTGAGACTATATCTCACGTATTTTGGACATGTTATCAAGAGGTAACACGCCCTGGAGGACACCATGCTTGTAAAGTGGAGGGCCAGTGAAAAAGAGAAAACCCGCGATGAGATGGACTGACACAAGGGGCTGCAGCAACGGGTTCAAGAGTAACAATGACAGTGAGGCTGCTGCAGGATGGGGCACTCTTTCCTCTTGTTGTATGCGAGGTTGCTGTGAAATGACACCTAACAATAACAACAACATGAGATAAGCAAATTAGTACTTTTAATATATCATAGATAAATGAAGGACATAGTATACAGTAAGTTGTAGTTTAAAAGCAAGTCGTTCCTGAGATGCCGAGAGTATTTATAAAATGCTCCCATATACCTCCTTCCCTTCCAGTCACAAGGCAGTACCAATAAGGAACACAGGGGAAGCCTAGACTTCCATTCACTCCTTAGTAATAAAATGATTCTTCCCTCCCTGCAGGGGTGGTATCAGAGAATGCAAAGCGGGAAGCCAAGCTTTCGGTGCCTTTCAATAGGAACAAGCTCCCATCTCCCTGGTTGTCAGTGAAAGCCATGTGCAGGCAGTAGTGAAACACCCTAGACCTTCCCAGACAAGATACAATCAGGGAAGGCCTAGCAGGGTGCCTCACCACCACCCTGCCTAGCAGTCGGAGGCACCCCTATTCCTAGGTATCAGCACAGGCTGAGTGACAAACCTAGACTTCTATCCCTATTAGTGAGACAGTGCTCTTTCCCTCTTAGCACAATGTCAGTAGGCTTGCTGAAGCAGATGATTTCAGTTTCATAACAATACTACAAATGTCTAGGACTCAACAACAATCACTTGTCACATAAAGAATCATTACTATGCAGCATCTTGTTTATCAAATTAGATTGTAAGTTTCTGTAGGTAGGGATCATGCCTCACATTTCTTTATATTCTTTTAACACTCGTCCTGTGCCTTATGCAGAGATGGCGGTCAGTCAATAGTTTATTTTAGTTTTATATGGGAGCTATCATTTTCAGAGAGAAAATTCAAAGGACTGATACCTAGTAGCAAAAAGTTTATATGATTCAAACATTAAAATGTCAGGGCTAGTTAACATGCTCCTGTTCTAAAAAGCAAAATACTTATTTGTAAATTAAAATAATTGTCAACATTTAATGAAGACTTATTATAGAGTAGCCACTTGGTTTAAGAGTATTCCATGAACAGTATTATCTCATTCAATTCTCAGAACAATGCTTTAAGAAGCTATAGTTTGTAATCCTCATTTTACAGACAAGAGAACAAGCTTAGAGAAGTTAATTGCCAATTAATTAATAATATACATTTTTATTAATACATTCTTTTATGGTACCATAAAATCTATAGGTTTATCTTAGCTATTATCTTAATTTTCTTTTATAGGAACTCAAAATGCCTACAATGGTCTCCTTTTATTACTCAGTACAAACCCAAAGTAGTTACTTAATTATTTGTTCAATACATTTATCAACCAAACAATATTCATAGCAAGAATATGGATATCAAAACAATTCTGTCTATATCAAAGCAATGATTTAACGGTACTCTAACAATATGATTTATGTTTGCTCCGGCAGTGTATTTTTACAGCCAGATTTATCTTTTTGGAGATTTAGTTTCTAATAATTCACACTGTCCATTTCCATGTGGTTGATTGAGACTTCTGAGAAAGATTTACTCTACAAATCACAAACACATAATCAGGGTAGTAAATTCACAGATACTTCACTGAAAGGTGCAGGCATTTCCTGGAAAACCTCACATCTTCTGTGCCATACACTAAATATGTTATATGGGGAAAATGGGATTAAGATCTAAAAACTCAAAGCTTTGTAAGAACTAATGGGATCAACAAGAGTCTTTTAAAATCACTACACAGTTAAAAACATGCTAAGTTTTTTAAGACCAGAAGAACTAGATGGTGCCTGGCAATCACCAATGACTACCCGGACAGGAAACAGAACACAGAGTCCCTGACGCAGCGGGTGGAAAATGGGTGTGCAGAACTGGAACTAGGTTAAAAGACGAGACCTGATGGTCTGACAGACTGGAGAGTCCCCAGAAGACATGCCCTGGAGCTGGACCTATTCCCAAAGCCAACTCTTCAGACACGGATTGGTCTAAACTAGAAGATATAAAATGACACTGGCCAAGAGTGTGCTTCTTGGCTTATGTGGATATATGAGGTTAATGTGGCAGCTCTCATCCAAAAGCCAGATGAGAAGGTGAAGGGAGACAGAAGCTGGTTGAATTACGTGGGAAACACAAGGTGGAAAGGAGGAGTGTGTTGTCACAGGGTGGACTATGCTGCTAGAGTTATATTGCAGTGTGTGTGCAAGTTTCTGTATGGATTGTAGCCTTTCACTTAAAACACAAGAAAATATTTTTTTTAAATGCTAAATTTTTAATAATGTAATACTGCAGGCACTCCTTGAATACTCTGGGGGTCAGTTCTACCCTGGCCCCTAGGGTCACCATGAGTCAGATCCGACTCGACGGCACTTGGCTTGGCTGGCAATACTGCAGAAAATACAGGACATTACCTTAAGAAAAAGTGAGGATGGTAGTTTGATGGCAGCAGGTATCAGGAGGAAGTGAGGCTGCTAAGTTACAGAACTAAGGAAAATTATATAATGATCTGAGAGAAGCACTCTGAAGAAGCACTTTCAAGACTGAGCACATTGCCAAACGACCAAGAGGAAAACTCAGGGTGAATGCACAAAATGAGTTCTTCTGTGGCGTGCTACTTTCAGTCATGTTACTTTCTTTACCTGCTGTTACTTAGGAGTACAAAGTATTAAGACGCTTGGAAAATCAATAAACCACTGAGACCTGGGTGTTTTACTAACATCACCCCACTGTTCCCCACTCCCATCACACATGAGCTAAGTCTTGCTACAAAAACTGGCTCAATCCAAAGAGATTAACTTTGTTCATCCCTCATTCATCTCTAGACTAGTAAATAAATGAGCCAGTCCATAATTATTTGTTGTATTTTAATCATTTTTGGAATTTCTAATCAAAGATTAAAACTTTACCACATGGAGTCTTGGTTTGTTTCAATCACAACATATTTTTAAGACAAAGTTGGGAGAAAGGATGGCCATTAGATTAGTTCCATCATCTTGGGGGTTGTGCTATTATTTTGAATTATTTTTTTAATATAGATTTGAAAAATATTTAGGTCAAGAGTTATACCCATTTTAACTCATAATTTCAAGTTTGTCCAAGTAACTTTCAAATCTAATTAGATTTCAAACGTAAGATTTTAACATTTCATTAGCCTTTTATGTGCTACAAAAGATAGCAATCTTTATTACATATAAATTAAAATCTGATATGAAATAAAAATAAAATTGTCATATAGCTATTTTTAAACTTTTTAATGTGTTTTCACATCTACTCTTTTATCAGAAGTAAATACTCTCTGGAGGATTGCAAATAGAAACCATATCTAGGTCTGCTATAATTTCCTTAATAATTAGTCCTTGCATTCTCTCAGTATGAAAATTATTTTTTTCAATGTAAAATGATGTTTTATGCCAACATTTTTTAAGTAATTTCTGTTTCAAGCTAATTCTTCTTTCACCTTAAGTTGTTTTAAAATACTACTGTTACCTTTTGGGGCTTGGTTTGTAGGTTCTCTGACCTTTTAAAGTTGTTTGTTTTTTAATCCCCCAGTCAGGTATACTTCTTTTCAAGCCTTTAATCTCGTCTTTAGAAATCCACGTCTCTGCTTCATTAAGCCTCCCTGTAATATCCAGAATTAAATCGCATACCTCATTTATTGTTGTGGTAGTGGAGTGCCTTTATTTCCAAATGCAGCACTGGAAATTACTTTCAAAGGAATGACCTAGAGTTTTCATCATACAGTTCATTGTATTTCTTACTTCTACACAAGCAGCTGTCGAACTTTAAAAAAAGAAGAAGAAATCAAACTGTTGAAAATATTGGCTAGGAGAAAGGAGGAAGACAACAGTGGTTCTCTTGCAATAGTTTAAGTGGGTGGTCATGTGAATTAAGAGTGATTTTTTTTTTCTCTTTAGTTTTCAAGACAGAACCAGGACCAAGTAGCTAAGCAATACAGAAACATATTTCCACTTACACTGATGTTGAAGCAGTGACTTATTCCCTTCTGGAAGAATTATCCCTGAGGGAATTCCTGAACTCAATAATATGTTTGATCAAATCAGTTTGTAAATATGTATCCATATCAATAGTCGGGTGAGCCTTTGTCTGTAGGCTGATTACCGCAAAGCTGAATCATGTGGTCAGAATAAAGACAATGAAGACGAGCTAACTGCCTGCCTTCAAATCCCAGCTTCCCACAGGCAAATTGTGTGACATT
This sequence comes from Heterohyrax brucei, assembly GCA_028571685.1. NCBI lineage: Eukaryota > Metazoa > Chordata > Mammalia > Hyracoidea > Procaviidae > Heterohyrax > Heterohyrax brucei. The sequence goes on along the minus strand of CM053152.1, from coordinate 41,260,906 downwards.
GAGAAAAATTTTTAACCTCTCCATGGCTCTGTTTCCTCATCTATAAATGGGAATAAAAGTAGTTTTATAGCGTTTTACTGAGGATTAAATTAGTTACTGTATGTAAAGTATATCAGCAATTTGTAAGAATTATGTGTGTGCTTTAAATGTTAAAGTATTTTGTATAGATTTCCTCTGTGCTTTTTAAAATTCTTTTGAAAAAGATATTAAAATTTAAGGCAAGCTGTTGCTGTTAATTGTTGTTGAATCAATGACTCGCAATAACCGCATAAAAACTGCTCCATAGGGTTTCCACGACTTTCAGAAGTAGATCACCACATCTGTCTTCAAACATACCTCTAAAACACAAAAAGCCAGTCAGCCAAGTGCCGTCGGATCCCAATACTGTTGAGTCAGTTCTGACTCATAGCGACCCTGTAGGACAGTGTAGAATTACTCCATAGAGTTCCCAAGGAGCACCTGATGGGCCTGTTGACCTTTTGGTTAGCAGCCATAGTACATAACCGCTACCCCACCAGAGTCTGGATGGATTCAAACCACTAACCTTTCAGCTAGTAGTCTAGCACTTAACCACTTGCACCTCCAGTAACCACCAGTGTAAGCTACAAGTCTGAAAAATTCAACCTTCAGTTACTTGTCTACATAAACAGAATACATTCCTAAAGATGCATAAGATCCACAAGGGATCTTTGACTCATTCACCGATAAATTCTTAAGTATTAAAAACAAGCATTGTAATAGGTGTTCAATAAATACTACTAAACAAATGAATTAAAATGTCCGATTGCCTATTGTAAAGAATAAATAGATGTATTTAGAATGATTTTATAAAGATAATTTTATTCAATCACAAATGAAGAACTTCTTTGGCATAGCTACAACAATCAAAAGAGTCCTCAAAACCAGAAAATACATCTAATTCCCTTGATTTTGTTTCTTAAAATTTGCATCTTAAATGAACTCTTAATAAGACACTGATGATTCTCTTCTAATCTTGTCATTTAGAACATTAGAATGGCTCTTCTTGGTGAAGACTTACAAATATATGAGAGCAGAAACTAGGTACAGAGCTGACCAACAGTAAGCAGCTTCAGGGAATTTTATTTAAATGGTAGCAAAAGAGATCAGTACACAATCTGAACCTTTCAAATCATGTGTCAACTATCAGATGGTCAACTAATTCTTTTAAACGCACTGATCACTGCTTAGATCCTGGCACAGGTCTAAGATACATAGTTTTCTACTTTGACTTTATGATTGAACTTTCTTCTAATTGGATTATTTTTACTGTTGGATGTCTCCCTTCCCCTCACAAGAATTGTTCTTAAATAAAAGTTAAATACTTAGAGTGATGTATTAAAGGTCAAGCATATAATCCACACATAACCTTACAAAATTAACATTTCATTAAAATACTATCTTTTTTTATTGTTGTGTGAACAACTGTGATAATCAGATATTTGTCCTGGAGCAAGGGTCTAGGTGATGAAAGCAGCATCTCAGAAAATGTCAGGAAACCTGATACAGTTTTGGCTAAACAATAGGAGTTTCTGTAGAAATCCAACACTACTCAGGCATTATATCCTAATGGTTAAGAGAACAAGCTTTGAAATAAAAAAGATCTAGGTTTGCTCTTTAATTTCCTGTGACCTTGGACCAATCACTTATACTCTCTAAGTTTCAGTCTACTCACCTATAAAATGAGACATTAACCTCACCTTATAGGTGAGGATAATAATAATTATTATCCTCAATAATAATTATTGTGAGGATTAAATGAAATAATGTGTGCAAGAAAACTACCACATAGGAAAAAAGTTATTATTATTAATAATAATAACCATTTATAATATTCATCATTTATTTAAAAAATATTTACTGAGGACCAAAATCTGCCAGGCACTGTGCCTGAGGTTGGTAATACTAGGAGGAATCTTTCTGACTCCAGAAAAAAAGAAACCTTTAAATAAACAATGCAGTCAAATATGCCAGGTCAACAATGGCACAACACTACTTGAAATGAAACTAGAAATATGAGTACGTATGACTCAGTTAGATGGATGGAGGGCATTTTAGGCAGACAGCACAACAAAATGGTACAGCAAGCACACAAAATTTCAAGTATACCCCAGAAGGTGGTGTCACAGAAGTAGATAAGTGCATTAGAATCCCAGCAAGAGAGAGATGGCCCACTCAAAGGAGTAATGAAAATCATTCACTGAAAGGACTGTTTGCAGAGGTGTAGGCAGGATTAAGAGAGCCAACAAGGGACAGTGAAGGCTCTCAAGGACTAAGGAGACCCAGAAGACATCAACACCCCTCGGCTGGAAGGACAGGGAAGGTTTGTTACTGGTACCAGTCAGAGAGCTGAGCCTGTGGGAGCCCTGGCTTTGGTTGGAGGAATAAAAGCCACCGCAAAACCACAACCCAGCAGGATGAAAGCATGAAGGAGTGGTAGAAATAAGTACCCAGACTTCTCTCTTCCTGCTTTCCAGCCTCTGCTGATGCCTCTCATGTTCCAAAACCAACTGAAAGTAGAATTCAGCATAGTATGGCAATGAAGAAGACCTCTGACATCAGCCTATGGGACACCAAGTAGGGTGGGAAAGAGTGAGAAATAGAACTAGAGGGGAAAATGGAGGACATCTAACACAATATCACTTGAGATTAGCCTGGAAATATCGAGGTAAGTTGATGTGACTCAGTTGGATGATTGGAGCGCATTTTAGGCAGACAGCACAACAAAAACACAATGGTATGGAAAAAACATGGCACATAGGGAAACTAGACTGTGGAATGTACAGCAAGAGATGAAACAGAAGTTAGATCACGGAGGGCTAGCACACCATGCCAAAGCATTTGGACCAAGTCCTACATAACTAGTAACAGCCTGTGTCAAGTAGGTCTGTGTGTGTATGTGTGTGAACGCATGGTCGAGAGCAGAACACTATACTGAAAGAACAGTTTATATGCCTGTCTCCTTATTTGAGATTCTTCTGAAACACGGCTGCTAATACAAATTACATATGTTATGGAGGACATTGTACCATTCTTAATTATTTTCGGGTAACGTATTTAGTTCCACACTAAATTAGTGCTAATTGAACTTGGAAGAGGTTCAGAAAGCAATTAAATATTACTTGGAATAAAACAGTAGTATATGTTGTTCTCCCAATACAGAATTCTTGTTGAAAGATTACACCAAGCTAAATTGGCACTCTTATCTCTGGAACTCTAGCAAGTAACTCAATCCCCTTCACTTTTCCAAATACCTAGAAATAAGAGAAATGATGCTAATTTAATTATATTTCAATATTTACATTTCTTCCTTACATTCAGTATTGCTATGGATTAATCTGTGTCCATCCCGAAATGTGTATCAATTTGGCTAGGCCACAGCTCCCCATACTGTATGACATTTTGTGATCCAATGTGATTTTCTTATGTGCTATAAGTCTTAATCTCTGAATGTAGTTAATGAGGTTAGATTAGGTTATAACAAAGAGGATTAGGACAGGATGCAATACCCTTACACAAACCACAGGCCGGATGCTATGAAAGGCAAGTTTCCCCGGAGATGTGGCCTGCATCACATTTTGAGGTAAAACGACAGAGAATCAAACAGAGAGAAGGGACCTCAAGCTTCCAACAGAGAGCTGGAAGCATGACCTTTGGAGCCAGAGTTCTTGCACTGAGAAGCTCACTGACCAGGAAAAGATCATTGCCAAGGACCTTCCACTAGAGTCACCAAAAAGAGAAAGCATTCCCCAGGCACTGGCACCCTGAATTTGAACTAGCCTCCTAGATGGTGAGAGAGCAGACTTCTGTTTGTAAAAACCATGCACTTGTGATATTTCTGTTACAGCACCACTAGATAACTAAGACAGGTATTTAGACTAAAAGCAAAAATTACTTTATATTGAAGCCTAAACTCTGAGGCACATTTAGCTGTTTGGCTTTTCTCCTAAGCTTGACCAAGGGAGCTACTGAGAAGTTTGTTCAAAGAACAAACTGAAAAATAATTTTTAAAAAAGCTCCTATACATTGGGAGGGTCGTTACGACTCGGATCCGACTCGACGGCACTCGGCTGGTATACATCAGGGCCCTTGTGGCGCAGTGGTGAGGATCCTGACTGCGAACCCAAAGCCCCAAAAGTTCAAATCTCCAGTTGTTCTTTGGAAACCATACTGAGCAGGTCTACTCTGTTCTATAGGGTCACTATGAGTTGGGATTGACTTGATGGTAATGGATTTGGTTATTTTCATTTACACACTGTGCCTAGTCTTTCTGGTTCCGTGTAAGAAAGAGATACAGAAAATACACCAATTTCCTTTGCATCAAAAACCTCATCTTATAATTGGTAACGGATATTTTCAAAATTTCTACATAAATTTGGGGAACAATCTGGGACTATGGAGAATGATCTATCCCATCTGTCATGGTTGGAATTGTGTCCCCCCAAAACTGTGTGCAGCCACGTGGCTGGGATATGGTTCTCAGTATCTTGGGACTGTCCTCCATTGTGTGGTTTTGCTAACCTGTATGTTAAAGGATTAGGGTGGGGCTGTGAATTCCTGCTGTGGGGGAGTTTCCCTGAAGTATGGCTTGCCCCACCCTTAATGCTTTTAGCTTGCAAGGAATAAAAGGAAAAAGAAACAAAGGACAATTTGAGAACCTCGCTACCATCAAGCAAGCAGCACCGGGAGCAGAGCGTGTCGTTCAGACCAGAGGTTCTTGCGAGAGGACGTTCCCTGGACAAAGACTAATGCAATACCAGACTTTCCTCCAGAGCCGACAAGGGGAAAGTCTTTCCCTGGAGCGGACACCCTGAATATGGACTTGCAACCTACCGGACTGTGTAAGAATAAATCTTTCTTTGCTAAAGCCATCCACTCTGTGGTATTTCTGTTAGAGCAGCCTAGCTGACTAAAACACCATCCAAGTACAAGAATTAAACCCACAGCTCTAGCTTCATTGGCTACTAAAATCTGAACTAAAAATTAAACTAACTCATGCATTTCCTATTGGAAACCTTGGTGGTGTAGTGGTTAAGTGCTACAGCTCTTAACCAAAAGGTCGGCAGTTAAAACTCCACCAGGGCATCCCTGAAAACTCTACGGGGCCGTTCTACTCTGTCCTATAGGGTCACTGAATCAATAGGTTTGATTATATTTTATATATAGATTATACTTTATAACACAAGGATTACAGAATTAAACTGACTGCCTAACTTTATTTTGGCCTAAGTCATTATTTTCTATCAGTTTTAAGATTTTAAAAGTAGCAAGATAGCTTACCTCACAGGAAATATGTGATGCTGTCATGGATTAACTGTGTTTCCCCCCAAAATATGCATATAAATTTGGCCCGGCCATGATTCCTGGTATTGTGTGATGTTCCTCCCTGTTCTAAATCTTGCCTCTGTGATGTTAACGAGGGTGGATGGAGGGAGGGGGCAGTTGTTTTCCTGTGGCAGGTAGTCTCTTGAGATACAAAAGAAAGAAGCTAGCAGAGAGATTTGGGGACCTTCTACCACCAAGAGGCTGTCAGAGCTGAGTGTGTCCTTTGGAAAGGACCAGGGTCCCTGTGCCTCAGAAGCTTCCAGTCCACGGGAAGGAAGACTGATGACAAGGACCTTCCACCAGGTCCAGCAAAGAAAATAAAATTTCTCTTTTTAAAGACATCTACTCATGGTATTTTCAACTCGACGGCACTTAGCTTTGGCTTACTCATGGTATTTCTGCTAGAGCAGTATTAAGACAGATGCTATTCCAAATTCTCTCTGTTTAGCTTATATACATCCAGGATTTGGATAAAATTAGTTTTTAATTAATCTGCTCCTTATTTAAATATGTGTATGGTTTAAAATGTCAACCCAATAATTTATTTACTCAGATTTCTTGAGGGTTTGACTGAAACCAGAGGAATAATTAAGGAACCATGAGTCTCTAATGTCTAATAACAATACGAAAACTCAGAGGAAGACTTACTGCTTCTCATGAGGGAGGTTTTATAACACAGAAAATGATTAAAACTAAGAGAAAGTGGCTGCATCCGAGGAAAGAAAACTTTATTTCAAAAGACAGATAATTTAGGAAAAGTCCAGCTGCTCTGAAGCCCAAGAAAGAAGCAGCCCATAGATATTAAAGAACTCAGAGCTTATATTCTAAAAAGTTAGCATATTTAAACAGTTTCAAAATGCTTATTATACTTTGTTCTCCAAAGTAGTAGCTTATTGAGTAGTAGCTTATTGAGTTTATTGAGAAGCATCAAATAAGACGTTCTAAAACAATACGTTAATTTCTTAAATAAACTTCACATGGAGTATTATGGGAATAAAAAGAAATATGCTGGGAGTAGTGAAAGGCAGTTTGCATGCAGGAGATGACAAGAGTCTGGAAAGACGAGAATTTACTCACAACACAGAGTGAAGACAGCTATTTGTGGTTGAGAGGAAACCTGTGCAATGGCCTATAAGCCAGGAAAGCATCATTTATTTGTGGAACTGTAAGTTACTCAATGTTGCTACAAGCTTGAGAACTTAGGGAGTTCCTGGGTAGTGCAAAGAGTTAACACACATGGCTACTAACCCAAAAGTTGGAGGATAAAGTCTATCCAGAGATACCTTGGAAGAAAGATCTGGAGATCTACTTCCTAAAAATCAGCCACTGAAAATCCCATGGAGCACAATTCTACTCTGATGTGTCATGGGGTCACCAGAGTCATAATCAACTCAATGGCAACTGGTTAGAGTGCTTAGAGGAAATTAATGTCAGACGAGGCTAGGAAGTGGTCCCTGTGTATTACACCAAGAAATTTCAACTTCATTTTGTAGGTGACAGAAAACCAGCAGGAATTTTAGCTAAGATAAGAAGTTTGCTATAATCTGCCATTCAGAAGTGTTGCCCAGGGTAGTATGGCAGCTTTATTAAAGACAGCACAACTAGAAACATCTTAGTAAGTCATAAACAATATCAACTCGGAATTAAAGAAAAGAAGATAGAGGCTGGGCCAAGATGGTGGAATAGTCAGATGCTTCTTCCTCTGGGCTCTTTTGCAAAAAGACCCAAACAATTACATATGACAGTCTAGGGGCACTAAAGACTGAGCAGCAAGGGTAGGAAGAGATACTTCAGAGGCAGCAAAGATTTGCCAAACCTGACTTGGCCAGTACCAGCAACCCCGTGTGCTGGATGGGCTGGCATGTGTGGGCTGAGGCAAGCAGTGGCACTCAGGGCATGTTTTTCACATCGGGAGACAACAAGCACCAGAGAATCTGCTTCTGCCTTCAGAACCAGGGAGAAGCAGCTCTGAATTGGCTAAAGGTAAGTACAAGTATCTAACCTACCAATCCACTGTCAATAAAAGATTGGTTTAAACTTAGAAAAACAGGTAGATACTAAGAGAATCACAAGAGAAACTAACAATCTTACACATCAAAAGAAAAAAAGAAAGACTCAGCAAATACAAAATCAACAACGACGAGAAAGATGACAAGAAAACATGCAAAAAAAAAAAAACTGACTCAGCAAAGAAAATTAACTGGAAGAAAGAAACTGTCAAAAACAAACAAAAAAAGACATCAAAATGACAGTACTAAACTCATACCTATCAATAATTATGCTGAAGGTAAATGAACTAGATAGACCACAAAGAGACAGGCAGTGGCAAAATAGATTTAAAAAAATTCATCTATATGTTGCATATAAGAGACACACTTTAGACTTAAAGACATATACAAACTAAAACTCAAAGGATGGAAAAAATATTTCAAGTAAACAACAATTATAAAAGAGCAAAAGTAGCAATAATAACATCTAACAAAACAGACTTTACAGCAAAATCCACCATGAAGGATAAGGAAGGACACTATATAATGATTAAAAGGTCAATACACAGGGAAAACAAAAACCATAATAAATACACATGTACCCAGTGATAGGGTTCCAAAATATATAAAGCAAATACTCTAACAGCATTGAAAACAGAAAAACATAGCTCCACGATAATAGTGGAAAACTTCAAAACACCACTTTCAGTAAAGGACAAAACATCCAGAAGGTAGCTCAATAAAGATCTGGATGATCTAAGGGCTATAATCAATCAATTTGATCTTACAGACATACACAGAACACTCCACTCAACAGCAGTCAACTATACTTTTTTTTCCCTGATGCACATATAACATTCTCCAGAATAGACAACATATTAGGCCACAAAGCAAACCTTAACAGAAGCCAAAATATCAAAATATTACCAAGCATCCTTTCTGACCATAAAGCCATAAAAGTAAAACTTAATAAGAGAAAAGGCAAGGAAATAATCAAACACATGGAAACTGAATATCACCTTTCTCAAAAACTACTGGGTTATAGAATAAATTAATGACAGAATAAAGAAACTCACAGAATCCAACGAGACTGAAACACATTGCACCAGAACTTGTGGGACACAGCAAAAGTAGTGCTCAGAGAACAATTTACAGCAATACATGCTCACATCCAAAAAGAAACAGCCAAAATTTAAGAAATTAGCCCCACAACTCAAAACAAATACAAGAGGAGTAGCAAAAGAAGCCCTTGGCACCAGAAGAAAGGAAATAAAAATTGAACCAGACTTAAATGAAATATAAAATAGAAAAACAACTGAAAAAGTTAAGATCAAAAGCTGGTCCTTTGAAAAGATCAAAAAAACTGATAAACTAACTGACAACAGAAAAACAGGAGAAGAAGAAAATAATTGGAATAAGAAATGAGGAGGGTGGTCTCAAAACAAACTCAACTGAAATTAAAAGAATCATAAGAGAATATCATGAAAACTGTACTCCAACAATTTTCTAGAATGGAAAATTTCTAGAAACATGTTACCTACCTAAAGTAACACAAATCAAGATGGAATAACTAACTAATCCTATAACAAAAGAAGAGACTGAAGACGTAACTTAAAACGATAACATCAAAAAAGAAAACTCCCTGCAAAAAAGACCTGACATTGATGGCTTCACTGGAGAATTCCACCAAACTTTCCAAGAAGAGTTAATACCACTATGGCTAAAGGTATTTCAGAGCACAGGAAAGAATGGACTACATCCACACTCATTCCGTGAAGCCAGCATAACCCTGATACTGAAACCACAGAAAAATAAGGAACAGAAAATTGCAGACCAATATGACTTCAGATGCAAAAATCTCTAACAAAATTCTACCAAAAAATTCAACAACACATCCAAAATAATAATAATTCACCGTGCCCAAGAAGAATTTATACCAGGTATGCAGAGTTGATTCAACACTAGAAAAACAACCAATGTAATGCATCACATAAATAAAACAAAGACCACATAATCTTACCAACTGATAGAAAACAGGCATTTGACAAAGTCTAACATCCATTCATAATAAAAACTCTCAGCAATATAAAAAGAGAAGGGAGATTTCTCAGTGGAATAAAGGACATTTATACAAAGCCAACAGCCAGTGTTACTCTGAGTGGAGAGTCCGAACGCATTCCGTTGAGAACAGGAACCAGACAAGGATGATTATTCAGCATTGTGCTGGAGATCCTAGCCAGAGTGATTGCGGTAAGAGAAAAGTTGAGCAGAGTATCAGAATACAGGATAAACACACAAAAATCAGTCGAAGTCCTCTATACTAGCAAAGAAAACTATGAAGAGGAAATCACCAAATCAATATTCCTGTATCAAGATAAAATACTTAGCAATAAATCTAACCAGAAACATAAAAGACTTATATGACAAAAACAACAAGACACTTCTTCAAAAAACCAGAAGAGACCTATATAAGTGGAAAAAACATACCTTGCTCATGGATAGGAAGACTCAACATTGTGAAAGTGTCTGTTCCACCCAAGGCAATCTAGATATACCACGGAATCTTGATCCAAATCTGAACATTTTTAACAAGATAGAGAAAAAAATCATCAACTTCACACAGAAAAGGGAGAAGCCTAGATAAGGAAAGTATTATTGAAAAAGAGGAATGAAGTGAAAGACTTCACAGTACCTAAATTTAGAAGATATACTACGACAGTAGTCAAAACAGCCTAGTACTAGTACTACAACAGATACATAGACCAATGGAAGAGAATTGAGAATCCAGGCATAAATTCATCCACTTATGAGAAGCTGATATGTGATAAAGGCCTGAAGTCCTTGTAATGGGGAAAAGAATCTCTTTAAGAAATGGTGTCTGCATAACTGGATATTCTCTGCCAAAAGGAAAGAAAAAAGAAACAAGACCTGTAACTCACACCATGTAAAAGTTAACTTAAAATGGATAAAACATCTAAATCTAAAATCTAAAATGATAAAGATCATGAAGAAAGATTAGGACTAAAGCTAGAAGCCATAAAACATGGTACAAACAGAATACAAACCATAACTAACAATACCCAAACACCAGAAGAGAAAGTGGACAACCAACTGGGAAGTCCTAAAAATCAAACATTTATGCTCATAAAACAACTTCACCAAAATGGTGAAAAGACAACTTACGGACTAGGAAGATATTTTTGGCTATAACATATCTGATCAGGGTACAATCTCTAAACGCTCCTAGATACTACATGAATACTCTGGAAATGGCAGTATTCGATCACCTTTGATAAGGGTCGGACCATGCTGGTAAACCCATGTACAGCCACTATCCCTGCCACCACAATCTACTAAGTATGCTGTCTGGAGAAAGAGGTTAAATGACATCAACAGGATGACTCATCTAGCCCACCTGATTACTGACAGCCTCTCCTGGGACACAAATATCTTCCATATTTTGTCTATTCCAAGAAATCAACCCACATATCAAACACCTTCATACTTTGTACATTCCAAGAAATCTACCCACATACGTTTCCTCCCTTCCAATCTGCTTTAATATTTCAGTAGGGCTTTTTCCAGGTTCTTGAGTATAAAAACCAATTATCAACTATTCTTGAGTAAATGCTGATCTTCTTCTAAGGACATTTCCTCTCCCACACAAAATAAACAATGACAAATATAGTTGGAAGTTTAGCCTACAAATAGTGGGACTGCAGTGAGGGAGCCATTCACGTCTCTTCTTGTTGTTATCACACAAGGTAGATCCTTTCACAAACCGAGCCTATAACTTTTTCTCTTCTGCTAACTCATGATAGACAGAACTAATGGAGATAAAGCAAAGCAGTGGGAGTCTGAGTCACTAGCTCTGCTGAGATAGTTTGTTGTGTCTTCTGGACTTGCTTGGCAGGGGGAAGAAAGGGTCTGGTTTTCATGTATACCAGGAGTTGGCAAACCACAGCCCATGAACCAAATCCAGCCAACCAGTTGCTTTGTAGCTTACATTCTTTGCAAGCTAAAAATGACTTTTACATTTTTAAATGATTTGGAAAAACATCAAAAGAATATTTCATGACATATGAAAATTACATGAAATTCAAACCTTTGTGCTAAGAAGGTCTTATTGGAATACAGCTACACTTTTTCAATGACATATTTATTTCTGGACACTTCTGCATATACCCCAAACCAAATCCATTGTCACTGAGCTGATTCTGACTCATAATTACCCTACAGGGCAGAGTAGAACTGACCCTTAAGGCTTCCAAGGCTATAAATCTTTATGAAAGCAGATGGACACATGCTTCTCCCAAGGAATGGCTGGTGGGTTTGAACTGCTAACTTTTTGGACTAGCAACCAAGCACTTGGCCACTGCACCACCAGAACTCCTTAATTTTACACTACAACAGCAGAAATGAATAGCTGCAGCAAAAACTGTACAACCCTCAAAGCCAAATATATTTAATATCCAGCCCTTTATAGATAAAACTTGCTGATCCTTGATACACTTCTATTTTATAACAGAATGCACTGTCACACCGCCAATTTTGTGGTTTAATGGATCAGAAAACATAGGTTTGGCAATCTGGGTATCCTGTGGTCCATACCTCAACCTGTTCCAAGACCAGCCAGTCTGATTTTCTTTTCTAATGAACAGCTGTTGGCAGAGCAGAACATAGCCTTATTCCAAAACACTAGGGCATCTGTATTGTGACTTTCCTGTCACAGACAGGTAAGACAGACCACTGGTTTTGCTTGGTCACAGGGTCAATGTGGCAAGACTGTCTTGTCCACATTCTGAACTGTATCAGGCATCTTTCTTGATTCAAGTTCCATTAAAAACTGTCAGCTTTATGGAGCTACCCAACAAAATATGTTTTTATAGCATGCTTAAATGTTGCCTCCAAAATCGAAAGAGGACCACAGAGCATTCTGAGTGGGACAAGAATATAGCAGTTTCTCTCTCACTCAGGAGGAACTATCCCAACATGCCTCAGACCACTGGTCCCCATGTAAACTTCACTGCTATTCTAGGCCCTTGAACTTTTGGTGTTTACTTCTCACTCTCTGGCAAGCATATATATTACCATGGAACCTAGAATGTTATTTCCTGCTTACCAGGTCTAATTAAAATAATATTGTCAATGTAATAGAAAACCGCAGTGTCACTGGGAACACTAAGGAAATTAAAGTCTCTCTAAACTCTGTCATGAGAGATAGAAAAAGAGCTGACAGAGCTCTGTGTATTGGAAATAGAGTTGTGACACCCAGTCCCCTTTCAAGGAGGGATTTGTTGTCCCCGCTGCTACTGGGAATGGTATCAGCCCCTTTACAGACTGTCTTGGCTGCCAAGTCCCATCTCCCCTGCAGTTATTCTCATCCTAGAGCTGCCCACATGCAAAAACAAATCAAAAGAGGAGCAGAAAAGCTTGGCCATGGAACTCTAACAGGCTGTTTTTGCTCCACAACTCACGGTAGGGTCTGCTAAGGTGTTGTCAGGTCTTCCTAATCCTGATTCCTCCTTGTTTGCACTGCTGTTGATCCCTAGTAAGCATCTTGAACAGTAACATCTTCACATGGTGTGCTCCCCAGAGAACTCAATTTGCAACCTCCCTGGAGCAAGAATGTAATGGCATACTGCTGTTGTTACGTAGCAAGCTGTTTGTGATTTCACAGACAGAAACAGGAAAAAGTGCATTTTCATGTCAGGGGCCAGGGCTATGGTCGATTTGCTTCAGTAGAGATGCCATATCTAGAACCTCAGCCATGCAGGTATCACCATGTAATTAAGCTTACAATTTATTGTCCTTCAGTATGACCTACTTTGCTTTTGTTTCAACTAACAAGTGAGATAAATGAAATACAGTTGGAATGACAACATCTGCATTTCTTAAATCTTTGATGATGGCCCTAATCGCTGGAGTTTATTGCTTTAGGTTTACGATCTTGAAAGTTACAGGGGCTTCCACTATTCCTAACATACAAGCAATGGGTCAAGAAATTTATCGTGAGGATTCTGCCATTTATGAAGGCCATCTATTGCTCCTGTATATTCTGAGCTTGGCAAGACTATGTCTTACATGCTTTGGACATGTTGTCAGGAAGGATCAGTCCCTGGAGAAGGATTTCATGCTTGATATTCACTGAATATCTCATGGACTGTGAAGAGGAAGAAGTACGACCAGAACACTTGTCAGGACCACGCATGGCAAGACTATGTCTTACACAGTTTGAAAATTTTATCAGAGGTATCAGTTCCTAGAAAATGACACAGAGGGTCAGTGAAGAAGAGGCAGATGCTCAATGAGAAAGAATGACACAGTGGCTGTAACAATAGGCTTAAGTATAACAACAGTCGTGAAGATAGTGCAGGACCAGGCAGCGCTTCATTCTTGATGGACTGACACAGTGGTTGCAACAATGGTCTCAACCATGACGACGATTGTGAAGATGGTGTAAGACGAGGTAGTGCTTCATTCCGTGGTACACAGGGTTGCTATGAATCAGAATTAACTCGACAGTACGTAATAACAACAATACCGTCGAGTCAATTCCAATTTATAGCAACACTGTAAGAAACAGTAGAGTTGCTGCATAGCATTTCCAAGGAATAGCTGGTGGATTCAAGCAGCTAAACTGTCAATCTTTTGGCTTTTAGCCATAGCTCTTAACCACTCCATCATCAGGACCTCATACATACATACATATGTGTTCTTGTCTCACTGGTTACTGTCCTCTACAGAGCCCAGCTAAGGCAAAGAAAGTCACAAGGTGGATCCACAGTTCCTCTGGACCCACTATACACAAATTTGAGCCAAGACTCTATTATTTAAATACCATTACTCTGTGACCCCATTACAGAGATCTTTTCTTAAAGAAACATGGGCTCCTTTCAGAAAATTTAATCTGGGTATATGAACTTGGTTAGGTCTAGTCTTTTAACACATCATCAAGAAAGACCAACTCTAGAAGAGGACATAATGTTTGGTAAAGTAGTAAGCCAAAGAAAACTAGGGAAACTGTCAGTGAGATAGAGTGAAACAATAGCTGCAGCAATGGGACTCAAACACACTATGGGACAAAGAACTCAACTTAGACATTTGTCTCTGGTTTCTGAAAATAGGCCTTGGAATTCTCATGTGACCAAAGTGCCTTTTGTTTTCATCTTTTCTAAAACAGCTAGGTAACATTTCAATGTATGTAAAGTTGGGGTTCTCCAACTCATTACCTAGCAATGATCCTCAAAAAGTGAGGGGGTATGACATAGTAGTCCTCAGAACAGGTCGCAGAGTTTTCAGCCATCTACCTAGTCTACCTAGCCAAGTTAGGGAGGGGTCAGCTGAAGGAAGGCCCTTTGAGTCCTTCACCTATGATACAAGGTACAGTATACATGAAAGAGTCATCTCCTCCTAGATAACTTTTTTGAGTCATGGGTCCACATGTGTTCTGGAATGCTGTTCTGCTTCTTTTGATAAGACATAAAAATTACTTTACATACACTAATGCTCTGGGAGAATTGTGTTTGTTCAGGATCTGACTGGATAAATGTAGCATCCATGCAATGATAAATTCACTAGATGGATTTCTCACTCTAGTAGATTTATTGCAGCTTAAAATTTTGATGCCAGTTGTGTGTGTACCACGGATACAAATGATCATGAAGATGGCACAGGACTGGGCAACATTTTGTTCTGTTTTATATACCATAAATATATTTTACATAAGATATGGTTATATTATGAGTCACAGCCAACTTGATAGCAACTAACAACATGTGTCTGTCAGTGTGTCATACTGTGGAAGCTTGGATGTTGCTGTAATACTGGAAGCTCTGTCATCAGTATTCAGATGCCAGCAGGGTCACTCATGACAGACAGGTTTCAGCTGAGCTCCCAGACTAACACAGACTAGGAAGACGGATGCAGTAGTTTACTACTGAAAATAATTACCTAGCAAAAACCTTATGAATAGCAGAACACTGTATGAGATACTGTTCAAAAGTGAGTCCACCAGGTTGGAAGGCACTCAAAAGACAATTGGGGAAGAGCTGCCATCTTAAAGTAGAGTCCAGTTTAATGACATGGATAGAGTCAAGCTTTTAGGACCTTCATTTGCTAATGTGGCACTATTCAAAATGACAAGAAACAGCTATAAACATCCATTAATAATCAGAACATGTAACGTACAAAGTATGAATCTAGAAAAATTGGAAAGAATAAAAAAGGAAATGGAATGCATAAACATCGATATCATAGGAATTAGTGAGCTGAAATGGACTAGTATTAGTCATGTTGAATCAGATAATCAACTGGGAAATAGCAACTTGAAGAGGAACGGTGTTGCACTGATTGTCAAAGAGAACATTTCAAGATCTCTCCTGAAGGAAAATGCTGTCAGCGATAAGGTAATACCCACATGCCTACAAGGAAGGCCAGTTAATACGTCAGATTTACTCACCAACCACTAACGCCAAAGACGGAGAAACTGAAGATTTTTACCAGCTTCTGCAGTCTGAAATTAACTGAACATACAATCAATATGCATTGATAATTAGGTGATTAGAATACAAAAGTGGAAACAAAGAGGGATCATTAGCTGGAAAATACAGCCTTGGTGATAGAAATGATGCCGGAGACTGCATGCTAGAATTTTGCAGACCAAAAACTTCTTCATTGCAAATACCTTTTTCACCAATACAGACAGCACTTCTGCACATGGGTCTTGTCAGATGAAATACACAGGGATGAAGCTGACTACATCTGTGGAAAGAGACAATGGAAAAAGCTCAGTATCATCTGTCAGAGCAAAGGCAGGGGCAGAAACTGCAGAACTGACCATCAGTTGTTCATAGCAAGTTCAAACTGAAACTGAAAAAAATTAGAACAAGTCCAGGACAGCCAAAGTGTTTTAGTCACCTGGTACTGCTCTAACAGACAATACCATGGATGCAAGGCTTTACAAAAAGAAATTTTATTGGCATAGTCCAGTAAGGCACAAATCCATTTAAGAATTATAAGTCCATTCAGTAAGAGAAGTTATCACAGACCGGTAGGCTGAGTCCAAATCCAATGAGAGCATCTCAGCACAGGAATCTTGGGTCCAAAGGGCGTGCTCTGCTCTCAGTCTTGATGGTATGAGGTCCCCAGCTTACTCTGTTCACTTCTCTCCCTTATAGCCCACAAGTTGTCAGCTTGAATTCTGCCTCATCAGCACAACTGATGCCCATTCTCCGTCATCAATATCACAAAGGCAGGATTCACAACACATGGAAGGAATTGCACCATATAGGGACTCACAGCCAAGTCAAATCAACACATATATTTTTTGGGGGACACAACGCAATCCATGACACAAAGTATGACCTTGAGTACATCCCACTTGAGTTTAGAGACCATATCAAGAATAGATTTGACACACTGAACACTAATGACTGATGACCTGACAACCATGGAATGACATCAAGGACATCACCATACGTGAAAAAAGCAAGAGGTCATTAAAAAGACAGGCAAGAAAAAAAGACCAAAACAGATGTCAAAAGAGACTCTGAAACTTATTTTTGAGCAATAAGTAGCTACAAAATAGGAAGAGGAAAGTAAAAGAACTGAACAGAAGACTTTAAAGGGCAGTTTGAGGAGACAAAGTATATTATAATGACATGTGAAAAAAGCTGGAGATAGAAAACCAAAAGAGTAGCACACACTTGGCATTTTTCAAGCTGAAGAAATGAAAGAAAATACTCAAGCCTTGAGTTGTGACAGTGAAGGTTTCTGTGGAAAAAACATTAAACAATGCAAAAAAGCAGGAAAAGAAGTTGGAAGAAATACACAGAGTCATTACACCAAGAAGAACTGGTCTACATTGAACCATTTCAAGAAGTAGCAGATGACCAGTAACCTATGGTACTGAAGGAAGAAGTTCAAACTGCACTGAAGGCATTGGTGAAAAACAAGGCTTAAGGAATTGATGGAATATCAACTGAAATGTTTCAACAAATGGGTGCAGCACAGGAAGTACTACTCACTTGTCTATGACACAAATTTGAAAGACAGCCATCTGCCTAAACGAATAGATCTATATTTGTGCTTATTCCTAAGGAACATGATCCAACTGAACACAGAAATTATCAAACAACATCATTAATATCACACGCAAGTAAAATTTTGCTGGAGACCATTCAAAAACAGCGGCAGTATTGTATTGACTGAGAACTGCCAGAAATTCAAGCCAGATTCAGAACAGGATGTCACTGCTGATGTCAGATGGGTCTCGGCTGAAAGCAGACCATAACAGAAAGATGTTTACTCGTATTTTATGGATTATGCAAAGGCATTTGACTGTGTGGATCATACCATAGCCAAGTCAAATCAATACATACATTTTTGGGGGTGTGTGTGGAACTTACCAAACTATGGATAACATTACAGAGAATGGGAATTCCAGAACACTTTATTGTGTACATGAGGAATTTGTACATGGATCAAGAGGTAGCTGTTAGAACAGCATGAGGTGACACTTTTAAAACAAGGGTTTAAAGTCAGGAAAGGTGTGTGTCAGGGTTATATCCTTTCACCATACATATTCAATCTGTATACCAAGCAAATAATTTGAGAAAGTGGACTACATGCAGAAGTATGGGGCATCAGGATTTGAAGAAGACTTATTAACAACCCATGTTATTAAATGACATAGCCTTGTTTGCTGAAAGAGGACTTGAAGCCCTTACTGACAAAGATCAAAGACCACAGGTTACAGTGTGGATTGGATTTCAACATAAAGAAAACAAAATCTTAACAAGTGGTCTAATAAGCAACACCCCGATAAGCGGAGAAAGGATTGAGGTTATCAAGGATTTCATTTTGCTTTGATCCACAATCAACATCCATGGAAGCAGTAAAGAAATCAAAAGATGCATTGTACTGGGAAAATCTGCTGTCAAAGACTTCTCTAAAATGTCAAAAAGAAATGATGTCACCTTGAAGACTAATGACCCAAGCCATTGTATTTTCGCTCACATCCTATGCATACAGAAGACGACTGAAGAAGAACAGATGCCTCTGAATTGTGGGGTTGGAGAATAATATTGATTAAACTATGGACTGCCAAAAGAATGAACAGCTCTATCTTGGAAGACGTACAACCAGACTGCTATTTAGAAGCAAGGATAGCAAGAGTACATCTTACATAATTTGGACATATTGTCTGGAGGGATCTGTCTATGGAAAAGGACATCATCCTTGGTACAGTACAGGGTGAGAGAAAGAGAGGAAGATCCTCAAAGAGATGAAGGGACATAGTGCTTCTAACACTGTGCTCAGGCATAACAGTGATTGTGGGTATGGTGCAGGACTGGACAGTGTTTCATTCTGTTTTACACAGGGTTGTTACGGGATTGAACTGACTCAATGGCACCTAACAACAACAGGTCTAGAAGACTGGTAAGTGGCTGTAAATATCTGTAACAGTGATTCAGGGTAGGTTTCTGACTAGCAGTCTTAGAATTTTCTGCCTCTATCAAACACATCTGCCTATTTATTTCTTTTATAGGGACACCCTGTGATCGGTTAGCCACTGTAACAAATCCTTGTGGTTCAAAACACTCTAAATACCACTCTGTCCCTGTAGCTTATTGTGGTAATAGTGCCTACCCTGTCTTTCACACTTAAGCCTGATCATTCGGCTTCTACTAACCCCAAAGCGCATTAACTCCAATGATAGCAGAAAGCCTAATTTGTGCAAGCTCCCACCTAACAATCTTCTCTGGCCTGCACAGAACAACCTCCACAGAAATCTTCTAAGATAGTGACATTTCTTCATTAATGTATGTTTTAATACCCAAACACAGGAAACATCCTCTGGGCTTATGCAGGGGATATGGTTAGAGTTTCTGAGGAGCTCCATGTCAACATTCCAGGGTCCCCAAGACTTTGGATTCCTTCCTCGGTAGTATGACAGAGAAGTTTTGGCACTTTGAACTCATTAACTATAGGATATGATTGAGTTTCTGCCTCAGTAAGCCAACCTAGTTGATTATTTCAAATTACATTAAGTTCAAAATCCTGGGTAAATGCATGCATGAATTCACGTCCCTTAGTCTAATGGCTCTATATATCTTCCCCAAGCTCCGGCTGATTAGAAAGTTCTTGTGACTTTTAGTGTATCCTCGTCAAATAGGCATTTTATCTCTCCCTTCAGGTTATGTTTGGGATCGAACTCTCTTTATGCGTTTAGAAGCAAACAGAGAACGCTGAGAAGAACTAGCAGTGGTTTGAGAAGTTCAGGGAAATTTTGATGTCAAAGGTCTCAGACTCAGCTAATAGGTCCCTATTCTTTGTTTCAGGGTGCTGTTTCTTCCTCAACAGTGCCCTAATTACAACTGTACAATAGTATTTGTCTTCAGCTATGCTTGCCCTGCAACCACAAGAAATGAGAGCCTGCTCAAAGATGACAAAGTGGATTTCTAGTTCTCTCTATATATTCTTAATGGAATCTTTCAAAGCTTTTCACTTCTCTTTTTCTCTGTGTATGCCCTATAGGGCCATAAGAAGCCAGGTGACTCCACAGTCCTTCTAATCACTATTGTTGCCATAGTGACTAAGGGCCAGAGTCATTTCTTCTTCGATAGCCCTTGTCCTTCACTGCGCACTACCCACCTGTGATAACTTCAAAAAATCATGAAGGCATGTGACATATTATTGCTAACTCATATTCCATTTCTCCTTGGAAAAAAGTTTTTTCTCCCATTCTTCAAATATGTGAGAAACTAATACCAGGATCTTATTTTGAGGGTCTGTTTTCTTGAGTTAGTTATAGAACCAATTACACTATCAGTCAAGGTCCTAATAGGAAATGGAAGGCATACACAAATTGGAATAATTCTAGGAGAGTTCAATAAAGGAATTTTTTTTAAGTGTTAACAAGGTAAAGGAAAACCATGAGGGATAAAAAATTTAAAAAAAATAAAAATAAAAACACTGCTGTCAAGTCAATTCCAGCTCTTAGCAACAGAACTGCCCTATAGAGTTTCCAAGGGCACCTGGCGGATTCAAACTGGTTAGCAGCTGTAGCACTAACCACTACACAACCAGGGTTTCCTCCATAAGGGACAGCAGTAACCACAAAATGGATAACCTCTAGGCCCAAAGGGAGAGCAGCAATTAGTTCCCATAACCCAGAAAGAGGCACCTAGAGGGTTGCCCTGAAATGAGTAGTGACCTTCAATTAAGAGATACAGCCAGCCCATGAGAACCCTGCAGAGGTTCAGGAGATAAACATTCCTGACCTTCCAGCTGCGGAGGAGCATTTAGCGAAGGATCTCTTTTTTTTAAAGCATGTGGATAGGAAGCTATGCTCTGGGACCATCAAGATGCAATATCCCATACACAGGCAAAGTCATTCTCTTTATTACAGTCACTCTTAGTACCATTGTTATTAATAATCCTTACAATATCAACAGAGAGTCACCCTGGAAGTGTACTGGGAGGCAAGAACCTTTTTTAAGGGGAGCACAAGCAGAAGAAGGACATGTAGATGCCACACAGCCATTATAACTAACAGAAGGACTTGGGTACAGTATAAAACTGCAGAAAACTTCAAACATACAAAAATAGAGAAAGTAGTACAACGAATCTCCATGCGTACAGCTTAAACAATTATCACCTTGTGCCCAATCAGTCTTGTTTCACCTATAGCCACATCTGCTACCACTTCAGAGTAATGGATTAAAGTAAATTCCAAACATCATATAATTTCATGGCAAAATGTTCAATCCCTAAAAGACATATCCCTAAAAACATAGTTTCAGTACATTATCATGCATAAAAATTACTTAGTATCAAAAAATATCAAGTCAGTGCTCCAGTTTTCCCAGTTATCCCATGATACATGTTCTTTTTTGTTTGGTTAAATCACCACCAAATTAAAGCACAGCCATTGGATGATTTGCTTTCCATCTCTTTATCTCTTTGTTTTTCCCTCTCTGACAATTTTGTTTTTTCATAAAATATACTTATTGAAGAAGCCAGGTCCCACTCCCTAGACCAACTGATTGTATCCTCAAGGTGTCATTAAACATGTTCTTCTGTCTCCTGTAAAGTGGAGTTAGGTCTAGAGACTTGATCAGATTCAGGATCAATTAATTTGTCTAGATTGCTTCACAGATGACGCTGGTTACTTCCAGGACAGAGAACATAATGACTACTTCTTTTTTTGTGAAGTTAGTAGATATTTGTGATCACTGCCTAATAAAAAAAAAAAAAAGAGAAAAGAAAAAAAAAACTGAACTCACTGCCGTCAAGTCAATTCCAACTCATAGTGACTGTGCAGACGGAATAGAATTGCCCCATAGAGTTTCCATGGAGTGCCTGGTAAATTTGAACTGCCAGTCTTCTGGTTAGCAGCCATAGCATTTAACCACTACACCGCCAGGGTCATTGTCTAGCTCCTTTAATTAATTAAGGGTTGCATAACAGTGATATTATCAGTCCCTGTTCATTAAATGGTAACCCAAGTTGCATAGTAGTTAAGCGCTATAGCTACTAACCAAAAGGTCAGCAGTTCCAATCCACTAGGAGCTCTTTGGAAACTCTGTGGGGCAGTTCTACTCTGTGTTATAGGGTCACTATAATTTGGAATCAACTCAACAGCAATAGGTTTGGGTTTGGGTTCGTTTAAATTCTTGGAATATTTCTATAAAGGTAAACTTTCCCTCATTATTTGGTGACTTAAAGGCATAGTTTCCATTAAAAAATGCAAAATAAGGCTTGATTATTTCTATTCTCTGCCTTCTAATGTTGATCAATGAGCTTTTTCATAAATTTATTTGGTGTATTTCAATCCATTTCAGGTACTGAAGATCAAACCAGCCAGTGAAAGCCTACCAGGTTGGCTCCTGAATCCCTTTAACCAATCCCTAGCAGGCTTTAACTGCTTCCTCAGTTTCTTTTATGACAAGATGTTCCAGGCTTTAGTTTAATGCCTGCCTTAGTCCTCTGCCCAGTCATTTCTTCGAAGATATGTGGTTACTTCTCTTGGATTGAGATGACAATCCAAGTACAAGGGATGTATATTGCTATTGTGACTGCCATGGTTTCTCAGAGGACAGAGTTAAAATAAAATGTATGTTTTTTCAAGTTCATTTTGATACTTCAACCAAATTCAATACTGCAAGGTTTCTAATTTAACTGATTGGATCTGTATTCCCTTTTTCTGATGAAAAAAATCCAAATAATTAAAACAAGCCAGAATAACTGCTTATTTGATTTATCATATGATATGCACCAAGAGAACCAGAATACCAGTATCAGCATCTCCTGGGAGTATTTAAAAGAATCTCTCGAGGGCTCACAGAAATCAATTTTGGCACAGCTCTTTGTCGTTGCTGTTAGGTGCTGTCCGGGCAGTTCCGACTCTTGGCAACTGTACGTACAACTGAAGGAAACCCTGCCTGGTCCTGCACCATGCCCACAATTCTTTTTATGCTTAAACTCATTGTTGCAGCCACCGCGCCAATACATCTCACTGAGTCTCCACTTTACCAGGCATGATGTTCTTTTCCAGGGACTGATCCTCCTGACAACATGGCCAACATATGTAAAACAGTCTCGCCATCCTTGCATCCAAGGAGCACTCTGGCTGTATTCCTTCCAGAACAGACCTATTTGTTCTTTTGGCATTCACTATTCTCTAATACCACAATTCAAAGGCATCAGTTCTTCTACTGTCTTCCTTATTTATTGTCCAGCTTTTGCATGCATATGATGCAACTGAAAATACCAAGACTTCGGGCAGTTGCACCTTAGTCTTCAAGGTAACACCTTTACTTTACAATACTTTAAAGAGGTCCTTGGCACCAGATGTTCCCAAAGCAATGTGTCTTTTGATTTCTTGACTGCTGCTTCTATGGGCATTGATTACAGACCCAAGTAAAATGAAATCCTTGACAATCTCAATCCTTTCTCCATTTATGATGATATTGCTTACTGGTCCAGTTGTGAGGATTTTGTTTTCTTGATGTTGAGGTGCAATCCATACTGAAGGCTTGGTCTTTGATCTTCATCAGCAAGTGTTTCAAATCCTCTTCACTTCCAGTGAGCAGGGTTCAGTCATCCACATGATGCAGGTTGTTAATCAGTCTTCCTCCAATCCTGATGCCTCACTCTTCTTCGTATAATCCAGCTTCTCAGATTACTTGCTCAGCATACAGATTGATAAGTATGGTGAAAGGACACAACCCTGACACACACCTTTCCTGACTTTAAACCATGCAGCGTTCCCTTGTTCTGTTTGCATGACTGCCTCTTGATCCATATACAGACTCCTCATGAGCACAATTAAGTATTCTGAAATTCCCATTCTTCACAATGTTCCCCATAATTTGTTATGATCCACTCAGTCATGTGCCTTTGGTCTTAGGGATCTTGAGGGGGCTGAATACACTATAGGAGGGCAAGAACAGGCTATAGGAGTTGTCACAGTCAAAATTAGGGTGAGCTCCACGTTGTATGGGCTACATATGCATTAGATAAATTGTCAGCCAAGAGCATTAACTGCAAATGATATAGTTTCTATGAAAACAAGCATGTTCTAAAAAAACTCTTTTCAAACATTTTTGAGGAGAAAAACCAAATAGTCAACTGAAGATTTACTATAATTTTTCTTTTCTTAACATATTTGGAAATCCTGGTGGTATAGTGGTTAAGTGCTACATCTGCTCACCAAAAGGTCAGCTGTTCAAATCCACCAGGTGCTCCTTGAAAACTCTATGGGGCAGTTTTAACCCATCTATGGGATCACTATGAGTTAGAATCGACTTGACAGCATGGAGTTTGATTTTAATGTATATTATTGATTAGGAAAATCAGCCATATCATGCTTATTAGTCTGATATTTATTTTGGGTTCCTAATTATATAGTTCTAATCTCCAAAGTAAAAGTACTAATAGAATGAACAATATCAGTTTACTTGGTGGCAGGGAAAAACTAGATAGAGGACTAACGTGTGTTTTAGGATGTACCCCCAAAGTTTACTGGTGACAATGATGTCAAAGTGGATGACAACCAAGGCAAAAAAAGATAAAAATACCTCCCAAGTACCTCTGTTTAACAGGATGGCTATGAGAGACAGAATTCCTTTCCACTGACGGGTTCTTTCTTCCACAGTGAACAATGAGAGGGCTAAGTTACGGAATTTTTCTTTTCCCTTACAAACTGATTTACAGTATGTAACTTACAAATGTTGATGGCTCTCATTTAAGTAACTAGTTTATCGTATTTCTTTCAGCACTATTCTTACAAGATTGAACCTTCAGAGGTCATTTCTAAAGGAAAACACTCACAGCCAAATGACTTAAAGGTTACCTTCAAAATATCTGCCTTCATTAGTCACTTTGAAAGGACACGTTTCCTTAACTTTATATCATGCTCTTTCCCTCACCCATTAAATTTGGTCTCAGTCTGTATAAAAGGCTACATTATTATCTGCTGACTTTCAGGGAAACCGCTAGGCATAAGAAAGAAAGCACTTAGCTGCTTTCAGTTATGATCATTGGTTTACTCCTAAGAGCCTAAAAATATTAGAGTGGGGTAGGGAAATGATACAGAAAACTTCTAATGAATCCCCATATAACTTCTCATCTTGTTTATAGGGAGACCACCAGTAATAATGACTGACAGTTAATTCTTATAATCAATGTTGTTGTAATTCTAGATGGGGTATAACAGTATGTATATATTTAATGCAGGATATCTTTACAAAATTTATGTCCCATTCTGCCCTAATTCCCCTATAACCTGCTGCAAAGCAACAGAAGAAAATGGCACCCATCTTCTCCTTAATCTCTCCCTGGGGTGTTAACCTCTTCCTGGAGGTCTTCTCCACCCACTTTTTCACTGTAGTGGTTTGAGAGTAGCCCTGAGACCAATAGGTGATATTAAATAGATAGATATGGTATAGAGACATTTAACCCATACAGATAAATCTAACTTACTGTTTTTGGAGTAGAAACAATAATGACTACTATTTAAATTATTTTACTTACTTTATAATGTAAGTATCTTCCTCAAGCTCATTCAGCTGCTAAAGAATTAAAACAACGATTCAAGCCCATATGTATCTGACCACAAAGCCAAAAGATGTGAAGAATTGTGCTTTATCTCCATTACTAGAAGAGGCACCACCAAGTACCTTAATGTTTGCAGTCTGCCTCAATTTTGCCTTGAAGCTCTCTCATAGATTGTAAGCACCTAAAAGGTCCATTTGCAGCCCAAGTACTGCACCAAGAAGTGTTCTAGACAATTGATTTGATATAATTTAGTATAAATACACATAAATCCTTTCTAGTGCTTGGAGTCCAGGAGAAAATCTTTTTTAGAAGTATGTCTCAAGTAAAAACAACACTGTACACTGAGGTAATTGTTGCTGTATGCTCTCTAATCAATTCCAATGCATAGCAACACCATATGACAGAGTAGAACTGCCCTCATAGGGTTTCCTAGACTATATTCTTTATGGGAACAGGTCAGAAACATGAGTTGACTTCATTATGGGCTCAGTTTGGTGTGGGAGTAAGCTAAGGGTTAGGTGGAAGGAATGCATAGGTTAGTCTCACCTCCTTCATTTACTGGCTCTTTGTTTTTACCATATATTAAAAGGAATTAACTCAACGGCACTTGGCTTTGGCTTAAATGGCTTATTATGAAAACCAAAGGAAAAAAATCTTTAAGTTTCTTTGCGTAGGTTCTAAAACATTGTAGATTCTCAGTTAGTACTGGCATTCAGTGTTTACTCTTTTAAAATCCAACTCAAGAAAATGTTCCTAAGACTCTACTATATATCATGCAGCAAAAAACAGATTCAAACAGAAAAAAACAGATTCAAAGAGCATTTAAGGAACAACCCTCAGTAAGCGAGATGTGGAACTAGCTACTTCGATATGATTTTTAAGAAGTCCTATCTTAAGACAATGGAAAAAGTAGGAACACAGAAAAGGGAAAGATTGACTTTTTTTCTTCGGGATGTCAGAAAACTTTTGCAGAGATAGCAGAACTTTAACTTGTATTTGAAGGTAAGCAAAAAAATTATACGAAATTGGAAAATTTCCAGTACAGACAAGATTAGGTAATAGGTTAGTCACTCAGAGATTTATTCAAAGTCTAGTATGTGCCAGGTACTGTTCAGTATGCCAGGGTCACTATCAACTAGAAGGAGCAGTAAAACCTGTCTAACTGCAGGGGGATAATGAAGTCAACGTCAGCCCCCTGCTAATGGCGATGAGATGGAGGTCAGACATACCTCCACCTTCAGTTTTTATTCTGAAATCTCTTGTCAACTTATTTTTTGAAAACTGTTAATAAAATACTTGGATATAAAAAAATGGACATCAAGTACATAACTCAGGCCAACAATAAAGTGAATACAAATTCTAGCACAATTTTTATGCTCTCACAGTAATTTACATCACAAAAAATAATTACCTTATAAAGGTCCTCCTATCTCCATAAAATTAAGATTTCTGTCCAGATCAGCTTCTGAGCTTCAGCTGCATACATGAAACATACAAAAAGGAGCAAGATGCATTTGCCTTTGAAGAGCTTACAATTTTAGTGAGGGTATAAAATGATCTATCTGTACTGATTACAGAAAAATTCCTTCCTAAGATTTATCTTCAATGAAAACTTAAGAGAAAAATAATAGAA
This sequence comes from Heterohyrax brucei, assembly GCA_028571685.1. Lineage (NCBI taxonomy): Eukaryota > Metazoa > Chordata > Mammalia > Hyracoidea > Procaviidae > Heterohyrax > Heterohyrax brucei. The sequence continues at coordinate 41,233,876 of CM053152.1, read as the reverse complement.
AGCAAAGAGAATTTATTAAATTGTTTCTTAGAGTGTGCACAGAATCATTTCTGTCCTAATTTCCTCAGGCACACGAGAAAACCAAATTAAGTCTTGGATTTATTGCCTGCTTCGGGCATCCTGACATGTTTCTGTGTAAACTTAAGTCTCTGTTTCCTTGGAACTGTCAGACAGAGGCATCTTGTGTTTCTCACTGAGAAATTTTATAACAAAAAGGCAAAGGATATTAAGGCAATAAACAAATTGGAGGGCTGAAACAGACCTGGCCAACTTCCACAGTGAGAGTGCTCTCCTGTTTCACATAACAGATCGTATTATATTTAAATCCAGTTCTGCAGTCTTTTTAAAAGACCATACCTAAAATACAATGACACACAAATATAAAGAAAAATAATGGAAGAGATTTATTAGTCATACTCTACCCAAAAGAAAGCTAATAGATGTTAACATCAGGCAAAATAGAAAGTAAGACAAGATAAAGACAGAGCACCTCATAGTAAAGGTATGGCAATCACCAACTTTTAACAGTCCAATAACAAAGCAAAAGCGCCAATACAAGTGCTGTTGTTCGCAGGTGCTACCAAGAGAGAGTTCTGACTCACAGTGACCTATGTACAAGAGAATAAAACACTGCCCAGTCCTATACCATCCACATTTAATTGTTGCTATGTTTGAGCCCTTTGTTAGTTACACATCCACCACACACATACACACACACACAAAAAAAAACCCTAAAAAATCATTAACTCTCTAGCAAGACTTATCAAGGACAAAAGAAAAAGACAAATAACTTATGTTAGTAATTAAAGAGGACAAAACTCTTGATAGAGAATATATTCAACAAAAGGACTATGTAAGTTAAATGAGATTAGCATGTTATTTTTATCAAGTCCTAAATAAACTGCATTTCTGGAATTTCTCAAAAAAAGAAATTGCTGGAGGAATGACTGCTTTTAAGATGATGTTGACAGCCATCTTGTAAATTCCTAACGATGTTTTATAATGGAATGTTGACCCAGCATTTCTCTGTATTATCAGGTGTAGTTTATATTGATTAACTGATCAAGTTCCCATTGTGTCAATTAATTAATGTGGAACATTTGTTGCCTTAGTGTCTCTACATTTGAAGCAACATTCTTACTAGCGTGTATTGCATAAGATTGAAATAAATTTGGTAGGTGGGATCTCAGAAACCAATGATGGGTTTCTAAGAATATAGAGAAATTTTGCATCCCTGAATCCACTTTCGTCCAGGAAAAGAAAATGATTTATTTGTACTTTGACTGGATTTCATGGCTTCCCTGCCCTCTCTTTCCTTCCTTCCCTCCTTTCCTCTCACAAAACCTCTTCCCTCATTGTTTTCTCCTGAGATTTTCTGCTTACCCCTTCATCTCTAGTAACACAGTTCTCTTCCTTTGTCACAGTTTAGTCACTTTCAATAGGCTTTTTCCTCAGGAATCCCACAGCTTCCCATCTCTTTTGTTCCCTACCACATTACCACTTGAAGTTTTTCTGTCAGTGCCTACACTTTATTTTATACTCTGTATCACTCTAGTCAGAAACAAAGAAGAGGGGGCAGTGAGCATCTCTCCTTTGCAGAGACTGGGGTCAATTCAATCCAGAAAACAGTAACTCTATTTCCTTTGAGAAGGTTTCATTTTACATCTAGATCACAGAAACATAAGGGGAGCAGTGAAACTCACATTGACAGACTGCACTCCTCTATGTGCTGCTTTAATCCTGAGAAAGGTGGTAAACTGCTTACTCAGTTGGCTTCCTGAAAATTAAAGGTTCTAAATCCCACATGTGTATCAATGAGAACCAAGAGTGCTTACTTCAAACAAAAATAAATTAAACATGCCAGTGTATATCTTGGCATCAAAGAGATTTACTAACAAAAAGAACCCTATTAACTTTTTATTTTTCGATGCACTATGACTAATATGAAAAGGTCAAGTGCTCTGTTAAACCACTGGCATTTTCCCTCCAGATGTGGGATCTGCTTTTAACATTGCACAAACCCATGGGCAACATTTAACAAAATTCTGAAAGCGTCAGCGGATTTCATCAGGATTTTTTTTGTTTTTACATGAAATAAGCTTTACACAAGTATTCTTGTCCTCTCTGTCACATGTCTTGATTTGATCTGACCTGCTGATAATTTTTTGGCAGAATAATATGACATAACTTGATAGGATTCCGTTTGATTTCCTGAATGTCTTTGAATTCTGAAACAAAATTGAAGAACCAACTTTCTAGATGCTGAAACCATTTTTAAGTCAATAATTATCGAATATGCATCCCCCAGAGAGTTTGGTTTTCCCCTTCCAGCTGAGTTTATCATTGTACTAGATGATCAATCCCTGTCATGGATTGAGTTGTGTTCCCCACAAATACCTGTTGACTTGGCTAAGTCATGATTCCCAGTACTGTATGATCACCTACCATTTGTTCGTCTGATGTAATTTTCCTGTGTTGTAAATCTTATCACTATGATGTCACCATGAGTCGGATTCGACCCGACGGCACTTGGCTTGGCATGATGGAATAAGATGGATTAGTACCAGTTATATTGATAAGATCCACAAAATTAGATAGTGTCTTATGCCAGTCTCTTTTGAGATACAAAAGAGAGAAGGAAGCAAAGAAACAAGAGGACCTCATACCATCATGAAAGCAACGCTGGGAGCAGAGTATGATTTTGGATCTAAGGTTCTTGCACTGACACACACTCCCAGACCAAAGGAAGGCTGACAACTAGAAGCTTCCTCCAGAGCCAACAGACAAAGACTTCCCTTGGGTCTGATGGCCTGAATTTGGACTGGTAGCCTACCAAACCGTGAGAGAAGAAATCTCTCTTTGTGAAAGCAATTTATTTCTGGTATTTCTGTTATAGCACCATTAGATAAGTATGACAATCCCTAAATAAGAGAAGTAATTGAGAACTATTTTCTTTGCTTATAGACACATATGCAGCCCATAATTCAAATTAAAATAAGTGGAATAAACCTTGGAAATATCATTTACATAATGTTGTTGTTAGTTGCTATCAAGTTGGCTCCCGGCTCATGGTGAAAACTGATGGTGATCCTAGGTACAACATAAAAGAAACACTACCTTGTCCTACACCAGCTTCATGATTACCCAAGTGCCTGAAGTCCCTGTGGCAGATATTGCATACATAGTGCATTTCCACGTAGGAGACGCATCTTCCGGCACTAAGAGGTTGCTGGGATGAAAACACTGCCTGGTCCTGCACCATCCTCACAATCATTATGCTTAAACCCATTGTTGCAGCCACTGTGTCAATTCACCTCATAGACAGTCTTCCTCTTTTTCACTGACCCCTACTTTACCAAGCATGATGTCCATCTCTAGGAACTGATACCTCTACACAATATGCCCAAAGTATGCAAGACGTAGTCTTGCCATCTTTGCTTCTAAGGAGCATTCTGGTTGTACTTCTTCCAAAACAAATTTATTTCTTCTTTTGGCTATCCATGGTTCCTTCAGTATTCTTTTCCAATACTACAATTCAAACATATCAATTCTTCTTTGGTCTTCTGTACTCATTGTCCATTTTTCACGTACATACAAGACGACTGAAAATACTGTGGCTTGGGACAGGTGTACTTCAGTCTTCAAGGTGACATCATTGCTTTTGAACACCTGAAAGAGGTCTTTTGCAGCAGATCTGCTCCATGCAATGTGTCTTTTGATTTCTTCACTGCTGCTTTCATAGATGTCAATTGTGGATTCTAGTAAAATGACATCCTTAACAACTTTAGTCTTTTCTCCATTTATCATAAAGTTACTTACTGGTTTAGTTGTGAAGATTTTTGTTTTCTTTTGAGGTGTAATCCATACTGAAGGCTGTGGTCTTTGATCATCAGTAAGTGCTTCAAGTCTTCTTCCATTTCAGCAAGCAAGCCTGTGTCATCTGCATAATGCAGCTTGTTAACAAGCCTTCCGCTAATGCTGATGCCTCATTCTTCTTCATATAGTTCAATTTCTTGTATTGTATGCTCAGCATAGAGATTGGAACATGTATGGTGAAAGGATGCAACCCTGACACACAGCTTTCTTGACTTTAAACCATGCAGTGTCTCCTTGTTCTATTCAAATCATTGCCTCCTGTATGTACAGCTTCCTCATGAGCAAAACTGAGAGGAAAAATGAATATACTATAGTATGTTTAACTTTTGACAGGATATGAGGCATTGTGATAAACATACCTACAACAGGACAGGTCGTGATTATATAAATATTTTTCCTCTGTTAAACTCCTGGTGAGATAAATTGATAGACAAATAAAAAGATAAACTGTAATGTAGCCAATATATTCAAATTGGCATATTCGGCCAATATTTATTAAACGGTAAATTTTAACACTAGACTATACAAAATAAAAAGCAAGATTTTACAATAATATTGCATAATTTTGCTTTATTCTTTTTTTTTAGTGAATTCATTCTCATTTATATCAACTCAAAAAGGATGAAAAAATATTGGAGTCCTTGGAAAAGACGAATGGTTCCAAGTTCAAGAGCAACTCTGAAGTATGTGGTAGAGAATTAAAAAAACTACAGAGCATACATGATATATAATGATTAAATATTTGGAAAACAGTAAGTATGACTTAGGTGCTAACTACAAAAAAAGAAGATTTAAAACATCAGCGATACAAAAACAGTACTAAATAAAAGTACTTTAGAACAGAATTTGAGTGGGAGTTTTGGGAGAAAAATAGATTTTCTTTTTTTTAAAATTCATAGCCACTATCTCTGATGTGACCTGCAGAGAGTTGACATAACCATTCTAATGATGCTATCTATCCTGTATCACATTAGCATGAATAATTCACAGCAAAGTAAAACTCAGGGGTCTTTCCCTTCACTCATAGCTCCCCATCAGCTATTTGAATGTAACAGGACACATCAACTTAAACTAGAATACTTTCTCACAAGCATGTTTATCTTTTCTTCAAATCCAATGGTAAGAATTAAAAAAAATAAATAAAGTAAATTATTGGGCATTTCTCTATCTACAATAATAAAGTCAAGAAATAGAAAAAAATTACAAACTCAGGATCATTTTGTAGAGAAAATACACATGTAGGACTATAACAGACTTACAAATATAACTTTATTAGTACTAACACATACAGGTATTTCCCTATTCTTTCTTATCTTGACATTCAATGGCCTTTTATTCTACTATAATACTGTTTCAGTTATTTTCTTGTTAAATTTGGCCTCCTCAAACATCTTTGAAATATCTTTTTATTCTTCTACTTGTAGGTGTTCTTATGAACTTACAGAAAGGACATGATTATGTTATTAAATAGTCTTGCCCATTCATAGAATCACATGAACTAATAGTTAACTACACTTAATTTTTATTTTTAATACTTGTTCAAATGTATTTTTTAAAGTGAAAATGAAAATCAATACATTTCTGGAAGGTAAATTGGTGCCATATATCAAAGGCCTTAAAAAAAATGTTCCTACCTTCTAACATAGTGATTTTCTCATACAGAGATTGACATTAGGAAAAAAATTATGAGTATGGCCAAAGATTTACTTACAAAGACAGTTATGAAAGCATTATCAGTAATAGAAAAATTATAAACAATAAAAATGCTCAGTCACAGAGAACTGGCTAAATCACAGTATGGTCATATGATGAAGTACTATACCATCATGAAAAAATCACATTTTGAAATGCATCATCAACATGTGAAAATGTTCATAATATAGTAAGTGAGAAAATCGCAATACGGTTGGATCCAAATTATACAAAAATACACACATGTAAACAAGGTAGAGGAATATACATATTTTCATTGAATTTTTCTATATTTAAAACTTTTTTATAAAATAGACATTTTGCACAACAATTTTAAATAAAAACTTAATTCATTTCCTGGGTGAGAAAGGGCATTAACTCTTTAAGCAGCAGGCTTGGGAGTAGAAAATCTAGTAGAGAAGTTAAAGCATGATCTCTTGCAATTCTAAGCAGACTAACATGATTCTCTAGCCTTCACGGACTAGGAACCCGAGCAATGAGAGCAGTCAGTGCAGAAACATATGGCCAGTTTGGACAAAAACACTCATGTGTACTGTGGTGGTCCTCAGCGTAACTACAGTCCTCTTTTTCTTTCCCTTTCCATTACTTGTTGCAAAAGAGGGGCTATGAATGTTCAACTTAGGAAAACACATATGATGGTCACTCTTTAGAGGATTTGTCAGCAGGTAACTAAAATCTCATTACCTCCCTAAAGAGAGGGTTAAAAATGGAAGCTATCCGTAACTGCCCCTGACACTAAAACTTTTTGATGCTGAAACTGTCAGAAGAACAGCAGCAGCAACCACAGGAAAAACTTGTATACATCCTGAGAAGAGTACTGGCACTAATAAATACCCAATAACATTAATTATTATTTGGAACTAACAAAACCAAATGAAAAGTTGTCTACTTGTAGTTTGTCACATTAGATAAATAAACTTATTGAGAAAAATCTAACAAAAGACTCTTTCAGGCAGAAAGAACTTGAGCTTATCTAGTTCATAAAATACACAGTGAATTAAGATATATACTTCTATTAGAAATATTTTAAAGTGATTATTAAAATCAATTTATTCATATAGGCAAAATGTATCATTAATGATTAATAATTGTGCTTTATTTTAATAAAAGGTTTCTTGAAAGTGCACAGTTATACAAATAACTTATGACTAACTTAACCAACCCTTTGGGAAAATTTGCAAATAATTTACAATATCACATCCCTCCCAAGATCACTTACTACTGGTAGCTTCTAAAACCGAAGTCATTCTTAGGACAAAAAAGCCTCATCCACAAAGAAGTAGCTCTAACCTCTTCATAAAGCTAAATCTCTAAGGTCATCTACAAGAGAATATCCTGATACATCTGTGTTTGTATATATGTGAGTTTTCTATGTATGCGTCTGTGTTATTTCCATATGTGTGTATGTGGATCTATAAGGACTGTTAGTTAAGTTTGGGAACTCATCCTAGAAAAAGTGCTACATACTTCATTGCTGGATATCACTACAGTCACCTCCAAAGTACTCCACCTGTGAAGCTATGCACTGATGCCAGCACCTAGTCTACCCTTCAAAGCAATTTTGGAACTCTTTCTGGAATGGTCATCAGCTGTAGTCATGTTATCCTTGATGTTCTGCATGACACCAAAGTGACTTCCTTCAGATAATTCCTTTATCTTTAGGTAAAGAAAAAAGCCATTAGGGGCCAGATAAGGTGAATAGGGATGGCGTTACAATACAGTTATTTGTTTACCAGCTAAAAATTCCCTCACAGACAACTATACATTTAACTTCATGAACTTGCCACCTTGCCACCATGCACAATGGCCATTCCAGAGAGAATTCCAAAATTGCTTTGAAAGGGGACTAGGCACTGGCATCAGTGTATAGGTTGTTAAGGGGAGTCTTTTGAAGGTGACCGTAGCAATATTCAGCAATGAGGTATGTAGCACATAGAACAATTAAGTTCATGGACTTGTCAGACCTTGTATGTTTGCATGATTTCAGTAAACTGAATAATTAAATTCTTATTTACCTTTTTATTTCTGATAATTCTAGAAGCTCCAACAAGTTCAACCATGATGCCACTTTGATGACCTATAAACACTTAATGTACCAAAGGAACTGTGTTTTACAAGTTTTTAAGCCATAGGTTGTGACCCGTGGGTCATGACTAGCAGTAAAAAGAACAGATATTAAAAGATCAGAATGCTGTATGAATATACAAAATGAGCATTGTTCAGTAAAACTTTCAATTCAGTTACATATGCATGAGTGTACTAGGTCACAATGTAAAATGTATTACTTAGTGAGGATTTGTTGTGTATTGTTTTGAAAAGTGAACATCCCCAGGAAATCCCATAAGCCACTTGGGATAGATACTTTCCTTTAATATTCCTATATTGGCAATGCAATATTTGAATTATTTGGTGATCTAGTTTAGAAACCCAAAACCCATTGCCACTGAGTTGATTACAACTCACAATACCACTACAGTACAGAGTAGAACTGCCCCACAGGGTTTCCAAGGAGTGCCTGGTAGATTCAAACTGCCAGCCTTTGGGTTAGCAGCCATAGCACTTAACCACTATGCCACTACCTGTATCAAAAGAAAAAAAATACCTTCACAGTGTACATAGTCAACATGCTTGGCTGTGAACCAAACAGTTGGCAGTATGAGTACACAAGTGGCTTCAGAAGAAAGGCCTGTGAACCACTTCCAAAAACTCAGTCATTGAAAATCCAACGGGTCACGGCTGTACTCTGACACACAGGGAGTCACCATGAGACAGAATCAACTCAACAGCAACTGGTTGGTTTACTATGTTTCAGGTGCTGTGGGTTTACCATGTGTTAGATACTAAAACACCTCTGAGGGGCAAAGTTCTAGTAAGGGAGTCCATGAATAAATTACAAACAATAAACTAACAAATATACCAGCAGCTTGATGAAGTGTAGTAACTGCTGGTTTATAGGCATAGATCTCCACATAGATGACAAAGCAGAGACTCAATTTTAATGAAATTCAGATTGGCAGATGAATGAAAAGAACTGGGGACCAATCTGATAGGAAATTTTGTCTGGGATTGGAATCTTAAAATCTTAAAAATGTCTAGACTTGTATACGAATTAAGTTTATAATCAAGAGATGCAGTGGCACACAAAATAATGTACAGTAGGAGGATGATTCAGTCCATTGATTACTCAATTCAACAAACATTCATTGAGCACTTGCCACATGCCAGGCATGGAACAGAAACTGGAGAAACAAGGGGGAACAAGATACACTTGCAGTGGTCACATTCATTGTAGTGAATGTTAACATAAAACCAATAATTAAATCACCATATGATTAACACAATTAAAATAGGGTCTTGCTAGTTGCACATAAAAGTGTGATCAGCTCCCCTGAGTAGGAGAGAAAATATTTTATAGTGGGAGATGCAAGTACAGAGAGCTGGAGTAGGACTTTCACTGCAAGGGAAAAGGCAAAAGTCATCCCAAATTGAGAAAACAACCTCTGCCAAGGCACGCATCTCCATAGTCCATACTTGGGCAACTAAAAGAAAATTCTAAGATTAGATTGCAGGGTGTCAGGAAGCAGCAACAAGGCTGGAGAGGCAGACTCCATGAAGAGCTTTTTACACTTGATTCCATTGGTGATGAAGATACAGATACATGGTTTTAACCAGGGACTTATTTTTATATTAACTGTGGAGACAGTGTGGACATTATTAACTGAAAGAGGAAAGAGCATGAGGACTAGTCTGTAAAAGCACTAGTCTGTAAATTTGACCACTAGTGTATTATACGACCCAGGACACCCTGAGAAGCAGAAGGACACCCTGAGAAGCAGAAAGCCAACATGTAATACTTCTATCTAATGAAGCTAATAATGCAAAGAATTAACAAGTTATATATGTATAAACAGCAGACTCAGAGTTAGGACGCTGTGAAGTGTCTTTTATGTGAGTCCTATGGTATCACATGCCTGATCTGCTCTTAGATTTTGGACACCATTCCACCACCACCACCTACTGCCATCAAGTTGATTCTAATTCACAGCAAGTGTGAGAGCAGAGTAGAACTGGCCCATAGAGTTGTCAAAGAGCATGTGGTAGATTTGAACTGCTGACTTTTTGGTTAGCTGATGGAGCACTTAACCATTACACCACCAGGCTTTCCTGTATACCACTAGATAAACATATTAGGAATCATCCTCACTCCTGCCTGGATTTTTTGTGTAGCAGAACTGGTTTATTCTGGTGGTTATAGACTAAGTCAACCCTACAGGCTCTGAATTTTTGGAGTGGTGTCATAGCTGGCTGCAGGCATGTGGACTTCTCTTTTTAGGAGTACTTCTCTACTCCATGCGTGATATAACTAATTGTCCCAAATCCAGTAATTTTCTCACATCTGTATTTGTCTCCTTTTCTCCAAATTTTGGTCCTTCGAAGCTAATACTCATTTTAATAATAATAGTAAATGTTTCTACAATATCTTCCATGTGTCATATGCTACCTTAGTTATCTTGTGCTGCTATAACAGCAATATCACAAGTGGATGGCTGTAACAAACAAATTTATTCCCTCACAGTCTTTTAATTCAAGACACCAGCTGCAGGAAGAGCTTTCTCTGTCAGCTTGGGGGAAAGTCCGTATTCTCAATCTTTCCCTGGTCCAGCAACTCCTCAGCAAAGGGACTCCAGGTTCAAAGGACATGATCTGCTCCTGGCTTCTCTTGCTTGGTGGTAATATGGTCCCTAGACTGTCTACTTGCTTCTCTCTTTTATATCTCAAAAGGTATTCACTCAGGAAGTGGGAATAAACAGTGCAGATACAGAACTTTCTAATGGAGTCAAAGGCAAGGCACCACTGAACAATAACAGACTGGTTCAAACCTAGGAAGACAAGGGTAAAGTTCAAGGTCACCACAAAGAGAGCTAACAAACTGCTCATCAAAAAAAAAGTAGGAGCACATAAAGTTTCAGTAAAAACAGATTCTACAAAAACGAAAGAAATAGAAGAGAAATCCACAAACCAAAGGAATTCAGCACCGGAAAATAAAACAAGGAACATGTCAACACCAAAAAAAAAAAAAAACACTACAAAAGGACAGCAACAATACACTGCTTACCAGAGACGCAAGTTAAAAAAGAAAGATGCCTGGTATTAGTACGATGACAGATAACGTCAATCAATGGGACAGAATCGAAAACCCAGATGTAAATCCATCCACCTATTGTCACCTGATCATCAATGAGAACCCAAAGTCCATCAAATGGGAAAAGGACTGTCTTTTTAGCAAATGGTGTTGGCAAAACTTGATGTCATCTCATAACATGGAGCAAACTGGAGGGCCTCATGCAGAATGAAATCAATCACAGAGAGACAAGAGTCGTGTGAAACAATCACTATGAAAACTACTCATGAAAAGGTTTACACATAGGAACAATGTTTGATGGTTATGAGGGAGAGGAGGCATGGGGAAAAAAATAAATTTAAAAAAGAGAGACTGACTCCAGATGCAACCCAATCCTATAGATTGTACCCTGCCTCATTAACATATTTCCCTCTAATCCTACCTCACTTGCATCATAGACATTAGGGTTTACAACACAAGGGATAATCACATCAGATAACAATATTGGGAATCATGGTCTAGCCAAGTTGACAGACACTTAGGGGGACACAATTCAGTTCATAACGCACTCTATTTTAAGTACTCAACAGACAGCGATTTAATCCTCATATCAACCCTGTGAGGTCAGTATTTTGTTATCCTCAGTTTTCAGATGAATGAACTGTGAGTTGCTCAGATCCTAAATAAGAGTAGAACCACACTCAAACCCAAACCATCCAGCTCTGCAGTACATGGTTATAACTTTCACAATAGTCTGCCTCCCTCAAATTTATTTATAGAAGGTGGTTAGTAGGAACATGAGGATTAATACATGAATATGGGATATTCCTGTTCCCAAAACTGCAAAATCCTGTAGCTTTTGTCCCTGTCCACAGTTGTGTACTCACATACAGCTTGCATTAGTCCAACAGTGTTAAAAATGTGTGCCTACTGATACCTTGTTAGGAATTGCAGTTCAGTGAGAATGAAAGACCACCCTTCTCAGCTGAAGCTTTTTATAGTTTATGGCCTTCATTTGTCACTAAAAGAAAAACAAGGAATTCCACTTAAATAACCATTGTAACCATTCTCCTTCTTACAAACAAAATCTGTAAAATTTCCCTCAGCACATGTGACATACTAAGAATCTGTAGTTCATTAAAGTGTCTTTCCTGTAATAGTTAAGATTGAAATGAAATCCTTTTGTGAAGGTCATCAAAAGGAGAAAATCCAATGGCTGTCCTTTTTGACAGAAAAACCAAAAGTTGATTGCATTAATCTTTTTACTTTTTATCTTGGATTTAGAACTTAAGTTACAAACCTGTGCAGGGGAACTACTACTTCTCATACTCCCTGAAGCTTTTAAAGCATATATTAACGGTAGCATAAAGTTATTCTTTTTAAGTCAATCTACCACATAAGGATTTAAATTGACTTTCTGATGGAATGATTCTTGACCCTACAGACTCTTAAACGTTTCCTATGCTGTTTTTGGAGAGTGGACTTTATTTCTAGACATGATTAATTATTGAGAAAGAAAACAAAATTAGGTGGCACTTAGCTCCTTAAAGTTTTTAAAAATTCTTTATGTGAGCAAATCTTAGGATTTTATGGACTTTTGACTGTGATTAAAATACATACTAAAATATTACTCACCTTTTCTCCAAGATTTTTTTGAGTTAATTAATGTGTATGATTAGTGTGAATGACAAAAAGGCCACAATTTTCTTCTGAAAGATTTTTCGAGAATGTTTGCCCAAGCTTCAAAGTCACAGGATAAGGAATGCAAGTATATTTGTGTATTTTTCTTCAAATGCTAATACGGGGTTTTAGTTATTGGCTCAGAACTTTTGAGTCAGTCCACTAAAAGGCTGAGATTTTTCAAGTCCTTTTGGACAGAACCTTAGTCAGCTAGTGCTGCTATAACAGAAATACCACAAATGGATGGCTGGAACAAACAGCAGCTTACTCTCTCACCGTCTGGTAAGCTACAAGTCCAAATTGAGAGTGCCAGCTTCAGAGGAAGGCTTTCTCTGTTGGCTCGGGAGGAAGGCCCTTATCATCAATCTTCCCTCTGGCTAAAGAGTTTCTCCAGCACAGGGAGCTCACATCCAAAGTAAGCACTTGGCTTTCTCGGTGATATGAAGTCCCCTTGTTTCTCTGCTTGCTTCTCTTTGTAATATCTCAAAGAGATTATCTTGAAGACATAATCCAATGTTGTAGATTTCATCAATATAAATGCCACTAATTCATCTCATGAACACCATAGCGATAAGATTTACATCATGTAGAAAAATCTCATCACATGACAAATGGTGGACAATCACAATACTGGGAATCATGGCTTGGCCAACTTCACAAATATTTTTTGAAGACACAGTTCAATCCGTGACAGGCAGGGAAGCAGGACGCCTGCTCTGCTTTCTCCTTGCTGAACACCAACAGAAAAGACTTGACATGCCACCTTTTCACCTCAGCAACCACTAACTTCTGATAGCGTAGTAACATTTGTAATTTTTTTTTTTATTAATTCACTCACAAAAATCAGGACGTGCTTAAAGAAACAGGACTTTCACAGTCATCTTTACAGTCTGAGATCTGCTTGCCTAAGCAGACCATGCTAAATACTGGGGGAAAGGATGATTTATCACAAAAACATGAGTTTCAACCTTACCATGTTCATCTACAAATTTGTGTCAGCTTGCCAAATTACCTAATATCTTCATACACATTATCTATAAAATGAAAATTATTTCAACCCTTCAGTTTTGGAGAAAAGCTGGTGTAACAGTGGTTAAGTGCTACAGCTGCTAACCAAAAGGTTAGAAGTTCAAATCCACCAGACACTCCTTGGTAACTCTATTAGGCAGTCCCCTAGGATCACTATGAGTCGGAATCAACTCAGTTGCAATGAGTTGGATTTGGGTTCAATTTTAGAAGACAGCTGAGTGAGAAAACTATGTGAAAAATACCCTAGCAGGCTCTCAATTTTTACTTTGACCCACAAGTAATGCCCATGGTATCAGCAGTCAAGAATACAAATGAGTATTGCATTGGATAAATTTTCTACAAAAGATCTCTTTAATATGCTAAAAGATAAAGATGTTGCTTTGAGGACTACGGTGCACCTGACACAAGTTATGGTATTTTCAGCTTCCTCATATGTATGGAAAGCTGGATAATGAATAAGGAAAACCGATGGTTGTGAATTACTATGTTGGTGAAGAATACTAAAGATACCATGGACTGCCAGATGAATGAACCAATCTGTCTTGCAGGAAGTACATCCGGAATGTTCCTTAAAGTCAGAGTAGCAAATTTTGGACACGCTATCAGGAGGAATCTGGAGAAGGACATCATGCTTGGCAGAGGCTCTGCAACAAACAGGAATACCCTTAAGAAGATGGACTGACAGCGGCTGGAAGGATGGGCTGAAACATACCAACATTGTGAGGATGACAAACGACTACGCAGTGCTCCGTTCTGCAGTATACTGGGTCCCTGCGAATCAGAACCGACGCTAGGGCGCCTGATGATAACAACATCTCTCAGCTCCCTACTCTTCCCTTTCCTCGGTGTGTCCAGAGTGGTCTCCAGTTGTTTGTTTATACAATCGAGCACTAAACAGAACTGTCACTTTCCCTTTGTGAGTACTGACCATCCTTCACCATTTTGCTTTTTCCAATCTTTCTCATTCTCCCTAGCTGCGCGTGTCCAGAATGAGGACAGTCACTCACTTCCCGCTCAGTTGGTAGTTACAAGGTTTGAGGTGCGGATGAAGGGTGGCTGGAATGCCATGTAGTGCACAACTCCTGCCTTTCCCAGTCTCTGTGCAGTTCTCCTGGCCTAGGTCCTTACAGTCTAAGCTACTCAGCAGGAGGTGAGCACCAACTCGGTCTCTTCTGAAGCCCGTACTAACGAATGTAGTGTTAGGGTGTTGTTAGGGGGTGTAGGGTGCCCATACCACGACTAAGAGAGTCATGATGCGCTCGCACGGCAACTTAGGGTCTCCTGCAAGGGCCTTGTGCGGGGACAGAGTCTCAGCGCCCAGCGAGGATGCAGGGTCCACAAGCGGTCGGACGGGGGAGCGAGAGCTAAAGCTTGCAGAGCGCGCCAAGCTCGCGCGCCCGTCGCCAAGCCGAGCAGATGACGCCGCATCGAGCCCGCCCGCCGTCCCGGCGGCAGGGCCGGAGCCGGAGAGGCCGAGGCGGAGCGGAGGGCGGAGCGGGCGGCGCCGGGGAGGCGGAGGAGAAGGCGGCGTCTCGCCGAGCTGCGCAGGCGTTACTCGCACCTTGTTGATTAGTCAGTGCTGGGAGCGCTGCTATGGCGTTTCTCAGACCCGCGGCTCCTCCTCAAACGCTCGAGGCAAAGGACAGGAGGAATAAGAGGAGGTGGAGGCGGGTAGACAACCGCCACAGTTGCAAACCTAGGGCCAGAGGAGGAGGTAGAGCGGGAGCCGCCGCAGCCACTCTGCTCGCCGCCGCCCGCCGCAGCCGCCCAGACTGCCGCCGTCCGCATCAGCCGGGCTGCTTCGAGTCCTCCCCGGGCTGGAGTGCACTGGGGCACCCAGCCATGCTGCTCCGCAGCAGCAGCAGCAGCTGAGCCGAGAGTCGACCCTGTCCCTCCAGGTCGGCTCTGCCGCGGTGCCCCCGGACTGCCCGCCGGAGCTGCCCAGCGTCCCGGACTGCGAGCGCACACAGCGGCGGCCCCCAAGGTGCCGTGGTGCAGGCGGCGGCGGGAGCGCGGGGCAGGCGAAGGCAGGGACGATGGACCCAGCGGTGTCGCTAGGCTGCAGCCTCAAGGATGTTAAGTGGAGCTCGGTGGCCGTTCCGCTCGACCTTCTGGTCAGCACTTACCGGCTCCCCCAGATCGCGCGGCTGCACAGCGGTAAGTCTCGGCAGCCCCGGCTTGCAGGGGAGACAGGCGCAGACCGCAGTCTGGGCGCGACTGTGTGCATGTGTGCCCGGGAGGGTGGGACCGGGTGGGGGAGTGGGCTGCCAGCCCCTGGAGTTGGCCCGAGCGGCTGCTGCAGCCCTGGCGCGTTGCTCTCAACTACCTCCAGCAGCCACCACAGATGTGGAAATCAGAGCCCTTGCAGTGTAATTAAAAAGAACGCTTAAAAAAAAAAAAAATCAGCATAGGGGAAACCTTCGCAGATAGCGATCTTGGAGGTAAGCTGTTCATCCCCAGCCGACTGCATGAATTACTCAACCCTGGAAACCCTAAAGAGTTATCTTAGGCAACTTTCTTACGAAAATAATTGTGCTCTGGGTGGCATCTTTATTTTGGGTGCAGCAGCAAATTTAAGAGGAAAAGCTCCTGGGTGACCAATGAAAGGGATCATATTTCTCAGAAACCTTTTATTACAGCTTGTCTATGTTGTTTAACCGAACTGAAAGTAATTTAGGGCTGCGCATAGAAAATGTTTGGAGCATACGTGATGGTATGCTTAAGGTTAATTATTAGCTTAGCGCATTTCCAGCCTGGAAAAAAATTAAGTCACCAAAAAATTCACTGGAACCTGAGCTCAGAACTAAGAAACTCTTGCATCTCCTGAAACTGACCACCAGAAACCAACCAAACACCTCACCCCCCCAACTATTTTGCAGTGCGACATCTGCAAACAAGTATAGATGTGTACACTGTCAAACAAGTAGGCACCGTACAGTTTGAGAGCTGTGAAATGTAAGTGGCAATTAAAGCGTGTTTTGCCTTCTACTGTGTTTTCAGAATAACTTAAGTTGATTTTGGCTTCTTCAATCTCAGGCTGTCTGCAGAAAGAAGCCACTATTGGTGGGCTGCTGCAAACACCTGGGCCCAGGCTGACAGGCAGCAGAGATGTGGGCAGGCCAGCCAAGTCAGAAGTGCACTGCTTGAGGCACAGGAACTTGAGTTCCTTTGTTTTCTGGAATAAAAGAGTGTGTAACATGAGATGTATAGATGTCCAAAGGAATTTTCGTTGTTTCTTATCTGTGAGGTTAAACACTTGAAGCATACTAATGTGAAAAATAAATACAGGGAAGTTTATGAACACTGCAAAAACAATCTTGGCATACTTGCCAGTCTTGTTTGATTAGTGGTCGTAGTGGTGGGCACTAGTAATAAATTCAGATTTTTAAAACCAGAGATGAAGTGGAGATGATAGTAGCTGTTAAACGGATGGGGATGGGGAGACAGGTGTTGTACTGCGGCATTTCTGCTTATAATGGGGTGGGAAGGGGTTCATACTTAATGTACCTGAAGATCTAACCCACAATATTACATTTCCTTAGTGGAAGTTTGTGAGCCCTCTTTTCTTGATTTTGCACACTCTGCTGAACTCATTAGCTAGGCAGACAGCATTGATGCTGTGGTGTTAAGACTATCCACAAGCTTCATTAAACTGCAAGTTTAAGGAGGCTGAATATTGTAAAACTTAGTTTTTATTGTCCAGTTCCTTGTCCTTGCCATTCATAAAAATGATCTGAATCAACAGTGTGCTTACCCCACACTTTTTTTTAAAATTAGACTGTGGGTAGTAGAGCTTAACACTGTGTTTTAACATCATGGACTGAATTTTGAGGCCTGTGTGTAAGTCTGGAAACCCTGGTGGTGTAGTGGGTTAAGTGCTGTGGTCTGCTAACCAACAGGTCAACAGTTCAGATCCCCCAGGTGCTCCCTGGAAACTGTATGGGGTAGTTCTACTCTGACCTCTAGGGTCACTAGGAGGTGGACCCAACTTGACAGTGTGGGTAGTGGGTGTGTGTAAGTCTAATTCTTTATTGTAAATTTCTCTTTATTTTTCTTACTACCACTTGAGAATCACAGTGCCACATACAAATTCAGAATCATAGCCAAATACTGCTTTATATCTTGCTCCTTTCACTTAACAATCCAGTGTTAAATATCTTTTATTAATATGATTTTTAACAAATCAGTTGCCATCAAATCAGTTCTGACTCGTGTGTCAGAGTAGAGCTGTGAAGGTTTGTTTTTTTCAGACATAAACTGCTAAGCCTGTCTTCTGAGGTGCCTGTGGGTGGACTCGAGCCTCCAACTCTTAGGTTGCCACTGCTTTTCCATTTTCACCACTTTTAGGGACTCCATGATTTTTTAATAGCTAAGTAATATTCCACAGAGTGGCAATGTTATATAATCTAGTCCCTGTTTGTAGGCATTATGGCGCAAATAGCTAAGCACTGAGCTACTATCTGGAAGGTTGGCGGTTTGAACCCACCCTGAGGTACCGTGAAAGAAAGGCCTGGTGATTTGCTTTGAGGGGAGAAATAGCCATTGAAAACCTACAGGACACAATTCTACTCTGATACACACGTACAGTAGCCATGAATCAGAACTGACTTGATGGCAACTGTTTTTTTTTTTTTTGTATTGTACACGTTAGTTTGCTTCAGCTTTTTACAATTATAAATAATGATATGATGAACACTTGTATATAAATCTATTTAAGATATATTCCCAAGTTGCTGAATATAACATGTGAATCCTTTTTAAGACCCTTGATACATACTGTCATACTGCTTTAAAGTAAGGTTAAATTCATTTACACTCCCATAGGCACATCTTGACAATAGTGAATCTCTCCTTTTTTTTTAAATTTTGCTAATTTGGTGAAAGAGTATTACCTTAACCATTTTAATTTTTGTATATTTTAAAAGAATCAATCATAGATTCTGAGCTTCTTTTTAAACACGTTTCACAGCAATGATCACACATGAATATGTTAACATTTATAAACGTGATACATGAAAATTAAAGTTTCATGAAACTGTGTGTCCTTTACTAGTTTTAGTACTGCAGGTACATTTTACACAACAGGCATTGCACACTATACTTAGACATGAAAGGTAGTCATCTTCCAAATCACTTGTTTTAAAAGATGCAAGAAATTGGAAAACATACCACTAGTTGACACTATGCTAAGAGAAAACTGTTAGCTATTTTTTTTTTTTAACAGCTATGAAACCTGCTGCCTTCATTCCACCTCATGGCGACTCTACAGAACAGAGTAGAACTGCACCATAGGGTTTCCAAGGAACAGCTGTGGATTTGAACCACCAGCCTTGTGGTTAGCAGCTATAGCTTGCTGCAGTTATTAACCACTGTGCCACAACCATTAAAGATTTTTTTTTAAATCCTGTTTTGTAACTATTGATTATCGATTGCCTACATGTGCTATGTGGTAAACAAAAAAAGAAAAAACCACTAATTAGAATCAACTGGATGGCAGTGGATTTTGGGGGAGATTTTACATCTTTTGGAGCCCTGGTGTTAAAAGCTCCAAAGCTCAGGCTACTAACAAAAAGTTCGGAAGTTTGAATCCTCCAGGTGCTCTCTGGAAACTCTGTGAGCCAGTTTTACCTTATCTTGTAGGGTCTTTAAAAGTCAGAATCGACTCCATGGCAACAGGTATGTTGTTGTTTTCTGACTCTTAAAACTGTCCTCCTATCACAAACTGCTACTTTCTTATACAAAATAGGGATAAATTTACCCAAGCCTAACAACCTATTGCTGTCCAGTGCATTCCAACTCATAGCGACTCTACAGGGTGGAGTAGAAGTGCCCCATAGAATTTCCAAGGAACCCCTGGTTGATTTGAACTGCCAGCATTTTGGTTAGCAGCTATAGCACTTAACCACTGTCTGCTAAATAGCGCACTATCTTCTAGAATTTGAGGACTAGAATATCAGAATTTTTTAAACATAAATGACTTTCTATTTCCCAAAGGAGATGAGGGGCAGAAACAGAAAAAGGAGAACACAAGTAGAGGGGCAGGGTGGGGCTCAAGCTATGCAGATGCATCTGTTCAAAACAGTTGCCATATTTAAGAAGCTACCTATAAAAAAGTTGAACTCTTCAGTTCTTTGCATTTTGCATGTTACTCACAAAATGCCGATTTGGCAGATGCATTTACTGTGAAGTCCCCAAGGGTGAGATTTGTCTTTGTATGACAGGATGAAATAAATACAAAGTTAGGGAACCTTTCATGCTATTGTTTCACGGGTCTTTGTAGAAAGCTCAGGTACTCCAGCCATTCTCCTTGGTAGTGCGCTAAATCTCAGCAGTGAAAGCCTAACCCCAGTCTGCAATGAAATTACAGATAGATATTTACATGGATCATCAGTTTTATGAATTGTTAGCTTTAGAACTGGATTCAACAAATATGTTTAGGACTAAGGAGACGATGTAGAAGGTACTAATCCCCACTCCATCCCAATTTATCCAGTTTCCCCTGACTCAAAACTGCATAGGGTAAGTAGGTGATTGTTAATTCTTGCTCTCCGTATTTCTTCCTGGAGAAGCTCTGAAGATTTGGCCTAGAGCAGCATTCTTCCAACTTTTTTGCTCCTACAGTTCTTAGAAGATTCTGTAAAACTCTGTACTCTATGTACACTTTTAAGTTGATGGCTACAGGTTTTTTTCCTAAATTTAAATGATTACATATAATGTAATTTTCAATTTATTAAAAACATTGCGCTTTTAAGTTAGACAGTTACATTATTTAAAAATTCTGGTAGCTCTATATTCCACTGTTGCTATCATTTATTTAAATAAAGTAAAATTTCTTTAATGTTCAGAAATTTTCTCTTTAAATATATACTTCCATTTCCTTTCCCTTACAGAACTTCATCCTAATTTTTATCCCATTTTATTGCTTGAATGTATTTTATTAATCACTCTATCATACATTCTGTAAGAAAACACAGGTATACAAATTGAAATATAATATTTTTTGTATTTCTTTAGACCATAAGGAAACCCTGGTGGCCCTACGTTTAGTGCTATGGCTGTTAACTAAAAGGCTGATAGTTCAAATGTTCCAGATGCTCCTTGGAAACTATGAGGCAGTTCCACTGTTTTCTATAGGGTTGCTATGAGTCAAAGATAGCAATGGGTTTTGGCCATAAAGCTCTTCATATTTAAACATTTTAGGTAGTTTAAAACAAAGAATTTGAAATTGACTGACTTATAAGAAGATTTGTCACACAAGTATTGGAGGTTTTCGTCTCTCAACCTGTATCAGCCTTTTTATTTGTCCCTTTGTTACCCTGAGGTCTTACATCTAAAACAAATACATTACTTAAGTGGGAACAGGTTAACTGTGATGGGGAGGTAGGGAAAGTAGGGGAGGATGCATCCCTGTTCCTCCTCACAGTTGTAATCCCAGGGAGCTTGGTTTTTAGGCAAGAGTACTGTTGGAAATTGGGGATTCCTTACAACTATGAGGTGATCCCCTTGGGAAGTCCTGGCTTTGCTTCAGACATGTACTCCAGTTTGTTTATCTTAGAACAGTAAAAGTTGAGTTAGTGGCTGTGTCTGAGGAGAGGAAAAGGAAGGTCTAGATGACATAGGCAGAAGGGGAGAGAAAACAGGTGGCAGGAATTGCAGACAGTTGAGGAGATACACTGGACACCTGGTGGCTTACAGGTTAAGTGCTACAGCTGCTAACCAAAAAGGTGGGTAATTTAAATCCTTGGAAACCGTATGGGCCTCCCTGGCAGTGGGTTTTGTTTTTTTGAGTAGATATACTAAGTAACTGGTAAGTAGAGAAAGAGTTTATTGGGTTCAGTAATAGAATTTTTCCCTTCCATGCAGTCAACTCAGGTTTGATGATGGCATGTAGCAGTGCACGGCCATCACTACTCTGTTATTGGAGGCTTGGGTGTTGCTGTGATGCCAAACAGGTTTCAGCAGAGCTTCCAGATTAAGATGGTCTGGAAAGAAAGGCCTGGTGATTTACTTTTAAAAATCTGCCCATGAAAAACTCATGGATCACAATGGTCTGATCTGCATCCAACCATAACGATGGCACAGGACCAGGCTGTTTCATTCTGTTGGGTATCGGGCCAGGGGCCCAGCGTGATGACAGCTAACAAGAAGATAGAAAGGTGGTAAGTAATCTCTAATTCCTTCTGAGCTGTGAAGAAGAATTAGATCTGATTTTAAGCCCTAGCTGTGTTGAGGCTTTGGGAACTTTGGTTCTTGGTTTTTGCTAGGTCCCCTGACAAGCTGAAGGAACAAAAAGCTTGCATTTCTCAGAGATGCCCAGGGACACTCCAGGTGGCTGATTCCAAGTGTCAGAATTCTTTCTTGACCCATGTTTGATCTTTGAAGTTAATATAATTTCTTAGAATTTACTCCATGATTGATTATCATTTTAGTAATGTGTGTATGCTTCCCCCCTCAAAATAACTTAGGATGAGTCCTATTCCAGGAAGATGTATGTTGCTTATCTTATGGCATCATTTCATTTCCTCCCTGCTTTTTATGTTGTCAGAGGATAGAATATCCCGGGAAGGAGAAATGTCGTTTAAAGGATATGGGATTTGGAACCAAGAGACCACTGTTCAGTTAATGTGCACTGCCCTTGGGAATCTGTGTGATTGAGTCTTTTAACCCTTTTCATTTGTAGTTTTTTCATGTAGACAAAAATAGGCATTATACTTGCCTATTCACCTTATGGTTATTCACTGATCTGACTCTGTAGGCAACTAATATTTATTAACTCCCTACTGTGTGTCAAGCCTTCTTCTAGATACTGGGACTACCAAAGAAAAAAAAGTCACTGCCACTGAGTTGATTCTGACCTATAGTGACCCTATACATGAAAACAGAACTGCCCCATAGAGTTTCCAAGGACCACCTGGCGGATTTGAACTGCTGCCCTTTCATTAGCAAACATAGCACTTAACCACTACGCCACTGGGGTTTGGACTGGGACTACAGCACTGTGCAAACCAGACAAAAACCTGTGTCCTCACGGGGCTCACAATCTAGTATATTTACTTACTGTAAGAAACACGCACATATATTGGTTTAGTGGCGTTGAAGTGTAATTGAGGGGAAGGCTTCAGAATATATCATCATCATTTAGACACCACAACTGAACTGAATAACAAATAGATTTTAATACCCTGTTGGTATACTGGTTAAGTGCTGTATTGCTAACCAAAAAGGACAGCAGTTCAAATCCACCAGGCACTCCTTGGAAACTATGGGGCAGCTCTACTCTATCTTGTAGGGTTGCTGTGAGTCAGAATTGACTTGACAGCAGTGGATTTGGTTTGGTTCATGGATAAAGAAACTCAGGGAAATGTTCTTTATAACTTTTATGTATTTTGTGCATTCTAGGTTGTTGATTCCAGTAATCAACAGGTGATAAAAAGGTGGTGTCAGTGCTTTAGAAAGTGTTACAGATTGACTAACCCAAGATTGGGTTTAGGAGAGGCCACTGTAGGAAGTCAGGGAAAGGAACTTTAACTGTCTGCAAATCCAGAATCATGTATGAATGTGACCTGATGGTACCAAAACAATGGATTTGGGCACTTGATTATCGTTTTTTTTTTTTTTTAGCATGAACCTATCACACTGCTTCTACTGGAAAAAATTTTTGAATACTTGTGGTTATATAACTATTAGCAGGAAAGAAGTGCCTAGTAGAATGTTTTACACAAAGTGGGTGAGGAAGGAGGACTCTAATCTTTTGTATACTGTATACTTTTACTTTCTTCTAGTTGTCACCTATTCTAATTGGCCATGCCTAACAATTATGAGAAAGAATAGGACAGGTGCTTGTATTGGGCAGAGAACAGTGATGAACATTTAACAAGGCTTGGACATAGCTTCAGCAGCTTTTCAAGTAAGACAGTTGTTTTGAAAGTCTTAAGTGAAACTAGTATCTACATTGCCACTAAACATACTAAGATAGTTCATCTGTGTCCTTAGTTATCTAGGGCTGCTGTAACAGAAATACCACAAGTGGGTGGCTTTAACAGAATTTTTTCTCTCACAAGAAATCTGAATTCAGGGTGCCAGCGCCAGGGGAAATCTTGATTATCAATCTTCCTCTGGTCTAGGAGCTTCTCAGCACAGGAGCCTGATTCCTAACGGTGTGCTCCTCTCCTGGATCTCTTTTTTTGGTGGTAGTGGGTCCCTCTCCTCACTGCTTGATTCTCTTTTATATCTCAAAAGAGACTGACTCACGATACAACCTAATCCTGTATATTGAGTCTGGCCTCATCGATGTAATTCCTTCTAGCTCTGCATGCAACATTAGCATCACAGAGTAGGATTCACAGCACATAGGATAGCCACATTGGATCACAGGATGGTGGGCAGCCACACAACACTGGGAATCATGGCCTAGCCGAGCTGACACACATGGGGGGATGGGGCACAATTCAGTCTGTAACAATCTGTAAAAGGAAAACTGGTTTGACCACTGTCATCTACTGTATCATAAAGAGGGAGTATTTTGTCTCTTTTGCTCACTTGGCTGACTTACTGAAACGGTAAGTTCTTGTAGACCAGCTTTTATACTGTTTATTTTTGTTTGAGTTTCCTGAGGTATCTGTCTTTTGCCTTACTGAGCTGCACTGCTAACACAACTCAGAACTCTCCTCTCATCTTCTGCAGGACATCCAACTTAAGAGCATTGGGAAGCTGAAAATAATGTTTACTGCCACTTTGTATACTATTTTATCCTATTTGACACAATCTAAAATACCTGTTAAAATATTTAAATTTCATGGGATTAATTCTTCTTTTAGAAGACATTTCCACATGAAGACCCTCCCCTACCTCCTTGCCCTCACCCCATTCCTAATTTCACAAGAATGTTTGCTTCACTTTCAGGTTAAAGGTATATAAAGGTGTTTTTTTTTTTTTAAATGTTTCCCAATTCTTAACACAATGCTTGGCATGCAGGAGGCACTCAGTAAGGATTAATAAATGAATGAACAAATCTCATTAAACATTTGAAAGGTCTAAATTATCTATGTTTACTAAAACTCTCCATAAGCTCTGTAAGTCTGAAACAGAATTTCACTTTTGTTTTAGTTGACTTACGCATTATATCCTTAGTTATGTTAACTGGAGCTAAGATGACACCAAAAACCACACCCATTGCTACTGGGGTCGATTCTGACTCATGGTGACACTGTAGGATAGAGGACTACTCTATCAAGTTTCCAGGAAGCAACCTGTAGACTCAAACTGCCAACCTTTTGATTAGCAACCAAGCTCTTAACCACTGCACCACCAGGGCTCCTACTGAGATGACAGATAGGTCCTAAAATTAGCAGCAGGAAAAATATAGACTAACGCACCATCATGATTTATATAATAATGGTCTTTAGGGTCAGTTATCAATATTTTGAATAAATTATTTAAGAAATTGGTATTCACTTTTAAATTTTTAGCTGTTTCCCTGTTTTTTTATTCTAAAATTGATTAAGAAGCTTCTTTACATATTACTGTTGCTATATCATTAAATTTGTAATCTTTGACATCATCATGCTGTTCACATGATTCCTGAGTACATGGACTGCTGACGGCAGTAGCTGTCAAGTTGATTCTGACTCATAGTGACTGTGTGTGTGTCAGGGTAGAACAGTGCTCTGTAGTTTTCAACAGCTCATCTTTGTGGGGAAGCAGCACTGGGCCTTTCTTCTGGGCATCTCTGGGTGGATTCAAACCTCAAACCCTTTGGTTCACGGCTCAGCATGCTGTCTTTTGCATCACCCAGCAACCACAGTATATGAATTAAAAACTAGTCAGTCCTGTTACAGCAAAGGAAAAGGCTGATTGGACAATCATCTAACCATCAATAGCAAGCCGCCTGGTTCAAACTGTTAAAAAAAAAACTACAACTGCTAATTTGGTACAGTTGTCATCTTCCTAGAATAGCCCCAAGATTGACTTAAAACCATACTGCCTTAATTCCAGACAGACAGTTTCCTTTTATGCCACTGTGTAAGGATTTTGTGGTGATAAAAAGAAGAAAGAGGGGGAGGGGAACAATGCTCCCAACCATTTTTGCAGTTCTGTGGATGAATTATAGTCATAGGGTGAGTTATTTTCATTGTTTCCGCTAATTCTTAACCTGGTTTGACGTATGTAAATACCACTTGAACTATGATGACTTAATGGTTGTTTAAGAAGTACTGACTTACTGAATTTAAATGCAATATGAAGTCTTTAATGAAGGCATTTGTTATTCAAGTTAATATGTAACATGTATAGTAAGCTGTTATAATTAGGCCTGTTGATAGCTTAGAGGGGAATATAATTGTGAGTAGTGCTTATGTGTGTATCTCTGAGAAGATTTAAAATAAGTTATGGTCTGGACTTCGTTTTTTCCTTTACTCAGTAGGGAAAAACTTCTTTAGCCAGATCCTTTTTGTTTTTTTTAAGATGACCATTTTTTCAATACCAGATTTCAGCAAGTTAGAAATGAAAATGTGCCTGGATCATTAGTTCACTTGACAGTATCTTCCTCCTAGTAAGGAACTACATTCACGTAACTAAAAGCAACAGAAAAAGGGCTGTTTACTTTTCCTTTTTAAATGCACCTGTCTGTGCAGAGGTCCTGGAGTTACTCAAGTTGGCTTTTTCAGGCATCCTCATACTCTTCCTTTAACAGGCTACATAATCTGTTATAACTGGTGCTTTCTAATTACCTACTACATAACAGATATGTTCCATGACTCATATTCACATTGGATTGTCACCCACTTCCTTTTACAGCAATGGGCAAGTAAGGGATGGATAAAATTAAGAGCTGACATGGATTTCACTGTCATTCGTGGTCCCTAGCATACACTCTGAGAGCTCCAATTTTAATCTGTTGCATGTTGTCAATATTTAAAATAAGATGGAGAATTCATTTTTACCTTGGACCATTTACCCAGAGTTAGTCAAGACCACACCCAAGTTAAAAACATTTTCATTAGTCAAGTCTAGAGAGAGAGTTCTAGACGTCTCAAATTACCTACTGAAAATACATAACAAAAATAAACAAGTAAATAAATAACAAGTAGCATTCAGCTTTATTAGGACATTATGCAGTTATTTTTCTAGTTATTTTGGTTCCATCATTTGACCAGTTAAGATACAGGGAAGCACTTGAGAGTAGACAGGGTCAGAAACCAGAATCACATCATAGCCAGGTCCATTAGTTAGGGTTGATTTTAGTTGTGCATGATTGACGTCACTTTTCCCCTTTCCTCCAACTGGTATCACATAGGATTTTAATTCTGTCTGTTTCACCAGGAGGACATACCTATAACTGCACAGAGGCAGGGAACTGCAATCTTTTAACTTGGCATAATGCCAGCATTATGGGAATTGACAATTGAGAACCACCTAGTAGCCTCCTTGCTTTTGCCTAACTTTTTTTATCTGATCAGTTGGTAGCTGCCACTGAGTCACCTCCCAATACACAGCATCCCCCACCACAAATGAACAAGGCATTGACTTGCCTGTACCATCCTATGGTCAGCTGTAGATCAGACCCTTGAGACCCATAGGATTTTCAGGGGCCAAGTTTTGGAAGTAGATGACCAGGCCTTTCTTCCGAGTCTTTGTTAGTCTGGAAGTTCCTCTGAAACCTGCTGAGTATTATAGCAACATGCAGGCCTCCACTGACAGATGAGTGGTAACTACAGATGAGGAGTGTTGACCAGGAATCAAACCTGGGTCTGTCTCATGGAACTTTGGAAGTCTACCACTGAACCACCACAGTCCCTTCTTGCCCACACAAGAGGACATCGAAATAGCCATGCATTTAGCTCTAGCTCCTTGAGATCTCCTTAGTTCCAGTTCTTTCTCAGCTAAGGTAGTATGAGCAAGCGTCACCCTACCTTCCTGTTCTCTTTTCATCCTGGAGCATGAGCTATTCTACTTAAGAAATCCATTATTAGAGGGGAGAGTGCTCTGTGAGCCACAAAGAGTTGTGTACTTGCAAAAACTGAGTGCCATCAAGTTGATTCTGACTCATAACATCCCCAGAGGTCAGAGTAGAACTGCCCCATGAGTTTCCGAGGAGCACCTGGAGGATTTGATCTACTGACCTTTTGGTTAGCAGATGCAGCACTTAACCCACTACACCACCAGGGTTTCTGTGTACTTGCAAGGGATTGTATTTATAGGGCAGTCTTTACATTCTTTTTTTTAGCTTGTATATTTTCAGATTTTCTCTCTGACCTGATATGTACAATTGGCATAGCTGTCCAGCTTTTCGAAGGTTCCATTTTTGCTGCTCTGCTGCTGCTTTTTGCCAAAGAAACTTTGATTATGTTTTAAAAAATACTATTTGTTTTTCACAGGTAACATTTTTATAGGGTATTTGGAAAACAGAAAAAGACAAAAATGAGTATTAACTTGAATTCTGGAAGTTTATAAATTACTAGCTTTTGGGGATTATGCAGACATGGGATGTAATTAGGGAAAATGTACAAACAATAGATTTTACATTTCCTTCACTATTAATGTTCTTTGAGGATGCAATTTTCATGACTGAATGGGATTCTGTTTTTACCAGTATAACAGTATTTATTTGACCATTTTCCAGTTACTAGATATGTTTTGCATTACATGCTTCTGAGGGTATTTTTGTACATAAATTTGTGAGTTTTACACATAATTTCATTATTGGACTCCTGAGTGTGGTATTATTATTCAAAATTAGTTTTAGACTGTTGATACGAATTGAATTCAGGAAAGTCTGTACTATCAGTAGTGAATAACTAAGCCCATCTCTTTCTATATCATTTCGCAGATGCTTAGTAGTCTTTGCTAATTTACAGTAGAAAAATAACAGTTTTTCTGATTTGTATTTCTTGATTTCTAGTAGAATAGCTTTAATAATTTTATCATATTGCTCTTCTGATGTTTCCGAACCCTTTATTCCTTGGTACTCTCTTCTCCTAACCTCAAAGCGTTTGTAATTTAAAAAAGTCTCAGTACACTTTTATCCTTAGTTTTCTGCAGGATGTTTATTAATCTCCAAGGTTCAAGGGAGTCAGTCACTTTTAAACTTCCTAATGTTATGCAGTTAATATCCAGATGTAGGCACTACCTCTGTTTCTGAAATTGTGAGTCCTTTTCTTTATCAACTTAGATACTGAGTTTAAATGTTCTGTGTGTAAAATAATCTTGTGAAAATCTTTGTAAAACCACGCTATGTATTCACAACTCCAATTACATTGCATTTAAATCAGAGAGTTACCTAGTTGGTTGTTGATAAATTCTTGGATGTCACATGAAGTTAAGTGGACAGACTAGACTTGTCACTACACCATTTTAAAGGCTACTGAGTAAATGACAAGTTCATAAAACTATTTCACTCTTATTACATGTAATCCATAATAAACTCTGAGGTGCTACATTTTGGGTGGTTAGTTTCCTATGGTAGCTCCTTTTCTCCTTCTTGAGGAGATGGACTTCAGTGACTTGAGAATCTGTTGATGCTTAGAATCTGAGTAATGACATTCAAGAAGAAAGAATGGAAATACATTGGTAATTTCAAGACACTTGAGAGAAACAAGTGTGACCGAAAGCCATTTCATGTCTTCTACTGAATATCTGCAAATTTCCAATTTCCCACAGTAATGGCTAAAGAAGAGAAACAAGAGAAGCAAAAGCTCCGCTTAACTCTGCTCATACAGCCAGTGACTGATGGAAAATAAATACGTATCAGTCTGCCAGTTAAGCACCTAAGGAGTCTCTTAAGTATTTATCAGAAGAGTTGAGGTGACAGGCACTAAAGGAAAGTATAAGGTAATTTTAAGGCTCTTCTAATGTCAAAGAAAAAGCATCAGTGACTTTTAAGTATATCATGTAGTTTGTGAATTGTGCTTACTCTGACCTCCTTGCCCCATCTTTTTTCTCCCATAATTTGATCGAAAGGTTACCACTCTTAAGCAGATTATGTACAAGTGAATACTGTTTAATAGAGATGAGAGTTTCATGCTAATTGGGGATGAGAGAGAAGGGGAAGGTGTATGGTCTAAGTATAAAAACCTTTTATAGTTTGTCTGAGCCCTGGTGGTGCAGTGGTTAAGTGTTTGGCTGCTAACCAAAAGGTCGGCAGTTCAACTCCATCAGCCAATCATTGGAAACCCTATGGGACAATTCTGTATGGTGGATACTGAATTGTAGTCAACTTAGTAGCAACAAGTTTTGATTATTAGTGATTTCATACACACACATACAGAGTCATGTACTGTATAATGTCTGCCTGGGCACTATCTGAATCAATCTATGTCCCTGGTTCCATGAGTTTATATTAGAGTTCAGAAATCCTTATCAGAGAACAGTATGTAGCAAGCAACAGCTTCCTGCATGCAACATGAGTGTCTCTTGTACCCAAAGCAATTGGTCTGCCAGAATATAATGGTACCTTACATGTATAACCTATCATATATGTCTTGATAGTCATAATAAATGCATTATTGGATTATGTATGTGCTGTACCATATTATACTGTTAATGTGAACTTTTCCTACTGCCATAAAAGTTCACTAACAGTGTATGTATGCTTTGACACATAAGCCACAGCATCCAAAGGCATCATAGCTTCTGTCATGGATTGAATTGTGTCCCCATAAAATGTGTGTAGCAGTTTGACGAGGCCATTATTCCAGATATTGTGTGACTTTCCTATATGTTGTAATTTCTGCCTCTGTGATGTTAGGGAGGGAAGATCAGCAGTGGTTGTGTTAGTGAAACCCACTGCCCTTGGGTCAATTCTGACTCATAGCGACTCCACAGGACAGAACAGAACTGCCCTATTGAGTTTCCATGGAGTGCCTGGTAGATTCAAACTGCCAACCTTTTTTGATTACCAGCTGTAGCACTTAACCACTATGCCACCAAGGCTTCCTGTTAGTGAGGGAGGACCCTATCTGTAAGGTTTTACTGTGTCTTGAGGCAGTCTCTTGAGATATAAAAGGAAGAAGCTAGCAGAGAGATCTGGGGACCTCATGCCACCAAGACAGCAGTGCCTGGAGCAGAGTGCATCCTTTGGACCTGGGTTCCCTGCGTCTCAGAAGTTCCCAGTCTAAGGGAAAACTGACTACAAGGACCTTCCTCCAGAGCCAACAGAGAAAGCCTTCCCCTTGATGCCCTAAATTAGAATTTGTAGCGTCCTGGACTGTGACAGAATAAAATTTCCCTTTTTAAAGCCATTCGTTTGTGGTATTTGTTTCAGCAGCACTAGATGACTGACAGCTCCCAAACACAGCAAGGCAGTGCTAATGATAGGCTCCAGAGGCAAAGGAGAAGTATCCATTTGAGAGAGAAACAAGGTTTTTAATCAACAAGGTGAAAATCTTCCAGTGCTACTGCTTGCAATTTAGGCATGTTTGTACAACATTCTAATCAGTGTCCTATTTCACAGAACGTACTGGGATATTAAGCAGTACATGATTCTGTGTGTGTATGTGTGTGTGTGTATACTATATGTGTGTACACACATGTACCAT
The DNA here is from genome assembly GCA_028571685.1 of Heterohyrax brucei. NCBI lineage: Eukaryota > Metazoa > Chordata > Mammalia > Hyracoidea > Procaviidae > Heterohyrax > Heterohyrax brucei. Next base: position 41,202,922 of record CM053152.1, on the reverse strand, counting down.
TGGTGCTTACTCTTCTGTGAACTGAAATATGCCTTTTGCTGATTTTCCTGCTATCACCTTATCTTTTCCAGTTTCTAGATGGTATCTGTATATTATGGAAACACTTTTCCTTATTTGTCTATTGATTTTTGTTATATTTTTCTATTTAAGAGTTTGTAATTTTACATGGTAAAACAAGTCTCTTTTTTTCCTGTGTTTTCAATCTACGAAAGGACTCCCTGCCAACTAGATTGTACATGTAGTTTCCTAGATTTTCTAAAAAGATTTCTGATGTTTTTAATTTTTGTTTAGTTCATCTGGAATTAATTTTTGCATATAGTGCAAGATTTCTGCTTCCACACTGCTGTTTGGCCAGCCCACTTATTCAAAAGTCTGTTTACTATTGTATTAAACTGTTTCTCTCAGATTTATTTTGCTCTTTAAACCAAAAACACCATCAAGTCAAGTACAATTCATAATGACCTTACAGGACAGAGCAGAACTGTCCCATAGAGTTTCCATGACTGTAATCCTTACAGACGTTGACTGCCACATCTTAATGCCTGTGAAACCCCTGACTTTTTGGTTGACATCTGAGTGCTTTAAGCATTGTGCCACCTGGGCTCCTTTATTGTGCTCTTTAACTGTAGAAAAGCGTCCTTCAGCCACACCTGTCTTTTAGGGAAAGCCATGGGCTATGATCCAAGAACACATACGGTTCAAATCTGAGAAGAACCTTTTTGTTCCTTAAAAAAACAAGTTGCTAGAGCTGCTCCTAATCTTGACTTACTCTCCTTTTCCACTGTTGTGAGAGACCTGCGATTTCTTTTTCTAAAGAACATTCTAATTCATTTAAAAGCCAGTGCTACCCTGGTGAGTCTGGGAAATGATAGTAACTTGTTAAATGCCTCCTGGAAGCATAGCTCAGATGCTTTGGCAATAAGTTTTCTCCAGGGAAGAATCTGTTTTAAAGTGATACTTGACCAAGCTGCTATTCTTGTGTGTGTGTGTGTGTGTGTGTGTGTGTGTGTGTGTGAGAGAGAGAGACAGAATGTGTATTTTAGAATTTAAGCAGCATTTACAAGCTGTACTCAACTTTAGACTGCTTAATAGAAAGGATATTTCCCCACTATTTATATAAGGGGCACATCACCACACACTGTTCTCTCAATATGTTTATCTGTTTCTTAAAAATCCTATAATGCCCTACATTTCTCCATTTTTAAAGACTAAAGTTTTCTTATGTTTCACTCCCCCCCTCAAAGCTCCCAAAACAGTGAATAATAGGATTGTATTCCCAATTTCCTCTTAATCTCACATGCAAGAAACAATGTCTTTTTAGAAAAAAAAAAAATTACAGCAAAGTGTATTTTACATCTCACTGTCAAAACCCAGACTGTCTGTATAAATAAAAGTATGAGGAACGATTTTAACAAATTATCCTCTATGATATTAGTCTGTGACTGTTGTGTACAGATGTAACAAAACTTCAATTCTGGACTCTGAGGGACTTCATTAACTTAAGAGTTGTATATCTTTAAAACCTGTATCACTTCTCTTCTTAAACATGCCTTTCTAAACTGTCCAAGTGCAAGAATACTGCCTCCTCTTTCCATTGTACATTTCCTAGGATCTAATGTTACAGAAAGCCTGGTGGCATGCTGGCTAAGTGCTGAGGCTGCTAACCAAAAGGCTGGCAGTTCTAATCCACCAGGCGCTCCTTGGAAACTCTACGGGGCACTTCTCCCTTGTCCTGTAGGAGTGCTTAAGTCGGAATCGAGTCAGAATTTGCTCGATGGCAGTGGGTTTGGTTTTTGTTTACTGTTATGGGCCACAAAATGGATCAGAACTCCTGTCCGAAGGACTCTGTTACAGGGCTTTCAGGTTGCTCTGACTTACGCTTAAAGTATCTGGAGACACCAAAATAAAATTGTCTTATATCATGTGTCACCTATGAAATAGCCTTATGAGCATAGGATGAAGTGGCATAAACACTCATGCTTTACCTAATGTCTCCAACAGAGGATGAGTTAATAAAGTTTAAGGTATGAATTCCCAATAAATATCATGGTAATCTACCTTCACAGAGCCTACTTATTGTCGTCTTTGAGCTTTCTTTTCTGCTGTTGAGTAGGTTGGCATAATTCTGAGGATACTGGACTTGGAGAGAGCTGACAGCAGACTAGCTGTTGAAGCCCAGTTAGTGTCATGAAAGAAGCCCTAAGTATGGTTTCTTTTATCTTTCACGGTGGCTGTATATGGACACATACAAAAATTATTGGGCTATATGCGTGGTTATTTTTCTAAATGTTATTTTAAAAATAATTTTACAAAACACCTAAAATTACTGTGCTTTTGGTGAAGGTTTACACAGCAGTTTGGGTTCCCATTCAAAAAATTTTACACAAATTATTCAGTGACATTGGCTACAGTCTTTACAATGCATGAACCTTATGATTATTTCTGCTCTGGTGGTTTCTATTAGTTTAGTTTTCCTGCCCCCTCATCTTTGTTTTAAAGTAATTGTTGACCCATTTGACCTCATATAGCTGATTTTTTAAAGGAGCCTGGTACTCACACAGATGATATTTTTTGAGGGAATCTGTTATTTTGCTACAGAGTAACCTCAAGGGTTAGTTTTGGTTCAAGGTTGAACAGTATCTCAGGGTAACAGTCTCAGGGGAGTCCTTCAGTCTCAGCCAGTTCTGTAGGTCTGCTGTTTTTCTATATAGAAATTTGAGGTCCTGTTCCACTTTTTATTACATTCTATCAGGATTCATCTACTGTGGCCCTGATTAAAACAGCTGGCATTGGCAGATGGGTACCATATAGCACTTCTGTTCTCAGTACAGTCACTCTAAAACTTAGTACCAGCAGAAAGGAAAAACAAAGAAAATGTTGTCCTCTAATGAATCAACCAGTCAACACCATCTTTCTTAAGAAGAGATGAGACCCATGGCTTATGTTTTTTATGGATAGCAGACTCCTTCACCAGTAAATGGTGTCTCCCACTTTTACAAAAGACCTACATCAGTACCTGTTTTCACTAACTGAAAGATATCCAAGATGATTTCCACTTTTCTGAAAAGGCAGAAAGTGAAAACAGCATTCAGCAGGAGAGCCAACCCGTCCTCATGCTTCCAAGCAAATAAGAAGCTTGGTATATGGTGTCTGTGTCAACACCTTCACCTCTTTTACACACTGGTTTGACCAAGCACTTCCTTTCAAACTCCTCAACTCTTCTTTAACAAACCAGTCCCATCCAGTGAACACTTGGTAACTTATAAATGCACCATGCATCACAGGATCCCATCCTAGACTTGTCATCTGTAGGACTCAGTTAATATAAATTCTTTTCTTCCGTGGGATGTGAACCCTGGCCTTTCAACCCAGGCCCCCCATGTGCCACTGCCAGCTAGGCTACCAGGCCTGCCACCATCACCACATCTCCCAGCCTGCCAGTGTCATCCTGATGCTTAATGAGGTCATAAGCTAGGTGCTTAAGACATTCACTGTGGTCTGATGAGCAGAGAAATGCTTCAGCCCAGAGGCAGGTAATACTGCCAGGAGGTCTTAGGGCAGGTCTTATGAAGATGCTAACTGACTACTGAACTAGTCTTTGAAGAGTGAGTTGAGTTTCACAGGGTTTAGAAGAGGGAGAATGGTATTCCTGAACAGTGGGGAGAGGAAGAGAGGAGGCTTATTCATCTTTTTCCCCCTTCCAGGACATAAATGACAGATGGTATTATAATATTTAACTTCAGCAAAATCCACTGGAGTGCCAAATTTAATGAGCTCTCATGTTAAAATCTGTAGTAATGAACTACAATGATATGTGTTATAATAATATCTAAATTACTAATGCTACATTAGTAGCAGAGTCTCAGGAGAGGCCTGCTGTAGAATCTGGGGTCATAAAAACTTTTGCTCAGTTAATCATACACTACTCCATTCCTTTCTCTGCCTCTCAAGGAAGCATGTTAGAATATAAGTTTGAGCCATGTTTTCATAGAACACAAATCTACTACAATTTATATTTTAAGAATAAATTATTTCACAAACTATTCTATATTAGTATTGAATTAGCTACATTACCACAGCCAAGTTGAAAATATGCTGGAAAATGTCTCTTTGTTCCTGTAGTGCCTCTGGCAGTGCCTGCTGCAAGAATGCCTTACAGGTGTTTATAATGTGAACAGCGGGAAAAATGTTAAAGGTTTTTAAATATGGAGGAGGATCAGTCAAATTTTAGTTTTTAGAAGGGTTATTTACAGCAGCAGAAACCTGGAATTAGAAGGACAATACATGGAAGCTGTTGTTACTGTTAGGTGTGTCGAGGCAGTTCCAGCTTGGAACTATACAGTTATAATCAAGGACAGAGACGCCAAAATGAGGTCAATGGGAATGTAGAGGAAACTGAAGCTGGAATTATTTTGAAGATAAGATTTCTAGGACTAATGGTTGGATATGGGATTTGAGGGAGAGGGAAGCATTCAGTAGTCATGAGGTTACTTAGAAGAGCCCTAGAGGTGCACTGGTTAAGAGTTGGACTGCTAATAGCAGCAGGTTTGGTTTTTGGTTTTCAGGTTACTTACTGGTTTGGATGTTAATGTTCTTATCACAGATAAGAACACAGCTAGAGGGGCAGATTGCAGATGAGAGCATAGTCATATAATCAGGGTAGGCCAGGCTGCCTCCAAAATGTCAGTAGTTGTTAGCAGCAAAGGGTTACTCCTCACTCATGCCGCATGTACATCATGAGCTGGTGGGGAGGCCCTGCTTTCCATCATCCTCATTTTGGGATGCGAACGACAAGGCCTATCTTCTTGTGCAGCTGTTGAGGCAGGAGAGAGAGGGCAGATGGTACACTGACTTGTAAAAGTGTAGTGAACAAGTCTTATGGCCACACTTAACTTTCAAAACATTTGTTGTCTACCATGGTGTCAATTCCAACTCACACTGACTTTATCAGACAGAGCAGAACTCCTCTGTAGGGTATTCTGTGTGCCATCTTTACACAGCGGATTGTTAGGTCTTTTCTCCTGTTGACTGACTGTGTGGGTTGACCTTTGGGTCAGCAGCCTGGTCTGGCATTTAACCATTGTGCCATCAGGCCTCAGGATGGCCAATTCTTTCACACACAGGAATATGGCCAATGACTAATACGTTGCTGGGTGTCGGAAGGCAGCGTAATTGTGTAGATGTGTTGAGCTTACTTCAGGGCAGTTGAGTTCAGATAGAGTTAGAAATCTGAGTTTGCATCTTGAGAGAGTTGTGGGCTAGAGAAATCATACTGGGAGATTTCACTGGATGATGATCAAGCCACTGAGTAACACTGATCAGGAAAGAGCAGAGCAAGTACTAGCGATGGGAAAAGATCAAGGTTAGTAAGTCTGTGGTTACAAATGTTGAAATCCTTAAGCTGCAATCTTCTTTGTTTTGTAGCTTGCTATGTAACTTTTAAATAATTTTAAAGTTAGTGCTGGCATAGGGGTTGAATTAATCACTTAAACAGAATTTAGCTTTTTAGGTTAAGGAATTGCTGACTTGCACTTAATATTCATTGTAGTTTGAACTGAAGGTCACTTATAAGTTGATTGATAATAAGTTTGCTGAGGACTCAAAATATCAGAATACCTTTAAAGTTTTTCTGACTGTGCCTCAGACAACAAGATACTGGCTTAACCTTGCTGTAATGATATTCTCTTTACAGCTCCAATTACTGGCATGGAGGGGTAGTTAGTAGCACTTCTCCCCACTGACTAGTATACATACATTAAGGATACTTGCATGAAAGGTTCCTATGCTTTTTTCTATTTGACATCCACGGCAGTATACATCCACGGTAGTCTACATCTAAATGACTCACTTTTTAAACTTCGGATGTAGACATATGTGATCAAGCAAAATAAACTCCCCTCCTTTTGGAACTGTATTTCTGTCAGGGAAACAAACAAAACCTCAAACCTCATATAATACATCTCTCTGAAGGAAATTTTAAAGAACGGTAATAGCAATAATGGTAAAAACAGTAATTTTGGTGGGCACAGTTCAAGTGAACAGGTATTCACTGAACCTCTACTTTTTGGTAGCACTAGAAATACCTAAAGGAACCCTAGTGGCACCGTGCGTAAGAGCTCAGCTGCTAACCAAAAAGTCAGTAGTTCAAATCCACCAGAGCTCCTTGGAAACCCTATGGGACAGCTCAATTCCGTAGGGCTGCTATGAGTCTGAATCTACTCAACAGCAATGGAATGGTTAAGAAACCCTAACAATCAACTTCCATGCAGATGACAGCCAAGAAAACTTCACAGGCAGTTCTGCTGTATCACATGAGGTCACTGTTAGGTAGAATTGATGGCACCCAGTAACAGTACTTGAATGATTAAAAAATAAAATAGAAGTAAAGCTATAATTTTTTTCTTTCTTGATGTAGACATACAAAACCATGAAAAGTAACTCTTATGTGCTCTTCAAATACGCAAAGCCATTGGTGTTTACTCCTGGCTGGTAATTGTAGCTGGTATTTTTTGAGGCTTTAGTATGGTGCTGGCTATTGTATGACACTTGATATACATTATCTCACTCAATTCTCCCAGTAACTCTTTGACATACAGACAGAAGCTGAGAGGAAAGGAATAATTTGTCCATGGACACACAGCTGAAAAGTGGAGAGGCCTGCAGCTGGGACAGCTCTATTACAGAACCCATGCCTTACCCCCTCGTCTATCTGCCTTTCCCAGTACTCAGACCAACAGAGGTTTTCCTCATTCATAACGAAAATAAGAAAATCTGTAGATCACCTCTACTAAAAACTGAACCACTGACAGGCATGGTACCAAGAACAGGCCATGTCCCACTGATGACATATAGAGACCCACGAGGTATAGTAGCACCATGAGGATTCTCCTAGAGTGTGGGCACTAACTGAACAGTGAGGACTACTACCTGTGGCAGGTTTTCTGTTTCAAATTTTGTTGTCTTCCTGCCTCATCCTCTCCCACAAGAAAGTAAGACTTGGGCTGGAAAGTGACATTCATTTTGCAAAAGCAAAACAATAAATGTGTTCATTTTTCCTTCTTGACCTTTAAAATACTTGTCTCCAACTTGTCTTCAGTGCTTCCTAAATACATATTTATGGTGTCACTCTAAACACATGCATAGTTATGTCCTTACCTACCTTGGGGTGAAACTTGAAAAAACTCGAGCCTTCTTTCCCTGAGGCTTGGTTGTGTAGCATTCTTTCCTTGGCTCACAGGGTTATTTGGTACTGCTTGGTTAATGCTTCAGGGCATACTGGGAAGAACCAGGGTAGGATCTGGCAGTATTGGGGTGGCTGGAATTAACAAGGGACTCCTCGCTGGAGCTGATTTTACTGTGATCTGTTTTGTTTTGGAAGTTGTTGACTGTCTCATGACTGTCCCTCATGAGTTGGCTATCCCGAAACTGAACAGACAGTGAAATCTGTGGTGGCTGTCAGCTATGCAGTGCAACTGACAAGGTGTTTTCCATCTCCTAGCGATTGTAGCGTCACTGCTTTAGAGTCAGAGAAGGCCTTCTATGCTAGAGCCCAAGCGAATTATTTGACATCTGTGGTTACTAGGGTCCAAACAGCTGTTGACATTTAGCAAGCCTGTGGTCATAAGGAGGAGCCTGGGTGACGCAGTGGTTAAGCATCTGTCTGTTAGCCAGAATGTCAGTGCTTCAAACCTACTAGTCACCCCACAGGAAAAAGATGTGGCAGTCTACTTCCATAAAGATTATACACTATGAATCTCTATGGGACAGTTCTACTCTATCTCTAGAGTAAACTATGAGTTGGAATCAGCGTGCAATAAGTACAGGTTGTCATAAGCAAAGGCAGAACTTAAGTCCCTGAACTCTGAGCCCTATGTTCTTTGCACACAGAAAATTATTATTTAAAACAGCTTTAAAGTATGATTCACCATGCTGTTCACCATTTTAAACTGTATAGCTCAATGGTACTTAGTATGTTCATAGAATTGTGCAACCATCACCACTAATCCCTGAGTATTTTCATCAGTGTGCATGCACACACACATACACAAACACACACACACATACATACCCTATTAGCAACTTTGTTTTCTCCTCCCCTCAGTACCTAATAAACACAAATTTGTATTTTGTTTGTATGGATGTACCTATTCTGAGCATTTCACATAAATGGGATGGGTCATTTATATGGACTTTCGTGACTTTCTTCTCTTAGCATATTTTCAACAGTCATTCATGTTATACCATGTATCAGTAGTCCATTCCTTTTTATGGCTAAATAATACTCCAAATACCCTACATTTTGTTTGTTCATCAACTGATGGGCATTTTGCTCCTTTCCACCTTTTGGCTCTTGTGAAGATTGTCACTGTGAACATCTGCGTACAAATTTTTGTTTGAACACCTGTTTTCAGTTCTTTGGGGTGTATAAGTGGACTGGAGTAGCTGTAGCGTATGGTAATTCTAGGCTTAACTTACTAAGAAAGTAGCAAACTGTTTTTGACAGTGGCTGCATCATTTTACATTTCCACCTATGATGTAAGAGAGTTCCATTTTCTCCACAGCCTTGCCAACACATGTTATTGACTGTCTTTATTAGAGTCATTTTAGGGTGGAGTGGTATCTCATTGTGGTTTTGAGTTGTATTTCTCTAATGATCTAATGATGATAAGTATCTTTTCATGTGCTTGTTGCCTATTTGTGTATTTCCTTTGGAAAAGAAATACACAAGAAATACTGAGATTTAACATCCATACCAAAGTTGCCCTTGGGAAACTTCAGTCTGTTCACATCCTTTATTTTTTAATTGGGTTGTCTCTTTATTGTTGAGTAGTAAAAGTGTCTCATGTATTCTGTACACAGATCCTTTATCAAACTTATGATTTGCAAATATTTTCTCCATTCTGTGGGTTCTTTTCACTTTCTTGACAGTGTTTTTGAAACAAGTTTTTTTTATTTTGATGAAGTCCAATTTATCTTTTTGTTGCTTGTGATTTTGGTTCCATAGTTAAGAAATCATTGTCAAATTCTATGTCACAAAAATTTACTCCTATTTCTTAAGAGTTAGATAATTCTGGTTCTTACATTTTTATATAGATTACTTTTTAATCTTGGATTGTTGGTGTTCTTTCTTCCAGCTGTCTTAATCTTTAAAGTACTGCTAGTGTTTCAGTCACATGAAATTATGTCACATGACATTTTAAGGAAAAACTCCATTTCCAACTCTTCAATATGTTGTGGTTGGTCATTGGGGGAGGGCGTGTATTTGCAGTTATTAATCTCAATTTTTTTCTTCTTAACCTAATGCTATTGTGAGTCAAAGAATACACATGTTCTTTTTTACAGCAGCAAATGCAAGTCATTGTAGCACTGAAGGCTCCTGCTCTGCTAACCTGAACAGTTGGTCTCTGTTCTAGAACAATATCTTCATTTTTCTAAAAACATTTGTTGGTGATGTTTCAATAAAAGCATCTCTCTTCCCATCAGCCTCTTATCTGCAGAATGAACAGAGCTACTGAGGAAAGGGCAAACGCTTAAGACATGCAGGTGACTTGGAAACAGCCACATCCCATAGGCTGCCAACACTGACAGTTATAGCCATACCAAAGTCGGCTTTGGGAAACTTCACAGCACATTCCACTGGTCAGATAACATGCTACCAAGTTCTATTATAAACTCACCTATTATAATTTTATTTTCATTAAAATAAAATGTTTTATGAGTGTGTCACTTAGTTCAGCATTCAGTGATCTTACACTTTCTGTAAATTGCATTTTTAAATTTAAGAGTGTTAGTATCACTTAAAATGTGCCTTGTATTTCAAAGACTATCTGAAAATACCACACATTGAGTAAAAAACCAAAGATCAATCGTTAACTATGGTATATTTGGCTTTTCAGGTTTTTTGAAACTACCTTTTAAATAGCCTAATTACATACTTTATGGTAACACGTAAAAAAATGACAATTACCTGATTAGTACTGTCATAATTGTGATAGGAAGGTTAATGGGTGTTGTGTAGGTCATGTAATAGCTTTTCAACATTAAAGAAATTAGAAAGAATAGATTATCCATACTGGTTTTTATTTTTAAATTATAAATAATGATTTCCATGTAGCTGCTCAGTCATTTAAATCAGTGTTTGGCAAAGCAGTTTAGCCACTTCAGAGGGATTTCTTCTGCAAAAAGAAATGACGCTGTCTGCACCTGCCCTCAAGTAATGGGTACAGCAGGAGCACTCGGCTGCACAGGGTTGTGTTCTGGGCCAGTATGGATGGCTTGGAGCACTGTGCTATGACCTTCCTGGGGAACCCAGTGGGCTGCACCAGGGACAGGAAGTTTGCTGTATTTCGGAATGCAAGCAAAAATATTGGCACATTGTTTCTCCAGATGACTTTGAGAGCACTTTTCTTTCTGTGTTGGGTTGGGAGGGTGAGCTGTGCAGGGAGAGATCTGCCATGTGGGTTGGCTTGTGTTCCAAAGAAGGAGTCCTTTCAGATACGGGTCTTATTACAGAAACAGAGGGAAATAAAACTGCAGTAGGGGCTGCTTTTGTTTCTGGATATAAGGGAAGTCTTCTGTCTGTTCAATAAATGCTTGTGTCTGGGTGAACAGTCATTAAATAGAGTCCATGAATATGAGAGAAATCTAAATAATATGCTTAAGTGTTAACAGGTAGCAGCTGTACATCTGTTTCTCTTTTTTTTCCAAAAGCTGTGCTGTCTTGATTTTGGGTTGCTCTGTACCAAGTATTTTTATTGAGTATTTACTCTGTACCAAGCCATATGCTTACTTTACATGGGTTACTTAATCCTTACAAGTGGAGTGGTGTGGCACAATGGTTAAATTCTCAGCTACTAACTCAAAGGTTGGCCGTTCGAATCTACCAGCCCACTCCACAGGAGAAAAGACCTGTCAATCTGCTCTCATAAAGATTACAGTGTGGGAAACCCGTGGGACAGTTGTATTCTGTCACGTGGGGTTACTATGAGTCCAGATCAGCTATGACAGCACCTAACAACAACAGTTTATATCCTCACAACCACTGCAGCTGAGTTAAGCGCTGTTTTTACCCCTATCTTACAGAGGGGAATCTAATGGTTGGTGGTGGAGCTGGGGTGCAAGTCAACATGAAATCCAAGTATTATTTCAGTGTTGTGGGGGAAAATGTTTATTCTTAGTTAAAATATTTACGATGTTTTCCTTATTATCTGAGAATTTAATTTCAGCACCACTAAGCTTCCTCAGGGTCTTTTTCCTTCTCAAAGATAACAGGAACTGACATCACTTAAGTCTCTGAGACAGCTTCTGCCACTTACGACAGTAATTTCTGTATTTTAGCAAACCTAAGAATGCATCATGTGTGAGTTGCTCTATCACTTTATATACAGTTAAGGGAATAAAGATGCCAAGTAAACTCTTACAGAGTGCTCTCTAAAATTTTATTTTATATTTGATAAAGAAGTTCTTTGAGACTTGCTTAGACACAGATTTTTAACTTTCATGCAAGAAAATATATATGGAATAAATGAAGGTATTTCTAAGTCAGAGGTTCTAGTAAACTCAGAAGAACTCTGGCAGAAAGGCCTGGCAGCCTACTTCTGAAAAGTCATAGCCATGGAAACCCTGTGGAGCACAGTTCTGTTCTGACACGCTAATGTCTCCAGGTATTGGAGTGGACTCAATTTTTTTTTTTTAACATTTAAACTTGAACTACTCTGCGTTATTCTTTCTACTCAGTGGTAGTCAGGGTTTTCCATATGCTGCAGTCCCCCAAGCCACCAACAGCGCTGTCTCCAGGACTTTCTTCCAAGCTGCTGACTGATACCTGTGCTACAGGTCTGTATGTACACACACAGGCAATGAGCATACATCACAATCACCACCTGATTTGGAGATTCATCTAAGAATCAGAGTATAATATTCCAATATTAAAGGAAAATCGAAAGCCCAGATTTCTTAATTTCATCACATTTAATGGAGCCCATTATTTGTCCATCAGAAATATAAGGATAATGACAGTGTCCACCTCAGGATTTTTTGAGTTAATGAGGTAGTATCTGCAAAGCCTTTACAACACTGCTTGATGCACTAGTAAGTGCTGTGTTTATGAAACCAGTTACTGGGTAAACAAAGAAATGACTGGCATTGTTAAGGAGAAGAGAATAAGGTGTAGGTAGAGGAGGCCCGTGAGAGGGGAGGAAAGGCCCAGGCCAGCCATGTGATGCCAAGACTTCCAGAGCCGCCCCCTTCCCTTGTGGAGGGGCCTGACAATGGCAGTCTCACTGGCAGGTGATGGTGAGAGGCTGCATTTGACCCTTGGTTTACCTCGTATATTCCCTGGATGTATAAGTACTGGTCACTTGTGTTTGTGTATAACAGAATGGAGATTGGTAGCTGAGGAAACTGGAGGTGGTGGGCTGGGAATGACAGGTGCTGAGGCTTCTCCACTCACCACTGCTGTAACTGACCTTGAGTATTTTTACAGAAGATACACAAGAAAATACTTTTTCATGTTTCTTTCTTTTTCTTCAAGGTAGCTTGGTTTATTCTGTTACTTTGCATCCAGTGCATCTCAAATGATTTCCCAAAATGTTTTGGGACAGAAATGACCCAGGATAAAGCCCAGTCATCAGAGCCCCTTCTAAATCGGCTTCACTCTCTTTAATTGGAAAGGTTTTATACAGCTCAAGAAATTCTGTGATGCATCACCTTCTTAGAAATAAATTTGTCCACGTGATCATGAGATGTTTCTCCTTATACAGGAGTTTTCTTGACTTATGACCTAATTCCATTCTTATCTGACTTCAGCCTTAGGGCAAAACCAAGGCTCTTATTCTCACATAATTCTACTCTTCCTCCATGTTCTTTTAGGGTACCAAAACCCAAAACCCATTGCCACTGAAGTTAATTCTGACACATGGCAACCCCATAGGACAGAGTGGAATTGCCCCATAGCTTCCAAGGAGTGCCTGCTGGATTTAACCACCATAGCACTTCACTACTATGCTACCAGGGTTTCCTCTTTTGGGGTAGGACCCCTGTATTTCACTTCTGTACAACTCCTCGTGTTAAATAACATAAGTTGTAACTATAGGGCAAAGAAAGTGGGCTTGAAAATTCTACAGACCAGCCTCCTAGTATCTGGCAAGGCTTCAGAACCCTGATGGTGTAGCGACTGACAGCTACCTGCTAACCTAAAGGCCAGCAGTTGGAATCTACCAGGCACTCCTTGGAAACCACTGAGGCAGTTCTACTCTGTCCTGTAGGGTCACTATGAGTTGTAACTGACCCAGTGGCAGTGGGTTTGGTTTGGTTTTTTTAAGTATCGACTCCATAGGGCTATTCTGAGGATCCTCCACACTCACAGAATTTTAAGGTTTCTTAGTTTTGGAAAAATAGTGTCAGCTTGATAAAATTAATACAGCCTGGTCACAGTTAGGTTATCACTCATTTATCAAGTAGTACTTGAGAGTGGGGTGATGGTGGAAATGGAGATTATTTAGAAATCTTTTCCAAACAATACACACATATCTCCCTACCAACTGCAGCCATTGTCCGTAAGCCATGATAGTTAAAGCTGTGTGTCAACTTGGCTGGGCCGTGATTTTCCATGGTTTGACAATTATGTAATGATGTAGTTTGACAGTGATATATGATATGATATATGATATGATATGATTTGGAAGTTATGTAATGATGTAATAGCCCTCTATTTTTTTAATCTGATGTAATCATTCTTCATTTTAGGATCTGATATTAGTTGTCAGTCACTTAAAATGGGAGGTTCACTGGGGTGTGGCCTGCATCCAGTATATATTCACATTCTCCAAAGCTCTCTTGCATGCTCTGGATCCTCATCATGCATCTGGCCTACAGTTCTTGGAACTTTAGCTGGTGGCCTGTTGTACTGATCTTGGGTTCCCCAGCCCCTGCAGTTAGGTGAGTGAGGAGAAGCCTACATCCTGATGCGTGACTCACAGACTTGGGACTTGTCAGCCTCTACAACCATGTGAACCACTTCTTTTGAGATAATTCTTTCTCTCTATTTATAGGCTGCGTATATCCAACTAAACAGTTCATGGGTTTGGTTCCATGGTTTGAGGGTTCCAGGTCATGGTTTCATGTGATCTCCGAAGAATAACAGCCTTAGTGCTTCTAGTGTAGCCCTCTGTTAATTGCATAGTGCCTGGGGTCTTAAAAAGCTTACAAGTAGCCACCCAAAGCACAACAATTTATCTTTATTTGCCTGGAGCAACAGAGGGAGGGTATACGGAATGGAATGTGTAGCTAATTGCCTTCTTTGCCCTGAGACCAGAAGAGCAGAATGGTTCCTGGCTACTATTACTGCACCTTTGATAAAAAATTCTATGGAAGAATTCTGATCAAGAGGGAACGTACAGAACAGAATTCCAAATTCTCGTGGCACTCCAGACTTCCTGGAGCCACAAAGGTTGGAAGAATCCCTAAAACTATTACAGTGGAAGTGTCTTCAAACCTTAAACCAAATATATCCCCTAAATTAGTCTTAAAGCCAAACAGTAGATGGGCATATCTAGTAAAAAATGTCTGTTGAGCTATATGTGATTAGGTTGATAAGAGCAACTCAAAAGGTTAGACAGGAAAGTTAGGGGGCAGTGAGTTTATCTTAATGGAAGAGGAACAACTCAGAAAAGGAGGATGAGAAGGGTTGTACAACTCAAAGAATGTAATCAGTGTCACTGAGTTGTACATGTAGAAACTGCTGAATTGGTATATGTTTTGCTGTGTACATTCTCAACAAAGTAGTATTTTTAAAAAGTCATTACTGACACAAACTATTATTACTCACTGAAATAAAGTGCTGCCTCTCTGTACATCCCTTCTCATCCTCCTACAATGCTGAACCTCTTGCTTGGGGAAAACCATGCCTCCAAACTAGTCACTCTGAGAGGCTAAGCATTTATTTCAGTAATAACTGTGTTAAAACATTTATCGGCAGCCATATATATCTTGAAAGCAATCTTGGAAAGTAGTGTTATTCAAGTTTTCATTTTACAGATAAGAACTGCCCAAAGGTAAAAGTAAAAGATAAGTTCATCATGAACTTATAAACCAGCCAAAGTCATTTCTTTGTTTTTAGTTTGTAAGTGTACTTGATCAGGATGCAAATTTGAAACTCTTTTGTTCTTGACCCCTTTTTGTTACAGGGTCAGGAAAGAATGAACGACTGTCATGTGGGTCATGGGATTCTCAGCTGCATGAGAGAAGAGTCATTTTGATAACTAGGGTTCCCCTGCCTTTAGGGCAGAAGGGGCTGTGTGGAGAAGTGCTAGCTGTCATCACAGAAGCCAGGCAAGCAGCCAAGGTGAGGAAAGTGTGAGGGCTTAGCAAGACCTAGCAGAAGGAAATTCATGGAGTAAAGCCATGAATTCACCAAGCTGGTGATGATCCCAAGACTGCTGGCTTACAAGTGAACCTGGGCTTAGACTTGGGCAAACAGAGCTTCTCTGCCCTTTTCAATGCCTTACATTCATGTATTCAGGGTTACAGCTGCTGACCAGGAGGTTGGCAGTTTGAATCTGCCACGGGCCTCTTGGAAACTCACTGGGGCAATTCTACTCTGTCCTATAGTGTTGCTATAAGTTGGCTTCTACTCGACAGCAATCAGTTTGGTTTTGGTTTTATACTGGAATATATCCAATGAGAATAATGTGTTTTCTTAACTATTATCCTGCTTTATTTAGACTTAAAAATAAAATTCAAAGGAAACTGTTGAAATGAATACAGCAGTGGAAGTTACAGAAATGACATGTGTCTTTAGATGTTTCATCAGGCTAATTAATGGGGTAAGAAAGAACATTGATACCTGGCCTCAGAAGAGGTCTTGTTTTTAATTTTGCCATCTTTTACTCAGAATTTGTTTCAGCTGTTAATTTGAAGTGTTCTTTTAGGTTAGGTAAATATAGTTAAATATGTGTCCTCTTTTTATTGTAATCTTTTAAACCTGTGAATTAGTAGACTTAAAACATCACAAGTGTGAGAGAGAAAGAGAGTCACCAAAAGGGAGATAAATGTGGAAGTTACTGAATGGTAAGAGAAAGACAGTGAGGAAAGAAGTTTCAGAAGAGCATTCTCCATGCAGGAATTTCAGGGCTGAGAGGACATAAGAGATACAGCACAGAATCAGCCCATATAAGACAGTTCTTCCACAGACAACCTCTGAAGCTCAGGTAGGTTGGGCAGAACTACATTAGAGCCATTAAAGCATTAGACTCTCGGACTTACAGAAGCTCTACTATACAACCCACACAAATATACATATGTATATGCATTTCATGATCCTGAGGCCCTGTTGTTTTTCAGCATTTACCTTTGTTGTTAATACTGTATAATTTCTATTCATGTTATCTTCAAATTAATGACATTTTCTTCTGTCTCCATTCTGCTATGTAACCTATCAGTTAATAATTTATATCATTATTGTACTTTTTAATTCTAAAATTTCCATTTGGTGTATCTATATTTTCTGCTTATTGCCAGAGACTTTGTATCTTTGTTTTTTTAATGAGTATTCACTGTTCCTTCTTGTGTCATGGTAATAATGGTTGCTTTCAAGTTTTTGTTTTTTAATTCCAGTATCTGTTTCATCTTTGGGTTGGTGTCTGTTCATTGTCATTTCCTTCAAAGTTGACATTTTCCTGGTTGTTCACAGACCATGTAATTGTAGATTTTAACCTGGATAATTTGAATATGCTATTATGAGTCTCTCTGGATCTTGTTGAAATTCTGAGGAGAACGTTGATTTTGTTTTATGTTGTTTTAGAATGCAAACAAACAAGTAGGTTTAAGCCACAAGTTTTGGCCAGAATGTGGCAGTCTGTGATTCCAGCACCAGATCAGTTTTCACAGCCTTCACAATGCTAATCAGATCTGACCCCCATAGACACCACAGAGTGACCAGTCTGGTTCCTACCCAGTGGTATAGACCACTGGGTAGTTTTCAAAGTATTTGGTAGGTTGTTTAAGGTCAGATTAATGCATGTATGCTTGGGAGGTGAGCACAAGAGTTTATACAGTTTCACAGGATCACTCTCTTGAGCTCCCTGCTTCCTGTGGTCTCCCTTACATTTTCTGGCCTGCAGGAAGGGGACAGAAAGGGGTTACTTCTCAGTCTTCTGACCAAAAATTCAAAGCTTAGTCTTCCCTGTTTGCCATACACTTCCCATGATTGTGTCTATGTCCAGGGCTAGGTGACAGGAGGATACAGAGAAAGCAAGCAATAGTGATTCACCCCCACTTTCCTAGAACCACCACTCCTCTGGTCAGAGAGGATTCCCCTTCTGCATATATGGTTTTAGGCACCTGCCCAGTGCTGCCACCACTGCCACTGCATTGTTTGGGGACTCTGATGCAGTGCTACTTCATAATGCTTGTCACCTTGCCCATGCTGCCTGGTACCCCTTTCTTTTTCAGGGTTCTCAGAATACTGCTCTGTTCCCTCTGTCCAAGGTTTATAATTGCATTCAGTGGAGAAACAAGAGTTGGGTGCACTTACTCCTTGTCTGGAACACTGGGAGCATCCTGGAAAGGCTTGGCTTAGCCTCCTTGGCTTTCTTTATCTGTATATACTTGTTTGCTCAACCCGTGTGTGTGTAATTTAGCAACTAGAACACTGTTTGTGTACAGGTCTTTTTAGTGTTACAGTGTCAACTCAAATTTCTGTTTTCTGTAGGTACCTGAGTCAGCTCCTTTCTTCCTTATCCTTTTCCAGTGTCACTGTGTTATTCATTTGTAAAACAATCATACTCATTTGGCAAGTTCAAGTTTTAAAAGTTTTGTCTGACATTGTTAAGATATTCTGAAACATCAGCATGCTCTACCAAGACTCTGCGTTTGAACTGTTATCTGGGTCTGAAAGCATGGGAAGTTGTTATTTCATTGTTAATTGTTTCTTCCATTTACCAGTTCTCACTTTGACCCCACTTAGCAACAGCTGTTATCAGTTTTAGTTCCAGTACTGCAGTACTGGTATGTAAGCAATATTCTAGAACTTGATTTGTGATTGTGTCATTTCATGTCACATGTAATAAACTGTGAAATAACTGGAAAAGACACGGCTTTTCAAAGATTAAAACCATAATCTGTTGTGTTTCAGAGTCCAGCTGAAGATAAAATACTGTGACATGGGGTTTAACACCAAATTGTTTCCTATCATATTCTTCAATTTCCCCACATATAGCCTTTTTCATTACTACATAATCATGTAATTGGATTTTCCATGACAAATCATGATTTCTGGTCCTTTCAAACATGTTAACCTACCTTTGACTTAGAAAAAGAAAAAGCCCATTGCCATCAAGTCGATTCTGACTCACAGTGACCTTACAGGACAGAATGGAACTGCCCCATAGAGTTTTCAAGGAATGCCTGGTGGATATGAACTGCTGACCCTGTGGTTAGCAGCTATAGCTCTTAACCACTATGCTACCAGAGTTTCCTATGATCACCATGCATAGATGGTGGTCAAGTACTTTGCAGTTTCACATGTGTACTCCAAGTCAGTGACAGTTAAAATGAAAAACTGTCATTCCTTCCCCAGTATCAGGGCGGGGTGAGCTGCAAAGACTGTTTGGAATTACAGTTCACCTCTAGTTGCTTTTCGTTAAAATAAAGTGTCCTTTATCCACATAGATGTAAATGCTATCAAGAAGGTAAGCAGGAAACAGCCGACAGACTGAAGTACTCTGGCTTTTCTCAACTCCTATCTTCACAGCTTGAATTCACCTTTGTAATTTGACAGTAGTGTGTTGTGGGCTCAAAAATATCATGGCAGCACTACAGGTCAGGATGACATGCATCCTCTCCTTTGAGGGGACTCTACAGTTACCTTTGAAGAGAGGAAATGTTTTGTTAGAAGAGAGGAAAGATTTAGGCTTGGTTATTGTGTGCCCATGTCAGAGATTCTGGGAGGTAAACATTTTTGAACTATTTAAGGTAGCTTTTATGAACTGTTTGTATTTGATTCTCATGATAGAAATAATTGCAAGAGAGAGATCACTGGCTCCAAAGTCACAAAAATGACTTAGGATAATGCTGGGAAGACCTAACAGGAACAATTTTTACTATCTAGTGTATGATATACAGGTTTAATTAAGTTGATTGTTATTGATATAGAAGAAGCCTAACAGTAGATACAGATTTGAGATGGCTAATGTCCTTTTATTCTTTGATCTCAAAAGTAAAAGGTTAGACGAGCAATGGATTAGATTTCCATAACTGACCCATGTTTCTTAGTGTACTACTTCCTCTCACCCAAGTAACCCTCTAAAAATGAAGACTGCAATAATAACTTTCTTTTTTTTATTGTAGTGAACACACAACACATGCATTTCATAAATTCCTTCATGTATACAATACTGACATTGATTACACTCTTTAAGTTGTGCAACAATTTTTGCTCTTTTTCCAAACTATCCCACCCACCACCATTACATATTTTCAGTGCACTTTAAGCAAAAGCCCTCTCTGTCCCTGGCAACCACTCATTACTTTTGGATTCTGTGTATTTGCTTATTTCACATACGTGATAACATGCAGTATTTGCCCTTTCCCTCAGCACAGTGCCCTCCGTGATAATGTCCTTTTATTTTACTGAGTTATCTTTGCAGTCTTCATTGTTAGGGCGTTGTTCTTTTGAGGGCAAACCCTGTTGACAAAGTGGCTAAGTGCTATGGCTGCTAACCAAAAGGTCAGCAGTCAAATCTACCAGGCTCTCTATGGAAACTCTGTGGGGTAGTTCCACTCTGTCCTATAGATAACAGGGTTGCTTCTATAAGTCAGAATTGATTTGACAGCACTGAGTTTGGTTTTGGGTTTGGTTCTTTAAAGGGAGAGAACAGTATACAAAGAAAGTTCACTCATTCTATAAATGCTTTTAAAAAGATAAACTTTTGCTAGGCTTTGCAAATAGTAAAAACTAACTTTGTGGCTTAATGGGAGGATACAGGAATATCATGGAATCTAAGGGCAAGAATGTAGCAAAGGCCTAAAACAAGAAACTGAAAAGATGGAAGACAGTGAAGAGGCCAGTCTATACCGAACAAAGCCCTAGTTCAAATTCCAGTGAAGAAACTACTAATTGGCATATCGTGGGTCATACAGCTACCCCTGAGCCTTTCATCTTTATCTAAAGAGTCTAGGTACATGGTGTAATAAGTATTGGTGGCTCCACTTCTGGCAGCGGGTCGGGGGGGGGGGGTCGGAAGGAGACAGACATTTAATGATTAAGAGTTAAGCCAGTTAGAACCCCAAATGCCATCTATTGCAATTCTATGTTTAAATCACCCAACTAACTATAATAAAGCCTCTAATGGTCTGTGGCCTTTAGGAAGGTTACAGAATTTACCCAATTTTTGAATATAGTTGTCCCTCAGAATCTACAGGAGAGTGGTTCCAGGCCTACAAATACCAAAATCCTTGGATGTTCAAGTCCCTTATATAAAATGAGGTAATACTGGCATAAAACTTAGGGCCCATCCTCCTGTATACTTTAAATCATCTCTAGATTATTCTGTAAATAGTTCTTATCTCAACTGAAGACCTGCTCTGAAAGGCAGTCTTTCCCTTCTTAGAGTTTGCTGGACTCTTCTGGAAATGCTGATATGGCCTGGGCATCAGCCAATACCAATTCACCTGTGATCCATGAGGTAGCTAGCCAGGCACCCTTATTTACCTGAAACTCCTTTCCCTGCTTCCTCAACCCCTGCACACTTAGCCTTTGAGGGACTGCCCTGACACTTGATTGCATTTCAGGAGCTATTTTGTCACAGAAACAAAGGGTGCACACAACACAAGTAGCAAATGAACAATACTCAGACAAGAAATGCTGGAAAGAGACTAAGTGAGGGTCTGTCTGTGAAGTGTTGGGAGGCTACAGCAGGGGATGCCTACACATCACCTCATTCACATGCATTCAGCACAATGCTTCAAGCACAGGCAAATTCAAGTTTTACTTCTAGTAACTTCCTCCCTCCCTGCCCCCAATGTTTTCATTCTGTGATGGTTCAGTCTGCCAGAGTGGAAACCCAGGGATACTGAGGGCACAGTAGTAGATATTCTTCAACCGTGTTCACTAAAAAGTTGTCAAACTCTTCTAAACAATTTTCTAAACAATAGCAGGCAACTCTGTAATTTGAAATATCACTGCATTTCTAGTGAAATTAGGTATTTTTAGAAGGGTAATTTCCTTTCCTTCTTATATAATCTACTATGATATTTAGAACTCTCTACATAAAAAACTTTTTCATGTCTAGTCATATATTCCATGTAATTTTACTGAACTTGCACAGGAGCCCTTCTCCTTGCCTTTATTCTTGGTATTGTGAGTTGAAAATTTCCTGAGACCTAAGAAATTTAACTTTCAAATTTAGAAAACACAGCTTTAATATATCAAAAAATGATGTGGCATTTTTAAAAGGTCACATTTTTTTATGCTTGGAAGGAAAATCGGAAATATTTGTGAGTCATTTTAGTTATCTAAGTGATTTTAGTGCTGGTGTTTCTAGAGTTATTGCTTAATTTAAATATAAAGTATTCTTTACCTCCACATGTTTGGATTTAGGTGGGAGGCAGGGCAGACAGACATTACAGGATATAATAATGCAGGCCTTTGAAGTAGAAAATTTCTTGTGTGGTTTTGAGTGGTAAGCATGTTGCTTCTTCTATCAACCTTTCTGTTCGTGCTTCAGCTGATAGTTGTGTTACACCCACACTGTATGGACCTTACGCATCACTACTACGACCGTTTCAGAATGGATCTCTTGATTTCACATCAAACTAAGACGCAGGTAACTCCAGCTTTTCTTCCCAGCTCTGTCATTTATTAGCAGAGTGACTCTGAACTACAGTTCCTTCACCTCTTTTAGCCTTAGCTTTTCCCATCTGTAAAATTGAGGGAAGGTGCATATAGAATTGTTGATCTTTAAATAATAATCAGTGAACAGTGAGTGAATGGCAGCTGTCAAATAACTTTCAGCTAATGATACAGGTTTCTTGCACAAAGTGGCATTACCAGTGAAGAGCCCCTATCCTCCTTTATTGCTTTGCAGAGGCAACTGTATACCATTTGGAGCGTCAATAGGAAGTTGGTGATCAGGGCGATACAAACTTTGAAGTGACTCAATAAAATAAGCAGTAAGCTTATTAGCTATTAAAACCCAAACTAGTTTCCCTCAAGTTGATTCCGACCTATAATGACCTTAGAGCACAGAGTAGAACTGTGCCATAGAGGTTTTAGGGCTGTAACCTTTACGAGAGCAAACTACCACTTTCTCCTGTGGAGTAGATGGTGGTTTCAAACCACTGACCTTTCAGATGGAAACTCACAGCTTTAACCACTGCACCACCCAGACTCTTATCAGCTATTTAGCCAGCCAGCCAAGTGGCAATACTAAATTGGTTCAACTGTAAAGGCTTGAAGTAGAACTAAGAGAATGTTCTGTTAAAAAAAAAAAAAAAAAATGGTTGGTAAAAGGAAATGGTTGGTACTGATGATTTGACGATGAAAATTCATATGCAGAAAATGGAAACTGAGAGAACAAACTTATGCTGCAGTAAACTGAAGCATATGCTAAAGCCTCAATTGCTAGTAGGTAAGTATTTTACTGTGGGGTATAGGATTCCCATTTTAATGTAAATAAAAGAAAACATAACATTCAAGGGCAGGAAAATAACACTGCTTTATGGTCCTGGTTGCACAGCAGTGAAGAGTTCAGCTGCTAACCAGAAGGTTGGCAGATGAAAGCAGCCACTCCTTGGAAACCCTACGGGGCAGCTCCACTCTGTCCTGTAGGGTTGCTGTGAGTCAAAACTGACGCACAGCAATGGGTTTTGTCTAGGTCCATCTTGCCCACATCATTAGTAGAATTCTGGAATTAAAGAAAGAAAATTAAAAAGAGTTTAGAGGAGAGCAATGCTACTAATTAAAGGATTATTAAAAATAGAGTCTAAGAGAAAAGGGTGAAGAGCTGTGAATCTTTAGTTTGAAGAATTGAAGGTACCACTTAATAACTGTCTTCAAATATGGCAAGGGTTGTCATGAAAGGGATGCTGAGCAGTCATTTCGTTTGTCATTAAGAACTGAAGAAAGGGAAATAGGTTCAAAGGTTTTGTTAACTGCTGTTGAGTTGGTCCCCAGCTCATAGTGACCCCATGTACAAGAGTGAAATGATGCCTGGTCCTGTACCATCCCCATGATGAGTTGTGGATTGGACCATCATGATCCTTCGTGTTTTCATTGGCTGATTTTTAGAAGCAGATCAACAGCTTTCTTCCTAGTCTTAGTCTGGAAGCTCCACTGAAACCTCTTCAAAACACAGCAACAAGACACCTCCACTGATGGACAGTTGATAGCTGTGTGTGAAGTGCCCTGGCCAGGAAATTAATCTAACTCACCCTCATGGAAGGTGATAATACCACTGGACTACCAACACCTTCTGAGTTAGAGAAAAAGAAGTACTTGTTAGAAAACAGAGAAGTATGAAAGTATAAAATGCATTCAGATGACTCCGCAGATCTTGCCTGCATGGACAGCTATGGGTCCTTCGCCATTTGCACATGGTTTTAGGAGGTGTGCTATCCACCTTCACTATCTGATTTACAGTCTGGGCAACCACTGTACTTATACTATCTTGTCATTCTTGGTTCTTTCATGCTTCAACTATTCCCCTCCTTTCCTGCTCTGAATTAGGCTGTGGATCACAAAATGGATTCTTGTAGCCACTATAAGAGATTTTTCTAAGCTTGATCGATTATATTCTATTGAGACACATCTTTTCCTACAGTGTTTATCAATATACTTGGGATTACTGTTTACCTGAATTGACAGTAAACTACATTTAAAAATTAAAACACTTTTCCTAGGGAAATTTTCCATTTTAATGGGAAAGTTGAATGAAATTTTATGCTACAGTAGCTTAGCAAATTGGTTAAATAACTGTGTTTTATATCAGTCGGTATGGAAAAGGGTTTCTTTTGGGTTTTTTTCCCCGAAAGTGGTAGCAATTGAGTTTATAGTTTAGAAGCTAAACATATAGAAAACACTAAGCACATTTATAGTGTAGTATATAAGTGAGTGGTAATTAATTCTTGTATGCCAACCCTTTGGGGTAAAAATAGTGGAAAGGAGGAGCCAAGTGATCATTTGGTTGACACTTTACACAATCACAAGCACTAAATTGGGACTGCTACAGAATTTTAAGTGCCTTTTTCTTGGGCCTTACTGTTGGGATCTTTCTTTAGAACAGTTCTGATATACCCTTCAGAAGGCTGGCCTTGGTAGATGGAGTCTGTGCCAAATTACAACACAGAACAAGGAACTGCTCTGTTTTAGTTACTCAGAATAGTGCTTAATAAGTACTGTTTGACAACATGCTGAATTAAGAGAATGTTATAAGGATACTTCACAAAGGAGAGTGAATAAAACATCTGATGTTTACCAGTTCTATTTATATACAAGTTTACAGCATATAAAGCCATGTTTGGGAATTTATTTTTAAAATTTTATTCAACACCTTTGAATATACTGAGAGAAGATGACTGCATTTGGTTCCAGATACATACCATATCACCATATAATTAATGCTGTTTCAGAACCAACTTTTTTGCCTCGTTGTTTTGAAATGTATCAGGTCCTATTGAATGGATTTTTGTTAACGAAATTCACCTTTGACTTTCATCTTATCCTTATATCCTAGTTTAGAATCATAAGTAACTGACTTCCATCCTGAAAAAGGAATCTCAAATAGAAATTATACTTTGTGTTCATATATTTATGTATCTGTGTACCTACTAGTATAATTAGTGAGATTTAATATCCAAAAAGAAAAATAACTATCAATTTTTATGTTTCTATTTCAGTGTCATAAGATAAGCATTTATCTTGAATTTAATTGATCATAGATTTTAGCATATGAAATTGTCTTTTGGGTCATTTAAATATTATGTATTAACATACATCTGTAATCTACAATCAAGTAAAACCTATGAAGTAACTGACTTAGATGTTGAAGAGTAAAATAGTATTAATTTTTTTCTAGGTAACTCATTTAAATATGCTTTAGAAAAAGAGTAAGATTGAAATGATCCCTAATACCTCTTGCAGTATGAAGGTTGTGTTCCTCACTGACATTGAGCTTCTGCGAGACCTGTAGTCTGTGCGAGCAGATACTGTCAGGTAACAATCTGTGTCATATGGTCATTGCATAATACTTCAGGAGACCTGGGTTTCATTCTTGGCGAGTGTACCTGAAGCACACCTATGTCAGTGGAGGCTTGGTTTTGATGTGAATGCTCAGCAGATGCTTCCAAACTAAGACAAACTAGAAAGAAAGGCTTAGTGATCTACTGCTGAAAAATCAGCCAGTGAAAACCCTAGGTATCACAATAGGATGATACTGTTGTAAATGGAATCAGCAGAGCTGGGGGCTGAGCTGATGGTAACTGGCAACAGAGTGGTAGTACACCTGTCCTTATTTTAAAGAGATATGTATGTACTGTCACTGGTAACAACCTACAGCAAATGTGAATGATGGTGTAATCAAATAATACCACCTTTTCTTTTCCTCACTGAGGAGCTAGTGCAATTTTTAGAAGCCGTGTAAATGCCAGAGTCAAAAGGAAGGACATAAGGATAAACAAAAGAATCAACCAGTGACTAGTTTTTGCCACACACACAAAAAAATACAGTGTAAACTAACATCTACCTTTCATTTCTCCATATGAATAGCTGGCACTTGTGTGGCATTTATAATTCATAGAATGCACTCATCAGCATTCTCATTGAATCATCACAATCATTTAGGAAAGAGGTACTATTTGCCTTACATTTTAGATTAGAAAACTGCTCTGAGATTTGATGATTTAATGAGGCTTGTGCAGTGAGTGTCAAGCAAGGATTCCAATTCTGCACTCAGACTTCAAAGCCAGTTGTCTTACAGACTTCAAGAGCTAATGGGGAAATTTAGTAGAATTGCAAGGTAGAACGCAAACAGACAAAAATTAGATGGATTTGTAAATACCAGCAATGAGAAATCTGAAAAGGAAATTAAGGAAACAGTTTCATTTACAACAGCATGTAAGAGAATAAAATACCTAGGAATAAATCTAACCAGGGAAACTACAAAACACTACTGAAAGAGATTAAAGAGGACTTAAACAAATGGAAAGATGTTCCATGTTCATGGATTAGAAGACAATATTGTTGAGATCTACAGATTTAATACAATCCCGATCAAAAGTCCAACAGCTTTAAAGTTATAGAAATAGAAAAATGCTGAAAGAGAAGAACGAAATAGGACTCACTTGTCCTGATTTAAAGCATACTGTATAGCTACAGTAAGGAATGCAACCTGGTACTGGTGTAACGACAGACATACAGACCAATGGAACAAAACTGGGAGTCCAGAAATAAGCCCACATGTGTATGGTCAACTTATCTTTGACAAGGGTGCTAAGCCCATTTGATGGGAAAAGAGTCTCTTCAATAAATGGTGCTGGCAAAATTGGATTTCCATGTGCATAAAAATAACACAAGATCCATGCCTTTATACCATACACAAAAACAATTCTTAGAATACAAAGAAGGGGCAATGTGTCAGGCCTAGCTTTTAACAGTAAATTATGTAATATAACAATAAAAGCACAAGTATCAAAAGACAAAATAAATAATAGGACTTCATAGAAATTAAGAGCTTTGATCCTGTTAACCCATGTAATTCCAAGAAAGGCACAGAGTTTTAGTTCTGAAATGATTTTCGAAGAACATACAGTTGAACTACAGTTTTACAGGTAAGGCCTATATAGCTGAGTGATTCTGGGTAGTTTAACTACTTGCCAGAAAAGCTGGAGTAATTATGGTAAATTCCGTGAAATAAATTTGTCTTTAGAATTCTTTGCAGATACCAAACATATGGTTTGTTATACTTTTCTTTAGTGACCCAATTAGCCATCAGAAACAAAATAGCAGCAAAGGCTTATATTATGACAAAAGGCTGGCAGTTCAAATCCTCCAGGCACTCCTGGAAACTGTATGATGTACATCTACTCTGTCCTGTAGGGTCACTATGAGCTGAGATAGACTTAGTGGCAATGGGTTTGGTTTTGGGGGTTTTTACTATGTACCAGGTCCAGTGCTTTATATTTCCTAACTGATTTGATCCTACAACAATCTAATGAAGTAGACATTGTTTTTATTTACATTTCTAAAATTGAGGAAACAGGCATACAGACACTAAAACTTTTTGTACTTACACAGTGAGTAAGTGGCAGTTTGGGGCTATGAACTGAGATGGCGTGCACAGTCTTCATTAATTACTACACATTACTACATTACACATTAATTACTACACTTCACATTAGCAGAAGCCTGTAAGACTTGATAAGTGACTGAATGTTGGCAAGGGATGGAAGAGCTGCTGGAGGTGACTCTTTCAAGTCTTTGTCAGTCAGGTGGGTGGTAAGGCCATCCACTGAATTAGGAGGAATGGGGACTTCCAGAGGAAAGCTACTAGGTCTGTCTGAGATGTATCAAATTTTCTGGAGCTTATGGGCCATTCATTTAGCTAGTGATAATGCAGAAGGCAACTGGATAATACAGACCTGGAACTCGGCGTAAGTGTGCTTGATGATTATGCACAACTCTAAATACAGTTGCTACCAAGGGGGAAGCAAGTGAACTGGGGAAACTGAGTACAATTTTGGTGACTCTTTCATAAACATATCTGGTTGGATGGTACTTTACACTAGGCCCTTTCTGCATCTATGAGTTTGACTCAATGGCAATGGTTTTGGTTTTTCTGGTTTGGTATCTGCCCAGAACTATTTACAAACATTTCTCTAAAGAGGTAGATGCAGCCCAAATACTGGGGAAGTATAGCTGCAGCATAAACGAAAAACATCTGAGGAGCAAGGTACCCTGAGATTACTAGACTTTCTAATAAATACAGCTCCACAGCAGACAGGTTCGAGTTTATGAATGGAGTCCACATGACCTGATGATGTAGCTAGCACTCTTGAATCCACCTGAAGACTCCATTCTTTGCTGTTTAAATGGAAATGCTCTTTACAAACCTTCTACCATGTGTATTGGTTTCCTTGTGGTCCTGAGGATAGATGAGTACCACAGCGAGACTCGGAGCCTCCCCTGTACAAGCTAATAGGTGCACTGTCAGCTTGGGCTGCAGTCAAGGGTCAGGACTGTAGACTCCCAAGGAGTACAAGAGCCAGTGCCTAGCCATAGGCTAGACTCCTACATAGATCTCAGTAGGTAGCAGTGCTCGGTGATGTTTTGCTGTCGATGTTTCTTAAATTATCCACTGGAGTAGGTCTGTCATTCTCATTTTACGTGGAGAAAAGAAGCAAAAGGGAAGTAATGGCTATCCCTTGGAAGTGGTGGGATAGGGACCTAGAACTGGGAAATAATGTGTGGGATGGCTCTGGAAAAGTGTTTATAGTACACAGCAACAAGGAGCAGTTGATCCTTTATGGACTCCATGGACATCTGAGCCTACTGGTGAAATCTGTAAACATGCCAAGAAGCAAGTATCTGATTTTGACTGCCTCACTTGAGGGAGAAAAGCACAGGTTGTTAGTTCCATTGTTGTGTGTTTAAACTTTGGGGTTTTATTTTGGATCCTTTCTATAGTATTTCTCTGGCATCTAGGGGGGAAAAAAAGTATTGAAGTGTCAGAAAAGATTCATTTTATTTAAGCTAATAACATTCTGGATGTACTGGTCTGTTGGATATTTTGTAAAATGATTTCTCTATTTACGAGGAGGAGTCCTGATGGTGCAGTGTGGTTAAGCACTTGCCTGCTAACTGAAGGGTAGTAGTTTTGAACCACTAGCTGCTCTGCAGGAGCAAGACCTGACAATCAGTTCTCCCCTAAAGATTTCAGCCTTGGAGACTTCATGAGGCAGTGCTACTCCGTCCTATAGCATCTCTGTAAGTCAGATTTGACTCAAAGGCACACAACAGTGTAACTACCAGATGTAGGAGTCCAGAGTTTTCCATATTCATTTTGTAGGTAGCCACATTTTTCCGGTATACTTTTTTTACTTAGGTTTGTGGCTGTCTGTGATGGTTTGCATCATCTTTAGGCCACTGCTCAACACTGGGGGAAGAACTGGGTGTATCAAACTTACTCAGAGAAAACAAACAATCAAAAAAATATTGCCACCCAGTCAATTCTTACTCATAGCAACCCTACAGGACAGAGGAGAACTGCCCGATAGAGTTTCCAAGGAGCACATGATGGATTTGAACTGCTAATCTTTTGGTTAGCCATGCTAACACCCACTACACCACCAGAGTTTCCTTACTGAGAGAGCAGTGTCTACATACAGTTCTTCAACAGAGTTTCAAAGAGTTATTTTCCTGTGTGAACTTGAGCTTCCTCCTTCACCTGCCTGCAGTGGGATTCCATGATATGCTGGAGGCACTGCGCTACGAGATTCAGTGCATTTTGAAAGCTTACAGAAGTGCCAATACTGGAATTGCTTACCTGTTTTTCTGAAAGTCACTTGGCATAGAATTCTTATCTTTGAAATGTTAGGTACAGGTTAGTATTTCAGAGCATAAAATTTCAGATCTGATTTAAGGAGACATACTTCTGTTTCATATGGCAGGGGTCAATTACATATAATCCCTGGTAAATCTGTTGTTGAGAAAAGGAGCTCTTTGTCCAGGGGTCATTTGAAGAAGCGATAGTATATCCCTAGTCCTCTCGTCCCCTCCCATTTTTTAAATCTTTCTCTTTTGTTTCAGATATTTCTTTTTGTTTAGATTTCACCATAAAGTTCTTTGGATTCATTACCACCCAAGGCTTTGTCTAAATTATATCTGTTCCCTTTGTTTCTTGTCAGGATTTCACAGTAAATCATTACACATCAAACAAAACATCTCTTTGACTTGTTTAGAAGCCAGGATTATAGTCTTTGGGCCTTTTGAAGCAAGTAGTCATCCAAAAGTGGGATCTCAGACAATGTGGATTTGTTGATGTTTATTTAGGATAGGAAAGGAAGAATACAAGATACTTGAAAATAGCCTATTCTAAATGTCTGCTTTCTTTGAGAGACTTATGAGTACCTAAGTTATATTTATTTAACCCAACATTTTTTTTTTGCCCCCTCAGGAAAGAACCCAAGACTGTTCTTTCAAACACAAACTATGTGTGTACTCTATTTCAGAGCAGTCTTGTGGTGTGCTAATAAAGCAGAAGTGCTGAGGTTGGACCTCAAGAGCTGATGGTCTATTTGGGGAGGCCAGAGGATTTCTAGTTGTTTCATATGTATGCAATTCAAAGTAAACCTAGGTTCTAAGCAAAATCCTAGTACTGTCAAGTGAATTCTAACTCACAGGGACCATACTGGACCCCAACGACTCTCCAAGGAGCACCTGGTGGATTTCAACTGCCAACGTTTTGGATAGCAGCTGTGCTCTTAACCACTACTCCACCTATGGGGACTTAAATACTTTCTTAGCATTTATTTTACCTTTTCTTTCTAAACTATAAGGGAGCTGAAAATTACTTTTGGGTTGCCAAGCCAAGCCAAGACAGCTTGCTATGACAGCAGCTATTTGGCCTACCTTAATAAAAATATTTTCTAAGAATAAAAATCTTCCTTATTTGGTTGTTGTATTATAGAGATCTATTCCAAATAATTAAGTTAATTTCTTTAAAATTCTTGAAGGTTTTCAGAAAATAGTGTAACCCTAGTTATGGGTTATACTAGGATTTCTGTGCTGCAGGCTTGCAGCCAAAGTGAGATACCAGGGAGAGCTGAGAG
Organism: Heterohyrax brucei; assembly: GCA_028571685.1. Taxonomy (NCBI): domain Eukaryota; kingdom Metazoa; phylum Chordata; class Mammalia; order Hyracoidea; family Procaviidae; genus Heterohyrax; species Heterohyrax brucei. Next base: position 41,172,100 of record CM053152.1, on the reverse strand, counting down.
TTAGTTAGTGTGTCTTTATTCTCAGTATGGCCAAATGAATGCTTTGAACACATCCATGTGCTATAAAATGGCTTGGCTTGGCCTATGAAATTCACTGTGTGATGGTACTGAGGTACTGAATTAACTGCGGTATTAAATTCTGCTGCTGGTGACAAACCCTGGGAAAGTTGTTTCATCTACAGTCCTCACAATTATTTTTTTTTTGCCATTAATTTTTTTTGCAGTTTTTTTTTTGCCATTACTGTTTTTGACTCTGCATTAGATACTTGATATTACCCAATTTAGAGCCATGTGTCTGACATAATTTCATAAATAACTCCAAGCCAAAGCTTAGAATGCAGATCAGTTTACCTTACCCAAGCATGATTATTTTCAGTCACCTCAGATGGGTAGGAAAGCTGGATAATGAATAAAGAACAACAATTAAGAAATGACACCTTTGAATTACAGTGTTGGCAAAGAATACTGAGTGTAACATGGATAGCCAGCAGAATGAACTTGAGGGTCAGTAAAGAAGAGGAAGATTTTTGACAAGGTGAACTGACAAAGTGGCTGCAACTGACTCAGGAGCACCTCACAACATGGCTAGGGTGGGAAGAGGAAATGCCACCTGAAGGGTTCAGGGTTGCTTTCTGAGATGATGGAAATGTTCTAAAATTAGTTTGTGGTAAGAACCATTGCACTGTATATTTAAATTAGTAAATCTATAGTATATTAAAGATGTTTTTTTTATAAAAACCACTTCTACTACATCTCACTGGATAGAACTGAGAGTCATTGTTAGACCTAATTGCTGTGGGGTTGGGGGATGGTGGTCTGTATTGTCTGTATTCTGGGGGAGAGACGTTTAATGGGACTGTTGCTGAAAACAAAGGATGAGTAGGATATTGGTGGTTGACTAATAATCTCTTGCACTCATTTAAAATGAATCATAACAGGAAATTGATAGCACTGTAGTTGTGGTTAAGTGTACACTAATTCTTGATGAAACACTTCCTATTAACCTGAATTATATCTGTCAGAGAAGAGGTTTAAACACAAACAGCTCTGAGAAAATAGAACTGCTTCTGTTTGATTTTTTTATTGGATTAAGTGAAAGTTTACAGTCCAAGTCAACTGGCCATACACAACTCCAAGCACCCATCTCTGTGTAGTTCTTATCTGCTCTCCTCACCCTGTGGCAGCGTACTCATCCCCTCCACTCCTTACTTCTAGTATCCACTCAACTGACACCTGTCCCCTCCTCTCCAACCTCTGCCCTCCTCTCTAAAAAGAAACCAGTTGGACATATATACATATATGCATATATGTATTAAACCACAAACTATGTGTACCACCTGCATCACTCTGTGTCCCTTAGTCCAGTCCAGTGTTTGTCTGAAGTGTTAGCTTTGATAATGTTCTCAGCTCCGGGCTAGCAGCAAATCCAAGGGCCACATTCTTAGGGGAACCTCCAGGCTGTGAGACGATCAAGTCTGGCCTTTTAATAGAGCCCTTGATCTGCACACCCTTTTTTCTATGCACTGTGTTCCCTGAGAGGGCTGTCCAGTGGAGGCCAGGCCCCATCTACTTCTTCTGGTCTTGAATTGCTTTTGTGTTTTAATTGCATATGCAAAAAGGAGGGAAATACCTTTACTTTCACTTGACAGCTATCTGTGTCAATTTTTGATAGTTGATGGGTAAAAAACGACCATGTCAATTCATGGTCATCAGCAGTTTATTGACAGCAGCTGTGTGACTGAGAGCAGTCTGGAAAGATGAAGTCTGTGTCCAAGAATCCCATAGGGTAATTGTGAAGCTCTAAACTATATTCATAACACGTTAATTATCACAGGATGACTTAAAACTACTGTAAAATGAATAAAACAGTATTTGGGGACAATAATAGTAATAACACTTTCAAAGTTACCATCAAATCAACTGACTTATTGTAACCCTGCATGCAGTGTGGAATTTGCTACATAGTTTTAAATTGTTGATGTTTTAAAAGTAGATCACCAGGCCTTTCTTTCAAGTTGCCTCTGAGTGGACTTGGATCACCGAACTTTTGGTTGGCTGTGGAGTCCATTAACCATTTGTGCCACCCAAAGACTCATTTACTGTATGGCATATCCTTTATAAGCATCTGATAGGTATGATCGCACCACCCTCTCACAACACGTATTAAGAACTGAGTGAAGTCTCTCCAGATCCCCTGCTCTTAGTGCTTAGGTCACGCGCTGAACCCTGGCTGCACATGAGAAGAGCTGAGGAGATTTTAAAAGATTCATGTTCTTGGGCCCAACTTCTGGAGATCCTGATTTGCCTCCCCACTCCACCCACTGCAATGATTACAATGAATGTGCAGTCAAGGGTGAAAACTATTGCCATCCCCAGGCTGCAGGTGCCTCTCATACCACACAAGGGATAAGGGAGGGATAATGTTGCACTTCAAGCCTGTTGCTTCTGGTTGAAGCCCTGCTGAGGGATTTCCAGTTTCACCTCCAGACATACTGAATCAGAATCTACATTTGAACAAGATTCCTAGGTGATTCTCATGTATAATAAATTTTGAGAACTACTGCTCCACTAATGATTCTCAGAATTGATTCCTGACCAGCATTAGCATTGCTTGGGAACTTGTTGGAAATGCAGATTCTCAGAAGGGACTCAAACTGGAAGAAACCAGTTGTGAGCCCTGCGATGAATCAGCCTTTGAAGGGAGAACAGGACTTAAAACAAGCAGACAAGTTCTCATTTTTAAAAATGATTAGAGCAGAACAGTACCTAAGCTAAGTAATGCCATTATTTGTACTTTTTTTCTTTTTTTTCCCCGAAGTCCTTTCTCTAAACCACACAGTAAGCCTCAGAGTTCACAACCTGTCAACTCCTAGAAGTATACTGGATTCTTGAAGTGGATGAATGCAGAAGGGCAGGTGCATGTACATAACTGTAGAAGCATTCTACTGTTTGGCATTTGGGATAATGGAATGCTATAGGTGACTTTTATGATATTAAAATTATTCATCATGCCTGCCAGATTTAGGCCACTTGTGCTTTCACACTGTCTGCTATTTGTCCCCAAAAGCTTTATCATTGTTTACTCATACTGTGCTTTTCAGGAGTCTTATAGGTAGATTCAGATGCCTTTATTTCACTGATAAACTGTGTTGTTTCTAGACTTTCCTCCCCATCAGTTCCACACATTCTTTAAACACCTCAACCATTTGCTGTTAGGCTCGGAACATTTTCTTCTCTTGTTCCTGGAACTCTCTTTTTCACTAAAGAAATTCTGGTTTCTTTAGTCTCTGCTGATTTCAAAATTATCTGTGCTTTAGTGATGCTCTATAACCATATCTTGATTGCTTTATAATTTCTCCCTCTTAATTAGTTAGTTGCCAATTAGCTATTTCTTCAGGATTTTCCTCCCCGTCTGTTACTTCCTCTTTGGAACATCTTAACTGCCTTTTTATTACAGACAACATTTTAGTTTTGTGATTGCATGATGACTCTTCTCATTTCTTGATAGCAATTTCATATCTGCGCTCTTTCCTCCCCTCCCCCCACCATGTAATTTAGATTGTAATCATTTAGGACATATCACAATGCTATGTTCGGTCCTTCCAGTAAGCATTTGTTGTTTGTTTAGAAGACAGCTAGGACCTTGTTCACTGAAAAAGTCTGAGGGTAGTTATTAAATAACATAATTCTATGCCTCCATTTATAGGATGAAACATAACTAAGAATGTGGAAAAGAATTTGTAGTCTATACTACCATACTTTGCTAGGTTAAGGTAAATTTGTAAATTAGCTTTTTCATATATATCAAGTGTACTTAGAAAGCCTCTGTAACACAACCGTCATGACTGTGACTGTTGGTGTCAAAGATTTTGCACATGGGTATTTTAGTTAATGTGGGCTAACACATTCAGTAACAAAAAATGGAAAAGCACAAGTCACTGGCCTAGCATCACAGAAGTTTAATTTCAGGTCATGGGCAGGTGGTTTGTTTGCTGTGTTTTGAGAAACCAGATTGTTGGCAACTATGCTATCTTTAGCTTGTTCCAGGGTCTTCCTAGGAGTTAACAGTCAACTGTTCACTGAGGAAACAGCACAGAGCATGACTTGTGGGCAGCTATCATGGCAGAGCCAGGCCAGAAGTGGACAGTGTCATTTTTGCACCTACATCATTGATTAGAGCTCAGCGACATGACCACACCTAAATGCAAGGGCAGTTAGCAATACAGTCCACCATGTACCCAGAAAGAAGGGAAACATATTTGGTAATCTCTCCACTATCAGAGGTATTAAAGGTATACATTTTTTAAGTTGTAAGAAAAATGCAGTGGTTTCAGTATTTAACTGAGTTTTCTTTCTACATGAAGAGGATTGCAAAGTCTAGCAAATATATAATTAAAATTAATTATATTATCAATTAAGGTATATATTATAATGTATAGTAATTACATAGATTATATAGGTTATATAATCTATAATGTAACATAATATACAATATAATGTTACACATATAATCTGTATGTCTATACAATATAGAATATATCATATATAATATGTAATTATATATATTATATGATATGTACATTAGCCACGCCAAGTGCTGTTGAGTCGGATGTACATTATATAATACAATTAACAATATATTAATATAATTAATTAATTATTACCAAGGAGTTGCTGGGTGGTACAAAGAGTTAATATACCTGGCTGCTAACCAAAATGTTTTGATTTGAGTCTACTGCAAGATGCCTCAGAAGAAAGGCCCAGCAACCTACATCCTAAACATCAACCATTTTCTGATATACATGCCATTGTCATGAGTCAGAATCAACTCAACGGCAACTTTTCTCTTAAGCAGTAAGGAAATACAAGTATGATGTCATTATCTGTCCAGCTTTAGCACTGGTAAAACAATAAAATGCAAAACTGCTGAATTAGATTTGTAATAATGGCATAAATCAAAGAATCTATCCATTGTTGATAGATTTAGCTGTACCAAAACCACTCCCGTCAAGTTGATTCCAACTCATAGTGACCCTACAGACAGAGTAGAACTGCCTCACAGAGTTTCTAAGAAGCACCTTGTGGATCTGAACTGCCACCCTTCTGGTTAGCAGCTGGAACACTTAACCACTACGCCACCAGGGTTCAGCTATGTAAGTGAGAGAAATAATTTATGGCCATAACAGAAAAACAGTAGCAAGTTCACTACATTGGATTCTTATACACACATGCACACACACACCCCACACCCCTACACATGTAAAACCAAATCTGCTTTCAAGTTGATTCCAACTTACAGCCACCCAATAGGACAGGGTGGAGTTGCCCCATGTGGTATCTAAGGCTGGAAATCTTTATGGAAGCAGACTGCTGCATCTTTGTGCCACTGAGCAACTGATGGTTTTAACTGCCAGCTCTACAACTGCAACTGAGTGCTTAACCACTACACCATCAGGGCTGCTTTTATATGTAACGTTACCAAATTATTTCTATGAAGTCTTACCAGTCAGTCAACAAATAATTGCATATCCACCGTAGACAGGCCTCTGCTAAGGTGCCGAGAAGAAATCAAGCCTATCAAGAGGCTGAATACTAAAGTTTATTATAAAAAGAAAACACATCAATATTATTTATGAAAAAATCAAAAGTCATATTCTATGAGTTGGAAAGATTAAAAGCACATGCTTTCTATAGAAATTCAGTCCCATGATGTTGACTGAACCTGTTACTCTGGGGTGAAATGTGACACCCAGAACTAAGACTCACAAATGTGGAAAATCATGTATACTTTAATTCACAAGCTACCAGAATCACCACACAACTTAAAAAGAATGGTGTAAAGTCACAATTTCTTTGCTCAGTTTTGTTGCTGTATGTGAAATGACAATGGCTAAAAAAAAGGGTGTCTGCTTTATTTTGTTTTCATTACAAATTATAAAATTTAATTGCAAACTCAGCAGCAGCAGTAAGCCAACAGGTTTAGTGTCCCAACATTTTAAGTTGTTACCTAGTCTACTTATAATTTGTCTTCACTTTCCTTTTTTAAAACAAAAAATCAAAACTTGGATTCTAGATGTTATATTACTACTTAAACTCATTTAGACATGTGAAGTAATTCATATATAAAGGCACTACAGTTATACAAGAATTCAGATATATTCAACTGTGATAACTGTAATGAACTTTATCATAATGTGACTTGAAGTATGTCCAACTCCCGAGACCGTGTCTCTTATTTGGCATTAGTCACAACAGACTAGTACTACCTTATACCAAATTAATTTGGAAAATATCTCACCGACAAGAATGTCAACTTCTTGAATACATGGGCCGAACTATATTTTTACTCGCTTTTCCATTGCCTGGAAATGCTGGTGCCATAGTGGTTAAGTGTTCCAGTTGCTAACCAAAAAGTCTGCAGTTTGAATCCACCAGGCACTCCCTGAAAACTCAATGGGGCAGCTCTACTCTGTCCTGTGGGTCACTATGAGTCAGAATTGGCTCGATGGCAACAGATTTGGCTTGGTTTTTGGTTTTCTGTTGCCTTGTGCTTAAACAACTCAATGAATATTGCCTTGATAAGCGTATGGGGAATAGTTTAAGGTATAAATAACTATAAACATAACAAGTCCATCTAAGGTCCTTGTACTCAGCTCGAAAACAGATCTACAAATTAAGCAAAGAATACGAACAAAATGGCAAAATCAATACAGTTTAACTGAAAGGATTAGGGTTGGGAAAATCTGCATGAGATGACATTTCAGCTACTCTTTCAAGAATTAGTAATGCTAAAACTTGAATAAATAGGAGTTGGGAGTTAACTAGAGGTTCAGGTAGGGGAGAGAAAGTGAGGAGAGGGCCCAGATGTATGAGAATGCAGGGGGTCTGTGGGCTCTAGTTGACTGTTGGGAAAGACAAGGTTTTTAGACTCTTTGGAACTAAATCATGGGAGGCCATGAGTATAGGGCCAAGGAATTAAAAGCCTCATTCTTTAGGCATGTGAAGGTATTCGAGAGCAGAGGAGTAAGAAGAGCAGTGCTGTTTTGTTTCTGTTTTTCAGGTAATAGTGTATCTGTAAGTAATATTTTGTGTCTTCGGTGAAGGTTTATGTAGCAGTTTTTGGTTCACATTCAACAGCTGTTATACAGGTTGTTCAGTGACACTGGTTACACTCTTCACAATGTGTGCACATTCTCATCATGTCCCCTTCTGGTTGTTCAGTTTGAAGTGCTGTGTTTTTAAAAGATTTATCTAGCAGCAGTATTTAAATAAGTTGGAGACTGAAAAAGTGGACATTGGAAACACAGTAAGAGGGCAGCTCCATGAGGGCAGGTGCTTGGATCCATCTTGTATTATTATAATCCATCTTGTATTACTACCATTTTATCAATGCTGTTGGCCTCTGTAAATGTTGGTCAAGTGAATGTACGAAGACAGAATAAATGGCTGTGGGCCACCCATGTAGAAATGTATAGAAGACAGTTATTAGGAATCAGCTTGAAATAAAAGTTAGCATGAGTTTGGGAGCTGTCCACACCTAACTGAATCTTCACAAGTTTATAAGATTATGAAGGACAAAGAAATGGTGTATAGACTACGGGTGAAACCATGATTGACTGCTAGATTTATAGCTAATATGAAGAAAGAAAAGTTGAGAGAAAGTAAAAGGAAGAAAGATCAGAAAGCTGAATCCAGAGAACATACGGCATAAGAGCCAGGGCAACAGAAAGAAGAGTTATCGTTTTGTGCATGTTTACATTATAAATATGTATTTGAAATTGTGGAATAAATTCTTCAAGCAGATTTACTTTGAAAGTTTCATGAGTTGTGGTTACACTAGTGTGAAAAGAGATTTTACAAGGAATGTAACACTTAACGTTGAGGGGGTCAAGGTCAAACCAGGCAAGTAAGGTGTATCACAGATGCCTCCTAAACCAAACCCAAACCAAGTTGCATCAAGTGAGTCCCCAAACTCACACCAACCCTGTAAGACAGAGTAAAACTGCCCTACAGGGTTTCCAAAGAGTAGCTGGCGAATTCCAACTGCTGGCCTTTTTGTTAGCAGCTAGTCTCTTGATGTCTGCCACCAGAGCTCTAGAACCATTTTGTATAGTGCTGAAATATTTCAGAATTTAACTGCCAACTACACCATAGAGCTAAATATATGAATCTTAGTATGCTGTACACAGTAGTTAAGCAACAGGATAATTATAGCACAAAAAAAAAAAAACTTGTTTACTGTATGAATTCATTTAATATAGTATTTCTACTAGTGGCCTACACTAGGATATTTGAGTGATTATGCTAAGTTTTATTTCTAGAAAATTTCTGTGAAACTCTTATTTTGTCTAAAGCAGGCACATGGCTCAGTTGTTTTTTTCTTTTATAAAGCATAGCTTAAAAATAGGCATTGGTTTCTTACTATTCTGTGGCTTTGAAAATCACTCTGGTACTTTTGCTAGAGTGTTTATTATCCCAGTAAGATTTAACATTAAATTTTCATTTGTCTTAACTTGGCTGCAATTGTTTCTCAGATGCATCTTTAGAACCCACTGTAGAATAAAATTAAAATCATTTTTATGATAGAACGATTTAGGTGCAGAAAATGACATTTTTCCTTTTTCCCTGAATGACAGTGTATTTAATCTCTGAATTGCCTACATATACCCCATGGCTCTATTTTCTCCCTCCTTCGATCCATCTTTCATAATACTGCCAGATTAACTTTCATCGAGTACAGCTTTGGGCATTCTGTTACCCAAAACCCATCATTCGCTCCCACTGCCTCCCTCTTCTTAAAGCCCATCTTATCCATCAAAGAATGATCAGTTTATATATGGTTTGATTTTTTTCCCCAATCTCTGTTGGCAATTACCACCCCCACCCTAGAATCTGTGTCCGTCTCATGTAGCAATAGTCATGTCCTACTTTATATAAAATTATGAACCCTTCTCACCAAGGAGAATGTCAACTTCTTGAATGCAAGGATCAAATCTTATTTTTGCCTCCTCACCCACTCCCTTGTGTATAAAAGTCAATGCTAGTTGGGTAAATGAAGGAGGAATTAGTTTAAAATAGCAAACATGCAAACTACCCACCTTCTCACTTCCATTCATGATGACCCCTAAGTACAACTTACCCAGCGTGAGTTATACATCGGACCACTGTGATCTCCACGGTTTTCACTGGCTGATTTTTTTTGGAAGTAAATCACCAGGACTTTCTTTCTGTTGGTGTTAGTCTGGAAGCTCGGTTGAAACTGCATCATAGCAGCATGGACGCTTCCAATGACGCACAATGGTTGCAACGGAGATGCACTGACTTGGAATCAAAACCCGGACCCTCGCATGGAAGATGAAAATTCGATCACTGAGTTACCAATGGAATGCGTGGTGGATTCGAACTGCTGACCTTTTAACCACTTGATCACAAGAGTCGGCAGTTCGAATCTGCCAGGTGGTCCTTGGAAACTCTACAGAACAGTTCTACGCAGTTCTACAGGGTCGCTATGAGTCAGAATCGGCTTGATGGCACTGTTGGGTTTCTGTTTTTGTGGGGTTTTTTGGAAGTTAGCAGTGCTCTCAGAATGTAATGGTTAGAACCATAAGCGTTGGAATAAGCTTGACCTAAGTTTGAATCCCCACTTTTCTGCGTAATAAGTCTGTGAACTTACATAAGTTATTTAGCATCCTGAAAAGGAAAAATACCTAATAAAGTTATTGTATTACATGAAATAATACAAGTTTCCCGTGCTATCCAAAAATTAAACACTCCAACGAAACCTACCTTAAGCCAAAATGGCATATAGCAAGACGCAGTTACCACTGATCTATATGAGAAAAAAAAATTTGACCGTTCCCAGTCCCCAAAAACTTACCTTACAAAATGGTACGAAATAACACATAAAACCTAAAGTAAAGCTAAAATAGAGTACAAACAGGAATGATATGGCAAATACACAGTCTACATGAAAGAGAAATAATGCACGGGCAGTGTAGTTTTACTTACGAGATTCGGGAAGACGGCGAGGCCACTGGCAGCCTGAGAGGTGATCAAGGCGACGACGCGGTCTCCGTTGGCCTAGCCGGCGTCCGGGGCTGCACGGAGGGGCTGGGTTACTGTGCAGCCGCCGCGCAGGCTTTATATAAGCAGTCCGCGCCGGGGGAGGAGCCCCGCCTCAGTGCCCGGAGATGACGAGTCTAGGTTGGAACGCGCGGCGCCGGGCGCATATTTCAGTTTTGACGTCACTGGGCATGTGGGTGGATGTGGCTGGTCAGTCGGTAAGGGTGGAGTAAGTGGCTCGCAAGGAGGAGCGTGGCCAAGCGCCATCTTGCCAAGCGCCGGAAGTGGCGGAGGCGTTTGTGCAGAGGGCAGAGGCTTTGCCCGGTGGACGACGACGCTGGCGCGTCATGGTTTAGAGTTCAGGTGGGAAGCGGCGAGGCGGCAGTGTGAGTCCGCCAGGTGCTCTTTGGAATCCCTATGGGGCAGTTCTGTTCTGCCCTATAGGATCGTTACAAGTGGGAATCGTGTCGACGCAAGCGTATTAAGATACTGTTTTACCAAGTGGAGTAAAGCAAACTTTCATGAAGCGGAGGGTACCTGTATATTTAGAGCATCTAATACAATGCCGAATAAATACATGGTGGATCTCCAGTTAGTGGTAGTTATATTGTCTTTGAAATTTAAACATTTAGATGCGAGCTACTTGCAAATCTGTTTGCCAATAAGTAGAAAGCGTTTTTATGAAATCTTGTGTACATTGTCAACTTGGTGTGGAATATTTTTTTTTTAATTGATAGTTCGCAGGTGAACTTTACGTGAGCTTGAGATGAATTATATACTGCGTAGTGGAGTTAATTAATGCAATGTTATTGTAGAGGATATAGTAAGCGGATTCGAATTCTAAGTCTTATATAAAATTTTTATTTTCTAGGAGAAGGCATAGAGGGACTACGGGAAAATGACTACCTTCTGATTCATTCGTGCCGACAGTGGACAACCATCACTGCCCATAGCTTGGAGGAAGGGCACTATGTCATTGGGCCAAAGATTGAGATTCCCGTGCATTATGCAGGTAAGACGTTCAAGAAGACAAGAAAAGTTAGAGGAAGAAGACTGAACATGCTCAGTCTTACCTTTGAGAGCAAGAAATGAAGAATTGTTTGGTCGTTTTATTAACTAGTGAAAGATCAGTTTTGTCACAGGTGTTTGTAAGTAATGCATGTCCTTAAACTCAAATTTGTATTAGATATTTATAAGATAAAATGTTACAAACACAATGAGCTTCTCTGTAGTCTTAAAATTAAAATCCGTACCTGTAGCCAATCCCTAAGCTTCCAAGTGGTTATGTCGATGAATAAGTAATGTGTACAACTTGAAAATTGCTTTTGAATGACTTTGAGCCACGAGAGACCGTAAATGGGTATTGTAGTGGTTATTTTTAAGAAAACATTGGATTGTAAATTCATATTAATTGGACCTATCCTTCGTCAACTAGGCTTTTTGAGCACATGCAGCTAAGATGACCACACTGCATCCCGGTTCCTCTGTTAGTTAAATGAGGACAATACCTGTCTTTTCACCTCACTTCAGACTGCATTCTTTCATGTAAAATGTATTGAGCATGTTCTGTGTGCCAACACTGTTGCAGAAGCTTGAAATGCACTACTGAAAAAAACCAGACAAGGAATGCATGTATCCTAGTGGCTTGAAAAAGGCATTCTATAGTAGTTGGTTTGTAACTGCAGTTTTTAAAAAAGCTGCTGTAAGCTTACACTTTCTTCTGATACTTAGTGTCTTTTATAAAGGGTCTTGACCTTCCCCCCCCCCCCGCTAGTTTTCAGTGTCTAAAAGTCTGTAGTTGAATGCTTGCACAACGTGAAGAGTACAGTCAGTGTCACCAAATCGTACATGTAGAAGTGTTTAGTTGGTTTATATGTGTTCTGCTGCATATTTTCTGAACAACCGCAAAAATAAATTATGTTTTAAAAAGTATGTAGCTTTACACTTTAATGGATTAGCTATAAAAATTGTATAGCCCTACCCTCCCACTGTGCTTCTGAGTGAGATCTCTACAATGCCCAGAGGGTTGTTTATTTGGAAAAGGCCTTGATGAAGTCTCGTTGCTTAGAACAGTAGCAAGTGATTGGTCTTCAATAAATATTTATTGAATGAATTAGCGAATGGATAGTTGGATGCCCTTTTTAACTCGTAGAAGTTTTCACCAATCGCCCATATGATCCAGGGATTCCCTCAGCTTCTCAAAACTTCTGCTGCTGCTGCTGCTTCAAAAAAAAAAAAAAAAGTTATAAGAAAGAATTCCTGTGTCCTGAGACATTGTCATCTGGAATGTGTTTTCTAGCCCCGCAAGTATCTTTCATGGAAAAAAGGAAGAAGACAGAACTGTAGAAAGTACACGTACTCCTCACCTGTTTCAGTATGACACAGTTTTGCATTTACAACAATAGTAAAAAATGTGCTGTCCTGTGCTTTGAAACGTAAAGAAGGATGTGGGCACAGTGGCTACGTGCAAGGTGTCTGGGCACGGTGGCTGCAGGCTAGGTGGTGGTGACCTCCAGGCAGACACCCTGGCGCCGGTTGTGCATTCCCAGCTCCTGTGCGGGCTGAGGCCCCACCGCTCAAACTTGGTACTGGGCGGGAGAGAAAGAGGCATCCGGGAGGGGGTTTGGAAGAAATGCGGGCAAGTTGAATGACATCCCAAAGGGAGCCGAACTGGTCCCGAGGCATCCACCTCTGTGGCGCCTGACCTTCATGACACTGGACGTGCAGACTCTCAGCACACTCGCAGGAAGCCCTGAACCTCAGTGACCCGCCGGGCCTGAGAGCAGGCTGCAGGCTCTAGAATCTGAACACGTAGTCTTCGGGGGTGGGCGTAGGGCCCTGCAGGCAGCTTTACAGGGTGCTCTCTGACCCACCACAGGAGAAAGGTGGTGAAGTGGCGAAACCCTGGGCTCTCCAATCACACATGTGGCTTCACTCAGCTCTGTCTCCAAGCCACCTTCGCAGAGGAATAAAACATAACCATTGTGCCAGATGAGCACATCAGTACGTCTTAGCTGTTATTTTTTTCTAACTACTATCTGAATTAAAAAAAACAAAGGTGGACCTGTAGATGGTCTGAAAACTGGAAAAAAACCCTGTTTTGTCATAATGAACTGGTCTTTGGAGTCTAGTGAGGGGTGAGTGTATTACGACTGTGAGTTTGGGAGCTGAGCAGAAGGAGTGGTTTTCATCGAGGCAGACAATGAGAGGAGCCTTCTACCTGCTTTCTCCCACGGGTGGTTCCTACAAGGTTAGGATCTATCTGCTTTGTTTAGTGGACCCTACTGAAAAAGAAAAGGGTTAGCTGTGCTTCCTCATGTATGTAAGTTTACTGCATCTGTTCTGTTAGTTGATTTGAGTTTCAGCCTTTCCCTCAAAACCATTGTGAGTAGCTCTGTCAAATCAGCCTTCCCAAAAGGTACTTTTCTTTTTCCCTATGCCACCAGGGCTTCCTTCCTTCTGTCATTTCTTGAAATTCCTTCCGAGACTCCATTCTGCCCCTGGCTGCTTTCATTTGTTGTCAGAGACCCTTGAGGCACAGGCCCATTCTAGCCTACTTGTCCAAACCACTTTTTATACTTCCGGGAGTGAGACTCCACTCGTGCTAGATCGGTCATCTTCCAGGATACTTACTGAACATAGCAGATGCTTTACTGAACACACTGGGTGCTTTTCCATTTATGCCAGGCCCCAGCTAGAGCTGCCTTCCACAGCTGTGCTGTTTCCATAGCCTGTCATTGCTTCAGGAGGCTGTGGGCGTCCCCTCTCATCCCAGCGTGGTCTCCAGCATGTTAGTTGTGTACCACATTTGTCTGGCACATCTTCTGTCTTCCTTTCAGTTATTTGTCCTATCTATTTACATACCTTCACTCTCCAGTTGGACTGTATATAAAGTAAGGATAAGCGTTTCTAATGTCAGTCTTTTGGATCTGTACATAAAATGTACAATTCATTTTTTTTCTTTTTTGTTATTGTACTGTAGATGAAGGTTTATAGGACAAACTAGGTTCTCATTAAACAGTTAGTTCACATATTGTAGTACACAGATGGTGACATTGGTTACCAACCTGGTGATATGTTAACACTCACCCTTGTTGACTTGAGTTCCCTATTCCAGCTTTCCTGTCCCCTCCTACTTTCCTCCAGTCCTTACCCGAGGGCTGGTGTGTTCCTGTAGTCTCCTTTTTGGACCTGTCTGATCTTTGACTGAAGGGTGAGCCTGGAGAGTGACTTTATTACAGAGCTGAAAGGGTGTGCAGGGGCCATGCTCTTGGGTCCCCAGTCTGTCAGGCCAGTACATTAAGCCTGGTCTTTTTCTAAAGTACGTAATTCTTTGTAACTGTGAATGTTTGTTGGCGGCCATGGTTCTCAAACTTGGCTACACATTGGAATCACCTGGGAAGTTTTCAAAATGACTGATGCTTGCATTCCAAACCTGGAAGTTCTGATTTAATTGATCTGAAGTTTGAGCTGGGCATCAGGATTTTAGAAGCTTCCTTGGTGATTCCAGGATGTAGCCAAGGTTGGAACCTCCTCCTTCTGGTAGGAACATCCATAGTGTCAGGGTTTTAGATGGAATATAAAATTTCCTCAGAACACCTGCAAATGTTTATGTGTTTTAATGTTTTGAATGGATTTTCGTCAGCAGCCACTCAGCCTGCACTGGAAAGATGGAGATGAGATGTTCAGCTTACTCTTTGTGAGGACAGTGATAGTACATTTAACCAGGTGTCATGTTACAAATTGTATATGTGTAGATATTAAGTGAAGTTGAAGTTTGAAGACTAAGGGAAACTTGGCTCTAAGATCACATCACTTATCATGAAATGAGAGAAAGTATATTAAAGGAAGACAAACTTGAAATAAAATCAGACAGCTTTTAAAAGATCGTTTGATGTTTGGTGAAGTAGAATGGATGCTCATAACCGTCAGTTTCATTTCCAAGCTTCCCAAACTGTTTCAGCAGAAAGCTTAGGTAGAAGTTTTAAGGTACAAATAGGTAGAGTTAAACTTTTTGTTTTGAGCTTCACGTATTACATAATACCAAGAAACTTTATTTACAGACAGGCCAATTTAATGATATACTAAAAAAATACTTTATACTTAAAAAAATATAAGTTAACAGAGGATAATGCACTTTGATTTTAGTGTAAAACTGAGACTTGTGAATCCTGATAAAAGTCTTTTGCAAGTTTTGGCAAAATATATTCTAAGAACATAGCACCGAGGTCAGACTTGAAAGCGAACATGAAGTAAATGTTAGAGACCAAAAATATCAGTTATGTCTCCTAAGCAGAGGAAACCCTTAACCATGCATATTTTACTGATTTTATTTGGGTTAAGATTAAGCTCTTGCACTTTGAGGAAAATTAATAAACAATAATGTAAATAAGTTTTAGTGGAAGAGCTCGTCAGCTTTGTAATCATTTGATTCCTTGTTCTGCGGTTTACTCTCTGACTTTGGACAAGTTACGAAATCTCTCTATATTAGAGTTTCCTCATTGATGAAGTAAGGATAATTATCATGATGTTCTTGTAGGATAATTGTGAAAACTGAAAGAAGTAACTCAAGTTGAAACATTTGTTACTGTGCTTGCCGCTCAGTAAGTGCTTCATAAATGTTAACAGTGATGATGTTTCCAAAGATTTAACTTTATTTTGCACAACTGAATGCAAGTTGGATTATCTTCCTGTTCCTCATGAAAGTAGGCTAAACTCACAAAATTGTTTTGGCAGTCTTTGGGGAGGTGATCTTTTCCAAGTTTTTTACTTTGAGATTGGAATAACATATTGCCTTATACCATTTTTTTTACATTTTTTAACCTTTTGTCAGATTTGTTTTATCAATGCTCTTCCTGTCTTCTCTTTTACACACACACACGCACGCACGCTTGCACACACACACGCACATACAATTTATTTTTTCTGAACCATTTAGGAGTGGGCAGTAGACATCCTCAGATTCTTCATTCACCATGTGCTTTTTAAGAATAAAGATAGGGAACCACAGTACTCTCAAGCTAATTCGGGATCTTCAACAGTGATAACAATACTTTGCAGACCACATTCCAGTTTTGTCAGTTGCCCAATAATGCCCTTTCTTTCATTTTTTCCCTCCAGAACACTGTATTAGTACATTCTCACATCTCTTTAGTTTCCTTTAATCTAGAAACTTTTCATGCATTTCATGATCTAGACAGTTTTGAATACAGGCAAGTTTTAAAGAATGGCCTGCCATTTGAGTTTCTCCATCTCCTTGCCATTAGATTGGTAATACTGCATAGGTGATGACGTGGCCTTCTCAGAAATCACATCTGGAGACAAGAGATGTCAGTTTGCCCTTTATCAGTGATGCTAGTTTTGATCACTTAAGGTGTTATCTGACTTCTGTGCTAGGTAATTACCATTTTTTAAGTTAAACTATTTTTGATGAAAGTATGCACAGTAAAACCCACTCCCATTCTGCAGTTTCTAGACATAAATGATCAGTGATGCTGGTTATATTCTCCACGTGGAGTCAGCATTCTTGTTATTTCTGTTCTTGTTTTTTCACTTCCAGTTACTGAATCTCGCTGCCCTCCAGCCTTCTCATCTGTCATAGAATGGATGGTCATGAGTGTCGATCTGTTTTTTACACTGAAACAAATAGACTTATAAGTAAATAAATACTAAGTACCTGTTGATCCTGTGGTCCTCTGTAGTTAATTTTATGATATAGTTATGAAATTATATATAGTTATAGATTTATATTTATATGTGTATAATTTCCATTTATTTTTGTGATTAATAGGAATTTGAGGGGAGATACTTTGACACTCTGTAAGAATCCTTTTCTTTTGGTATACTCCTCCACCCCCACTGGGCAGCCATGAACAATTTCTGTCTGATTCAGTTTTTACTAGGAAGTTGGCAAAATGATACTATGCTAAATGAACTCTTTGTTAGTTTGTCATTCTTCTGTAAGGAAGAGCTCTTCCTTCTCATTTATTTTTTTACTTACATACCAACTCTTGTATGGGATAACTACATAGGTGATGATGTGCCTTCTCAGAAATTGGATTCTAATGGCAAACCTGAATGCCTTTACCTCTAGACTGTTATTTAACCCTTCTTATGCATTGAATTGTGTCCCACAAAAATGTGTGCCAACTTGGCTAGGACAGGATTCTCAGCATTGTGTGGTTGTCCTCTGTTTTGTAATCTGATAATCCTATGTGTTGTAAATCCTAACATGATGTCAGTGACGTAGGACAATCTACTGGGGATTAGGTTGTATCTGGAGTCACTCTCTTTTGAGAGAATAAAAAGTGAAATGTGCAGAGAGGAGAGAGACCTCCTACCACGGAGAAGGCAGAGTCAGGATCAGAGTGTGTCCTTTGGCTCCAGGGTCCCTACTCTGAGAAAGCTCCTAGATCAAGGAAGGATTGATGACAGGGACCTTCCTCCAGAGCCAACAGAGAAAGAAAGTCTTCCTCTGCAGCTGGCACCGCGAATTTGGACTTTAGCCTCCTAGACTGTAGGAGAATAAATCTGTGTTTGTTAAAACTGTCGACTTGTGCTGTTTCTGTTATAGCAGCACTAGAAAACTAAGACAAAGATATCTCATGTGCCCCAAGTTTCCAACTGATAAAATGAAGATTTACCTTAGAAGATTTTATGTATCTGTGAGATAACAAAAACAAAACAAAACAACTTGTTGCCACTGAGTCCATTCTGACTCATAGCAACCCTACAGTACACAGTAGAACTGCCCCATAGAATTTCCAAGGAGTGCCTGGTGGATTTGAATGGCTGACCTTTTGGTTTAGTAGCCATAGTTCTTAAGCACACTACCACCAGGGTTGACTCGTGTAAGTGAACAGGGCACTGTGCCAGCACATGGTGGGTACCAGCTAAAGGTTAGCTCATCATTGTCACTTTCCTCAAAACAGCCAGTCAGCTCCATGGAGGCATGGAGACAACGCATTGATAAATCACATAGATATTCGTGATCCACCAATTGGAGAAATAATAGGATTCTGAGTTTATGACAATTGAAATCATTGAGCAGCAAGCGTGCTGTCATCATGGATGAGCAGATTGCTGTAATGTAAGTATCTGAGATAATCTCAAGCCATGTTTGGCATCTATTTTTAAATTCCCATCGTCCTACAAATCCCGTGAATCTATGACAAGCTGAAATGATCTCAGTACTTTCCCTCCAGGCTACAGTATGTACAGAAGTCAGTGACAGTTGAGCACATTGTTGGTAAGAATTGCCTGTGCAGTCCGCATGGCCCTTATTCAGCAAGCACCTGGAATTATATTGGCAGTGCCTGTTTTTAAAAATGTGGGATGCTCAGTGACTGTCTCTTGAGCAAAATTGTAGTAATGTGATAACGTAACCTTGAATTGTAATTACTGAACAAAGGAAGTGTCGAAACAAGCTAATTTTATTCTCCTGGGTTGTGAGTTTAATTAGCATGAATCATCCATTTACCAAAGTAACTACTAGTGTGAACAGCACTTTGAGTACTTTCTCTGTTTTGTAGAATAAAGTTAATATGATACAATGAACAATAACCCAACTTTTTTTTAAAAAATCTTGAAAGCAAATGCATTATGCCAAGGAACATTATCATTACCATTTTTGCTGCTAGTAAATAGTAGACATCAAACAAATAATCTAATTACATTTTTATAATGGAATTTTTAGGTCACAGTGGTTCTTGATTTAACTTTCACAGCAGACTTTATGAGATGGGTTCTATTGTATCTGCATTTTGTCGGGACAGGAACTGAGGTTCGAAGATCTTACGTATTTTATAATATTATACAGCTAATGAGTGTAATTTGAACTTAGAATATGGCTTCAACACTTCTCCTCTCCTCCTCCTGTTGTTTCTTGGACAGTGCTAGACACATGGATGGCACTTTGACTGTCTCAGGGAAGAGGGACACCCTGGTGGTATAGTGGTTAAGTGCTATGGCTGCTAACAAAAAGGTTGGCAGTTCAAATCCACCATGTGCTCCTTGGAAACTCTGTGGTGCACTTCTGTTCTGTAGGGTCACTATTAGTTGGAATTAACTCAATGGCGTAATTTTTTTTTTCATTTAGAGAAGGCAGATTATTAGAATTAACCAGTAAGTTAAGGCTTTGCTTTTTTCTCCTTTCAAACACAGCTACCTGCTTGTATTCTAATAACCCTGGGAGAAAAAGTAGGTGTATAAGTCTTCACGTGTCCAGATGTACATAGAGATGGCATTGCTGTCTCTGAGTAAATTATCAAGAGGAGGGCAGAGACCGCAAAGATGATTGTCCGGGAGTGCCTGTGACAGTGGTGAATACCATGAGTGGGGACCCCTCACGGTAATTGGTGTCAAAGGCTGGAAGTCTGGCGAAAGGGTCTTTCCTGTGGTGCTGAAGAAGAAGTTGGTGCTTTTCCTAAGAGCAGTCTTAACGAATGAAAGGGAGGAAAATTAGCTTGCAAAAGGGCATTAAAAATGAGTGGGAGGTGAGACAGAAGGCTAAGATCAACTGTTTTTGTTGAGACATTTTGTGTCAGAGAAGCCACAAGAGAGAACAGAAGAGTGAGAGGTTTTTCTTTAATATCTCATGTTTTAAAAAATAATGGAGTTAGAAGCATCTTTCTAGGACTAAGGGGTATGATTCAGAAGGGAATAAAAGGAGAAACTAAGCATTATGGTTGCCTGGTGTCTGGGAGATTGTGTATGCCAATTTTTCCTTCAGAGACATTCGATGACCTCTTCTCCACTTCCTAATGATTGAATTATTGTAGTCCTGTTGTTGATTGGAGAGTCATAGATTATTGTTAAACTGTTTAGCATTGTCTGTCCCTACAACCATTTGACTAGCTTTGCCTTCTGATTCCCTCTGAGGCACAGAAGGTTGAGTGCTTGGATAGAGTAGCTGAAATGTCAGCCAGCCATAACCATCCCAAGGCTCTGTGGAAATAAGAGCTGGTGATCCTGCTTCCAGCAGTCACAGCTTTGAAGACCCTTATGGAGCAGTTCTGTTCTACACACGTGGGATCCCATGGGTCAGAAGTGGCGTGATGGCAACTAACAAGAACAACAACATAACATGGTTCGGGGGTCAGATGTAAGGTAGATTTGTCTTTCACACGTACATCTGTCCTGAGAAGTTAAAGCAAGTGTAAAGAAATCATGTAAGCATCAACCATTGATAGAAGAATGAATTGAGGATTCTCACCAATATTTGGTATAGCTTTCTAGTCTCAGTTTTAATTATTTAAGGATAATAACCTCAGAAAATTTGAATATAAATGATATTCATGAAGAGATGGTATTAGGGGGTTATTTCCATTTTGTTAAGTGTAACAACAACCACAACAATGATACCTGTTGCTGTCAAGTCAATTCCAACTCATAGTTACCTAATAGGACAGAGTAGAACTGCCCCATCGGGCTGTAAGGAGCAGCAGGTAGATTTGAACTGCTGACCTTTTGGCTAGCAGCCAAGGTCTTGACCACTGTGCCACCAGGGCTCCTTGTGAAGTGTGGTAATAGCTTAATGTGAGTTATGAAGGAAGTTTTTTTTTAGATGTGTACTGAATTACTTATAGAGATGAAATATTGTGGTTTATTGTGAAATACTTAAGGAAAGCAAGTAGATAAAAATGGATGAAATATGACAGCATGTTGAAATCATTAACACTAAGCTTAAAGATATTTGAGTGCTAATTATACCCTTCTCTACTTTTCTATATGTTTGAAAAATTTTGTAATAAAGAGGAAGAAAAATTGACTGTATGACGTAGCCACCGGCAGCAAAGTTAATTGTGTTGTAGCAGCCTGAAGTGTTATTCTTTGCATCAAAACTACTGTGCCTCCATTCTTGAATCCTATTTATATTCTGTAGGGATGAAAGTTCACCTTTCACTGGGTGATTTTTTTCTAGTGCTAAGTGTTTGTGGAAACAACCCAGAGAAAGGTAAACTAAGGAAAAAATTTTATTTTCACAACATAGTAGAACCATCCTGACTAGGGGTGACTTGATTGTTCAGACAGCTGTAGCAAATTTCTCTGTGCTGACCCAATTGATGATAATAATTCAGAGGAAAGGTAGAGGGGTGTATGTGTAAGGCTTGAGGAGAAAAGAATTTTTTATGGGAGATGTGGGACATGGAGATACGAGGAAATACAGTCAAAAGTTACTTGGGGCCGTATTATGTTGCTTTTCTTGATTGTTCTAGAAAAGCTAGTAAAATAGGTTTTCTAAAACTGTCAAAACTTCTTGCTTAGCATTTTCACGTTTTACCCCATTTGTTCTTAGAATCCCTGCAAATCATGTATTGAATGTACAAAGAGAAAAATCGAGAATCAAAACAAAGCTGAGACAAACAAGCAAACAAAATACCCAACCCGGCACAAAACAGGAATGACATTTGTGGTTCAGAATTCCTAGGTGCTGTTTTCTGTTTCTTGTCTGCTAAGCTGTAGGTACTCAGTGGGAAGTTGATACTTCAAAGGGCCAACCCCAGCTCAAGTCTAATGTAGCCTACAGGATAGATAGCATGGTTAACACCAGGTGGACAGCTGGAATGAGCTGCCTGTGACCACACTGTTAATAGAGTGTTTATAGCATGGGTGGAAGTGTGTTTGTCTCACTTCATGATTTGATTTCCGTATTGCATTTATACCTCCAAGTAGTGTGATCTTTTGAAAGGCTCCCTTTTAGCTTGTAAGAATTGATTTGGGCTTTGTCTTCTTTCCAGAAACAGACTTAATAATAAGTTACAAGACTAACTGCAAAGCTAACAAAATTTCCTGAAGTCACTCCATTCCCTTTTTTTGGAGTTGGAATCACTTGCCTTTACCATTCATTATCCAGCAAAATTGTGTGCTGGCTTTCTGTTAAACTGCTTACCGATCTGGGTAGTTGCCTTGTGTCCTCATACACAGAAAAAGGACAAACCATGTGTGACATGTGAACTTCTGTGATTTTTGGGACAAGAAGAGAGATGAGTCAGACGTTCCCATGCTGGTTTTTAGTAAGCTATACATTATACAGCAGCTCCAACTTGTTAGAACTAGTTACAGAAAAAGGTTTACCCCTAATAGCAAATCAGGCTGATGACTGAGTGTGAGACAAGCAAAATAACAGAGCTTTTCCAGACATTATAAGTGTTGTAGGTAAATTAATGCAATGGGCGTGTGTATATTTGAAATACTCTTGTTTCCCCTCTTGTGTCTTTTCTGTTCTGTAAACGTAGTACTCAGTGATGGCGGGTTTTCCTCACCACATTTCCTGCTCTTTCGTTGTCCTGGCTTACTTCATAAATCAGTCAGTTATGTGGGAGTCACAGTCCTCTCTCTAGCTGGGGCTCTTTTCTCCTTGCCCCCATGCTAGATTGAATAGTGACTCCTCCTCCCCAAGTTACACGCCCACTCAGAACTTCTGAATGTGGCCTTGCTTGGAAATAGGGTTTTGCAGATGTAACCAACTTAAGATGGGGTCACACTTGCATTAGGGTGGGCCCTAGTGCCATGATTACCGTCCTTATAAAATGAGGGCAATTGGTACACAGAGACAAGAGAGGAAAATGCTCTGTGAAGACACAGAGGGAGAATGCCATGAAACCATGCAGGCAGAGATAGGAGTGATGTAGCCACGGACCAAAGTTTCTCAGCAGCTAGGGTTGCTATGAGTTGGAATTTTCTTGACAGGAATGGGGTATCAGAAACTAGGAGGAGGCACGAAAGGCTCTTCTTTCGAGCCTTCAGAAGGAGCATGGCCAGGCTGACACGTTGATACTGGGCTTCCAGCTTCCAAAAGTGTGAGGGAATGAATTTCTGTTGTTTTAAGCCACCAAGCATATAGTACTTTGTTATGGCAGCCTTGGAAAATGAACACAATCCCCAAAGTAATTGTATTTCTACCTGACAGTCCCAGCAAAGCCGCTTCTTTCCAGTCTGCCTTCACTCTGTTTCACCTGGTCTGAGCACCAAGCTGGGCAGCTGGCATCCACTCCTCTGATCGGTCTCTTAGACTACTATTTGTCCTCAGTATAGTTATTACCTTGCCAGAGCCAGAATTTTTCGGGGGTGTTCCCCACCCCCATGAGTGCAGACTTTGTATAAGGGTTGGGTCCTTCTTCGACCTGGCGTCTGTTCGGGCCCAGCTCCGGCAGCGCTGCGGTGCCACAGCTAGCCTGGCGAGGCAGCTTCGGGCTGTTGGCTCCTCACGCAGGCCCGGCCCTGTGTTACCCCATGCTCTGTGTGGAGGGCTCACCCATTTTAACAAAGACAACCAGTTGCCATTGAGTCAACTCTGACCTATGTGATGACTCTGCACGTGGAAGTAGGCCTGTGTTCCTCAGGGTCTTCGGTGGGTGATTTTCTGTAAGTAGATTGCCACGGCTTTCTCCTGAGACACCTCTGGGAGGAGGGGATCTCCAGCCTTCTGGTTAGCAACCAAGCTCATTTGTACTGACAGGGACCCCAGACATCGTAGTTACCACCTAATCTTAAAATCCTACCTCGTATACCACCTTTCTCAAGAAGATTATTTCCTAATCATTCCTACAGGGCTTAGAACTGGTTTATTCTTGTTGGAACCACCTATAAAAACATTCTTGCCAGTCTAGAAGTCCAGCGTCTGAGACCATGGGGAATTCCCACTGGAAGGACAGAGGGTGTTTGAATTAAATCTGAATTTTTACATTCTTTGTGTAGTTATAGGGAGAATCTGAAAGATACTACTTTGCTGACAGAATTTATTTTAAGGGGAAAAAGCGCTCTAGCAACACAGAAAACCTGGTAAATAAAGTCATCAGAAAACATGCATGAGCGTGGGAAATTTAGAAAAAGAAATCTGTTTTCCTTAAAAACTGGCCAAGAAATAAATCAATAAAAGCTAAAAAAAAAATCTCAGATTTATCTTTTACTGTTTGCTCGTCAACATTCCTACAGGGTGTATTTCAACAGCTATTTCAGCTCTTTCCCTGTTTCCAGTTTTTCCTGCCCGCATCTCTCTCCCTCAATGGAATCTTCTTAAAACATAGGCTACGTGGGACTCCTTAGGGCACAGAGATTACAGTTTCCATTATTTGGCCTAGAATTCAAATCCCTTCATCTTTTTCTCCAAAGAAGGTTTTTGGCCTTACCTTATAAATACTCCTTTGTATCTATTCCACAAACCATTTATATTCACTGTTGCCACAACCCAAACCTCGGTTCAAACATGATTTAGGAAACATATTTGAGTCATTATTCTGTTGAGCACAGAGAATGTGACCCAGCTGGAGCTGGACTCAGAAGAACTCACAAGGACACATCATCTGGGCCCCGAGATGCAAAGACAATAAAAAACTAAACCCAGTGCTGTAAAGTTGATTCTGACTCGTAAAGACAATAGTTAGATGAAATTCAAAATGTGCAACCCCTGGTTTTCACTCTGTTACCTCTTAGGCCTGCCAAGTGCATCAAGTACAGGAGTTTCACAAACAAGTGTGTCTGGAATAATGAATCAGGTGATTAGGAAGAAAAGAAATGATGCATACAAAGCTGAGAGAGACTGAAAGGTAGATACCAAAAAGATTTGGGTTTTACCTATTATTAGGCAGTTATTATTCCCAGCATCAGTAGCTGGAGCAGTTTTTAGCCAATCAACGAAAAGTTGAAGTTTCCAAGGTTCATGATGTTAGTATATAGTGTTGATTCTGTAACATTCCTTGCACTTAGACATTAGCTCTGGCAGGCGGCTTGTGTTCTCTACCCACGTGCACCTTTTTTGAATATATGCTGAAGAAAACATTCTTTTTGCTTTACTGAACACTATGATGTCTTTACCCTACGCCAAGCAGATAGTTGGCCTAGAATGCCCTTGGCTTCCATGTCCCCTCAAAAACCCAGTTTACCCGTCACCTGCTGCTCCCAGACAGAAGCCATCACTTCCTGTTCCATAGTTCCAGTCATTCTGTTTCACAGCTGCCATACCCTTAATGTAGGTGACTGCAGGTGTAGCTCCCTGCTTCAAGAGATGAAGAAAACCAGACTTGTCCTCTAGGGCGTTTCAGGCATCTTTGTAACTTAAATTACACCTTTGTAAAAGATGAATCGATTAAATTCAGTCAAAGGAATTTATTGAGACTGTCAGCTGTTCTAGTCTGTGCTGTGTGCTGTGGGAGACAGAAAGACTCCCCCAAGGGACCTTTAACAGTGGAAAGATAAAGAGCAACACACAAATACCGTGAGGCACAAAATGTTCCATGGGTTTCAGAAGAGAAAGGACTACTCCAAAATACCGTGGAAACTGAGTTCTTCTTTCTGCTCGGAACCCCTGATTTTCCCCTTTTTAATTCCTAAGCCTGCCAGGTCCTTCAGAGACAAGTGTTTTAGGGTGTCTGAAATAATGTGTCAGGTATTCAGAAAAAAATTGATTCATACAAATCTTAGCTTCTAAAATGTTACCACAAAGATTCAGGTTTCTCTGGTAATTTGGCAATTACTTACTCCCAGTATCCAGTAGGAATTCTTTGTTTTAGGTGTTGAAACATGGGATAATTCTAAGAATTGGATAAAATGCAGTTGGTCTTGTATTTTTTATACTGGCATAAGTAAATGTGTAAAGAAGGGCATCTGTAATGTAGTTTGATTTTGTTATAATTGAAACATCTATTATGGAATTGGCCCACAACTGTTAATAACTCTGTTATTTCTTTAAGAAAAAAAGATTATTTTGTTAACAATAGACCAGTGATTCACAGTTGGAATGATTTTGCCCTCTCCCCTCCCTTCAGAGATTTGATAATGTTGATGTGAATCAGAATTGACTTGGTGGCAGTGGGTTTGGTTTGATTTTAGAGACAGTTCTGGGTACCCAACTGGGAATAAAGTTGGGGTGCTACTGTAATCTATTGAGCAGAGGACAGCTGTTGTGCTAAATGTCCTAGAGACCCCTCCACAACAAGGAATTATCCCCACCAAAATTCCAAGACTGTGGAGGTGGAGAAATGGTGGCCTAGACTCTGTTTATTGGCAGTCAGTTTGATTTTCTGCTGTGTAGTCAGAAATTCTCACTTCCTGGACAGAGGTTATCCTGTAGACATTGTCTAGAAAACTCAGTGTCAGAATTGCTTTCTATAACATAATAAGCTGCTACCCAGCCTGCATAACTATGGAACAGGTTGTGAATCCACACTGCTTTCTGCACCCACAGCTTGGGACTGACAGCTGCCGTGTGTCATGGCGGAAAAATTCAGGAGGCAGCAAGGAAGCCTTCCCTGTGATTGCAAAGTGCTGCCCACCTTCCCAACCTGGTCTAGTTCTTTTCTTCTCCGTTTATATTAAAAGAGACTGTATCTGTAAATGCTTAGAATAGATTTTAACAGGACTGAGCAACATTGAAAACCTCATCTGATTGCAGTGTGTAGCTATATAATGATTCTGAAAATGCCACTGAAATTAAGAATTTGAAAGGTTGCGTATGTGTGAGGTCAGGTTTATCTTCCCTAACCCCTCTCCCAAATAGATGCAGGTGATGATTTCTACGGCTAATTCTTATCCATTCCCAATATTTTAACAGCTTTTTTTTTTTTAAGTTTGAGCAACTGCATAGAGAGTCCAGTTCCAGGAAGGAGAGAGAGAATATTGTAAAGTGGTGTTGCTGCAGGTCTAGAGGACATATTCAGATGTTAATTGACGGCCTACTAGATGCTGGGGAGCTGGTAAGAGGATAGAGGCACATGGAGAGGAAGAATCAATGGCAGTTGAGACCCAGAAGAGTGAGCAGTTGAGTAGTCATAGGGCTTCTGCTGAGTAATGGCTCACACAGAGTCATGACCTCACTTAGTCAGAAAGACAGGTCTTTCTCTGGGATTCCCTGAGCGACACTAACAGTTAAACACTTGGCTACTAACTGAAAGACTAGGGGTTCAGACTCACCCAGAGGTGCCTTGGAAGAAGGGTCTGATAGTCTGCTTCTGAAAGGTCACAGCGGCAGAAACTCTGTGGGATGATTCTGCTTCACCAATGCATGAGATCATCGTGAGTTAGAATCAACTCTGTGGAATCTAGCTTGATTTTTATTCTTTTTATAGATGAGGAAATGAAGGCTTTAGGCATCTGAGCCCAAAGTCCGGCAGCCAGTAGATGACAAGGTTGGGGTTCAGATTCAGAGCTTCCCAGCTGTGAGGCCTAAGTGCTCATCTCTAGCCTGCCCAAGGTGGCCAGATTACAAAGTTCTTACAAGCTTCTGGGTTTGGATTTTTATCCTTTATGTGGTGAGCTTACTCCCAAGACATAGTATTGGTGTTTTAGAGATAACCCTTTGGCAGAAGGTAAGGATGGCCTTTGGTGACTAACAAATTGCATAAGTAAGATGAAAGTAGCAAATAATACATTCCATTGTTCCTTCAAGTGCTTAGAGTCTCTCATGGGCCAGCTATATGAATCATAAATAGAAGGCGGTAGTCTTAGGTATGAGAAAGGATTTTGATTATATTGTTCTTTTTGTTTTTCCTTCCTTTATGTATAACTTTCTTGTCAGCAAGTATGCATATGTAGTGTTCCTAATTAGAGTTCCTCTTGAAGGGAAAACTTACAAGTTAAAGAGTTTTTTTGTGTCTCCTCTTTCCTGTCAAAGTTTTTTCTGGAAAGGTCTTTTTTGTGTTCCCAAGATGTAAAATGGCTTGGTAAAGAGCAGGACTTTTTATTTGAATGGGAACCCCAACTCTAGACTAACCCACCACAGCAAGCAACTACAGAACTAAAAGAATGAAGACATTTAAACTGAACAACAGAATTCACCTCAACCCTGCCCCCTCCTGAAAACACACACATAGTCGCACATTGCTGTAGAGCAAGTGAGCAATCTTGTCTGAGGTATAAAAATGAAATTAAATGATACATTTTACCTGTCACAGCAGCCGTTAAAAATTGTCTTGTCTTTGAACTCAGAAGATAGAGAGACCCACATGAGTGGGTGTCTACATCGACTTGGGACCAGGAGAACCGGATGGTGCCCACCACCACCAGTGATAGCCACGATGGAGCTCACTAAGTTGAGCCTCACTGACAACACAAGAATAAAGAGGGGTGCACCCTGAGATCTCCGCTAAAAGACCTCAATTGATGATCCAGCGGTTTCGGGGTTCCCCTGAGAGCATGGCCCCTGGCCCTGATGCTGCCCTTGCCCATAAATCATAATGAAGGTCCACTCTTCGGACATGAATGGATTGGACTTGGTAACGCAGAGTGACCATATATTGGATGCACTTTATGGTTCTATGCATCTATAGGATATCATCGTGCTGACTTCTGGCGGGAGGAAGGAGAGTGGACGGAGAGGAGCGGAAAGGAGACTGTTGGGAGGATGAGACATGTATGGAGCAGAGAGGAATAGTGTGCAGTCACCGGACAGGGAGAGCAGTGGAAGCTGCATATAGGTGGGTATGTAAATTTATGCAGGAATGTACATTTTCACTCAGTCATAATAATAAATAAATAAATAAATAAATAAATAAATAAATAAATAAATAAATAAATAAATAAATAAAATGAAAGAAATTATCTTGTCTTTGATGTTGTAGTTCTAATCAGTTCACACATGGTAAAAGCCTAACCATCAATCAGGTTGCTATTTGGAGGAACTTCCATCAGAGTTGCTGATGGTTTCTCACCCTTTGGCAACAGTCTTTGTGCTTCACAAGCCGGGCATGTCACCCACACTAGCCCATCATTAGTTCTAGACTTTGAATGACATGGGCTCAAAAAATCACAGTGGTTGAAACAGCTTTGGGTTAGCCTTGTGATTCCTGGCAAAGTCTGAAGCTCATTCTCTTCTTCTTGTCCATCTTAAAAAATGAACAGCCATAACAATAACAAAACAGAAGAGCACTGATTGTGTTAGAGATGAGGCAAGATAAATGTTCTCACTTTGACCTGTAGTATTCTGTGATCTAACAATTTGAATTTTTTTCTCTCCAGCTGGAGGAACTACTTTACCAAAATGTCTTCACCTTTAGCAAATGATCTTATATAGGTTTCTTTGCCTCGATTACGTCATCTATAAAATGGAGATAATAAAACCTACGTCATATACTTAAAACGATTGTTGTTGTTAGGTGCCACTGAGTCATTTCTGACTCATAAATAGAGACCCTGTGCACAACAGAAAGAAACACTGCCCAGTCCTGCACTGTGCCCACACTTGCTTTTGTGCTTAAGCCCATTGTTGCAGCCACTGTGTCAATCCATTTTGTTGAGGGTCTTCCTCTTTTACAGATCCTCTACTTTACCAAGCATCATGTCCTTCTCCAGAGAGTAATCCCTCCTGACAACATGTCCAAAGTATGTAAGATGCAGTGTCACCGTCCTTGTTTCCAAGGAGCACTCTGGTTGTACTTCTTCTGGGACAGATCTGTGTTCTTTTGGCAGTCCGTGGCATGTTCAGTATTCTTCTCCAACACCACAGTTCAAAGGCATCAGTTCTTCTTCTGTCTTACTCATTGTCCAACTGTCACATGCATATCATTCAATTGAAAATACCATGGCTTGAACAGGTGCACCTTAGTCTTCAAGGTGGCATCTTTACTTTTCAACACTTTAAAGAGGTCTTTGGCAGCACATTTTCCCAATGCAGTGCATGTTTTGATTCTTATCTGCTGCTTCTGTGGGCATTGATTGTGGAAGCAAGTAAAATGAAATACTTGATAACCTCAGTCTTTTCTCCATTCACCGTGATGTTACTTGTACAGTGGTGAGGATTTTTGTTTCCTTGATGTTGAGGTGCAATCCATACAGAAGGCTGTGATCTTTGATCTTCGTCAGTATTTCAAATATTTTTCACTTTGAGCAAACGAGGTTGTGTTATCTGCATAATCTTGGTTGTTAATGAGTCTTCCTTCAATCCTGATGCCTTGTTTTCTGTATGTAGCCCCGTTTCTCGGGTTATTTGCTCTGCATACTGATTGAAAAGGTGTGATGAAAAGATGAAACCCTGACACATACCTTTCATGACTTTAAACCATGCAGTGTCCCCTTTTTCTGTTCAAATGACTGCCTGTTGATCTATGTACAGATTTATGAGCACAATTAAGCTTTCTGGAATTCCTGTTCTCCACAGTGTTATCCATAATTTGTTATGATTTACATGGTTGAATGTCTTTGCATAGTCAATAAAACATAGGTAAACATCTTTCTGGTATTCTCTGCTTTAGCCAAGATCCATCTTACACCAGCAATGATTGCCCTGGTTCCATGTCTTTTTATGAATCTGGCTTGCATTTCTGGCAGTACCCTGTCAATATAGTGCTGCAGTTGCTTTTGAATGATCTTTAGCAAAATTTTACTCACATGTGATATTCATAATAATTTTCATATTTGGTTGGATCACCTTTCTTGGGAATAGGCATAAATATGGATCTCTTCCAGTCTTTGAAAACCCTGGTGGCCTAGTGTTTAAGTGCTGTGGTGGCTGTTAACTGAAAGATCCACAGTTGAAATCTGCCAGGCACTCCTTGGAACTTCTGTGGGGCAATTATACTCTGTTCTGTACAGTTGATATGAGTCAGCGTTGACTCAACAGCACTGGGTTATGACAATTAAATTAATTTATATGCAGTGCATTTAGAAGAGTAGCTTGTATGTGCTGAGCACCATGTAAGTGTTCTCTGCTGTCATTGCTTTCTTTTTTTTAGATGATGCAGTAAGATAAAAAAAGAAAAGGAGAGCTTTAAACAGTAGAAAGGAAGAAAAAAATATTACTTCAGATTATAAGATTGTCTCACTGAAAAAGCTAGTTGAATCAACTGAAGAATATTACAGCTAATAACAGAATTGAGTGGCTAGAGAAAGATAACAAAAATTGATAATTTCTAATGTATTAGATATAACTGTAAGTGAAGATGCTGTTTCAGTCAGCTCAGGCTGCTCTACAAGAAATGCCACAGATGCGGTAAAGACAACTGAGAAGACAGACCCACAGGAGTGGGTGCCTACATCGACCTGGGACCGGAAGAACCGGATGGTGCCCGGCCACCACCAGTGATAGCCATGACGGAGCTCACAGAGAGGAGCCTCACTGGCAACACAAGAATAAAAAGAGGTGCATCATGAGATCTCTACTAAAAGACCTCAATTAATGGTCCAGTGGTTTTGGGGTTCCTCTGAGAGCATGGCCCCTGGCCCTGATGCTGCCCGTTCCCATAAATTGTAACAAAGGTCCACTCTTTGGACAGGAATGGATTGGACTTGGCAATGCAGAGTAACCATATATTGGAAGCACTTTATGGTTCTATACATCTATACGATATCATCTTGCTGACCTCTGGCTGGAGGAAGGGGAGTGGACGGAGAGGAGGGGAAAGGAGACTGTTGGGAGGATGAGACATGTATGGAGCAGAGAGGAATAGTGTGCAGTCACCAGACAGGGAGAGCAGTGGAAGCTGCATATAGGGGGGGCATGTAAATTTACATGTGAATGTACATTTTCACTCAGTTATATTAAATAAAAATTAAAAATTAAAAAAAAATGCCACAGAGTGGACAGCTGTAACAAAGGAAGGTTTATTCTTACACAGTCCAGTAGGCTACAAGTCTGTATTCAGGGTGTCCACTCCAGGAGAAGGTTTTCCCCATTTTTGGCTCTGGAGGAGTCCGTTATTGCATAGTCTTTGTCCAGGGAGCATCTTGGCGCAGGAACCTTGGGTCTGAAGGATCGGTGGTTCTCTTGATGCTGCTTTCTTGATGGTGTGAGGTTCATAATTTTATGCTTGCTTCTCTTTCCATTTATCTCTTCTAGGACAAAAGGATTAAGGGTGGGGCAAGGCATACTCCAGGGACACTCCCTTTACAGTGGATCCCGGGAGGTAATTCTATGAAAGGAACCCACCCTAATCCTTCAACATACAGCACAGGAAAATCACAAAATGGAGGACAATCACAAAATACTGGGAATCATTGCCCAGCCACATGGGTACACATATTTTGGGGGGGACACAAACATCCCACCCTTTGGCACCCCAAAAATCACATCACTGAAACATGTAACGCATTCATGCACGTGATAGAAGTCCAAGTGCAAAATTCAAAAATTCCTTTACATCTATGAAACCTAGAATGCAAGCTATCTGCTTTCAAAGGTGCAGGAACAGGTACAAGTTAGACACTGGATCACAAATGGGAGAAATTGCAGGGAAAGAAGACATTAACAGGCAACAAGTGAGTCAGCGGAACACATTACATTAGCCCTCAAAGCTTTGGAAATAATCTTCCACTTTCTGAGACGTTTTACACAACGGCCCTGCCCTCCAGACTCTAGTATTGGCCATGCTCTCTGTGTTCTGAGTAGAGACCTCCAGTGTTGTGCTACAACTCTGCCTTCAAGCCCCACTTGGACAGAGTCTTTGCTCCATTGGCTTTAGGTAAACCCCAAGCCCAACTCAGTGGCAATTCCACCCTTACAAACACAGGATGCCAAGTTTCCACCTTTCATACCCTTGACCTCATGGCCATATCTGTTGACATTGAGGCAGCTCATCCTCTCATGCTGTTTGTCTCTTCAGCTTCTGCTTCTTATGACTGCATGGCCCAAGCCT
Organism: Heterohyrax brucei; assembly: GCA_028571685.1. Lineage (NCBI taxonomy): Eukaryota > Metazoa > Chordata > Mammalia > Hyracoidea > Procaviidae > Heterohyrax > Heterohyrax brucei. The sequence goes on along the minus strand of CM053152.1, from coordinate 41,139,476 downwards.
CAGGCCCACATCTGCCCTGCCGGGGCAGGTGTTCCAAAGCTCTGTAGCTCCACTGATTTAAGTGCCTGGAGGTACCGTACTTTTGCTGGAAAGTGTCCTGCACAAAGGCACTCAGCTCTCACTCTGTAGGGTCTGCAAGGGTATCGCCACTGATTCAAGTGCCTGGAGGCAACCCCTGTTCTGTGAGGAAACCTCTGTGCACAGGCACTTAGCTCTCTTGTTCCACGGATCAGCTGTAGTGCCTCCTCTGGTTCTGCTGCTGCCTCTGCCAGTCCTCCATTGTTTGATTTTCACCATCTGCACCTTTTTCAGTGTTAACAGTTCTCTTCAGTTCCTTCTGAATCTTCTGTCTATTCACAGTTTCAGAATGGCTTCCACATTGTAGGTATTTGTTAGAGTAGCACCCCACTCTCGGTACCAAATTCTGTTTTAGTCAGGTAATGCTGTTCTAACAGAAATACTACAGAGTGGATGCCTTTAACAAAGGAAGATTTATTTTTACGTAGTCTGACAGGCTACAAGTCCAAATTCAGGATGTCTGCTCCGGGGGAAAGATTTCCCACTTGTTCGCTCTGGAGGAAAGTCTGGTATTGCATCAGTCTTTTTCCAGGGAGCATCTTGACGCAGGGACCTCAGGTCTGAAGGATGCACTCTTCTCCCAATGCCGCTATCTTGATGGTGTGGGGTTCCTAATTTTCTGCTTGCTTCTCTTACCTTTTATCTCTTGTAGAACAAAAGGATTAAGGATGGGGCAAGGCATACTCCAAGGAAACTCCCTTTACAGTGGAGCAGGAAGGTAATTCTGTGAAGTAATTTACAGACCCACTCTAATCCTTTAACATAGAGCACAAAAAAATCACAAAATGGAGGACAGTCACAAAATATTGAGAACCATGGCCCAGCCACATGAATACACATATCCATACAAATGCAGTTATTAAAAAATACAGTCAGAGGAACATAGAGAACACATTGTTCTTTGCCTTGTACAGTCATCTGTTTTCCATCTAAATGGAGGCAGTTAAGTCTTCAATTATCCATACATTGGTTATTGAGACAAGTGATTCTTTGCTGGCATGTGAAAATATGTTAAATTATATGTGTAACCCAAAAGCAAAATCCCATTGCTGTTGAGTTGATTCTGACTCATAGCGACCCTATAGGACAGAGTAGAACTGTCCTGTGGAGTTTCCGAGGAGTGCCTGGTGGATTTGAACCGCTGACCTTTTGATTAGCAGCTGTAGCACTTAAGCATTATACCACCAATGTATAGGTTTGTTTAAATATTTAAAAGTGCTCCTCATGGAGGTTTCTTCCAAACTCTATTGTGAGGTACCACACTTCAGTTTACTTGAACATGGTAAGGTTTGGAAGGTGTTCATAAGATTGTTGTTCAGTTTGTTTTCAGGTTCAGCTAAGTCACTGCAGATCCACCTGTTATAAATTAAGGTGCCTGGCAAACCACTTGTGGCTGCATGGTGGCAGTGTGGCATTGCAGATTATAGGAGTATCATTCAAGCCCTTTATGAAGACCCCTACTCCAATCAGGTGCTTGCTACAGTTTGATTATATAAGATCAGTAATGAGTCTCAGCCCCATCTATTTAGTGATTGTCCATACAAAGTACACGTAGAGTGGATTGAAGATGTACCAGGCACTTTCATGATCTATTGAGTATTAAGCTCAATTCCAAGTCACTGGACCTAGCTTCCTACCACCATCTGTAATAAAATGATTTCCAGTGTAGTTGGGTATGTTGTTGATGTTAGGTACCATCAAGTTGTTTCTGAAGCCTAGTGACCCCATATGAACAAAATGAAACACTGCCCACTTCTGCACCAACATCACAATCATTGCTATGTTTTGAGCCGTTGTTCGAGTCAGTTTGTAAGGGTCTTTTTCGCTAATCTACTTTACCAAGCATGATGTGCTTCTCCAGGTACTGGTCCCTCCTGGTAGCATGTACAGAATAACACAAAGTCGTACCGTCCTTGCTTCTCAGGGATATTTTGGCTGTACTTCTTCCAGGAGAGATTTGTCTGTTCTTCTGGTGTATTCAGCATTCTTTCCCAGCACCATAATTCAGAGACATCGGTTCTTCTTTGTTCTTGTTCATTGTCCAGCTTTCACATTCATATCAGGTGAAAATGTCATGACTTGGGTCTTGCATACGTCAGTCCTCAGTGTAACATCTTTGGTTTTTAACACTCTAAAGAGGTCTTTTGCAATAGATATGACCAATGCAATACATCGTTTGATTTCTTGACTGCTGCTTCCATGGGAGATGATTGTGGATTCCAGTTAATTGAAATCCTTGACAACTTCTGTATGTTCTCTGTTTATCATGAGGTTGCATATTGGTCTGGTTGTAAGGATTTTGTTTTCTTTATGTTAAGGTGTGATCCATACAGAGGGCTGTGGTCTTTGATCCTCATCTGAAATTGCTTCAAATTCTCTTCACTTTCAGCAGGCAAGGTTGTGCTGTCTGCATAATGGAGTTTTTAATGAGTCTTCCTCCAGCCCTGATGCCATGCTCTCTTTCATGTAGTCCAGCTTCTGAGATTGTTTGCCCAGTATGCACATTAAGTATGGTGAAAGGATACAATCGTGATGCACATCTTTCCTCGTTTTAAACCATGTAGTATCCCCTCTTTTTGAACAACTGCCTTTTGGTCTGTATACAGATTATACACAAACAGGATTACATGTTGTGAAATGCCTGTTCTTCACAATGTTACATGCACTTTATTATGATCCATAGGTTATAATAAAATAAAATAAAGGTAAACACCTTTGTGGTGTTCTCTGCTTTTAGCCCAAATCCATGCAACATCAGCAGTTTATTCCTTATTCCAGGTCCTCTTCTGAACCCAACTTGAATTCCTGGCAGTCTCTTCTCACATACGTTTTAGTGTTTTCTTTCTTTCCTGTCTTTTTGATGACCTTTGGCTTTCTTCATGTAAGCTGTTCTCAGTGTCATTCCACAACTCATTTGGTCTTTGGTCATTGTGCTCAGTGTGCCACATCTGTTCTTGAGTTGGTTTATAAATTCAGATGTGAGCTGTTCAAGGTTATACTTTGTTTTTCAAGTACTTGTTTTAATTTTCTTCAGCTTCAGCTTGAACTTGCATAGGAGCAGTTAATGGTATATTTTGCAGTTTACCCTCGTCTTTGTTCTGACTGATATTGACCTTCCCTGTTATCTCTTTCCACAGATATAGTTAAGTTGATTTCTGTGTATTTCATCTTGTCTATAGGTATTTCCAATGACTAGGTCATTGGTCTTCCAAAATTCTATCTTGTGATATACAACATTATTTCTATCACTTAAGGCCATATTCTCCAACTACCACCTTCTTTGTTCACAGCTTGTGTACTCCAACCACCACTAATTACCAATGCATCGCAATTGTATATTTGATCAATTTCAGATTGCAGAAGTTCGTAGACATCTTCAATTTTATCACCTTTTGCATTTGCAGCAGGTATACAGATTTGAATAATGGTTATATTAGCTTGTCTTCCTGGCAGATGTATGAATATTATCCTATTACTGATAGTGTTGTATTTCACAATAGATTCTGAGATGTTCTTTTTGACAATGAATGTAACACCATTCCTCTTCAGTTTGCCATTCTTGCCATAGTGGACTATATGATTGTCCAGTTCAGAGTTGCCAGTACCAGTACATTTCAGCTCACAAATGTTTAGGATCTTCAAGCATTCCAGTTCATTTTTGACAACTTCCAGTTTTCCTTGATTCGTACTTCATAAAATTCCATGCTGTGATTATTGGTGGGTATTGGCAGCTGTTTCTTATTATTTTGAGTTGTGCCACATCAGTAAATGAATGTCCTAACAGCTTTATTCCAATCTCATCATTAAGGTCAACTCTGCTTTGAGGAACCCGTTCTTCTTCAGTCTCATTTTGAATACTTGATGAATAGCAGCAAAACATTGTCTTAGATAGCTAAGTTGGGCAAGATAGTTTAGCTTGACAGCAGTGTATCCCTATGACATAATTCAAGGAAAAGATCACTGCAGTTGTCAGCGTATGAATGGATTTGATTTCCCAGCTGGTTCTTGACTCACCAGCCCCATTATAACCAATAGCATTTGACTGGCATTGCATTAACTTTAATTGGTTGGAGTAAGTAAGTACAGATGTCCCAGAAACCAGACAAGCCTGTGAAAAAAACCTCATAGCGTAGAATTTGCGATCTTAACCTGTACTTGGAATTGCTCTTTTGGACTTGGAGACACCAGGATAGTTGTGGCAGCATGGTATGTGTTTTAGACTTTGATTCAGGAGTCATAGATTCTACTGCTAGCCTTTGTAATATGTATTCATGGTTCTGTAATCTCAAAAGGTACCTTTATCCTTTCCATACCTTAGTTTCCAAGTTTTAAAAATAGTGATGATAATACTTAGGTTGTTTGGTGCTGATGACGTATTAAATATATTGAATAGAAAACCAAAGCCAACCCAGTGCCATAGAGTTGCTTCCGACTCACAGTGACCCTATAAGACATAGTAGAGCTGCTCCATAGAGTTTCCAAGGAGCACCTGGTCAGTTTGAATGGCTGACTTTTTGGTTAGCAGATGTAGCAGTCAACCGTTAATACCACCAGGGTTTCCATATTAAATAGAGAAGCTTTATAAACTATAAAGAACTATCCTTTTGTAAAACAACACTTTTAGTAGGTCTGGAGTTTTTTTGTTTTGTTTTTGCTTCTTCATATACTTAGCATCTTCTTTAGGAACAAGTAGGTATCTTTTGTGCTTAGAATACATGGTAATGGATCTCTAAGTCATTCTAAATGCCCTTATCTTAAATCTCTTGTTTTAAGGGATCTTTCTTCTTGTAAGACTCAGCACTTTTTGGAACCACTACCTTTTTCATGTATGTGCTACTTCTTGTAAATTCTTGAATATATTGTTTCATTTATTTTTGCATTCTTCACAATATCTTGCAGTGTGCCAAGTACATAGTAGATATTTATATGTTTAAATGACTAAATACATAAACAGGTATTAAATCACTCATATTTTATCACTTAATGTTCCCAAGGGCATATACGTATTATACAAAACCATTTTTGTTTTTGGAATTACAAAACATTTTCCTTTTGCCTCTCATCCTTTATTTTTCTGTCTTCCTTATCATCTTAATGCACAGCGTAGAATTGCTGCTTGAAGCTCATGTATAGTTTAGTTGCCTTTGTTGGACCTGTATTATTTTGCTTGAACCTAAGAAGTCAAACATCAGTGAAATGATCATTATAAGTTTAGCTGAAGCTAAAGGTAGAACATTATCACATGGATACATGTTAACAAGGTAAATATCACTTGTGTCGGGGTGAAGGATTAAGTCATTGATCCACAGCACACATAACCTTGTGTCTAGAAAACCAAACTGCACATGAAAAGCAGCATTTCTGTTGTTGCTTAGAGCAAGAAATGGAGTGGGGTATGATGACCAAACATAATGTAAAAAGCTGGCCCACTGCCCAGAAAGGGAATTTATGATCATGTGATCTCACTTTGCCTTCAGCATAGTGTCACCTTTCTAATGTCTACTTGCATGTTCCTGTATCTTTGAAGACCACGTGTGAAACATCTGATCGGAAATGTACAGTGAGAACACTGGGTTCGTATTCCTTTGTGGAAACTGAAACATTTAACATCTGAGAACCTGGTCACATCACTGTTGTTCACTGCCACTGCTGAAATCACATTTCATCTCTTAAGTTGGCAGCATGAAATCTGTATATTGTCCATGTCAACAATAAACATTCTGGTCACATAGTTTATTGGAGAGTAGATATCATTGTGTTACTTATAGCTCTGTAAGGCCTTGAAGACTGATTTATAAAAGTAATTTTGAGACTAGCCTATCAGTGGGCACCATCGACAATAAATCTGGTCCACTGTAATGCAGCTGATGAAAATTGCCAGGCTCATAGATCTTTGGATTTTGGGGAAGTGGGGGTTGGGGTGGGGAGAACCAGGGTCACATATAGAGACCAACTTTGGTATTATTTTTCTAGAAATAATTGTGAGCACCTAGAGTATACTGTGTTCTATTTTAGCATCTTCTTCCTGGTGCCTTATTTTTAGGTAGACTGTGCTTGTAAGAGTACTGTATTTTTACCCAATAGCACACATCATAATTTTTGGCCAACCTTAAATCTCCCTCCCCCATTTCCTAAGTGTTATGTGTGTGGGTGCATTATCTACATGGGCATGTTAGTTGCAGGAGAATACAGTAATACTTCAAAGGCATGAAAAGTTCAGTTGTTTGCACTGTTCATTCATGATAAAATATGAAAGAAGAGAAAATGTAGAGGGGTTTTGTTTTGTTTTTATAAACATTACTTTGTGTTTACTCAAACCAGAAGATCATGAACAGAGACCTACCCGAAGAGAAAAAGTCCTCTTTGCCTTCTACACTACTTTCCACTTGCTTCTGTTAGTGAAAGTAGCAGAGGAACATGGGTACCTGGGTGTTCTATTCTCTGGAGAACTCACCCAAGGAGAACAGGAAGCAGCAGGCTCTGTAGGCGGTGCTTGTTATCTGCCCTTCTTGACCTTTGATTTATCCCCCTGAAGACTCTATCCATGGCCAGTCTAATGCTTTCAGCAGTGGAATGCTCTCAGTTTTGAGTGATGCAGTATTGTCTGCTGTACCCTCAGTCAATTCCATGGTGGTAGAAAGAAACTCCTCCATCTCCATGGAACCTAGTTTTTACCAAAGTACACAATAATGCCTTTTGTTAAAATAGCCACAGTGTTGAGTTTGACATTATAAAGCAGAATTGGAATGACCTTCCACGTTGACATAGCAATTTTGTGTCCTTTCCAGCTAGGCTATGTGACATACAGTTTTTAATTCTCTAGTTAAAAATAAAAATCAAGTTATATATCTGCTTTGTAATAGATACGTTAATGCTTTTAAACCTTGCTATTGTATGCAGACTAGGGAAAGAGACTGATACAAAAGAATTTGGCAAATATATTCCTTGTGATAACTGCTGGGATCACTTTTTCTAAGGAGGGAGGTTGGCAGAGTCATGAGGATAGGAGTGAGGGTGAGGGAGCATGATCTGTAACCAAAGAGAAACTTCTTGGGGGACAGTGTATCTCTGTGCTGAGAATAGCACTCAGCACTCCCTTTTCTACAATAGTGACCCTTGTCCTTTTTCCCTTTCCAAAAGTCTTTGTGGGCTATCTTTTCTTTGTAACAATTCTGACCTTCTGCCCCGTTTCCTGGTAGAGCCAGCCCAAGCCAGTCCAGTGGCCATTCCTCTCACTCTGCCAGTCCAACCAGTATTCTGAGCTTTGTTGACATTGCAACACCATGCTAGAGAGCACTCTGGAGAGGTCTGAACGTTGCTCTTCTGTTGTAAGACAGAAGGCAGGTGTGGAAGCTTCACAGGGTGGGACTTGTCCCTCTCTGGTGACTCACTGGGTGGCACTCTATGAGTGTGTATTGTCGGTACCACCTTCCTAAGAAGTGGTTTGCCCTCAGAGGTATAGATAGCTCTTAGAGCTCTACTCACAGTTGTAGGTTTAAACCCCTGGAAACTTTCCAGGTGGGTAATTATGTCTGCCTTCTAAAAATCAATAGAATTGGGTGTGTCTGTTTCCTAGGCTGACTGTTCTCTGTTATGTTTCTCAGACGTAAGACGTAGATTTGTTTTGGCAGATGTCATGTGCATCACATATAAGTGTTAGGCTTAGATTTAGAAGATAAGCTATAGCTATACTTGTTCTGTGTATATGTTTGTGAATTGCTTGAAGGATCGTTTAAGTGTAAAGATATTTAATTCATTTTATTAGTACATATAACCTTGTTGATAGACACGTTTTATGTGTATGCATTATATATGTGTATATTTTTTAAAAAATGCATTGCTTTTGAGTCAATTCTGACTCATAGCAACTCGATACAGACCCTGGTGGCACAGTAGTTAAGCATTTGCCTGCTAACCAGAAGGTTGGCAGTTTAAATCCACCAGGCACTCAGCTGCCCCATAGGATTTCCAAGGCTGTGATCCTTAGTGAAGCAGACTGCTTTATCCTTATCGAAGTGACTGGCTCGTGGGCTGGAACCACCCACCATTCAGCTGGCAGCAGAGCATTTAACCACTGCACCACCAATCTGTGTGTTTGTCTGTGTGTTTGTCTCTGTGAGCAGTGTGTGAAAGGACGGTCGCGTCGTCATTAATGTGTTAACATTGGTTATCTCTAGATAGTGAAACTCAAACTGATTTAAAAAACAAACTCAAAACCCTCCTTTAACCATATTTCTGTATTTAACAGCAGCTCAACTAAACATCTCACCTAACTCATTGTCTCTACCCCTTAACTCTCATGTGTTTCATAACTCACTGTGGTCTGACTTTTACTGAGACAGCTTTACTAAGGTAGGACATCCTACTTTTCTAAATCTGATGGACTTTGTCCAGTCTTTACCTTGCTGGATGTTTCTACTGTATTAGGCATTCTCAACCTCTAGGCTTCTAGGACACCACCCTGACTCCTGATTCGTCTGAGAGCTCTCTCACCCTCAGGGTCCACCCACCTCTCCAGAAATCAGTCCTTGGCACTCTCCCTCCATGCATTCTCCCTGGGTGAGAGAAACTGTCGTGATTTCAACTGTGGTCTGTTTTCATGCTGGTAGTGCCAGTTATGGATTTCTGGCCCGTATTCTTTCCTTATGCTTGAGACTCATTTATCTGAATTACTTGTCAACTATGTCTTCAAGAGTGTACCACTCAGCTCAGTCATCTCACCCTAAACTCACTACCCACCCTTAACCGGCTCTTCTTCCTATATCCTGTTTGGTGGCAGCGCCACCCAAGCCAGAAGCCTGGGAGTCTTCCCACGACTTCATCCCCCACATCCTGTGATTAAAGTCTCACTGATCCTATCTTCAGTGCATATCAAATGTGTCTTTGAAAAAAAAAATCCTGCTGCTGCCCTAATTCAGACCCTCTTCATTTATCACTTGGACCACCTACTACAGCCTTTTAAGTGCCTCCAGTTCTAGTCTCCTCAAATCCTCCACCTACACAGTAACCAGAGAAGTGCACAGTATTTAAAAATCTACCCACTTTGCGTGTTTGCTTTAAGTCCTTTCACTATCGCCAGGCCAACAAGATAAAGTCTAGACTCGTTAATATAACAAAACAAAGTATTCCTTGACTTGGGTCCCACTTACTTCTCCAGTGGCTTTCATGTTGGCGTGTGCCTCACTATGTTTCTGAAGTGCTCAGTATAGTTCCTGCACATGGCTGTGTCATCTTCAGGGTCCTTTCTTCATCCTGCTGTCCTCTCTGCTAGAACAATTGGCTGTTGCATCCCGTCTTCCAGGAATCCTCATAGAATGATGGCATTGTGGGTGAGAATCAGAAGGAAGCCGATTCCCGCGAGGCAGAGATCAGTCACAGCCTCGCTTCCCCACTTCTTCATCATGTCTGACACCAGCCGCCCATGTGGCACTCTCTCTCTGTCCTTAGCCGTCTGGAGCTATGTCAGACCTTACAAGTTAGGAGGATACTGTCTCTGGGTTCATTAATGACAGGCACAGTTTACAGAGCTAACAGAAGATATTATATTTATGACTGCCATTTTTATTACAGTAAAAGGGTTTAAACTAGTGCCATTATGAGAAAGAGAAGATGTCTAGGAAAGGCCTGGAAATGTTCCCAGTGTGGAGCTGTCTTGTCTCAGAGAGGGCACATCCCTGTCTCTTCGCTAACCATCAGGCATGTGGGTGTTCCTGTTCTGAGCGTTTGTTGACCAGTTATGTATGGTAGCCAGTGCCTCCTGAGGCTGGTTGATATCTGCCTCCCTGGTGAGTCTTTTCTGGTCTGACCAGCACTACGCTCCAGAACAAATCTTCAAGTATGGTCTAAAAGCTCCAGACCAAGACACCCTGATTACTCAGTTCATCAAAACCAGGGACAAAGGCCACCTCACTCAGGGTAAAACTGAGTTCCTTACGCTACACCTGCTCTGATGCCTCCTTCGTGTTCCTATAAGGCTCTTGTCTCTTTGACAAGTTAGAAGGATCACTGAAATTATAATTATAGGTAGTTTCTTTATTTACAGAACACTCTGTGACACAGTTTTTGTAAGAGTTATCGTGCTTTATTTTGTGAGAATTAATGGGGCTTGAATAAATGTATTTATATATATTTCAAAGCTTGCAACAACAACAACAAAAAACTTGCAACAGCAGACATCACCAACAAAGCTTCTCTCTGTTAGTGCTGAAAGGAGAAGGGAAGCCTTTCAGATTTATCTGTAAACTCTCAGCAAGGCTGGTTACTACTGTCTCAGTTCACAACACACAAAAATTTGTTTAACATATGCAAAGCTTGAATAATTTGGATCATCGTGCAAATTCCTCATGTGGAAAGTCGTTTCACAACTTTTAAAGAAGCATATGGACCCTGAAATGTGAATATACTTGTGAGATTAGTTTTGCCTTTGATTCAGTCACTCAGGATGTCTCTGATGACATGTAGTTGTGCCAGCATGCAGTGCTCCTTAGAGCTTATTTGTGGCGAGGGCAGTGTAGTAGACGTACCATTCGAATTCCAAAACTCTTCTGGTCTGCCTTCGTCAGAAAAGCAGTGTAGGTGCACCATTCGGATCAGATTCAGACGGAGTGTCCATCTTCTGAAAGGACAGTTACTACACTTGTATAGCTGTTAACTGGGTTTAAACTGGGCATTGCCTTTTCTTTCATGTGTTATTTATTGTTACCAGGCAGCTAGATTTATGATGTTTCTTTTGAAAAAGCAGAGCATGCTCTGTGTGTGTGTGTTGTGTGTGTGTGTGTGTGTGTGTTGTGTGTTGTGTGTTGTGTGTGTGTGTGTGTTGTGTGCGTGGGGTGCAGGGGAGAAAGAAAGGGAGGCGGAGAGGAGTTTGTAAAGGAATGAGAAAAAGTGGCTGGAAATGAACTGAAAAGTAAGTAGGACCTCAGAGTAGGCTGTGAAGGGTTTCTATCGATCTGTTTCCATTAAATAAAATTAATAATTTAACCATTTTCGACTTAGTGCCAGAATCTATGGACACATTATGACCTTAATATATAAAAAGAGTTTCTGCCATCTAGAAGTTATAAATAAGGCAGTTGAGAACAACAATTAAGAGTAATAAAGAATAGTGTTTTTATCAAGTGAAAAAAAAAATTGAGATTTCTATGTCATTTTTACCATGCAGCATTTTTACCAGATATTCTATGAAAAATTATTTGTCACCAACAGTGACGTGTTGCTAACTCATTGAAGATGCACAGGTAAACAGATGTTCCATAAAAACATTTTTTGTCTGTGCAAGCTTCAGGTAAAAGCTTATAGTTCAAGTTAATTTCTCATGCAAAAATTTATACACATTGTTACGTGACATTGGTTATGGTCCCTATAATGTGACAGCACACTACCCCTTTCCACTCCAGACTTCTCATGTCCATTTAACTAGTTCCTGTCCTATCCTGCGTCTGGACAAGAGCCACCCTTTGGTCTTATGTATCTACTTGAACTAAGAAGCACACGCTTCACTAATACTGTTTTTTTTTTTTAACTTTTTATTTAATATAACTGAGTGAAAATGTACATTCCCGTGTAAATTTACATACCCACCTATATGCAGCTTCCACTGCTCTCCCTGCCCAGTGACAGCACACTATTCCTCTCTGCTCCATACATGTCTCGTTCTCCCAACAGTCTCTTTTTTCCCTCCTCTCCACCCGCTCTCCTTCCTCCAGCCAGAGGTCAGCAGGATGACATCCTATAGATGCATAGAACCATAAAGTGCATCCAATATATGGTCACTGCATCGCCAAGTCCAATCCATTCCTGTCCGAAGCATAGACCTTCGTTATGATTTATGGTCAAGGGCAGCATCAGGGCAAGGGGCCATGCTCCCAGGGGAACCCCGAAACCACTGGACCATCAATTGAGGTCTTTTAGTGGGGATCTCAGGGTGCACCTCTTTTTATTCATGTGTTGCCAGTGAGACTCAACTTAGTGAGCTCCATCGTGGCTATCACTGGTGGTGGCCAGGCACCATCCTGTTCTTCTGGTCCCAAGTCGATGTAGGCACCCACTGATGTGGGTCTCTTTGTCGTCTGGGTTGTCTTTCCCCCATGTCATTTTCGTCCTCGGTGAGCATCCGTTCCTGCTGAGTTGGGACCATTACTAATACTGTTTTATGTTTTATAGTCTTCTAATCTTTGTCCGAAGAGTAGGCTTCAGGAATGGTTTTAGTTTTCAGTTAATGGAGAGTCTGGGAGTTCCATAAAATTTTACGTAATAAATGCAGTTGTTTGGGTCAGTGGTTCCTCAGCAGCAGCAGGCCTTTGCTGGGCACTTTTGTCCATGGAGAGGCCCAACCACTGGCCATACAAGAAAGAGGTAAGAGATGATGGTGCCTTCCCTCAAGGAGATGGCGCTGAAATGGAAGGAAGCGCCAGCCCAAGTCAACAATTCTCAGTGTCCATTGAGGAATACCAATGAGAATGACATGTGTCAGGTTTGAAGGGGAGGGTGGAGCGGTAACTACAAGGCCATCCTGAGACAGCAAGCTTCCCATTCTGCTTGGCTGAGTTTTCAGAAAACAATAGAACAGCAAGGTGCCATGTCTGTCCTGTACTTTCACTTGCAGAAACAGGAGGAGCTTGGTATAGAATGAAAAGAAGACTTGTCTCTTTGGGTAGAATCCTACTTGGTATTTTCTTCTGGTTAGAGCAAAAGAGCAGGGAATGTTTGGAAAAAGAAAAAGGAAAAAAAAAAAAGACCTGCATTTTTTCTTTCATGTTTTTACAGGAAGACTCTGAGCTGAGCCCGGAAAGATAACCCCGCATCTAAGCAGATGAGAAGAAAGCTTGCAAGTGGTGGGGTCGGGGGCACTAAGGAATGTATAGAATGTCTTTAGGTACAAAGTAAGTTAAGTTGATTCGCCTGGAGCTGGAGTAGGATTTCACTTTACGAGCTCTGGTGGTGCAATGGTTAAGTACTTTGGCTGCCAACCAAAGCCAGTTGAATCCCAGCCAGCAACTGGCAGAGGAAGACCTTGCAATCTGCTACCATAAAGATTACAGCTAAAAGCACCCTGTGGGGCCATTCTACTCTGTCACGTATGGTCACTAGGAGTCAGAAATAGACTTGAAGGCACCAAATAACAACAGGATCTCAGTTTAGGGGGTGAGCATCTCAAAAATGTTGTAGTCTTCCGTGATGCTTCCTTTGTATAGGCAGTCTGTCTGCTACCAGTGACCTCCCTATCCATCCTTCAAGCTCCAGATTTAATGTCACCTCCCATGTGAAACTTCACCTGGTGCCCTGAGACAGCTTAGTCATTTCCTCTTGCAGGTGAGGTACTTGCTCTTCTGACTTCCCTGGATCTTTTCACTTTGTGTGGTAACTGGATATGGTGTGTGTCTCCCTTACTTGTTCAGGATTGAAATTGGAACTCCATTCATCATCCTTGGATGCCCCAAACCAAGAAGAGCACCCAGTTTAGAAATGCCCTAAAACAAAATAAAATTGGGACTTTGGCAGTGAGGAGCTATTGAAAGATTTTTGTTCATGCATTTGTTTTGTTAGGGAGGTCAATTTTGAAACTAGATGGAGAGATTTCTCAAAGGACTGTATCTTCTGTAAATCGATAGAATTTGGTTCATCCCTTTGAATTTTGACTCAGAGTATACTCTTAGCCACAGACAGCAAGTTTATTGCTTGTGAATTTATCACAAGAAATATTAGCTAGTAAAACTTCTATGTTCGTATCTACTAAGCATTGTTCTTCAAACAACAGCAAGTCAGCTTCTGATGGTATTTTTTAAGTATGTATGCTTGAAAATAGTAGCTGATCAGTTTTGTTTAAAGAGAAACTTTTCTTGGACCATGCAGAAAATGCACTTATGTGTTGCCTTTCGTGACAAATAGACAAACTGCTTATAGACTGAGGTTAAATTTAAAATAAAAAAATGTAGAGCATTTGTTTTTGTTTTGTGAGTTTATTTTATTATTGTCGGTTTTGTTTAACATAAATCAATTTGAAAAGTGATTTACAAGATTATAGGCTAAGGGCATTGTCTCGTGCCCAGGATTACAGGTTAAGGACACCAGCACTGTTGTGTGGCTGTGGTAGTAGGACAGGCGGCTAGGAGAACGCTATGAGGATAATGGCAGTGGTTCCGTAGATTCCTAGTTTGTCCTTGTTAGTGTAGCCTAGCATTAGCAACTCCTGCCTTTTTTTTTAATTTAGATGAATAGAATTACTAGTATTCAGAAACCAAGTTTTTAATATACCATGTGTACAGTATACAGTGCATGACCCTAATATGATGAGCCAAATATACTTGGTTTCTCAATTTTAAATTTCACCTGTTGACAATAAAAACTGTATTACTGAAGACGTAAGTTCCACCCACTGGTTTTTCCAGCATATTCGCAGGATTTTTTCAACAATGAAGAGCTGCCAGCCCAGTTTTGGAATGTAGACCTCCCAGCTAGCCGGAAGCAAAACAGAGTTTAAACCATTCTTCTTTCTTGCACAACTGCCAGTTGACTCTGGTGCTTAGTTTTAGGTGATGGTTTTAACCAAAGTTTACCTCATGTTATGATGTGGTGGTTAGACTTTCTTATAAAAATGATGGAGAGGACAGTTTAAAAACTACAGTGTCACAGCTTTCTAGTCTACCAACCCTTTAGGGTCTTGAACAAGGTTCTTGGTGAATAAGAATGTTTCTGTAGTGTATACAGTCCCCCTTCCCTTCCCATAGATAATACAAATGTAGTATACCTTAAAGAATCTTCTCTTTCATGCCTTCTCCTGAGGTGGACTCTGCATCTGTCTCCCATTAGTTTATAAATTGATTCTCAAATACGTGTTGAAAACTCTTCTATGCCAGACACTAGTGGTCACTTTGGCAAAAGGAACCTGCCTAAGAGGAACTACTTATTGCTGCAGTATATGGCAATAAGTTGTACCATACCAAAAAAAACCCAAACCTGTTAGCGTTAAGTTGTTTCCGACTCGAGTCGTAATGACCCTATACAACAGAGTAGAATTGCTCCAGGGGGTTTCCAAGGAGTACCTGGTAGATTTGAACTGCTGACCTTTTGATTAGCAGCTATAGCTCTTAACCACTGAGCCACCAGGGCCCCAGGTAGTACTAAGCGGGAAACAAAGGTGCTATCAGACCATTTGGAAAGGCTCTTCACTGGACTAGGTGAGGCATTGGTGGCTTAGTGGCAGATCTCTCTCCTTCATGTGGGAGACCTGGGTTGGATTCTTGATCATTTCACCTCAAGAGCAGCCACCACCTGTCAGCCGAGCGGTGTGTGTTGCTCTGATGCTAGACAAGTTTGAAGTGGAACCTCCAGACTTAAGACAGACTAAGAAAAAAGACCTAGTGTTGTATTTCTGAAAATCATCCAGTGAAAACCCTGTGGATCACAACAGTCCAGGCTACAACCAGTCATGGACTGTGCAGGACTGGGCAGCATTTCGATCTGTTGTCCATGGGCTTGCCATCAGTCAAGGCTGACTGGATGGCAGCTGACAACAAAGTTGGGGTACAAGTGGGAGTAACTGTAAGGCAATGATTCTGCTGGATCATAAAGCCCATGAGATAGGCAAGGTGGGAGGGGAAGGAGAGCAGTGTTACAGGCAGGCGGAAGTAGCAGTATGTTTCAATCAAATATATGTTTGAAACTGATAGCACCAGTAGTTTGAAGAAGGTAGTATGGAGAGATGGCGCTGCACTGGCAGATCTGGAGGACTGCATGATTTACTAAGAACTAACAGTTGGTGGCCCAGTGGTTAATAATAGCTTAACTGGCAAACCAACAGTCAGCAGTTCAAATCTGTCAGCTGCTCCATAGTAACTCTGCAGGGCAGTTCTCCGGTGTCCCATAGGTTCACTGTGAGTTGAAATCACCTCATCTGCAGCTGATTTTGTTTTGTTTTAAGCAACATCTAATGAACAGAACTTAAGGGGTTCTGGAAAATCTTCTCCACCTTCATAAGTCTCCTACCTAAGGGTGAAATTCATCATTTAACTTTTACTTAACAAATGCAGTAATACCTCCAGAAGCTTAACACATAATTAGGATGATGGTAATAAAACCACACTTTATGGTGAGTTAATTTAATGATGTTGCTTTCCTTCCAAGATCATCTTAAGGGAGTTAGACTTAATGCTCAAGGAAGACTGGAATGAGGTACTGGTGCAGACGTGCTAGATAGCCATAAAGCAACTAGCGTGTGCAACAGAGAAAATCCTGAAATGGGACAGGGTGGGGTGGAGTGGGAAAGTGGGAGTGAGCCTGGAGGTATGTTGTTTGGCCAGTGTGTTACCATCCTTAGAAATATGGTCAGCCCTGCCTCCTCTGTTCCACTTCCCATTTTCAGAACATTTAGCCATAGTGCCCACATTTTTTAACCCCAAGTTGAAACACATGATCTTACAAAAGATTTTTATATCAATTCCTGTTAAGATATTGCAACCCTTAAATAATTGATCTCACACATTTGTACAGTAAACAGGACACTTGAAATCAAGAAGATTTCTGTTGCTTAGATGGGGTTGTAGGTGTGGAATGACACAATATTTCATGGTGATGTGAATAATGGATATTTTTTTCTCTCTAGAATAAATTAAAATATATCAGTTATTGCCAAAATAGTAGATCGTCAGTTAAAATAGAATTAGAATGACAATTTTTAATAAGTTCTTGTTTCCCAATAGAAATGAAATGAATTCTGTGTATATGGAGGCTATGATTATATTTTAAATTGCTGTTCTGAGTCACAGTTCTTCCTGAGGGTTTCTACCACCTGTTTTGTTAAATTGTTACAGGCGGTTAGGAGTCTTTGGGTGGTGCAAGCAGCTGATATGCTCGGCCGCTAACCAAAAGGATGGAGGTCTGAGTCTACCCAGAAGTGCCTCGGAAGAAAGGCCTGGCAGTCTACGTCAGAAATAAATCAGCCATTGAAAACCCTGAGGAGCACAGATCTACTCTGACACATGGGGCACCTGAGTCACTCTATGGCAACTAGTTTTAAGCAGTCTTAGGTTTGAGGTTTTACTTCCCTGTTCACCACTCTGCACTCTGTTAACACTTTGGAGACAATGTGTGTATTGAGTTTATTTACTTATTTAATTTTGGAGCTCTTGTATGTGCCTCATGGTCTTGAGTTTTAATACTTTTAAACTGTTTATCTCCATGTCATGTTATATCTCGGCCAGGTGTTTTTCCTGCTGCTGTTAACATTTGTCTTGTGTTTATAAAGTACTTTTCTATACATCATCACCATGAGCTCAATTAAAGAATTTTATAAATATATTTTACTGACACAAACATATTTGTAAGATATAAAATGTTTTAATAATATTAATTCACTCTAGGGGTTTTATGAAATCTGTAAACATAGTTCTTATTCTGACAGTTTGCTTTTGTACTACTCAGCATTTCCATATTACATGCTATATTACATGCCATATTACACACGTGTATGTGGGGAGGACATTGCATATTTGAGGAACTGAGGTATTATAATTTATTGTTTTAATGGTACCTGAAAGATTACCTTGACCAGAATAAACCACCTAGTTCTAAAGTTCCAAGAACGATCACCTTGAGCCCCTCCAGAATGACCTTGTCTTCTACATGTTGATGACTAAAAAGTCACAAACTGAATTTATTCTCTCTGTAAGGCTTTGTCTCTTTGGAAATTTCAGAATTGGAGAAGAACTTGAGGTAAGTCATCAATTTGTGCATTTGTTTGCACAATTTTCCAATCCTTTATTGAATCCTAATTTGTTAGGGGTCTTCAAAGACAAGTGACCTCGGTCAAAAATGCTTCTTACCAAGAGATGAAAATCTTATTAAATCAGAAATACTACAGAAATTGTATATATTTCAGTTTTACCTACTGTAATTTATAGATGATCACTGATAATTCTAATCAACATAGTCAACTATATGCTTTCAATACTGTAATTCATTTTATAACAAAACAGTCAAGGTAATATCCAAAATGTAGCATTACCTGTGCAAAGAAGTGAAGCCAGAGATTAATGTTAACGGCTAGTCTCTTGTTTTTAAATTTCTTAAAATAATTGATGTTTTAAAGGTTTACTATAGTCGGATCCTACTCCACGGCACTTGGCTTTATTTAGTCTTAAGTTTTTTGTTTTTAGAAATAAAATGTTTTTTCCCTTAACATAGATGTCATTTTGTAACAATCACTAGGGAAATTGGAGTGTATCCAGTTTTTCAAGAATCTTTGTTTTTGTTAAGACAAGACCATTGCTTTGGGCTCAAAATCCAGTCCTTCTACATACTTTATAGACAAAGCTGAATACTTACAAGCTATAATTCCAGTTTATTCCAATTTGAGTAAACGTGATAGGAGTCAAAACACCCAGAAAAGCATTAATTAAATTATTACATACTTGAGATAATTCCTTGGAAGAACAGTTTTAGGTAGTCAGTATAAAATGACTCTCTGGATATATATTGAGGTTTACAAAGTTTACTAGCTATGTAATTAGTGGAATGTTACTGTTTTTAAATTAGGATACTGAATTTCCTTAGAAACTCTTCATTTCTTATGAGTATGCACTCTTTTATGTTGATAGCTAAAATACCTTAAATTTTCTTGTTTCGAAATGGAAAACTGGAAGAGCAAGCTGAAGTGTAGGCAGCTAGATTGTCTTTTACAGTGAAGGGTTTTATTCCAGTAAACACCAGTTTAGTCGTTACTTGGTTAGACCTTGTAAGTATCTCTTTCAGTCACTTTGTAATTGAGGTATTCAGGCTTCTCAATAATTTCCCCAGTAATTTGCCTTTTCAATTGATACATGGAAAGCTGAGAAAAATCATGCATTATTGATTAGCTACATATATTTAACAACTGAAAGAAGATATTACAGTTTCAAGTATTATTCATAATTTAAAGCATATTTAACTTAGGCACACAGTAGGAGATCACTGAGCCACTGAAATTTTTAGGAAGATGTTTGTAAAGGACATGAACAGGTCTTATCACAGATGACGACATGTTCCAAAGACATGCATTATTTGGATATCCTAGGAGTAAATATAGAGAAATGGAAAGGAATTATAAACAGTGAAGATGGATGGGAAAAATGAGTAAACAAGAGGGAGGTAATCCAAGAATAGAAATTCTCGGAACCAGAACATCTGGTATGGGAGATCCGTAAAATCATCACTTCATGGTACAAATATTAAAGATTTGCACGTCTGATCGTTGTTTTAGTATCCTCTGCTTTCCTACCCTCTTCACCAGACCAACTCGAGTAGTTAATACTAGCTATTGAAGGTGGCAAGAATGGTTTATAAACTTTTACTTTTGTGGTATTGCTTGAAAATAGTTTTTCAGTGATACAAATAGATGCTTACACTGAAAATGGAGATATACACTGATACAGTGATAGGCTTTGTACTCCATCTTGTAATTATTAACCTGGTATGTGTCTTCAGAAACTGAACGAATGAGTGTAAAGGAGAGAAATTCCATTGCAGTTTCTACCTGATAGATTTAACCTCTTGATGTTGATTTTTAAATGAGGTAAGCAATAGTGTGTTTTATAAACTCTTCTAGGAAATAGAAACAGTTTACAGTTCTTTCTAAAATCATTGGCTCAAACAGGATATTGGGAAATGATAAATAAATACTGATGTAGAATCTTTGATGGAAAGTCGTAATTTCATTTCCTGTTAGTTTTGTAGGGAGGAAATGTCAACTTTGCAAACTCTTGTTCGACAGTGGTTTCTGTCTATAGTCAGAGCTGAGAAAGAGTTTGCCTGTGTCCCTAAATGGATTGGAGGTTAGTCATACTGGTCAAGTTAGTAAGATTCAGTCATTTAGAAATAATATCTTGGTGTTAATATGTTAGTTACTTCTTTCTTACCACTTTTGTTGCAGGAGAACAAAGAATGATTCATTCAGAAAGATATTTGATGTATTTTTTTTTTGGTTTTTACAAGAGTTGTCTTCTTCACTGTTCATGATTTGTCCTAAGATTAAGAGTAGCCCAGAAATCTTACACTCATGCCAACAAAAAATGAAAAAGCCAGCCAGGCATATGTGAGGACAGGCAGGAGTAAGGAGTGTGAAACCAGCCTGAGACTGGAGGATCTGCTTTAGGTGACCCCAAGAGTCACGTATCTGTATGTGAATGTGCTCCTGTGTGAAGTCATGTAGGCAGTGGTAGTGGTGGCAGGGAGGACAGACAGACTCACCCGGCTCAGAAGAGACTACAGCCATGTGCTTCTTTGTGCCCATGTGGTTACATAGCAAGATCTAAGGATTTAATAAAAATCAGAGAATTTCAGTATTTGAGAGAGAAAATAAGCAGGAGCATGTTCCCACCTAACTGGAAATGTTGCCATAATGTCAGTATTTCTATGCAAAGTCTGAAGCCAAAAGGAGAACTGATTACACGTGCATACTGAGCACAGGTGCTTAGTATCTGCTCTCCCTCCAAGCCCAAGAAAAGGAAGTGGAGGAACAAGTGGGTACAGATCCTGAAGAGCAAACAGAAGGGAGCAATGAGAGGCAATGAAAGATAGCAACAAATCTCTGGAACAGAACATGGAAATGTTATCAATACTCTGAATTTTCAGCAGGGTGGAGCTGTGGTGGGTGTAAGTCAGTACTGAAAACAGGATTCTGTGAAAGTCTAAGTAAGCAGGAAAAACCCCAGAACTCTTCCCCAGGGGTTAGCTGTCCGGGGATAACTCCTCCATTGGTAGACTAGGGACTCTTACAAAAATTGTCAGGGAAAAGGGCCTGTAAGTACTATCATCTGAGGTTCGTCTAATGGGCTGTCAGGCTCCCAGATGATCACCTTCCCCGTAACCGAATCAGTGATACACACAGAACTTCCCATCCATGCAGTAGTTCTTAAAGGACTGGCAGCAAGAACAAGGAGCACCAGGCTCGTGAGGGAAGTCTGCTGCAAGACAACCCACACAGCAGAAAGAAGAATCTCGGAAGAAACACCATCCAGGAATCAGAAGAAAGGTCTTTTCATTTCCTGAAAGAGATAAGAGAAGAGAGGATATTTGTTGAATAAAAGTGAGGTTAGAGAAAGAAAAGAAAAAATAGGCTCCTCTTTGGGAAATTATAAACACTGTAGAGCCAAAGCCAAGTGCTAAGAAATGCAATATACTGATTAAATGAGGAAATTTCTGAGAATGTAAAACTTTCAAAAGGAGGGGAATGTAAAATAGGAAAGGAAAGAAACAAATCAGAAAATGCCTCTAGGAGATCCAACCTTTGAATAAGAAGGATTTCAGAAACGAAACAGGGAGGACGCTGCCAAAATAATTTTTTAAGTAGAGAAAAGTGATAGAGTACCTGATATTTTTGACCATTTTGAGAGGATTTTTGTGCTTCACATTATTACTTCAAAAAACAACCCCACAACTGTAAAGGTAAGGCCATTATTTACCCCAGGGGAAAAAAAAATAAACAATGAGCAAGACAGGATATGTAACCCATTTGGCTTTGGGTGAACTGTAAACTATAAACACTGAATATTGATTATAATCCCCCAACAATGTCAGAGAACCCAGCCAGGGGGATTAAGGAGGGTGAGTGTGGAGTATAAGTGCAGGTGGCATAATTAAACCTTGCACATAATAGAGAATCAATCAAGGATGCATGCAGTTCAGACATATTTAGAGATACAGCGACAAATATGGGAAGACTTCCCTCAGTTGAAAGTGTACACCTCTAGGAAGCAAGAATCTGAGGTTAGGAGGTATGAGGCAGGTAGTGCTGTTTTTGTTTGTTTTGTTAACTTCATTATGTGCCCTGTGGTTTCAGTGTGGCTTCCAGACTAAGAGGGACTAGGAAGAAAGACCTGGCAATCTACTGCCCCTAACCAGTCAGTGATGGCACAGGATGGGACAGTTCTGTGGAGCATGGGGTCGCCCTGAGTCAGGGGACTTTTCACCAGAGCTTGCAACAGTACCATGTGATTGTTAAAACTGTGGGAGTGTCCTCCTTTGATTGAAAAATTAAGGAAAACAAGGGGCATAGTTTTTACAAAGCCTCTGGCTTTAATAGTTTTAACAGCAACATGTGAACGTTATCTGTATAAGGGGTATAAACAGAAGGCACAGCAGAGCAGTTTAAGGACGGCCCTTCTGTTTTCCTAATGGGGTCTGGCTTCCTGGGTGTGCCCCACAACGCAGTCACGCAGGATACTGTGCTGGACTTAGTGCTTTGCCTTCCGTGTTTCGAAATTTATGGTAAGTTAGTAAGAGTTGGCCCCATGTTTTCATTTTGCACTGAGTCCTGCCGGTGACGTAAGGAGACCTGTTTCTAATAGATGCACTGCTCAGATCCTGGCATGGCTGAAGTTTTGGCTCCTTCACTTGACCCTGACCTCCTAGTGGCCTGTTTTTTCACCATGCTGACATTGATTTGGCAACAAAGATTAGAGTGACTGAAAGTCCTCCCAAACTAATTTGGAAATTGTGTTCTGTATGACACCCTAGGAAATTATTCTGGCATCTTTTATTGCTTAATTCTGTGCATTTTTAAAGAAGACACAGAGAAGGGTTACTTTTTTCTTTTCTTTTTTGGCTTTAAGAAAGGGTGTGCTATCACCGATTTCACCCAAAGAAGGATTACTTTTAATGCTGAAGTGGGGACTAAGTTGATAGCCTTCATGGGAAAGAACAGGTAATTGGAAAACTGAGAGCTAGCAGTGCCATTTTGGGAACGGAGGAAGCCTAAATCATTGCCCTGGTTTGGATGTTTATGGTGACCCTGTGGTGTGATTGGGCCTTCTAAAACAGTAAGGACACACAGGGCCCTCAGACCTGGACTCTTATAGGCAAGGCCCCCCACACAACCTCCTTTGGCAGTCAGTTCTCCTCCTGGCTGGTTACTGTACTGTGTTTGTGAGTTCCATTTGTGTTACTGTGCAGACCTGAAATTAAAAGCCCAAATGTCTGGGGTGCTCTCCAGGGTCAGGCTGACTAAGTGGCTTTTCTGTTGCAGCTCTTTCCACTTTTGGGTCATACTGTAAAGGCCTCAGTGTGGGAGCTGGATGTTATTTAAGCTCAGTGCTGGTGGCTAAGTGAGGTACATGGAAGGAAGAGGACAGAGCAGAACAGATAAAGGGATAATGACATCACTGTAAAGTGAGGAGACAGGTTTTCTTGTTCGGTTAGTAAATTAATTTTAAAGGCAGTTACCAAGAGGAGCCTTTAAAATATCTAGCATAATAATAGTGATGTGATAGTTTTTATGTAATTCCTAAAATAACGTATTTGAAGGGCAGTACAAATTTATATGTATGAACTCTGCCATATTTATTTAGGGAAGTTGTAGCATTTATAGTTCTAATTTACTCATTAAAATTGCAGCATTCTTGAGATAGCTATGTTTGGTGTACAGAAATGTATGTGACTTACAGTTTAGTTGGAATTTTTTTTTTTCCTTTTACACTTTAGCTAGAACAGTTTTGAAAAGAATGAAGTCTCCAATGGAAGTGACATTAATTTAGGCGTCCTGATGAAGCAATTGGGGGCCTTCCTTTTTCCCACAAGACTCCTGCAGCCTCCTTGGCCTGTGATTGCCCTTCTCTATAGCCATTTGGGTCTCATGCCCCTTCCTGTGCTAGACACCAGAGATACAGGGTTGAACAAGATAAAGTCAGTCTCTGTCACCACGAAACTCATGGTCCAGGAAGGGAAAGATGTTAAAGTGATACAAATAAATATAAAATCACATATTGAGGTAAAGGCTATAAATGAAATGTTCAAGGAATAAATAAAACACTCAGGGTGCTGTGAGAGTTTCAAAAGAGGAGCTAATTTAGGTCGAATTCTGGAAGAACCCTTTTGAGGAACGGACATGTAAGCTGAAACCTGAGTGACGACTCTGCCAGCAAAGCACAGAGACCAGAGTTTGCAGAAGACCTGAAGTGAGACCCAGCTGAGAGTGGTCTGGTACAGGGACGGACTGCACAGCTGGGGAAAGGTCCCGTTAAATGTTTACTCAAATTGCATATGCAATGGGAATAGATTGATTTAGGGGAGAAATTTTAAACAATGAAACTAGAAATGTTGGATCTTCAAATATCCTCATAATGATGCTTGCCTAGAGAAGGTAGTTTTATACCTTACTAGAGATTTCTGGCTTTGGAGTCAGATATGCCTGGGTTCAGATCTTGGTTCTCCTCCTTGTCAGCTGTGTGGCCTAGCACAGAAGTCTGAACCTCAGTGAGCCTCAGCTTTCCTACTTGTAAAATTGACCTGAGAATATGTCACAGTACAGACTGAAAGAGTGGCTAAGCTCTTTACATGTGGTGATGGTACTGGTGGTAGGAATTATAGCAGTAGTCATCATTTGTTGTCAGCGTTATTGTTATGATGATGATAAAGATGATAATGTATTTGAAGAATTTAAACTGGTAAAAAAAGAGCAAAATAATAGATATTATGTGCCCACTAAGTAAATAAATAAATAAATGAAAACCCACAGCTGTCAAGACAGATCTGACACACAGAGGTCAGAGTAGAACTGCCACATAGTTTCCAAGGGGCACCTGGCAGGTTTCAACTGCTGACCTTTCAGTTAGTAGACATAGCACTTAACCCACTGTCCCACCAGGGTTTCCACCCATTAAATAAACCTCAAAAAACCTTACTGCCATCGAATCGGGTCCAACTCATAATGACTCCAGAGGTCACAGTAGAACTGCCCCACAGAGTTCCCAAGGAACACTTGGTGGATTTGAACCAAAAGGTCAGCAGACATGGCACTTAACCCATTATGCCACCAGGGTTTCTACCCATTAAATAGGAAAGATAAATAAGGAATTTGTCCAAGTATCAAAAAGAGGAGCACAGAATTTGAATTTACTTAATTTTCTTTGTGACTCAAAACTCTAAAACCATGATTTCATTCCTTTTACTCTAGTGAGTATTTTTACTTAGTGGAATTACATAGTCTGTATGTAAGAGTATAGGAGGCAAGCATGGGAGATTTAGTGTGAATAGACATTAGGCAAATTGAAAATCCCTGATACATAATTATCAGTGGATTTTGAATTGCTCATTTCCTCAAAAAAAAAAGTTTCTTTTTTGGAAAGTATAACTGTTTTTGAAATAGGAAAGAATTGCTAGCCTGACCTGCTTGGTGGTGATTCATTCTTTTCCCACTTTGCTCCCTAAACCAAGAAGTCAGAATTTTAGTTGACTAAGATGAAAGCCTTTTTTAACGAAATTTTGAATGAACAAAAGTGCTTCTTTTAAGTAACCAGGTCTGCTCAGAAGGTAATGATGACTGTGACTGAAGCAGCAGACTGTAGTGGTAAGGATGTTGCCTATAGCAGCGAAGGGCACTTGGAGATACAGTACATTTCTAAACTCAGCCTTCTCTGCTAGTAAGTGCATATGGAATTTTCCTTATTACCGTGTGGACTGTTCTTTCAGCTACAGTGGTGACCTAACTAATACTCAGCTTAGTAGTCTTATAACTCTTAGATTACTTCTGTTTGCTTAAAAAAAACTTCCATTTGTTTTCTAGAATCAATTTTACCTGTCAATGTACTCTTCCTTGCTCTTTCAGCTAATTTAAATCAAACTTAAAGGTATCAAGGTACTACAGATGACTCAAGATGCATCCTACAATAATCCTACCTCAGTAACAGAAACAGCCCATTCCCAAATGAGATTACAAACACAGGCAGAGAAGTTGGTATTACAACACAGTATTTGGGGGAAAGATAATTCAATTCGTAATACAATCATTCCAAGGACAAAACTTTGTTTTCTTGACTTTTGAAAGTGTTTGTTCTTCCTCCTACGCCGCTTCTGTCTTCTGCCTTTCACAAGTTCCATCGTTCTTTTTGCCATGCATTGTTCCTCCAGCATTCTAAGAATTCTAAATCATAAATGCCCAGATTCTATTTGCTAGTATTTTTCACACTCACAAAACAGCACAGAATTGCTCCTTGATGGGAAAGCAACTTAGAAACCACTTGTCAAAAATGATGTGATGTAAATGGAGTGGAATTTCCCAGCACTGAGAAAATATTTGACACAGAATAGGTTCTCAAAAATATATTGGGGATGGTGGTGGTGGGGTGGGGTGCTTGACTTCATTGGTGTTTGTTTTGAAATATTTTGTACATTTCTTTTATGTTGGGACATTTAAAAATATTAACTTCCACATAAATGGAGCAACAACAACAAAAAAACATACTGCTGTTGAGTTGATTGCAACTCATAGCGATACTACAGGAGACAGTGGAACTGCTCCGCAGAGTTTCAGAGGAGTGCCTGGCAGATTGAAAGTGCCAGCCTTTTGGCAGGCATAGCACTTAACCACTGCACCACCAGGGTTTCTAAATGAAACAGAGTCAGTGACAAATTATACAGACAGGTCCTCCTTCTAAACTTCTGTAGTAAACTTCAGGGTAGCTTTTATTTCCATGTTCACATCTGGCTCTGTTAAAAACTTAGTCCTCTGTCAAAAGGAACAAATGATCTAGCTAGAGTATGGAAATTTGTATTTGAAGGATTCAGTGTGAAGTGGGCTGTTATTAATAAAAAAAATTAATTGGACTTACTTGTTTTGCTATCTATAACCTAAATTAAGGCAGTTGTAAATCTTAGTGCTCTTAATTTATACTACTTTCATATTAGTAGCAGCTGCAGAAAGGAGGTAATTGGAAACTCCACTATCCTAAGGTCACAGCTAGGTATTTTTCTCTTCTACAAGAATTTTTTCTCCTGCATATTCTTTTTTTCCATGGAAATTCTTGCCTTTCCTCATTCCTAGTTCTGGTCTTTTAAATCCAATTGTGGACAAAGAAAAGGTATATCCAGAGAAAGGAAGAAGGGAGGTAAACTTTGCTGCATACCTAGCCCTCACTAACTATTCCCATACCCTGTCCTCTCTCTTCCTCTTCCACCTCAACTTCTTACTCCTCTCCACCTCCCGTCAACTTCCCATTTAACTTGTCACCCAAAAGCCGTTGGTCCTGCTCCTTCCTGAAACTATGATTCTCTTGAATGCCATCCCAAGCCTTGCCTTGTGTCATGTGGGTGCCGGAAAGGAAAGGTGGGGTCATGTGTGTGTGGCAAAGGAAGGGGATTCTTGGCTCCCAGTAAAAGGGACAGGATTTCTACTCAAAAAGATGGATTCCTGCCACCTCATGTAGGGCTGGTACATGGAATGTGTTTTCCCGTTGTTTTGTAGATCCTGACCCTTTCTTAATATTAAGCCAGTTATTTTGTGCACACAATTGTGTGTGTGTGTGTGTGTGTGTGTTTCAATTGTAGTTTCCCTCCTGCCCCAGCTGGGAAAAATGTTAATAGTTTTGAAGAGTTGGCTTATAAACAACCTTTTAAAACCATGCAGTTGTAAATTGATGACTGACTTTTCTGATAATGCTGTGTCCTGCAGCTGTTCACAGGACGTTGTTGGGGGCTTGGGGAAACGATTGGATTGTTTTAACTTTTCAAATTTTAAGCTCTAAAATCACTTTGCAGTCATTTTAACTTTCATTACTATTATTCTTCCATTTAAATTTGGGTATTATAGATATAATACATATGCATAGAAAAGCATGTATTTTAAATACATGTAATTCTGTAAATCTGTAGATGAACAGCTGTGTACCTGTGCTTAAGGAAAGATTTTCTTTTACAGACATTTCTTTATGGCATGGAAACTTAGATTTTAAGCCATCTTTTCAAAGAATGTACCGAGAATTTTCATATAAGGTTGCTGCTCAAAGTTAAACTCTGGTAAATTGAATCATGCCAAGCAGAATTTATTATTGATTCAAATAAGATGCCTGAAATAAAGGTTATTGCTTTAGAAGTATTTATTTTGTTTTTTCAAGATACTATCCAGAATATTTATTAACCACATTGCAAGGGCATTGATTCTTTAACTAATTATCTCTGCTCTTCTCTTTGTTAAACTTAACCAAATGAAATATGTATTCAGGAATTTGTTTGAATTGTGTGAAATGCATATCATGTACGCACCTTAATCAGTTCCTAAAGCTTTTCTTGGAAAATGTCTGAATGTTCATGTATGTATTATTTGTATCTGAGTTATGTTGGGGCCATTATTCTCCTGTTTACATCAGTAGTTTTATATAACCCTTCTCCAGTGATAAATTTGAGTCAGATTAATAACTAAATAAATCTCAAGCTAGCCATATAAAACAACTGGAGGGCCAAGAAAATGAATATAGAGTTGTAATTCAAAGGATGCATGACTAAGGCACTGAAATCCATGCGACGTGGTGATCAGTGCTCCTTTCTAGTTTAATATAATTGAATAGAAAATGATTTCCTAGCTCCACTAAAATACTGTTATCTTTCATGATGGAGGGAGCTGCATCAGTGTACCATAAAAACTAGAAGTTGAGCAGACAGAAGGACCAGAAGTTCAAAGGATTCATAAATTAAGAGGCAGGGCTGCAGGTGCATTTTTGAGTCAACGTTCTCACAAACTTTTACTAATCGTAGCTTTCTTCCCAGTTAAAAATATGCATCCCATTCAAAATCATAGTGCATTTGTCAAAAAGTAGGAACTTTATCTAATAAATTAAGATTTTATTAAAACATAAGGTTTTACATTCCTGATATGCCATAAAACTTAATGGGGAGCAGGAACATAAAACCTTGACCAGTTGGGTTTGATGTGTATTTTGAAACCAAAAGGCCATCACTTGGTTTGTTTCTGCTGTGTGAACTTTGATGTTTTTATAGCTCACATTATCTTTTTATTGCATGAAGTAGAAGTGAAAACTCTTCAACTTATAGTTTGCTATATAATGAAGGACAAACAGCTAAGTAAAAGCTTTAAAGTGATTCATGACTTTAAAGAGTTGGCTTAGCATATAAAGTTATTTTTAAAACTGCATTTCAATTCTGTTTTCAGCATTCCTAGAAAGAAGGACTTATCCCTTTGAAACAGTGTCAGATACGCCATGTTGTACAGACAGAAATATTAGTAACGTTGAATGAGTTGTAGTAGAAATGTGTATCCTGCCTTATACCTCATTGAAGTGTCTCTGGATACATGTTTAATATCTAAAAGACACTGGCTATATTTTAAAAGAGTACACTAATCTTAGCCAAAAAGCCTCATCAGCATATTATAATGGTGATTCTATTAAAACTCAGCTGTTATGGGTAATTCATTTTTTTATTTTCCAAACTGTAAAGTGGTTATATTAGTTGCATAAATAGACTTTTTAAGGTCTCCATGTGTATATATATTTAGCTAGGAGAGAAACTCTGAATGACTCATTCTGAGAAGAAAAAAGGGGGAGGCAGTTTTAAACTTTTTCAAATATCTCTTTTCTTCTTCCTATGTCTTCACTGAAATTTCTCAGTTACTGTACATAAAATACTCTCTTTCTTTTTAATTATCTGCCCGTTGTCAAGGTGTAAATCAGAAAGCCCAAGTTTCTGTCTCTGACTTCATAAACAAGCCTCCGTTCTGCCTCAGACATTTGGAGCCCTGCCAAAGTCGTCCTGATGATGTCAGTTTACCAAGAATGTTCGCGTTTCTCATGTTCTGCTCCACATTCCCTGGACTCTGAGCAAATGGCCTTTTAGAGCTCATTGAAGTTTTAGGGTTGGATTAGAAAAACATGCCTGGTTTTCGGTACTTGCCCTTCGTGAGCTTCCTTTTCAAACTCAAGAATCCATCTTTCACAGCGTGAAGTTCATGGACTCATAGGGTTAAGAAAATAAAAAATGTCCAGAACTGTATCTGTCAGGTAGTAAAACCAGTCAGTCTGATAAATTGAAATGTTAACTGAATATTCTCCCATTTGGCAAATATTTGATTATATATATCCTTTTTACACATAATAGATTTATTTGTAGACTTATGGTGTATTGTTTTTATTTACTTTCATTTTATAAATAACAGTGGCATAGAGCTATTTTTTAGAAGTCATTCTTAGCTGTCATGTGGGAGGCACAGGTTTGATTCCCAGCCAGTTCACCTGATGTGCAGCCACTGCTCATCTGTCACTCAGGCGTGCATGTCCCAGGTTTCAGTGGAGCTTCCAGGCTGAAACAGACAAGGAGGAAAAGCGTAGCAATCTGCTTGAGAAAATCAGCTAATGAACACCCTATGGACCAAACAGTTTGATCTCATTGTATCCAGGGTCACCATGAGTTGGGGCCCAACTTGATGGTAATTAGCAGCAGCCACACAACAGTTCCTGCATATAGGACATGTTATTCAGTGTACCAAAAATAAAAAACCAGACCAAACCTCCTGTTGCCATCGAGCAGTCAGTTTGATTCTAACTCATAGTGACCTTACCAGGCAGAGTGGAGCCACTTCATAGGGTTTCCAAGAAGCAGCTGGTTGAACCACTTTGCCGCCAGGGCTTCATAAATAATATGTATAGGTTTGTTTAAATATTTAAAAGTGTTCCTGCTACTTTTAAATAGAGGATCTTATTAACAGCTTTCCTCCAAAGCTCGATTGTGAGATAATGTAATAATCTGTACAGTACTTGAGTTCAGCCATTGGCATGAACATGGTGAAGTATTACGGGGCAGTGTTCACAATATTCATAATTGAGTGTTTGTTTTCAAATTCAGTTAAGCAAATAAAGACCTCTGTTGGAAATTGAGGTGCCTGGCAAACCACGTGTTGCTGCACAGCTGCAGTGTGGCAGTGGAAATTAGGCTGTACAGACTTCTCAAATACCTTGCAATATCTTTCAGTCCTTACCCAACTGATTGGAAGTCACCATGCTATACATAGTAATTTCTAGTTACTTAATAAATGATTTTGGTCTGTAGGACATAAACTGTAGAAAAACCAAGATTACTTAAAGAGATGACTAGAGGAAAGAGAAGAATTTGTTTGTATGTATCTGTCCTGGTAAACGGAACAGACTTCATTTATGAAGAAGCTATTAGGATCATAAAGAGTTAAGTCTTTCCAACATCTAAAATGTGTGTAAGCTCAATTTTGCAGAGAACAGAAGTTTAAAGTAAAAACTATTTTGTATCAACTTTCTTTCATCTTGCTATCATGTAATTCTAAGAAATATTAAGAATTTTAGTTTTGAAATGATTCTTGAGGAACATATAGTTGAACTACAATTTTACAGGTAAGGCCTAGATAGGTGAGTGATTCTGGGCAGTTTAACTGCTTCCTAGAAATATGGGATTAGGGTAAATTATGTGAAATAAATTTGTACTTAGAATTCTTTGTAGATACCAAACATACGGATGTGGTTTCATGGATTTGTTATAATTAGTATTCATTAATGACCTAATTAACCTAAGAAACAAAATAGCAGCAAATAGTTATTTATATTATACATACATTTGATTTTTTTATATCATCCATCATTTGGAAACGTTGGTGGCGTAGCGATTAAGTGCTATGCCATTAACTAAGAGGTAGGCAGTTCAGATCCACCAGGTATTCCTTGAAAACTCTGTAGGGCAGTTCTACTCTATCTTATGGGGTTACTGTGAGTTGGAATCCACTCAGTGACAACTGGTTTTTATTTTAAAAAAAAAAAAAGTCATTTGATTTGATAAATTATATAGTCACAAGGAGAGAAAGGAAAATTTTCTTGAATGTTATTTTTTAATTTGACTTCAGGTGACTTTTTCAGGTTGCTATTGAACACTGCCTACTTGTGCTTTCTCTTATAATATGAGATGTAGCTAGTTTTTTCCCCTGATTACCAACTTTTGATTCATCCCAAATAGATGCTTCTTGAGACAAATACTACCCAGAACACAGAGAGTTGTGTTGTTAATCACAGGCTAAAAAAAAAAAAAAAAAAAGGAAAGCCAAACCTGTTGCTGAGTCGATTCCAATTCATTGTGACCCTATATAGGACAGAGTAGAACTGCCACATAGAGTTTCCCAGGAGTGCCTGATGGATTCAAGCTGCCAGTCTTTTTGGTTAGTAGCCAGAACATTTAACCAGTACCCCACCAGGGTTTCCAATCAAAAGATTATTTGTCTGGCCATTGAGTGGCATAATGAGTTTTGATGAGATTCCAATTCATAAAGTCAGTCATTATGAAGTATGTTTTTAATCCTGTTCACGTTGCCCAATGGCATATATCTTTTTGAAAATTTTAAAACATTTCCTTACATCTTTTTATGGACATTTGATACCAAGTTTAAACTAGGCAAATTAAAATCTAGTTTGAATACAGAGATTTTTAAGTCTCTATTTTAAGAAATAATTGCAGATTCCAAAAGTAGTTCACAAATTAGCAAGGAAGCCTCAACCACTGTTTCATTCCTGTCTTAGGACGCCTCATCACATTCTGTAGAATTTGAAGAGTGAGCTTGCAGAGCTGGAAAGGGACCTGAAGTTAAACAGTGCCAGGTTCCCAGATCCCACCTTCTCTGCAGTCAGTTCCTGAACGTGAGAAATCATTACCATCAAACTGATATGGTGTATATATAAATAGAATATCATAGATGTCTTCAAACAAATGGGGTTGTAGACATGAAAGAACAGCCAAGATAAGCATCTATTAAGTCACACATTTTTGTTGTATTGTTTTAGATATTACTGTTGTCGTTCTATTGACCAACACTTTTCATAAACCCAATTATATTCTTTATTTCTCACTTCTAGGCGTTTCACAAAATATGTAACTGTTTCATTAATTGACATTGTTCTGGTCTTTCTGTCATTGTGCATTAAAATTGTTGTTGTTTATTTGTTTTATGCATCCTATGGCATTTCCTAAAGGAGAAATATCCCTTTTTTTCCTTTAAGAAGTCTTCCCTAAGTAGTTCAACCCATCTCCCTTATCCAATTAGTAAAATTCCCATAATTCACCTTCGAAAAGATTATTTTTCTAAATGTGGTTTATTTAGTATTTTTGATCTCTTTATATCTTATATGTGAACTCCATTGGGGTAGAGATTCATATCATTTACTCCTTTTGTTCACAAGTATCCAGCTAGACACTAGAAGGTCATCACTCAACAAGAACATGAAGTTAATTTCTTTTGCTGCAGAGTAATGCTTTCCATAGACTAGAGCTACATTCTTTTAATGTTCTTGTTTCTAAGACACTGTTCTCTCAACTATGCCTTTTTATCCCCTACTGTCTTAAAATCACTCATTTTTTTAATTGTATGCTCACAGCTAGCATTTGAGGATACCATCAGTGCACATTTCTGTAAAGAAAAGAGCCTCAAACCTGGCTCTCTGGGGTCAGGTTTATATTCAGACTTCTCCAAATTCTATTTCCAGACAGAAATGTTGTCAGAACAAAGGAGAGACTGAAGACTGAACTGAACTGAGAGGGAGCCGACACACTGTCTCCTCTTTTCTCTTTAGCCTTGGTGACCAACCGCCTTCCCCTTTGTAGGAAGTTCTTTTGAGCTCTGCAGCCGTCTGCAAGGCCCTTCCTCCCCTGCAGTTCGACTCTGCTTTATAAACATTCTTTGAATGTTGTTTGTGTTTTCGAAACCTTATTAAAAGTTCCTAAATCCAGTGCTGTTAAGTTCTCCAAAATCCAATGATTATGAATCCCTTTACATGTCAGTGTCTGAGCCACAACCAGGAGTAATGTGTTGGTCGTTTTTGTGATTTCTGTAGCGTTAATGCACTAAAACTAAAATAGAACAATAAAGTGCTTATTCTCCCACTATCAAAGGAGAGCCCAAATTCTTTGGTTGTATTAGAATTTTGTTTTTATGTGTGGTCACAAATAAAAGAACCATCAACCAGAGCTTGGGCCCTGTTATTTGTATAGCAGTTGATCTGTAATAATATCTACCATAAGAAGATTATATTGATGAAATATGTACAGATTACCTAAATTCTCATAAAAGCACAGTCCAGTCTTTATTGGTAGAACTAAATCAGTAGACATCTATTGATAATCTTATTTTATGCAGATTTATCCCTAATGTATATATCCAATTCATACATTTAAAATTCACCATTTGCTTGGCTTCACTACTTTTTCAATTACATTTGTAATTTAGCAATATGTTGATTTTGATACTGATGCCAACTCTTAACTAAACATGGTGATTTTTATGAGAACTCACAAATTTAACCCAAGTAAAACTAGCCCAGAGTATAAGATGTTGTTTTTGTTGTATGCCATTGAACTAATTCAAACTCATAGCAACCCTATAAGCCAAAAACCAAACCTACTGCTGTCAAGTCAGTTCTGACTCATAGGGACCCTATATGAAAGTAGAACTGCCCCATAGGGTTTCTAAGCCCGTAATCTTTACAGAAAGATACTGTTACGTCTTTCTAGCACAGAGCAGCTGGTGGGTTCATACCACCAACCTTTTGGTTAGCAACCAGGCATTTTAACCACTGCCACACTACGGCTCCAGTGACCCAATAGGACAGAGAGAAGTGTCTAGTAGGGTTTCCTAAGCTGTGATCTTTACGGGAGCAATACTTTTCTCATATGGATCTGCTGGGGGTTTGAACCATTGACCTTTCTGTTAGCAGCTGAGTGCCACCGTATTAACCAAATCTGTTGCTATTGAGCAGTTCTATAGGATAGAGTAGAACTGCTCCGTAGCACTTCCGAGGAGTAGCTGGTTGATTCTGAAAATCTTTTGGTTAGCAGGCATAGATCTCAACTACTGTGCCACCAGAGTTCCTAATATAGGATAGATGTGGTACAACTTAGTGGAAAGCCGATCCAATATTTAGACTAGGGCTTTCAACGGTACATTCCAGTTCAATCCCCTGCTGAGTGTTTGCATTTCTAACAAGTTCCCACCTGAGTGTTTACATTTCTGTCCTAGATAATACTGAATCAGAATCTACTGTTTAACAAGATCTCCAGGTGATTCTTATGTATAACCTTCATGAGAACTTGTTAGAAATGCAAATTACCAGCATGGGGGTTGAACTGAATGAGCCAGTTTGAAGACTGAGAACAGACTCTTGGGTAGTTAAGCACTGCCCCCGCAGGTGGTCTGCTTCAGGCTGGCTGAATAAACCTCCTCTTGCTACCTTGTCTTCTGTGCCTTGAAGACTGGATTCCCAGCAATGGTCTTTGAGAATACGTTCTTTCATTTGTAGTTCTAACATTTTCACAAATGCTGTGATTTTGTAGTTCCTCTCTTTTCTGGATAGTGGAGAGTTAAGTGTACTGTATGCCTATGTTTGATTTGCTAATACATTTTATTTGGTATGTTTATAGGCTATTTAGCTTTTTAAATGTATAGATAAGATTTAAATATTTTATCATTTGATAGTGTTTTGTTTTGAAAATGGCTAGAATTTTAGTTATCAGAAATCATTAACCATAATTTTACCTATATAATTTCATTTCCAAAAATGAGTGTGATTTGACATATTTATTGATAATTTCTGCTTGATCTGTTTTATATATTAAGAATTGGAACATCAGTGTATCATCTTGAGTGTCTTTTACATACACAATTGTCCACATTAGCTTCCAGCAGAAGGTGGATATGCAGTCTGACAATTAAGTTCATGAACTTGCCACCAGGCGCTTACATTGGCAGCATTATATAAACAGTTTGGTAAGGTTTTATAACGTTGGTGTATCAGTGTCTCATAGTTGTGTTCTTGTCAATGTATGGCAGTGTATTGCTGAGTGGCGGTCATTATTGTTGCTTTGTGCTGTCATGACAATGTCCACTTGAATTAGAGCGATGAACAACATTAATTTTTTGTTGAACTTGGCAAGAATGGAAGTGAAATCAGGAACATGTTAGTCCAAGTTTATGGGGTCAATGCCATGCAGAAAACAGCAGTGTACAAATGGATTAAACATTTTTCTGAGGGGAGAGAAAGTGTTACTGATGAAGAGAGGTCAGGACAGCCAGTAATGAGCAGAACTGATGAAAACATTGCAAAAATTCATTGAACTGTGTGTCAGAATTGTTGGCTGACCAAAGAAACATTGATAGGGAAACAGAAAAATCTTAACTGAAAATCTTGGCATGAGAAAAGTGTGTACAAAAAGGGTCCCAAAGGAGCTCACCAAGTAACAAAAGCAAAGGTGAGTTGAAGTTTACAAAGATCTTTTGGAGAGGCCAGACGATGTTTTGGGCCAAGTTATCAATGGTGATGAAACAACTGTGAAAGAAAGTCAAAGAGCGCAAAGTTCTCCACAACCAAAAAATTTCCATCAGTCCAAATCAAGAGTCCCAGCGATGTTGGTAACCATTTTTGATGTCAGAGAGGTTATTCATTATGAGTTTGTACCAACTGAACAAACAGTTAACCAAGTTTACTATTGGAAGTGATGAAAAGACTGCATGAAAATGTTAGACGAAAACAACCTGAACTTTTTGCCAGCAACTCTTGGCTCTTACATCATGACAATGTACCAGCTCACACAACAGTGTCTGTGAGGGAGTTTTTAGCCAGTACACAAATAACTGTATTGGAAGACCCTCTAATCACCTGATCTGGCCCCAAATTACTTTTTCTTTACCCAAAGATAAAGGAAATACTGAAAAGAAGATATTTGGATGACATTCAGGACATCAAAGGTAATACGATGACAGCTCTGATGGCTATTCCAGAAAAAGACTTCCAAGATTGCTTTGAAGAGTGGACTAGGTGGGGGTGCATAGCTTCCCAAGAGGAGTACTTCAGAAGTGACTGTAGTCGTATTCAGCAATGAGGTACTGATTCTATAATGCAGTGTAGCACTTATTCCAAGATGAGTTTGCAAACTTAACTGTCAGACCCAGCTTATGTATTACTCAGCTTAAGACAGAATCAGATGCTGGTCAGTATTAGCCCCAGTTTCAAGAAACTTTCAAAGCTGAATTTTGGGAAGAAGCCATCAGTGCAGGACCAAGTTTAGCAGGAATACAGCCCATTCAGTCAAAGTCCAGTCATGTATCTGGGCCCAAGAGATAAATCCAAAAGGAATAGGACTGACAGATGGCATTGGGAGTGGGATGGGGGAAGGAATGCATTTCTTTGAATATAATGCAGAGGTGGTATTAATACCAGTTACCAAACTGGGTATATCCGCCAGGGTAGGATGTGAGAAGACCAGAGCAGGATGTAGACAGGCCTCTGGAGATCTGATGTGGGCAAAAATGAAGCAGACGGATGATGTGAGAGCTGCTGGTGTGCCTAAGAGGAGATTGGAGAAAAGCCTCCCCAGTGCTTGGGTTGAAGAGAGTCAGGTAGCAGGTCCTCTGTGTTGAGGCATTGCGCACAAGAGCTCTGAGTGGGAGATGCCTGTGAATAGCCTGGACCTCTGACCTTAGGAGGAGAGTAGGTGGTTTGCTGACGCTTGGATGTACATTATCTGCTCAGCTGGATCTAGACAATGAAGAAGATGGCAAGTTCTGTTTCCTGTGATGTTCATCAAAATGCACGTTAGATAAATGGCCATGCGTCATACTAAAATATGTAATAATCTAAATATATGACATTGATTACATGAAATAGAGGTTATGTTTTGTTTTCCTTTAACTAGTTTGGTTTAAAAGTAGTCTTATGACTTTTCATTATGAGATTAACCATTTTAAAATATTCAGTTTGGTGGCATTTAGTACTTCACAGTGTTGAACAATTAACAACTGAATCTACTTCCATCAATATTTTTCAAGCTGACATTCCCTATTCTCTTCTCTCTCCAGCTCCTGGAAGTCACTAATTTGTTTTTGGTCTTATAGGTTAAAATATGCTGGATAGTTCCTGTAAATGAAATCATATGTAACGTGTGACATTTTGTGTCTGACTTCTTTCATCACTTAGTGTAATGTCAAGATTCATCCATGTCATAGCATGTATTAGTACTTCATTCCTTTTTATGGCTGAATATGGTTCTGTTGTACCAATGTACCCCATTTTGTTTTTAAATGCAACTATAATGTTTCAGATTGAATGCAAAAGTATCATTTGACATTTTAGTAAAATGAGATGAACTGGATTATAGAATTTTTATTGGGTAAATGTAGCAAGAAGTTAGACTTGACAGCCCACTCCCACCTCTTGTTTATTATAAAGAAATATGATACTCCTAAGAGACCCACCAAGGTAAGGAGTTTCAAATATATGTGAGGGGATGATAGTAGACAGATGTCAGTGAAGGTACTGAAGTGGTAGGGGCCTCATATCTTAAACAACCTTGCACTTGGATGCCCTCATGACCCTGTGTGAACTTTGTTTCTGGCAGGCACATTGTCATACACTGGGACTGGTATCAATTTCATCTAGTACCTTGCTAGTTCCCTTCCCCTATGGCTCTTGCTTTTCCTTGTATTCTGTCTCCTTGGCATCTATTGGCCTTTACTTTGGAGAACTGGTACCCTGTTTGTTGATACCCTAAGCACATGTTTACCTTGCTTATTGGGTAATCCCTACTGCATATAAATTTTTATTTGAATACCCATTTTAAAACAGAGAACAAAAGTGGTCCAAGGAAGTATGGGGGAAATTCTCACTACTGCCTACAAGGTTGTGCATGATATGGTCCCTGCCTATCCAGCAACTTCATCCTGTGCTGCTTTTTTTCTTCTTGGGCTCTTTTACATCTCTCACATATTATCCTTCTGTTAGTATCTGCAGTGATTTTACTGACCTTGGTTAAGGTCATGTTTCAGGGGCCCTTACCTGTGCCCAACAAGCTCTGGTGGTAGAGTGGATAAAAGCACTCAGCTGCTAATCAAAAGGTTGGCAGTTCAAATCTACTGATGCTCTTTGGGGACCGATGTGCCAGTCTGTTTCCATCAAGATTTACAGCCTTGGAAACCACATGGTACAGGTCTACTCTGTGCTGTAGGGTTGCTATGAGTCAGAATCAATGAGTTTTTTGCCTATGTCCCTTAGACAAAGTTAGACAGTCCTGATATACTTTAGACCATTTTTCCTGGTTGTAATAATTTATTTCTCAAAGTGTTTTTGTTTTGAATAGCTGGCACCCTGCCATCTAATCACTAACTGGACCCTCTAAGAAGCCAAAACCATCTATTTCATTCACCCTTACTTGTATCCCTGGTACCTAGCACAGCAGTTCTCCCAAATGACAATGAAAAGGGTGTTCCATGTGGAACTGAGAACCCTCACAGAGACAT
Source organism: Heterohyrax brucei (assembly GCA_028571685.1). NCBI lineage: Eukaryota > Metazoa > Chordata > Mammalia > Hyracoidea > Procaviidae > Heterohyrax > Heterohyrax brucei. The sequence goes on along the minus strand of CM053152.1, from coordinate 41,100,352 downwards.
GGAGATGAGAACACAGGCGCTAAGACCATAGGGCAGAAGTGACACTGGAGAAGAAGGTAGTGGCTTGATTTGGAAGGCTAGTATAAGGACTTTGAATTGTATCAGGACATCTTTGAGGAACTGTTGAAGAATTTTAGCCAGGGGCATGATTATATAATTAGGTTGCATTTTAGAGTGATCACTCAAACACCAGTATGATAGACAGGTGGAGTATAGACCCAGACTGTAATCCAGTGGAAAGATAAAAATTGCCCGAATTTAAGCAGCAGGGATGGAACAGAGGGAGCAGATTCAAGCAACATTGAGACTGAAGACCTGATAATACTGTGTGACTGAATGGATACAGAGCAAGGCAGCAATAAAGAAAATGACTTCCAGGTTTCTGGGTTACATTACTATGTAGATTGCAATTTTCACTTGAGATGTAAAAGCCAGAGGTAAAGATCAATTTGGGGTGAAATAATATAAAATGATGGGAGTTCCTGGATAGTGTACAGAGTTACTGACCAAAAGGTTGGGGGTTCAGGTCCACCCAGCATTACTTTGGAAGCGAGGCCTGGTGATCTATTGCCCGAAGAATCAAGCACCAAAAGCCCTGTGGTGCACAGTTCTACTGTGATACACATAGCGTCGCCATGAGTCAGAATCAACTCAATGGCAACTGGTTACTGGTTTTAATGTGAAATGATGTGCCAATATGTTAAATCTTAGGAGGCTTATAACAGTTTGGGCTAGAGAGAGATATATAGGAGGCATAGGTGTATACAGGTGATGGATGCTGTACCTGTACGTGGGGCCATCCAAACAGGAATATTTCCTTTGCACCCAGTTTGAGCCTGTCTTCTACTGTAAAGAAAATTTCAGTCGCCAGTGATTCCAGTATTTCTGCCATTTTTCCCAAGCTACACTGTTGTGTACCCTGTAAAATATTAACTCAGGCTGTAGATGTTTTATCTTTGTATGGCTTCGTTGCCCCAAAATGTGTCTCCTGAGTGGCTTTTTTATTTCATAAGCTTTTCTTAGAGGGAGTTGTTAGCTCTAAAAATGCCGTTTCTGCCCAAGGAGATTTCTCTGTAGAACTAGGATAAGGTTTTCACATAGTAGGTATGAAAGAAATGCTTCTTCAGCCTTTGTCAGGGGGGACACAGGGCTAGCATTCATATTAGCAGTTAGAATGGAATCAAAGAACATTGACTTTTGATAGATTAGTGTTTAAAGAAAACTCAGAAAAGTGAAGCCCAGAAAGCCGCCCCTGCCTGTGTCTGTAGCCTGCTCCAGGAAGGCTTTGGAATGCTGTGAAAGATGGCCTCTGGGTGACCTTCAGATTTGTCATACAGTACTTAAATGTAAAGCCCCTAAAACATCCAAAATTTGAGAGCTTTAAGGAACCAGAGGCCTTCCTTACTAACACTAGTTAGGGAGATTTGCTGTTGCTTTACAGTTGTTTAAACATCATGGCCCCCACTTATCTGAACATTTCGAGATCTGTCTTGAAGCACAATGCTGTCAATGATAGGATATCCATAGGCCTACAAGGAAGGCCAGTTAATACAACTATTATTCAAATTTATGTGCCAACTGCTAAGGCTAAAGATAAAGAAATTGAAGATTTTTTCCAGTTTATGCAGTCAAAAATTGATCGAATATGCAGTCAGGCTGCATTGATACTTAACTGGTGATTGGAATGCGAAAGTCGGAAACAAAGAAGAAGGATCGGTAGTTGGAAGATACAGCCTTGGTGACTGCATGATAAGAGTTTTGTGAAGCCAGCAACTTCTTCATTGCACATACTTTTTATAATCAACATAAACGATACACATGGACCTCGCCAGACATAATACACAGGAATCAAATCCACCATATATGTGGAAAGAGATGACAGAAAAGCTCAACATCAGTGTCAGAAAAATACCAGGTGCAGACTGTGGCACAGACCATCAATTGCTCATACACAAGTTCAAACTGAAAATGAAGAAATTTAGAACAAGTCTACAAGAGCCAAAGCATGACCTTGAGTATATCCCATCTGAGTTCAGAGATCATCTCAAGAACAGATTTGATGCATTGGACACTAAGGACCAAAGACTGGGATGATATGTGGAATTACATCAAAGACATCATCCACAAAGGCAGCAAGAGATAATTAAAGAGACAAGAAAGAAAGAAAAGAGCAAATTCGATATCAAAAGAGACTCTGAAATTTCCTCTTGAACATCAAGAAACTAAAGCTAAAGGAAGAAATGACGAAGTAAAGGAAATGAACAGAAGATGCCAAAGGGTAGCTTGAGAAGACAAAATACTAAATGATGTGCAAAGAGTTGGAAATGGAAGACCAAAAGGGAAGAACACGCTCTGCATTTCTCAAGCTGAAAGAACTGAAGAAAAAAATGTAAGCCTCAAGTTGCAACAGCAAAGAATTCTATAGAGAAAACATTAAATAACTCAAGAAGCATCAAAAGAAGATGGAAAGAATACACAGTCACTATACTGGAAAGATCTGGTTGATGTTCAACCGTTTCAAGAAGTAGCATATGATCAGGAACTGATGGTACGGAAGGAAGAAGTCAAAGCTGCTTTGAAGGCATTGGCAAATGAGAAGGCTCCAGGAACTGATGGAATATACATTGAGACACCACCAAATGGATACAGCACTGGAAGTGCTTACATGTCTGTGTCAAGAAATTTGTAGGACAGCTACCTCGCCAACTAACTGGAAGGGATCCATATTTATGCCTATTCCCAAGAAAGGTGATCCGACCGAATGCAGAAATTATCAAACAGTATCATTAATATCACATGCAAGTAAAATTTTCTCAAGATCGTTAAAAGGCAACTGCAACAATTTATTGACAGGGAGTAGCCAGAAATTCAAGCTGGATTCAGAAGCGGATGTGGGACCAGGGATATCATGGCTGATGTCAGATGGATCTACTCTGAAAGCAAGGAATACCAGAAAGATGTTTATCTGTGTTTCGTTGACTATGCAAAGGCATTCAACTGTGTGTATCATAACAAATTATAGATAACATTGTGAAGAATGTGGATTCCAGAACACGTAATTGTGTTCATGAGGAGTCTGTGTATGTCAAGAGACAGTCTTGCAAGGGTTACACTGCGGACACTGCATGGTTTAAAGTCAAGAAAATTGTACATCAGGGTTGTGTCTTTTCACCTTACCTTTTCAATCTGTATGCTGAGCAAATAATCTGAGATGCTGTAATATGTGAAGAAGAAGGAGGCATCAGGGTTGGAAGAAGACTCATTAACAACCTGTGTTGTGCGGATGACACAACCCTGCTTGCTGGAAGTGAAGAGGATTTGAAACACTAGCAAAATCAAAGACCACAGCGTTCAGCATGTGTTACACTTCAACATCAAGAAAACAAAAATCGTCACAACTCGACCAGTAAACAACATCATGATAAGTGGAGAAAGGATTGAGGTTGTCAAAGATTTCATTTTACTTGTTTCCACAATCAACATCCATGGAAGCAGCAAGGCAAGAAATCAAAAGATGCACTGCATTGAGAAAATCTGCTGTGAAGGACCTCTTTAAAGTATGGAAAAGATATCACTTTGAAGACTAAGGTGCACCTGACCCAAGCCGTGGTATTTTCAGTCAAATGATATGCATGTGAAAACTGGACAAAAAGAAGACAGAAGAATTCAAAGATCAATTCAAGAATTCAAAGATGCCTTTGAATTTGGTATTGGAGAAAAATAGTGTACCATGGACTGCCAAAAGAACAGATCTGTTGTGGAAGAAGTACACCCAGAGTGCTCCTTGGAAGCAAAGATAACAAGACTGTGTCTCACATACTTCAACATGTTCTCAGGAGGGATTAGTCCCTGGAGAAGGACATCATACTTGGGTAGGGTAGAGGGTCAGTAAAAAAGAAGAGGACACTGAATAAGATGGATTGACCCAAGGCTGCAGTGATGGGCTTAAGCATAAAAATGATTGTGGGCATGGTGCAGGACTGGGCAGTATGTTGTTCTGTTGTGCATAGAGCTGCTATGAGTTGGAACCAATTCGACAGCACCTAACAAAAACAACAACAAGCATTGTGGGTTTTTTTTTTTTCTGTTTGCATTAAGATTTAGAAGCAGAGCACACACTCTGACACACAGAAATCAGCATTTATAATTCTTTCCCTTTTTGCAGATTATGAATCTGAACTGAGACAGGACCACATTAGGTTCCATGCCAAATTGGCTGCCAGTAAGTGGCTAGGAATTGATCCTATCTCTTCTTACCTTAAACTGAGCACTCTTTCAACACCATATTTCTAAGAAAGAGGAGAGAGAATAAGTGAATTAATTAATGTAAGTGAATACTTACAATAGATACAGTAGACCACTACCTGAATTCAGTATATCACCAAAACAAACAAGCCAAACCCATTGCCATCAAATTGATTCTGACTCATAGCAACCCTGTAGGACAGAATAGAAATGTCCCATGTTTCCAAGGAGCAACTGGGGAGATTCAAACTGCCACTCTTCTGGTTAGCAGCCAAGCTCTTAACCACTGCACCACCAAGGCTCGAAATTCAGAATAGGAGAAATAAATTTTGACCAGATCATATGCCTTACTTGATCCCTCTGGGATTGTATTTCAAACTATTTTGGAAGTTAGAGGAATTCAAGTTTTGAGCCCATTCCTTTCTAGATCTGCATTTTTGGTGACTGACTATATTTGTGGATGCATAAGTATTGAAGCTTTAAAGAAACCACCTCCTTCACTTTCTTGGGCTTACCCTCCTCACTACCCCATAGCATTTAAGAGGGTGTTTTCACAGTCATCTGGTCTGCCAGGATTGGGTCTTGTGGTATGCCTCCTTCCAGTTTATTTGGTTAGTTAGCTAATGTGTTTTGCATTCAACCAAGGAAGTTCAAAATACTGTCTCTGAGAGAGCCAGCTAGGGTGGAAGTACTCTCCAAGTTATTGAGTGGCTGAGTTCTCAGGGTGATGACTGAGCAAACTACTCGCTAATTTTAGGCTGAAAAAGCCTAGAACACAAATTCAGTTTTTGATAGAAGAAAATAACGCCCTTCTGAGAAATTTCCATTGGAAATATCTTCTGGCCTGGTAAGCTTTTGGCCCTTTTGAAGGTTCATTAGGTAAATATTATGAAGAATTTAGTTTTAAAAATTTAACACATACCTTGGATCTTCTAGATCTCAAAGGTCATGAAAACAGAGCTTGTCATTTTTTTCCTATGACTAACAAAAGATGGATGAGACCTGGTGGTGCAGTGGTTAAGTATGCAGCTGCTAACTGAAAGGTCCCTGGTTTGAAAACCACCGTCTTCTCCATGGGCGAAAGATGTGGCAGTCTGCGTCTGCCAAGATTACAGCCTTGGAAACTCTTTGGGATAGTTCTAGTTTGCCCTGTAGGGTTACTGTGAGTTGGAGTCCACATGATGCATTGAGGAGGAGGGAATGCAGATGGCAAGCAACAAGCCTCAGGAAGTGGCACACCAACCCAGCCAGACCCCTTACTGCTGAGGCAATTCCAACTCTTAGTCACCCTGTAGGACAGAGCAGAACTGCTCCATAGGGTTTCCAAAGCTGTAATCGTTATGGTAGCAGATGCTACGTCTTTCTCCCACAGAACAGCTTGTGGGTTTCAGGTACCACCTTTTGGTTAGTAGCTGAGTGCTTAATCTTTGTGCTACCAGGACTCCTCAGTAACATACAGGATTTTCTCATGTTAACATCTTCAAGCTCATATGCCAGATACTGAATTGTAATGTTCCAAAGAGTACATTAATTGACCACACTTACATAGTGGAAACCCTCGTGGCATAGTGCTTAAGTGCTGTCTGCTAACCATAAGTTTGGCAGTTCTAATCCAGCAGGTGCATCTTGGAAATTCTGGAGCAGTTCTGCTGTGTCCCATAGGGTTGCTGTGAGTCACAATCAACTTGATGACAACGGGGTTTTTTTGGATATACATGTGATAGCTTGTTTCATGCATTGTTCCCATGTGCATCAAATAGCCCTCATCAGCCCTTGCTGGCATGGATGATGATTAAACCTTATAGCCAAAGTTCTATTTGGTCTTCATTCAGGAAATTTCATATGGCTTTGTTAATTCCCATTCTGACACCTTTTTAAAACTTTTGGAGTTAAAAGGGTATCGTTAAAAATAAAACATGCTTCCCAGGGGTTGATTTCCCTAAGACAGTACAAAAATGTGATACCTTTTTGCCTTGAGTATAAACATGCTGCTATCTGATACTTTATAGCTTGAAAGTACTTCCCCCTACATTACCTCAGTGAATTTTTATAACAAATCTATATGGTGTCATTACTATTTTATAAAATAAGTGAAAATAGGAATTGCATTCACCTAAGAACCCTCTCAGACTGACTGCATATTTTTAGTAGTTACCTACTCTGCATCAGGAATACTTGTGGTAGCTGTTTTATATACATCTATTATCATTATTTTATCTACATAACAACCTGTGATGTCACTGGCAGGGCTCTCACTTTAGAGATGAGGAACGCAGGCTTCAGGGAAGTTATATATATAATCTGTCCACGGTCTCACAGCTGGTCAGCAGAGCCCATCTGGTCAAGCCTAGGATTTTCTGGTCTTTAGGGTGCACCCTCACTATAGTGTTCAGATTGTTGCATGCAGAGTGAAACATATCATCAAGCTGTAAAGCCATTTTTAACCATATATGGTTTGTGATCCATGACAGCAGTTGAGTGGGGAAGAAGTCAGAGCCAGTGCTGGTTTGATTCGTTGGAGCCTGTCTTCACTTCATGTAAACTTTAATAACAAAATGCCATTGTTCCCTGCATTTGCATTTTTCACGGTAATTCGGGTGTTGAAACTATTTTGTTTCTGAAAGTATAAAATGAGGACACTAGCACATGTAAATTCAACAGTTATTTACAGAATAGCAGTATCTTTTAGGGGATGTTATTGATGCTTTCATGCATGGTATCTGACAGGAGTTTTACATCATCTCTGGAGGCCATAATTATTGTTTTGTTTATAGGTAAGGAAACTGAGGCTCAGAAAGAATTCAGTTATTTGCAGAAGGGCCCACAGCTACAAAATAAAGCTGAATATGAACCAGGGTCTTGCAACTTTATATCTGTTGACTTTTCTGCTCATGTGCATGCTGGTTGCTTACAGCAGGCTCTGTTGCTGCTGTGGCCACTCTCCTGTCGCTTAACACCTACACCAGTCAGCCCAGTGCCTTCCGTGTCCTTGGCTTCTCCTCACTTGTGAATTTCAGATAAGTTAGGCATCAACCCAGATAGCATTTCCTGAATTGTAACTGGAATTGTCTATGGGAAATCATGCATCTAAAGAGGGTATTATATTATGCAGTCATCAGCATCTCATTTAGGAACCTCTGCTTTTCGGAATTAATTTCACAGAAAGCCACGGTGTTCTCTATCAAGCATTTCTGAGAAATAAATACAAAAAATGGATACATGTAGTTCAAATCAGGACAACTCATTACATCTGCAATGGGTATTTAAGGAGTCCTGAGGTAATTGAACATGATAATTGTGTTGTTTCTGAGGGGTTTCACCAGCACTGGTTTTGTTTGTGTTTTGTCCGAGCTTATAATTGAAGAAATATTCTGCCATGGTGATTAGTTCCCAGTTTAAAATAAGCTGTTTCATTAAAAGTAACTGCTATAATGAGACCAGTGAGGACCCAAACTGTGTCCTGTAATGATTGTAATACCTTTTTAGCTTGCAGCGCGACCATGTGAACATATAATGGTATGAGTTAGTCTTCAACTTAAGCCCTGCTTGAACTGCAAGAGAAGAAGAGGTTGAATTACAGTACCTTAGTGTCCCTTCCAGCTGTAGCAGTCTTTGATTCTGTAGAATATCTACCATATAGAAGTCCAAAAATTGATTCTGCTTTCACACTGAGAGGGAAGGATGCCCACAACTGAATAAAAGATTAGAAACTGTGAGGAGGAAATAGTTGTCTTGAGTGAGTTCTTTTATTGGAAATCAGCCTTGTACCACTGAACAGGAAATTAAGTTCTTGCCTCTGTCATTAATCATCGTGCTGATTTGATAATTGGCACTGGGGGGAGGTGTCTGTGTTTGAGGAGGCAGGAAGGAGTGGGCGGAAAGAGCTCTTCTGAAAGCTCAGGAGCCTGAGTGGGCATTGGCCAGCATAAGAGAGAGTGCCTATCAGCCACCCCTTTCTGTTCCAGGTGTCCGATAACTTGGTGAGTTCTTCCGATAATGCCCTACGCTGCCTACCTGAACCTGTTTTGCTCTTCTAACAAAAGGAGAGGAATACAGCCACAGGGTTTTCAGAGGAACAATCAGAGATGGGCTAATGTGGGTGACATTTCCCTCTTCAGCTCGTGAGATCTTTTGTAAGCAAGGAAGACTACTGGTTGGGATTGCCTTGATTTTTTTCATCAAAATTAGTGATGATAAGAACCAAAAAAAGAAACAAAAGTAAAAGTGTGGGTAGTCAGATTATGCTGTGCTGAGCAGCCTGTGCCCTTTGAAACTGCTGCTTTTTTAACGTCTCCTACATCCCTTCTTTTCCTCTTCCCAAGAGGAACCTAACTCAGGGAAAGACTCTTCTGCCGAGTAAATCTGGAGCTGTTTTCTGCATATGTTCACTGGGCTAGAAAAATACCAAGATCATTATTCTTGCTATCACCCTTCCATAAATGTCCCCTACTCTACTTTGCGACTGTTTTAAATAGAATATTTGCACTTTATTTTTTCGTTCTTCTCTCTAAGGTGAAAATTTTGGTAAAGAAAGACTTGGAAGCAGACTTTATTTCCACTGAAATAACAATTTTGACATCTCAGACTGTCATCTGTCTCAGCTGTTTTCATTGGAGTCTAAATGTATCACTGGGCTTTCTCATCACCCATCAGAATCACCTAGGAAATTTACACCCTGAGGGACAGGATTAGCTAAACCTGCTCTAAAGCTGTCTCTTCTCTTACAGGTTATTTTTTTCTGATGGGAAAGTGGCTAGGTTGGGAATTAAAGTATTTAGCTCAATTACAGTTCATGTGGGTTTTCGCTCTTTCTCACTCTCTGCTGACACCTGCTTCTTTGACTCTCTTTCACAGTGTTCGTAACTGCTCCATGCACAGTTGGTCCTAAGCATCCCGGATGAAGCCTGCCCCAATCATCATCCCAAGCATGAGCACTCCTAGTTGTGGCCTGTGTGGTTATGGCTTTCATGCCTAAGCAGAACAGAAACAGACTTGCACAGAGATCTGCGAGACTTGCACAGAGATCTGCGTCTGCTCTCCAAACTAGTCACAGCTGCTTCTGCTCCCATTGTTTGTACTAATGATGAACATTTAGAGATCATTTCCCAAAATTAAAAAAGTAAAATAAAATCAACAACAGGTTAAGTGCCATTGTCAGCCGAGGAAGAGTATTTGTAGCAGTTGATGATAATAGAGGATGGGACCAACTGTCATGAGCCACCTCTTCACAAGAAGTCACACCGGCTTGGAGTATTTGGAGCTCTTGAATTAAAAAGCCTAGGCTCTGCTATTGCAGTTTGTATACCTAGCTTGAGGAGTAATGCAAGTTACTCATCAACTCTTAAAGTTCTGACCTAGAGTACTAGATCACATCAAGGCCTTGATCTTCTCACTTGACATTTCCCTGCTTAAAAGCTGGCTCCCAGTGTCAAAATGACTTCTAGTGTCAGACTTGTGGGCTTTTCCACTTTTGCTTTTTGACTGAAACACTGGACACTCATGGAAACTGTCCTTGAAACTCTTCTTTCGTCTCTCTGGTATTCCACTGTCCTGGCTGTCCTCTACCTCTGTTGTCCTTGTCTTTTTTGGCTTCTCACATCTATGTTGACTGTAGAAATCAGTAGCTATTCTCTCTCTCTCTCATCCTGTCTCCATCTCTCCAGGAAACCTAGCCCTCACAGTTTCACGGTCAGCTCCTTTACTCTCTGTTCTTTTCCCTTTCCAAAGTTCAGCTGCCTCCTGAATTCATTGCCAGCTTCATATTATTGTCTCAGCCACAAGTTGTCAAAAGAAAAAATTTCTCCCATAAGTTCGATCCTCCTTCGGATGTGTCTATTTTTGTCAGGGACATTGTCATTTTATCCGTGTCTTAGGCCATGATGTTGTTCTCACATACTTTTTCTCCACCATGCTGGTGCTTTCAGAGAAGAGTCCATGAAGGCTTCCAGGACACATACAAGGGGCCAGATTGAAAGCTTAAGAACAGTAAGTTTGGCCTGGGAAATAGTGTGTTAGTGCCATGCACAATGCTAAACTCTTCTAGGTTTTTTACTTAGGCCACACAGCATCCTGTCAGGTAGTAACTAGCTGTAGGATGGAGGCAGAGGAGTGCAGGGAACAGACATCGTTCCCTCTCTTCCTCTTATGAGAGGGTGAATAGATTATGAACCTAGATTGCTGTTGTCTTGTTGGGTAATTCCCTTAGGGATTTTGCTGTTGAAGTGGGCCATGGATGCCTTTCCTTTTTCTTCTTTCTGGAATGGGAAGACTTGGTTTTAAGGTACTGTCATTTGGGGAGTGAGGAATACATGGTTTAGTGCCGAGTTTGCCACTAAGCTCTAAAAGACAGAGGGAGCCAGGAAGAGTTCATCATGCTCTGATCGATCATCTTGGGTCTGAAATCACGTATGCTGACATTCATTCATTCAATAAATATTTATTGTGCTGCAGCATATTGGATGACACAAGAGGGGAATGCAGCCTCAAATTTTGAGAGAAACCGAATTTATACAGCTAACTTATGGTTATTATTTCATTGAAATTGTGATAAGCACTTACAAAAAGAAGTCTTCCCTGCCCCTAAAAAAAAAAGTATCCAAACTCATTGTCATTGAGTTGATTGCAGTTCATTAGAAGTCCCAGTGCTGTGCAGGTTTGGCAGACAGAAGCCCTAGTGGGTAGGGGCATGTAGCTGTCCCATCTGCCAGGCTTTCTGTCCAAGGAATCCTATGTTTTTATAGTCACACTGAGTGCAGATTCTGCAGACAGGAGGGCTGTCCAGGCAGCAGTTTGCTCAGGTCTGTCCTCGACTCAGAAGATTTTGGGAGATCTCAACTGCCTGAGAATCAAGTCCCAACTCTTATTCAGTCTCTCACCTCTCACCAGGCCCATCAAGCTACTCCTTTGTTGGCCAGTGCCACCCATGGCTTCCCTGAGCACCTGTGTTTTTACCACCTCCATTACTTGCTCCTCACCCTCCCACCTCCGCCTGTCTAATTATGCAGAGTCCACTCATGTCTAGGGTCTCCTGTGGCCCCATTTCTTCACTGTCCAGTGTTGTTGTGACCTATCCCTCTTCTAATTGTTTATGCCAGGTGGGGACTGGACCAGCAGTAAGGAACCTTGGTGGGACCCTGGTTAAATGTTCAGCTGCTAACTAAAAGGTTAGTAGTTTGAACCCAGCAGTAGCTGCTTAGAAGAAAGATGTAGCAATCTGCTTCCATAAAGATTACAGCCTTAGAAACCCTGTGGGGTAGTTCTACCCTCTGTTCTGTTTTGTAGGGTGTTGACTTGACCGCAAGGAGTTTTTTTTGTCTGTCTTTCTTTTCTTTCCTTTTTTTTTAACTGTGATGATAGGTTTTGGTGGTGTGAACAGTTTGTGTTTGATTAACATAAAGATTGGAAGTTCAAACCTACCCAGTGGTGCCACAGAAGAAGGACCTGGTGGAGCAGTTCTACTCTGTAGCACATGGAGCCACTAAGAGTCTGAATCAATTCACCTGCAGTGGATTTGGTTTTTTGGTTTAATTGGTGACAGAAATAGGGTTAAAATCTGAAGCAGCAATGCCATTATGAAGTGATCCAGATCGAAGCCAGAATAGCAGTGATAGGTGCTGATGGCCTGGAGATTTTAAAGAAAGAAAAGGCAAGACTTAGGAGGAAAGATAGTGAACACTCCAAGATGGCCAGCATCACATGTGAGCACATATGCTGAAATCTAGGATATTTTCTGGTTTCATGGTGTTTACAACAAATTTGTCACAGAGAATATCTCATGATGCTAAAGATGCAGCTGACCAATTAGATTAATCAAAAATTCAATCTTTCCATTTTCAAAAAAAAAAAGGACACCATTGCATGGTGCGAAATAGCTTGCCTGATTAGGAAGTATGTTGGAATAATTTGGTTTTTAATCCAGGTATGGGTAGTGAAGTTCAAGAATGGAGTGTCAGGAAGTAATTGTATTGACAACTTTTATACTTACTCAGATGGAAAAATGAATAGCAGTACTCACAGATGATATATGATGAAGTTGATTATTTTCTGATAGATGTTTTGCTTTCTATTCTTTGGCTTTATTTCATGTTTTTGATGTAACGTATTTTGACTATTTCTGCTTTATTGTAATATGCTTTTTATTGGTCTTTTCCTCTAACTTCACTGCCACTTCTACCTCCTCCCCTCTAAAAAATTTTGATTTTAGAAACTAACTAGAAGTGATGTTTTTGTCTTTTTCTCTGATCCTGTGCTTTACTAAGCATGATGTCCTTCTCCTGAGTTGTGTTTATAATGTGAAATAACTATGTATAGGAGGCTGCCATTTGTTTTCAAAAGGGTACATTATGTGCACAGATAGATAACAGGTACTATTTCTGGACAAATACACAAGACAGTGACTGATAGTCACTGTGTCTGCCAGGGGATCTTAGGATGAGATTGGAAAGGAGACTTGATTATCACATTATACTCTCTAGTACTAGTTCAGTTTTTCTGGTAATTGTACCTATTAAGTAACCTTTAAAACAATCACATTACCCAAGAAAAGGAAAGCTGAGTGATATTCAGTGTAGGTAAATGAGATTTCATATACTGTAGGGGAAAATGAGTATTTGTATAATGATGACAAACTTTTTGATAGGCAACACGGTGGTGGTGGTTGCTATGTGCCATCTAGTTAGTTTCGACTCATAGCAACCCTACGTACAACAGAATGAAACAGTGGCTGGTCTTGCTCCATCTTTACAATCATTGTTATGCCTGATTATTGCGCCCATTGTTGTAGCCACTGTGCAGTCCATGTCATTGAGAGTCTTTCTCTTTTTTGGTGACCCTCTACTTTACCAAACATTATGGCCATTGCCAGGTACTGGTCTCTCCTGATAACATGTCTAAAGTATATAAGATGAAGTTTCCCCATCCTTATTCCCAAGGCGTACTCTGGCTGTATTTCTTCCAAGACAGACTTGCTCATTCTTCTTGTAGTCCATCATATGATCAGTTCTTCACCAGCACCGTAATTTAAAGGCATCAATTCTTCTTTCGTCTTCTTTATTCATTACCGAGCTTTGACATATGTTTGAGGTGGTTGAAGTAGACAAGTGTTTGCGATACACTACATTTTTCCGATCCACAAAATGAATGATAATAGAATTGAAACACATTACATCCATTACCATCAGTCCATTGTTACTCGTAGCAACCCTATAGGACAGAATAGAATTGCCCCGGAGAGTTTCCAAGGAGTGCCTGGTGAATTTTAACTGCCAGCCTTTTGGTTAGCCTGTTAACCACAGCACTACCAGGGTTTTCAATAGAATTGACAAGGGAGAAAAGTATCTGTGTGACATCAATTTGGTAAAAGTGATAAAGGAGAAACAGATCTTTCTGGTGTGAGTTAAAGAGCTTGGATAGATTGTGAGGCATTTCTTATCCACTTTAAAGGTTAAGATGTAGTAGATACACCAGAGTATATTTCTGCAGGAGCATATCTGGAACTTTGAAGAGAGGGCAGCTGTTGTTTCAAAAAAGAATATTTTAATTTGTTGTCCAAAGTCATGAATTTGATATATAAGATGCTAAAAATGTTCTCTTCTTTCTGCTTTTCTTTCCATTTTTCCTTGCTTTTGATATATTAAGTATTTAAAATGTTAGTCAAAGAGTTTTCTCTCTAGAAATGCAAGTGTAGGGAAACATTTGATTTCCTTTCATCCTGATAGTGTTCCTCTGGCCCTCCCAAATGCAGCCATTTAAGTTACTGTGCCTTTTTGCTTTGGGTGTATTTTTTTACTCAGATATTTTTCATTTACGTAAATTGTGCATTGTGTTTTAAACCTCATGTTTTTTTTGTTTTTTTTTTAATTCTGCGCTATAAAAGATCCCTTGGGTTCTTACAGTCCATTTCTATTGCTATGTGTACTCTATGGTCTCTCAAGGATGGGCACCAGGCATCATGCATGGAACTTCTAACATCCATGGGACTTCCACTGATGGTATTGTGTGGCTATGTCTGTGAGATGTATACACACAAGAGTAGACTTGCTATATCCTAGGCAATGTGTGGAGTCCCTGGGTGGTGCAAAAGTTAGCATGCTTAACTGCTAACTGAAAGACTGGAGGTTCCAGAGGCTCCGGGAAAAAAAAAAAAACACTTTGAGATCTACTTTCAAAAAACCATACACATGAGGTTTCCATCAGTGAGGACCAACTCCTTGGTGTCTGGTTAGAGAATAGATGAAATTGACTGAATGGGGCCAGTACACGCTCCAAAATGACGGCCTTTGCTTCACACCCACCCCAGTTGGACAGGATTCTTCACCCACACTAGGAATTTTTGATTGTGTAGTGTAGTAAAAATGTGAGGTAATAACTCATAATGTGGACTAAATTGATGACTTCTTCATCTCTTTACACACTTAGTAAGTTGTCTGTTTATATCCTTTTCCTACCCTTTTGTAGAGTGGTAGATAGTCTTTCTCTTAGTAATTTGAGTGTGATCCGACTCGATGGCACTTGGCTTTTGGCTTGTAATTAGCATGGTTTTATTGAATATGTCGGATATCAATCTTTTTTCAATTTTAGCTTTGCAAACATCCTCCTTCCTAGCACTTGTCTGTCAGCTTGCCCCAAGGTTTTCTTCATGGAACAGAAAAACTTAACTTTCCTATAACCCTTGTTTTCTGCCTTACCATTCCTGCTTCTGAAGTTTTATATAAGAAATCCTCCGCTACCCCTAGACTGTGTCAGATTGGGATTCAGTTTTAGTTTTTATAGTGAGCCAGTTTTACCATCATCAAAGGCTACACGGTAAATTCTCTTCTAGTTGGTTTTATCATAATATACAGATTTTCTTTCCTTTTCTCTAGCCCTCTGTAACTTCATTGATTCCATAAAAAGATTTGTGGAAGCTGAAGTGACTCAGGAGACTAGAAGAGTAAGCTATCTTCCCAGATGTAAGAAGGACACCACCTGAAAGCAGTGCCAACATCTCCTTACCCAGACCCTGGAAAGTTTCATCTGGCATCTAGCTGGAAATACAGTGTAATTGCTGAGGGAAATTGTTACTTGTTGGCATTGTCTGTTCTACCTACAGAGTGTTAACCACATCAGCCGGTATAAATTCAGTGTCATCCTACAGTTTGTGATTCAGTTTGTCAAGTATACTGTCTTACTGTAGATTCTGACTCATATGTAAGGCATGCAAAATAAACATGAATACCCTAAATCATCTTTGTCTTTAAAATGGAATAGGCACTGGAAAAAATTCAAACATGTATGTTAATGAAAGAGAAAGAAACACAGAAATTGCTGAAAACTTTTATGACCAGTAATCTTCAAGCTCTTGGAAATACTCTTAGTACCTTATACACTGCCCCAAACAGAGGACTAAATGAATAAATATTGTTTAAGTTTGACTTGGTAGTTACAATGGGGAAGAAAAAAAATCAGTATAGCCTTATTTTTGTTTCTCTTATTGAATTGCATAATATTAAAAAAAAAATTGTCATACTAATTGGATCCTAACCATGTCAAGTCATTTCCTAATATTATATGGTCTCCTTTAACCCTTGCCACAATCCCCGTTTTATAGGTGAAGAAACTGAAGTCCAGAGGCTTGTTATTTTCCCCAGGGTCATGTGTCTACTAAGAGGCAGGGCTGAGATTCAGACCAGATCAGCTTCCTCCAAAGCTGGGCTCTTGTCAACTATTCATGCTACCTCCTGTTAGTGTGAGTAAACTTAAGTAGTACCTTTCTAGCTAAAGATGAGCTTATATTTACACAAAGATACTTGAATACTGGGACTGAGCATTTCACACCAAGAACTTAGGCTCAGACATTTAATGACCGTTACCCAATAACGTTTTATTGTAAAACTGTGAACCAATATTCTAGCTCATTAACTTTGTAGTTGTTCCTTCCTGGTGGCATGTGTTAGCTGGTGTCCAGCTTCAATTATTGCAGTTGGAGTTTGCTTTAATTAATTGATACTGTCTTTCTTCATTACAAGCTGTCCTCACCTTATTATAGTGAGTCTTCTAAAATTAGTTGATTTTAATATTGTGTCTTTTGTTTGCAATACTAAATACTGCATTTCTGTAACTGTTTCTGTGTGCTAAATGTCAGTGAAGACACAGTAGAACTCTCTGAGCACGGAAAAGGTGTGTACTCTGTCAATTTCTCATGAGCATGTAGCTTTCTGAATTGACATCTGACCATCTGGTTTACATTCAGCATCTTAAACCCAAAACAAACCCCACTGCATTGAAGTCAGTTCCAATTACAGCGACAGTATGGGAAGAGTTGAGCTGCGCTATTGGGTTTTCAGCGTCGACCAGTGCATTTGAAATGCCTGCCTTTGTTTAGCAGAGCAGCAGCTCCTAAGGATTGGGTCACCAGGCTCCCTTCAGCATCTCAAATGTTATAAATTCTTAAAGTACCCTTCTTGTATCTCTGACACTTTAAATGTTTTTGGCTTTTACTTTTAAGGAGGTAAAAACGTTAAACCACAGAATGAAAAAGTTGATCTTTATTCTCTCAGTATGGTATCAGAAATTGTAGTTACCAACTTGGTCGTTACTGTCCTTTTTAAATTCCTCCCAGTGATTTAGGTTTATTGCAAGCCTGCTCTTAAATTAGAAATGGGAGTATTTTTATTTGAAATGTATCTTTGTTCCCTCATGAAGTCCCTGCTCTCCAGAAGTACTTTTTCTCCAGCCTTGTTTATCCCATCAGACCTCTCTGCCCTGTTTACATAACTGCCCTTGGTGGATGGAATATTTTACTGAGAAGAGTCCTACCCATGCACCACAGCCTGTTTAACATGGAATAGGGTCAAAACCTGAAAGGCATTAGAGAATGCTCAATAAGCAAGATCTATAGTGAATAAAGTAGAGGCATTTGGATGAAAATGAAGCCCTGAAGAATCGAGCTAGAGTTAGGGACATTTTGTCAGCAAAGAGTAAAAGGAGAGAGGGGAGTTCGTAAATGAGAGATGGAGGGGAAACTCGTTAAGCTGGTTCTGGGCTAAGACAAAAGTATGCATTTCCTATTTGAAATCATGCTCATTAATTAAACACTTTGACAAAAAGGGAACTCCAAGTATATAGAGCAACAGCAAACATAATTCTCCATTTTTTAATTAAAATAGAAAGATTTGGCAAGAATGAAGGGCTGTCAGAAGTATAGGATGTTTTCCTTTTACTGAAGTTTCAGATTTTTTGCAATTTTGCTGGTTCCTTATATGGTAGGATTCTAGTCCATTGTCGTTGTGGTCATAAGTATGTCAAAGTAATCATACTTTAAGCATGAGACATTTTAATTAGAATTGTTCTTCAATTGAGTGGAGGGCTGAGTAGGCAGCTTATTGTAGAGAAGTCAGTACTGGTTATCTTCCACTCACTGTCTTTCCCACAACTGGCATCACCAACCAAATGACCCTACACTGCTCTCATCTAGCATAAATATCTATCTTCTGCGTTTCTTTCTCCTCTTTTCCCATCTGTCCAACTACTGTCTTCTGCAACTTCTTCATCTCCATCAAATTAGAATACTTTTCACCGTCACATCTTGGAGGACATTTTCCAAGATTAATGTAAGAAAAAGCTGACCTTTTTCTATCTGATGAGAAAACAAGAATACTACCATGATTACACTCTTTTCAATTGATGACAAGTTATCTTTGTCCTATGCTGACTTTTATATGATGTGTAAGTTCATTGAGCCCCTATTGTGTGCCAGTTACTGGGTTATTTATATATGTTTACTCTTCCCAGTTCACTCTTGTTGTATTGGGTATTATAGTCCATGGAGTCCTGGTTGCACAGTGTTGTAAGAGCTTGGCTGCTAACCAAAAGGTTGGCAGTTCAAATCTACCAGCCACTCCTTGGAAACATCATGGGGGCAATTCTACTCTGTTCTTTAGGGTCTTTATGAGTCAAAAGGAAACGCTAGTGTCATAGTAGTTAAGAGCTATGGCCACTAAATGAAAAGGTTGGCAGTTCAATTCCACTAGACATCCCTTGGAAATTCTTTGGGCAGAATCTGCTTGATGGCAGTGGATTTGTTTTTTTGGTTTGTTTTATAGTCTGTGGGTGGCACGAATGATTAAGCGTACAGTTACTAACCAAAGAGCTGGAGCTTCACATCTGCCCAGAGGTCCCACAGAAGAAAGACCTAGCAATCTATTTCTGAAAGATCATAGTCATTGAAAACCCTGTGGAACACAGTTCTGTTCTGACACACATAGGATCACCAAGAATTGGAATCAACTTGATGACAACCAGTTTTTTGGTTGTTTTGTTATAGGATTATAGAAAGCAAATTGAGGTGTACAAGGCTGTTATTTAACCAAAGTGCACAGTAGAAAGGAGAGCAAAGATATGAAGTCCAAAAGTTCATGTACTTAACTGCTCTGCCTGAGAATAACAACAGCCCCAGTGCTAAACCCTGATGAGGAAAGCAATGCTGACCCTTGGGGTGTCCGTACCCTAACTGTGCTCTTGTATCAAATGCAAGTCTTTAAGGAGGTACCTTGCTTTTTGTAGCTACAGAATTTAGTAAAAATACATTACTAACCTTTACAGAAATGTGGTCTAGGATCTGTACAGTATGCTGTTGTGTTTTTGCTAGCTTTCCCATATTCAACTCACTGCATTGAGCCGGAGTGGCTTTTAAAATTTGGACTGTCATCTCCTTGCATCCCCTCCCCCTCCTCGCCGTAATGCCGAGTATGTGCTACATCATACTTTTAAAAAGCCATTCCTGCATCTTGGCATAGAGTTTTAATCACTTCAGTTTTGGCACAGAGGTTAAAAACTAAATCTTTCATAATCAGGCACCTCCCCATGAAAACCACAGTTTGAGCAGCTGCTTGTGTTATTTTCTCTGCTCTGTGGTCCCACTGGTGTGTGGGAGTTTACTGTTACATTGTGGAAAAGGGAGAAAATGAGAAGCCAAGAATGGAGTTCGGTTTCAATAGAGAAATAATAGTGAAATGTTAAAATCCTTGGGTATTTTCTTTGCATGTCTCAGTTTCGATATGCACTTGGGCTTTCTTTTTCCGTATAAAAATCTTACATGGAAGAGAAGCGTGTAAGACCTGTAGTGTAGAGAACTCCTACACTCCAACTTTGATTTATCCAGTATAACCTCATTTTTGCCTGTAGTTGTAAAATTACAACAAGCTGTAAAGTTCATCTGTGTTACGTACTTCTCATATTTTGTCCATCTGCATTGATGTCATCTTCCTTTTCTTTGGCTTGGAGTCATTAGTGTCTGTGTAAATTTTTTTCCCTGGTATAGATTTCTGTATCTATTCATTTTCTTTTTATACCTGTCTGATTCTGTTTCTCCTGTTCAACCGATTTTCTCATTCCTAATCCCCATTTTCTTATTCACCTTTGTTTCTGCTCTCCTTAACATTTCATAATACACCATTTAAAATTCTACAGATTAGTTTTATTTTTGCTGTTCTTAATTTTTTTAAGTAGATAAACAGATCATTTTACATTTCCTCAAAAGGATCTTACCTCAAATATAATCGCTTCGATTTTTTTATGTGGGTATTTTCATGCTCAAGGCAAAAGCAAGTGCTTCCTCGTGACTACAAGGTATAACACTAGATAATATAAAAAGGTAGCTGGGATCTGTTTGCACTGAAGGGGGTTAGTTATTTGTGAAGCCAGGTACCTTCCATGATTCAGTCACTCTAAGTTATACTTAAATGAAGACATGTTTAATCATTTAAACCATTGCCAGGGTAATGTTTAATTTTCAAGGAAGCCATCTGAGTAGCCCTTCACGCTCCTTGAAAGAAATAATTGCGTATATATATAATAAATGACCCCTCTCTTCTAGTAACGTCTTGGGTATTTTTTCAGACACTTAGCCACGTCTTCATCCAAAGACAGTGTTGGTATTTTTTGGAAGAAGTGTAATCAAAGTGACTTGGGGTGATAGTATGTGCACTGCTGACTCACTGTGACCAAAGGCCAAGTCCTTAATCCATGGGAGCTTCAGTTTCCTCATCGGTGAAATCGCAAATAATCCCCACGGATCCTCATGCATTGTTTAACAAGGCAGTGTGTGTGAAAGCCTTCCAGGGCTGGAAAGCACATGGTGGTTGTCAAGAACCCTTTTGTGATATTTCTCTACTCCAGAGGATCTGAAGCTTCTTTGTTTTCCAAGCTGTTTTGTCTCTGCAAGTCTCGTTTGGTCTCTTTCTTAAAAGATGGACATTTGGTATTCAGTTCTCTCTTCTAGTCTTTTTTTTTTTTCCTCCCTTCTTTTCATAGTTTTTTCCTAAATTATTTTTTTTCTGTTGAGAATATACGCAGTGAAACGTACACCATACACATACAACAGTGTATACATGTCCAAGTCAGTGACATTGATTACATTCTTGGAGTTCAACAACCATTCTCATCCTTCTTTTCCACGTTACCAACCTTGGTGACGTTATGATAAGGGCTACTTCTGCTAACAAAAAGGTCACCAGGCACCCTTTGGGAACTCAGTGGAGCAGTTCTGCTTAGTTCTAGAGGGTCACTAGAAGTTGGAATCGACTCAACAATAATGGATTTTTTTAGTTTTTAGTTTTTTTATTTGGTTTTCTGAGTTGTTCCTCCCTGGTTAATATAAACACACTGTTGACCAAGATTCCTATTTAATCTTTCAAGTAGCTCTTGTCAGTTTGATCCCATATAGGTCAATCGTGTAAGAGTTCAATTCTCAAACCAAATATTCTTAAGCAGTTAAGCTAAACTGTTGTTTCATTTTAAGATTTCAGAGAATATTTTTTGTTTAAGATTTAGAGATTATCCAAGGACAGTCATTTCAGTAGATCGTCTATCTTCCATGGCTCTATAAAGTCTAGAGTGCATGAGCGATTCTGTGTTCTAATCTTTTGTCAGTGCGGCTTTTAACGTATTCTGGGATGTAGAGTCTGAAAAGATCTGATGTCTTTTATTACCTTATTTTAGGTTGGCTACATTCTGCTAAGGAGCTCTGGTGGTACAGAAGGTTAAGCACTTTGGCTGCTGCAGCTGAAAGGTTTTAGATTTAAGAAGTCATGTAGAGAAAGATGGCTTCATAGGGTAGAAGTCTAAAAGCAAGGCAGCAACTAGGAAAACTAATCAAGGAGGGAGATGATATGGTTGGAAATATGTGGTAGCGCTGGAGATAGAACAGCATGGCATGTTATAGAATTGAATTGACATCCGTTTGGATGTGACAGGTTAGGGAATGGGATGAATCAAGGATAACCACTTAGTTTTGATGATTTGGCAAGTAGAAAAATGAGTTTGGTGCCCCCCCATGTTAGTTTTGAGATCTTTATGGGAGTCATTGGACATGTGCACCAGGCACTGAGTTTGCTGATAATGCAGTTCAGGAGGGATTAGGAAGGTTTGTCAGGTGTTGGTTTACAGGTGGTTCTTGAAAGCAAAATGGTAGAGGAGGCACCACAGGAGAGCTGAGAAGGAGACACAGAACAAGAGAAGATAGCTGTAAACAGAACTTAAAATGCCACTAAAAAGAGCCACAGGTTTGCACAGACTGAGAAAAGCCCATAAGCCAAGACAAAGGGGAGAGAATGAGTACTGCACTGAGTTGGGGGCAAGGGAGAGGGATGTTGGGTAAACTGAGTGGAGCTAGACTGTGGATGGATTCGAGAGCTAGGGCAATGGAGGGAGCCTGGGCTTAACAGTTACAGAATGAAGAGCTATTTTCTGCTCACTCACTTACATACACTGTGACCTGGTGGCATAGTGGTTAAGTGCTGCTGCTGCTAACCAATTGCAGCAGATTTGGTTTTTTCGTGTAATTGATGTTGAAAGTGGGGTTAAAATCTGAAGCAGTAGTGCCGTTATGAAGTGATTAGGATCAAAACCAGAAAAGCAGCAGTGGACATTGATGGTCTAGAGATTTTAAGGAAAGAAAGGGCCAGACCAAGGGGGAAAATGGAAGAAGATAACAGTAATTCCAGGATTGCCAGCATCCCACACACGTTAGCAGACATGCTCAAATCCAGGATGTTTTCAGGTTTTATCATGTTTATGATAAATTTATCACAGAGAGTGTCTGTTGAGTCTATAAGAGCAACTGACCAATTAGATCAACATAAAATTCAGCTTTCCCTTTTTTAAAAAGTAAGGACAGTTTACATGGTGTGAAACAGCTTGACAGATGTGGACATGTGTGCACTAATGATTCAGTTTTTAATCCAGGTGAGGTTAGTGAGTTTCAAGAAGTAATGTATTGACAAGTTCTCATGCATTCTCAGATGTAAAAATGAATAGCAGTACTCACAGATGATACATGATGAAGTTCATTATTTTTTGGTAGATGATTTGCTTTCTGTTCTTTGGCTTTATTTCCTATTCTTTGGTGTCACATGTTTTGGGCTTTTGGGCTTTATTGTAATAGGTTCTTTATTGGTCTTTTCATCTAACTTCATTTCCACGTCTGCCTCTGAAAAATCATGGTGTTATTACCTATCTAGAAGTCATGTAAGGAATCTGGTATTTCAAAGTTTTTGTTTTTATCTTAAAAATGTTGCTTTCTATTTGCAGAAATTTCATAAATTGGTAATAAGAAAATGAGCAAAACATGAATTAATTGCTAACAATATTTTTAAAACAACATTACCCATATCTGTAATTTGAGAAATGCAGTTAAAATCTCCATGAGATGCTAGTCTTTGATTTCTCGAGTTGGCAGTGAATTTTTTTTTTTTTTTTAAAGCTTGGCAATAAACGGTGAAAGGAAAGGTCTGGAAAAGCACATTGTCAGTAGGACTGTAAGTAGGAACAACCTCTGTGAAGGGTATTTGGCAGTATCTGTCAAACATAAAGCAGGCCCTTACGTTTTTGATGCAGCAATTCTGTGTTTAGGCATTTATCTCACCAGTGTACTTACATTCAATACAGACAGCATTCAGTGCAAGGACATTAATGTCAGCTTCTCTTTTGACTGCAAAAGATGGGAATAAGCACAAATGTCCATCAGTAGGGGACTGGTCAGATTCGAGTATCATAGCCACAGGGTGGAGTACGGTGTAGCTCTTGAAAAGACTGAGGCAGGTTTATATATAACAATAAAATAACTGTGTCTAAGAAGTTACCATTTGTTTTCCAGAGGGTGTTTTATGTGCAGATAGATAGATATATCAGGTACTGTCTCTGGACAGACACACAGAGAAGGGTAATGACTGCATCTGCCAGAGGGTCTGAGAATGAGACTGGGGAAGACAAGATTATCATGCTGCCCCATCTGGTACACTTTCCGTTTTTCTGGCAATTACATGTAGTAAGTTACTTTAGAACAATTTGCATTACCCAAGAAAAGGGAACCTGAGTGACATTCAGTGTTGGTGAAGAGTTTAGGTAAATAAATTTTCATATACTATTGGTGGAAAGGAATATTAGCATAGTATGTGTATCGATTTTTTGAAAGGCAACATAGTGGTTAGTGCTGTTCAAAGTAATAAGATGTATATGTTTTGCTTCAGTCTTATGGAAATTCCGGCGTACTTGCAAACATAAAGATAAAAGTACAAGAGCAATTTTAAAGCTAAATTTTTATTTTAAATCCAGATTTATTTCCAGTTTTATATACTTCTTGAAAAATACCAGTATTATGTGTTTTCTCACTTGAAAATTGCCTATTTCTTCAGATTAGAAAACCACCATTACTTTTAAGATCAGTTCTTGCAGCCAGTTAGAATGTAATCCATCTGCACTGACGTGACACCATCTGAGTGTCTTTGACCTGCATTGACAGAAGTAAGAAAGGAAAAGTAAGAAGGGCTGATTCGTTCATTCAGTAACTCTGTTTTAAGCACCGACTCACTGCCATGCATTGTACCAGGCAGGGTCCTACACTGAATAACACAGACATGGCCCCTCTCCTCACAGAGCTTCCGTCGTTCTGAAGTTTCCTTTCCTTAACCTTCTGCTCATTTTTCAGTCATCCTTGGGTTGCTTCTGGAGCTCTGATGGTGTGCAGTGGTAAGCATTTGTCTGCCAGTCAAAATGTCAGCAGCTTGAGTCCCCCAGGCACTCTTTGGAAATATTGTGGGGCAGCTGTACTCTGTGCTACAGGGTCACTATGGGTCAGAATTGACTTGATGGCAGTAGGTTTAGGGTGCTTTTGTGCTTTGGTGCCATCTTTGTTATTGTGGTTCTCTATTTATCATTTTCTGCTACTTTATGCAATGTTTCTGTGAAAGAAGCATCACTACGGTATTGTTGATCACTTGAGTTATGAGCCCGTGGATGCTACTAGGGGCTCAGCTCTCATTCTCTTATTTTATTTGCATGGTGAAGCAGACCACTGTGTTGGAGGAATGGTGAGCAGTAAAACCATAGCTATGAAAAGGGATTTCCCACAGGCCAGGCCTGTGACCAGCTTGGTGGGGACCAGGGCAGCACAAATCACTGGAAGCCCTTGTGGCGTGGAACTTCCTTCCCTCTGGCCACTTGACCAGAACTTCCCAGCCAGTAGCAAAACTGACAGATTTGGACCACCTCAGATTCTCACTGTTATTTCTGTGCTTCTAAACATTATTGCTCTGTTTTTTTTTTTTTGGTTTTTTTTTTAATTTTTATTTTTATTTAACATAACTGAGTGAAAATGTGCATTCACATATAAATTTACA
This sequence comes from Heterohyrax brucei, assembly GCA_028571685.1. NCBI lineage: Eukaryota > Metazoa > Chordata > Mammalia > Hyracoidea > Procaviidae > Heterohyrax > Heterohyrax brucei. The sequence continues at coordinate 41,075,453 of CM053152.1, read as the reverse complement.
TGCCCCCGTATATGCAGCTTCCACTGCTCTCCCTGTCCAGTGACTGCACACTTTTCCTCTCTGCTCCATACATGTCTCATCCTCCCAACAGTCTCCTTTCCCCTCCTCTCCGTCCACTCCCCTTCCTCCAGCCAGAGGTCAGCAAGATGATATCCTATAGATGTATAGAACCATAAAGTGCTTCCAATGTATGGTTACTCTGCATTGCCAAGTCCAATCCATTCCTGTCCAAAGAGTGGACCTTTGTTATAATTTATGGGAACAGGCAGCATCAGGGCCGGGGGCCATGCTCTCAGAGGAACCCCAAAACCACTGGATCATCAATTGAGGTCTTTTAGTGGAGATCTCATGATGTACCACTTTTTATTCTTGTGTTGCCAGTGAGGCTCCTCTCTGTGAGCTCCATTGTGGCTATCACTGGTGGTGGCCGGGCACCATCTGGTTCTTCCGGTCCTATTGCTCTGTTTTTAATTTAAATATGTTAAATTTTACATTTGCAAAATTTTCTTCCATTTTGTGTTCTGACAAGCAACTTCTGTCTAAATAAAGGCTAATGGGTTATAGTATAGTACACCACTTCAGTATCAGGTGCTTAAAACTTCAGTGTAGAACTTCGGACCTCTCTGCTGTGCTTAAAACCACAGCATTCATTTTGAGGGGCACAAAAATAATATTTTCACATGAGAGGTACTTCCTCCCAGCATATTACTTGTATAATACAATTTTATAATCATATCTTGAAAACATTGACATTTCAGCATCAATCTTTGCTTTCAAAATGATGCTTTGAATTCCTTTAAACTGTAATCTTCGTGCACGTCTCTGGTGTTGAATCAGTTCTGGGAGTTTTAGGGTCCTGCAGTTGGAATAGCTCGTACAGTGGAGATGTTTTTACAAAATCATCAAAGACACTGCTTTTTCTCCCTCTCCTGCCCCAGAATTTGACAGTAACAGCTTGGAACAGATGTTCCAACAACCTCCAAGTGTTTTTATTTGGTGGCACAAAGACTCTGTTATTCATGAAATGGTCTGTTAAAAAATTAGTTCCTCCATGTGGAGGTTATGGGAATATGTGTTACATAAATTGATTTCACATTTGGCAGGGAACTCAGGCTTAGTTCTTTAGATTGTCCCTGAAGTTTGACAAGTTCCGTTTTCCAGGCCACAACAGTCACAGAGAAAGCATTGATATAAGAGCTCAGCATCTTTCTCAAAATACGTAAAACTGGCCAGTCTGAAAGTATCTTATTGTTTTACAAAAGAACTAAGAGAAGTTCTTAGAAATTTAGTCCTGTAGAATACAATGAGAAGGTGGGCATGTATGAATATTTACCAGTATTCTCCTGATATAATTCCACGTCTAAAGCTTACACTTGGAGATTTCTAACTCCTATCTAAAGGAAAAGCTGCAATTCTGACATAAATAGGGCATTTTAAAATGTGGATTCAGGTACCTTACAGGAGACCTGTTGCTCTTGAGTGCTATCCAGTTGATTCTGACTCAGAGAGACGCCCATGGGACAGAGTAGAGCTACCCCATAGGATTTTCTTGGCTGTAATCTTTATGGAAGCAAATCACCAGGTTTTTCTACCATAGAGCCACTGGGTGGATTCAAAGCCAAGCCAAGTGCCGTGGAAAAACTGCCTGCCATTTATTTAACGACTGAGCACTTAACCATTGCACCTCCAGGACTCCTTACAAGACATCTGTTTAGTAATATGGGATAAAAAGACGAGGACCATTTTCACTTTGAATGTCTTGTCTTCTTGACCTTACCCTGAGTGTGCTTTTCGCTCCCTAGAACAGGACGAGGGCGAGCAGTCGACAGCCCTAAGGGCCACATCTAACCTGCTGCTTATGTTACAGGTGAAGCTGGATTGGCATACAGCCATGCCCACTTGTTTGCTTATTGTTTGTGGATGCTTTCCTACTAGTAACTCCAAAGTTAAATAATCATGATGAATGCATTGCCCAAGAAGTCTAAAGCATCTACAGAAAAAGTTTGCTAACCCTTACAGTACGAGGTCACATACATATAATGATGCAGTGCTTAAAACACTTTGTTAAGAAGACACTTGTTAGGTTAATTATTTAGATTTTAAAGGCATTTGTGAGTTTTAAAAAAATGTAAAATAATTTTTTAGTTTTAGATAATTAGACCCATCACAAGAAAATATTTAAAATAATAATATGTGTTACATAAATCAACATATAAACTGAAATAGTCTAGCACAAGCTGAAGTAACTGGAATAAAGAAAAGGAAGTGAACTGATTTATTAGTATTCAGTGAACACTTGAATGAATGAAAAAAATCCTTTGGAGGGGATGAACAATAGATTCAAATGTTAAAAGTTATAACTGTTGCTAATATTCAGCTATTTCTGTTTCATTATTTTTTCATCTTAGTATTATTTATGTTAATTGTTCTCAGTATAAAGTTATATAAAGTGCTCACAAGTGTTTGGGATTCTGATACAGTTCTGTCCAACAAGATGACAAACACAGATGGAGCCCTTTAGAAGACACCCAGCTTAATACTGACACCATGGCCATAGCCAATGTGGTTGTTCATTTGGTTCATATACCAAAACATACTTGAGGCTCCTAATGATAAAAGATCACAGATACAATTAAAAAAAAAAATCAAAGAATGCTTAAAGAATAAGAACCCAAGTTGAGAGAGTATTAAAAAAAAAAAAAAAAAAGTTAAAATGGTAGAAGCAAGTTATATTAACAAATAGAAGCTCTATTATTTGAGCCAAAATATCAGCAAGTTTGGCAGATAAAGCTCTTATTTCACAAAAAAGAAGCATTGTTCTTTGTCAGAGGCATTCTACCTTGTGAGGTGATGTACTTTTTCCCTACCTCTCTCCAAGAGAACTCTTACATGAATTCGGAGCTACATCTATAATCGCAGTTTTAAGGGAATGCGTAGACAGTCCGGACAACACAGTCCAACAACTACCAGCTTCATATGACTACTGAGAGTTTGAAATGCGCATAGTCAACTGAGATGTGACATGAGTGGAAAACATACTCCAGATGTAAAAGAAAAAAGCATGTAAAATACTTCATTTTTTAAATATTGACTTTAGAGGTATTGGTTTAAATAAAATGTATTAAAATTAATTTCATCTGTTTTTTTTGAATGTGGCTACAAGAAGATGTAAAATGCAGTGTATGGAATGTGCATTTCATTTCTATTAGTGCTATTCTATAAGGTAATGTCTCCTTTGAGGTTCAGGCACTAGTGTGCTGTGATACATTGTTGGCCTGTGAATACATTTCTGAAGAGGTGAAACAAAACTGAGTGTAGGTATGGAGGTTTCAGGTGATCTCTAAGCTCAGAAACTGAGCATCTATAGATCACTTACTGAGTATATGGCATACATACGGACCCCTTCCCATCTTAGAAAAATTTTCCTAAAATACTGATTACAATTTTTAAGCTACTTCATATCCTTGGAAAGATACTGTTCTTTGAATTCATGAACCTATACCTGGTTTAATAACAGACATCTTTAGTTTAATCAGTTACAAGTACACTTTTGCTTGTTTAATTGTAGGTATACTATAGTAAGAACTGGTACATGGGCTATGTAAGAATAGAGAGAAATAAGGCTGTTAAGTTGTTGTGGCAAGGTTTAATTAGTATTACTGAAGCTGTCATACTCTCCTTGACTTTTTGAAAATTCTATTGCTTTTTGTGAGGTATATATTCCACTGTATAGATTTCTAGTGTGTTTATAAATATTGTGTTCATGTACCTCTAGCTACTTCCTATAGAACTGTTTGTATGCCCCTGTGTGTTCTGTTTGTCCTCAGAAAAGCACACAGTAGTACGGTCTGGCTTCACTTCTAATTTGTGACCATGAACTTCAAGTGGGAACTTAATGCTGTCCATCAGTCATGATGTGATTCCCTCTCACTGGGTTTTTTACAGTCTTCTCTCTCCTGGCTCTTCTCAGATCTCTCTCAACCTTATTCTCAACTGATGCCTTCCTACTGACTTCAGCTGGAAAATTTGAAACCATCGAAAGAGTTTCCACCTGCTGCTGCATCGTGCTGCTGCATCTCTTGTAGCTGTAGATGAACTCTTGAAGACCAGCCCCAACCGTGTTACAAGTCACCCGTCTTCCCACACAAGGATATGACTAGCAGTTCCTCCGTAATCAAATTGTTCCCTTTCTTGGGCATTCCTGTCACCATCTAAACATACTGGTTTCCTATCACATTAAGGGGAAAATACCACTCCCGATATCCCACTTCTGCTTCCTTTCTTTGCAACGGCTCCCTAATGCTTCTCCCAGAGTGTTGTCTAGGGTCCATTTTCTTGTTCCTGGTTTCTCTCTTCATAAATCAACCAGTTGCTGTCAAACTGACTCTGCCTTATGGCCACCCATGTGTGTCAGAAAACAGTGGCTGACTTTTTGGAAGTAGACTGTCTGGTCTTTCTTCACAGGCTCCTCTGAGTAGACTTGAACTTCCCCCCTTTCATTGAACAGCCAACTTCAGGAACAGTGTGCACCACCCAGGGACTCCTCTCTTAGTCCGTCTTAAACCCAGTTGAGTGCATTTTGTTCTTCCACTGCTCTGAACAAAGTCAGCAGTTAAGCCCAAAGAGCCACATCACAGTCCTCACCATCCTGCCCATTGTGTTTAGCACTGTCAAGTCCTTTCCCTTGAAGCCCTCAGTTCGACTCTCTTCTAGAAGCATCGTTCTGGGTTTTCTCCAGGCCATTCCTTCTCGGTCTCCCGGGACTTAGGTGTGACTGTTTCAGCCCCTGTTATTTCTAGGCAGATCTCTCTCTGCCCCTTGCATTCTTTACATTTATCTGTCTATATGAGAGGCCATGTTTTCTTAAATATTTTATTGTGCTTTAAGTGAAAGTTTACAGTTCAAGTCAGATTGTCATACAAAAACTTAAACATTGTTATGGAAGTTTAGTTGCTCTGCCACCCTGTGACAGCATACTCCTCCGCTATACCCTGTATTTCCTGTGCCCCTTCGGCTAGCTCCTGTCCCCTTTGCCCCTCTCATCTTGCCTCTGGACAGGAGTTGCCCAGTAAGTAGTTCCATACTTAAGTCAAGATGCATACTCTTTGTCCATATCATTGTATGTCTTATAATCCAGTCCAATCTTTGTCTGAAGATTTAGCTTCACAGATGGTTTCAGTTCTCAGAAATACCGTTTTTCATAATACTTCTCACTTCCTAACACATATGTACTCTACGCATTTGTTGTATTTATATTCTATGTCTGTTGTTGTCAGCTAGTGCTGCTCTAGCAGAAATACCACCAGTTTTTGGTGGTATGAGGTCCCCAGACCTCTGTCAGCTCCTTGCCAGTATGTCTCAAGAGACTTGCTTCAAGGCACAAAACAAATTTACACCTTGAATGTTGCTTTAGCAATGCAGCTGCTGCCCATCCACCCTCATTAACATCACAGAGGCAGGAATTCCAACGTGGAAGAACGTCACACAGTGCCAGGGATTATGGCCCAGCCAATGTTAACAGACTTTTGAGGTGAACACAGCTCAATGCCTGGCAATCTGTTTAGAATGTAAGCATTAAGAGGGCAGAGATGTTTGTTTGTTCTGTTTATTGATATATCGCCGGCATCTAGAACAATCCTTTGAACTCTTTGCTGTCAAGTCAGTTCCAACTCATAACAAACCCCGTAAGATAAACTGCCTCCGAGGAGCCTAAGAGCCGCTGGTGGTGCTGAGCTCTTAAACATGGTGCCACCAGGGCTGCACCTAGTAGACATAAAAACTGTGTTGAGAGAATGGATAAGAGCCTCCCTGTCTTCCTAATGCTTCCAAGACACATGTAGAGAGGTTTGCCTCATAAAGCTTGTAAACAGGATTCAGAAAATAACTATTGAGAAACACTAAATCCTTGACTGGATTATATATGATCTTTTTTTCTGAATTGAAAACAAAAACTCCTCTAGGATGTAACATGGTATCATAAATACTGAAAATATGTAACAACATAGTTGGTCCCAAACATTTTTCAAAATGTGTTTAAAGCCCTTCACAAATCCCCCAGATTGTAGATATCCTTGATAGTACCACCTTTTGCTGTAAATTTCACACATGGCAGGAAAAAAGGAAAGAAGCCACATGGAGCTACAGGTGATAGGTGGCCCGTGGGACCCACTCGTCAGGAGCTGCAACATTGTGCTAATAGCAGCTTGTGCTGAAACCAAGATTGTCAGTTCTCTGAAAGCCAAGTGCCTGCCTGCTGTATTACTTTATTTGAAAAAAAAAGAAAAAAAAAATTGTTCTTCCAGACCACTAGGGCTTGATTTTAGAATGGAGTATGTGTGGGCAGTGTTATAACTAAATGTCAGGTGACTTACTGCTGAAAACAAAATGGGCAACCTTTATTTTTCATTGTAGTTTAAAAATATATATATACATATAATAAAACATTTGCCAATTCAGCAGTTTTCAATTTCAGTAGAATTCAGTGGCATTGATTACATTCATCATGTTGTACAGCTATCACCACTATCTGTTTCCAGGTTTTTAGTCACACTCACTGCTCTCCGTGCACAGACTCGCTCTTTCTCCACCTGTCCCACCTAACCCCAGTAATCACTAATAAGCTTTGGTCTCTCTACATTTGCATATTCCAGATAGTTCATGTAAGTGGGATCATACAACATTTGTGCTTTTGTGACTTACTTCATTCAGCACAGTACTTTCAAAGTTTATCCATGTTATAGCATATAGCAGAGCGTCATCTCTTTGTGGCTGAGTAATATTCCATTCTATAGATAGACCATGTTTTGTTTATTCATCTGTTGACAGATTTTGAGGTGGTTTCTGCCTTTTGTCTGTTGTGAGAAGTGCTGCGTTAAGCTGTGATGTACTGAGCAACCATTTTTAACAGAGTAACTTAATTAGGTCATTTTTTCTTTGAAATCGATTTACGAGTAAACCTCCCTTCAGTTTCATTTTTGGACCTCTGGTAATAAACTCTGGATGTAAACTAAAAACATATTTTTTTATATTTTAATCTGTTTTTTTAAATATGTATTCTACTTAATGAAAACCTCCTGTAGTAACTTTTTTTAAATGAAGGCCATCGCAAGGCTTTGGCAAAGAATGGTGGGAGTAAGGAGAGGACGCTGTGATCACCCCGCCAGCTCTCCAGCACCAACACCTCACCTGTCTCCTGTTTATCGTGTGTTTTAGGGCAATTCAAGTTGCTGGAGCAAGATCGAGATATAAAGGAGCCAGTGCAATATTTTAACAGTGTGGAGGAGGTGGCTAAAGCGTTTCCGGAACGCGTCTATGTCATGGAGGAAATAACATTCAATGTGAAGGTACCTCTTGAAGATCTAAATATTTATCCTTACTGAAATAATTTAACTTTTAAGCCAATAAGAGTACATCTGTGCCTCACAGGGGAAGTCTGTCTTCCCAGTGGGTTAGTGTCAGTGGCCAAAACTGATCTTTTAAAAACTACATTATAGTGTAGCTGACCGGACTCCCTGACATACTATATTTACTTTGTTTTTTTCTTTTTCTTTCTTTTTTTTTTTTTTTTTTTTGCTAGAATTTAAAACCGATATCTGAGTTCAAAAATAAGACTGTTAAGGTAGGTCAAAAAATTTGTTTTTGTTTGTTTTAGTTTTTGTTTTTAATTTGGACTTTATTCCCTAATATATAATAATCGCTTGGCCAGATTTCTGTTGAGTTTAAAGCCTTCACTTTTAGGAACAAAATTCATATGATAAAACTAATGACAGACACTTGTATTTAAAAAAAACTCCAGAGCATGCCTTGAGATCAGCACTTAACTCATCCCATATACGATAGTCTGTTTGATGTGTATGTATCTTTACAACCCAAAAAACCCACAGCTGTCAAGTAGGGAAAACTGAGATACAGAATTGTGCCCAATAGATATTTATCAAGTTTTGTTTATCAGAGAAAAACTAAATTGGGGTCACTCTGCTGCTTTTGTTGTGTGTTCTTAAAGGGACCACTCCACCCTTTTCTACATGAAGCCTGAGCTCTTTTTAAACTTGCTGTTCAAGAGGGACTCACCAGAAAAGCTATGGCACTAGCTAGCTCTGTGTTGTCTGCAAATCCACTGCATTTCTTTAGCAGCACCCAAATTATGCTAAAATGTTTAGAAAGTATTCACATTGAAAGGGTTTTCTGTTTAACCTCCTTTCAGCAGGAAATCCAGCAAAGTCGTGCTCTGAAAATTTCCAGAAATCAAAGTTTAATTTAGGAAGCAAGATTCCTGTTTCTTAGAAATCCACACTATGTGAAAAACAGGCTGCATGGGATCTTAGCCCAAGAATGCAGCAGTGTCTCTGTGAGTGAGTCACTCACTCCACCCCCAGTCCTCAGGAAACAGGGAAATGCCAAAACAGCTGCCTTATTGGAGAAGCAGTTCTGCCCATTTCATTGGCTAAGCCAAGTCATTCTTTCTTACAGTCTAAAATTACAGATACTATTGTGTTCTCTCTTTAGTTTTATTATTAAAATGGGTGAGATTTGTGTTTTGTTAAATCTTTAGTAAATAAATTATGTTTATATGCAAAACTTTTTTTTACGTGAGTCATCAAGACAACTTGAATTCATCTATGGTGAAAATTTGTAAGAATATATGTTTGTTTAAAGTAACCAAGACTCATTGGCCAAAAGTTCATCAAATTCTTTTCTATATGTGTGTTGATATGCTTTAAATTTTTCCTGAACCTTAGATTAGAATCACATAAATGACAGGGGGAGGTTGTTTAGAAAGTTAATACTTTTAAATTCTTTTCTTAAAAAAAAATTTGCTGATAAACTGCGGGAAAACAACATAAAAATTTTTTTCAGGTTTCCTGCAGTATTAAAATTTTACATGTTTTTGTTACATATTGGTCATGTCTAGTATTTTTTAAAGATGCCTCTAATCAGCTAATTTGTAAGTATTTCGATTTGTATTAAATCAGCTGTGACTGAAAGAGTAATACTGACTTCCATGCATTTTGTTAGCTTTTGGTTTTTTTACACAATACCATAATCAATATATTTGTTAAAATGTTTGTAACAGAAGTTTATATGTGTCTTGTAAAAGACAGAGATAATTGTATGATATGCAAGCTCATAGCATCCCCAGAGCTAATGGGATTTGGGGTGAATTCCTATGCTGTGCATGCATAAATATTTAATACCTTTAGTCTGTTACTTACAAAGTTTTAAGATGCCATCATAACCATCTTACACTACCATTACGACTTTATTATTAAAAGAAGAATTGATACAGGCATCTCAGGAAATTTGCATCAAGAAATATGCAGAAGTTTGTGTTCTTAGTAAATAAACACCCAAGTAGATAAATAAATGGCAAAGATGTTTAGATACTCCTGGAACAGAAATAAAGTTTGGAAGTCATAGTCTTTAAAAGTAGAACTGATTGTACTGTGCATGGCCATACCTTAAAGTGCTCACGGTGAGAACTAAGTGAAGGTGAAGAAGTGGGATGTTTGGTTGTTACTTTCCCTGGGGAGGGAGAACAAAATGAAAAATGGTAACACTTACTGAAAAATACAGCCATTATCCAGGAAGTAATTTTTAAAAAGATAGCATATTTCAGATCTCTTTGGAAAATTATACTCTGCTGTCCACTTCAGATAGAGTATACATGAGACCAACAGGATAAGCAATTGAAGAAAACAACTACTGTCACTTATTGATAGCTAACTGGTATCATGGTTATCAAAAGACATGATTATTATTTGAAATAAAAAAGTTTGGGTGTTTTAGAAGTGCAAATCAAAATAAACCATGGTCAGAATATAGAGCACAGCAAAAGTGTTGAAAGAATGGCACTCTAGTTCAGGCTTTCTCAAGATTACTGCAGACTTGGAAACCCTAGTGGCGCAGTGGGCTAAGTGCTATGTCTGCCAACCTTTTGGTCGGCACTCCTTGAAAACTCTAGGGAGCAGTTCTGCTCTGACCTCCAGGGTTGCTATGCATCAGATCCCAGTTGACGGCAGTGGCTTTTTTTATTGCAGACTTTTAGCAAAATAAAATGTAATAAGTAGTATTAGTAATGTTTACAAATCTGTTTTAAAATGAGGCATTCATGTTAGTTTGAAATTAAAGAAAAGTATCCTTAAAGGATGCTTTTAGTCTATGTGAAATGTTATTTGCCTGACTGTGCCATCATTGAAGAACCAGGTAAAATTAGTTAATATGTTTGTGTTTAATTCTTTAGGTCACATGTACATTTTGAGTACTGGTTATTTGGTCAGCATGGCTCTAGGCACTAGGGGTAGATAGTTAATATGTGGATCCATGCCAGCATGTAGATTATAGTCTGCTAGGAGAGCCAGCTGACAGAGGGATGGCTGGATGGATAGGCAGGCAAGCAGGTAGACCTGCAGATGATTGAAAGACAGGTAGAGGAGAGAAGAGGAAGGAAGGCTACTTCTAAGTAGAGATCAGAATGACAGCTGGCTGTACAGGTCTGGAGCTTTTTGAAAGGTCTAGATATTTGAGGCTTATCACCTTGTAAATGGCATTTGAAGCCACATGGTTAGAATTCAGCTACATCAGTGGTTCTCAATGAGGGGTGATTTTTGTCCCCCACTAGACATCTTGCAGTATCAGACACATTTGGATTATCACAATTGTGTCCCAGTAGTGTTGAGTAGTTACAATAGAGAATGTTTAGTCCACAAAGCCTAAAATACATACTAATCAGGCCTGTAAGAAAGTTTGACAACCCCTGATCTAATACATAAAATCATGTAAAGTTACAGATTTTTTTTAAAACATGCCACCACAAAGTATTTCATTTACTCTCTATTTAATACTTTATACCCAGTGTCTTCATACTAAGAACTCAATACATGGTTGCTGGTTTTATTTTGTTTTCAGAGTACACCTTTTTGTCACTATTTTTGGAGACTTATTACAGCAGTACCTAGTGAATTATTTTTAATACCTTCTACTATTTCCGACTCAACGGCACTTGGCTGGCTCTACTATTTCAAACCCAGCCCTGCAGTGATTGAGATTTTCCCACGTGTGTATTGTCTGCCTTCAGAATAATGACTAACTCCTGAAATTCTACCTTTGTTGTGACAGTTGTGGAAAAAGCAGGAAGGAGAATGCTCATTGCTGCCAAGTCGATTCTGACTCATAGCGACTCTGTAGGACAGAGTAAAACTGTCCCATAGAGTTTCCAAGGAGCAGCTGATGAATTTGAACTGCCAGCCTTCTGTTTATAAGCATTTAACCACTACACCACCAGAGTTTCCAGGGAAAGAAAAAAAGAAACAAACTAAAAAAAGCAACCCACTGCCATCAAGCCTGTTCCTACTCACAGCAACCCTATAGCACAGTATACAACTGCTCCATGGAGTGTCCGAGGCACTCCTGGTGTATTAAACCGCTGACCTTTTTGGTTAGCAGATGTAGCCCAACCACTATGCCACCAGGGTTTCCGGAAGCAGCCTCAATTTAAAGTGAGGTAATTTGCAGCTATCCTTGAATGGGTAAGGAACCTCCTGTTTTCACTGCTATAACCTGAAATTTTCTAGATGAGAATCCCTGCTTTCAATTCTGAGGGAGTCCCAGTGTCCCCTAGTACTCTAATGTGGATGGTAGAATATTGCTATTTTAATCGAGCTAGAAAGGTCCATGCTTTCCTTTGGTCCTACATCCATTTCCCTAGAGGCAAAAGAACAAGTTTGTGTTATCGCAACTAGGGAAGGTAAGGCACCTGGGAGCTGGGAGGTTTCAGTTGTATGTGGATCCCTTAAGAACCTCCATACCGCACGGTCTCAGGTGGGGGATGAGCTGACAGCACTGTCACCTGCATGTCAGCTTTTGATGACTCAGTTTCTCACTCTTTAAAAGGTGTGTCACTGCCTCACAGAGGGTGGCTGTAATGTCACAAAAAGAATTTCAGGACTAGGTTATTTAACAGGAAAAATCATATAAAATTCAGAGAATTTAAGTGATAATCATACTTCTTCATACTGGGAAACATGACTGAGACAAATAACAAAATACTATAAATAGTTCAACAAGATTAGGAAATTTACAGACATTGAGTTTTTATAATCAAATTGTATAGCTAAAAAGACCGTTAGATACAGTCCAGTTTTACTTCTTTTAACATGTATGGAAACTAAGATACAGGTATATTAGCTGACTTAACTGAGTCACATGAAAACACATTACAGTAGCCACATTGTATTTATGTCATGTTCTATTTATGGATTTGAGATTGTGTTTAGAATATACTTTTTTTAACATTGATACAGTAGTTTGTAAAGTTAATTCATTTTCTTTTTAAAAACTCCATATAAACACATTTACTGATGACTGTTTGTTGTACAATCATTGGTGTTCAGTGTATCAAAATCTATTCATTAAACTCAGACAAGCTATATTAAGGTGATACTTTGACTCTCACGGCATTGTTTTAACTCTACTTCAACTTCAACTTGCAAGTGAGCAATTGATGGCCTATTCTACAGTCAGCCCCTGGTGTTGTTCCAGCTGGTGACATTGATCATCTCTTTCCTGCAGATATAGTAAATTTGATTCCTGTCCATCCAGTGAGGTCAACATTTCAGTTGTTGAAAAAGATATTTCCAATAATTAAGTTTTGTGGAATTCTATCATGTGTTTTCCTGAGTCGTTTCTAGCACCAAGAACATATTTTCCAACTATGGTTCCATCTTTATTTCTGACTTGTGCATTGTAATCTGCAGTAGTTATCAGTACATCTGCATGGATAATTACCAAGACTCATTTGAAGACAGATGAGTTGTGGAACAACACCACATAAATGATGAAAGCCAAAGGTCATTACGAAGACAGGAAAGAAAGAAAAGACCAAAATGAATGTCAGAAAAGACTCTGAACCTTAGACCATAGAGTAGCTAAAGTGACTGGAAGAAATGGTGACATAAAAGAGCCAAATAGATGATTTCAAAGGGTGGCTCAAGAAGACAGAGTGACTTATTATAATGATATAAGGCTAAGACCTGAAGTTAGATAACTGAAAACACACCCGATATTTCTCACGCTGAAAGAACTAAGGAAAATGTCCAAACCTCAAATTGCAATGTTGAAAGACTCTATGGGCAAAATAGAAATCCTGTTGGTGTGGTATAGTGGTTAAGTGCTATGCCTGCTAACCAAAAGGTTGGCAGTTCAAATCCACCAGGTATTCCTTGGAAACTATGGGGCAGTTCTACTCTGACCTATAGGGTCACTTTGAGTTGGAATCAACTCAATGGCAGTGGATTTGGTTTGGTTTTATGGCAAAATATTGAACAATGCAGGCAGCATCAAAAGAAGATAGTGTGATTGTAAAGGTTATGTATCAGCTTGCTTGGGCCGTGATTCTCAGTTGTTTGGTGGTTATGCTGTAGCTCAGTAGTTGTGTAACGATATAATCACTTCCACGATGAGATCTGCTGTAATGTGATCACTTCCATGATGGGATCTGCTGTGAGTAGCCAGTGAGTCAAAAGGGAGTTTCCTTAGGGGTGTGACCTGCATCCAGTATAGGTTGACCTAATGGCTAGGCTTCAGAGTTTTGTTCCCTCTGACCCTGTGGTTGTCTCCTATTCAGCTGACCTTCAATACCTGGAACTTGATCTAGCAGCTCAGCTGCTGATGTGGGGATTTCTCAGCCTCCTTAGTCTACGAGCCAGAGAGCCATTATCTGTCCTGTCCTATCTGTTTCTCAGCCCCTGCAGCTACATGAATCAAGAGAAACCTCCAACCTGACCTGTGGACTTAGAACTTTCCAGTCTTTACAACCATGTGAGCAAGTTCCTTGATATAAAACTCTCTTTATGTATGTAAATACAAAGAGATGCTTCACTCGTTTCGTCTGTCTAGAGAACCCATCCTACAACAAAAGGAATGTACAGAGTTATTACTATACCAAAAAGAATTGTTCCACTTTCAGCTATTTCTGGAAGTAGCATATAATCAAGAACTGATGGTAGTAAAGAAGTCAAAGCTGCATTAAAGGCATTGGCGAAAACCAAGGCTTCAGAATTGACAGAATACCAACTGAGATGTTTCAACAAATGGATACAGCACTAGAAGTGCTGAGTTGTCTTTGCCAAGAAATTTGGGTGACAACTACTTGGCCAACTGATGGGAAGAGATCCATCTGTATGTGCCCATCTCAAAGAAAAGGTGTTCCAGTGGAATGTGGAAATTACTGAACAATATCCATTAATATCACATGCAAGTTAAAACTGTGGCGAAATTACTCCAAAGTAATCACAGCAGTACATTCACAAAGAACTGCCAGAAATTCAAGCCATACTCAAAAGAGGATGTGGAATAAGGGATACAATTTTTTTGACAGATAGGTCTTGGCTGAAAGCGGAGAATACCAAAAAGATGCTTACCTGTATTTTGCTGATAATGCAAAGGCATTCAATTATGTAGATTGTAACAAATTATGGATAATATTGCAAAGGGTGGAAATTTCAGAACACTTGATTGTGCATGTGAGGAACCTATTCATTGTCCAGGAAGCAGTCATTGGAACAGAACAAGGGGACACTGCATGGTTTAAAATCTTTGAAGGTGTGCTTCAGGGTTATATTCTTTCACTGTAATTATTCAGTCTGTATACTCAGCAAAGAATTGGAGAATCTGGAGAAGAACATGGCATGAGAATTGGTGGATGACTCATTAACGGCCTGTGTTATACGAATGGCACAACCTTGCTTGCTGAACTGACTTGATGGCACCTAACAGCAGTATGATACCTAGCCATAACCCTTCTGTCTTTTTGAAACACTTTTAGTATATCACAGAGCTTTTTGAATGCTATGCTTGCAGATTTTTAAATCTTAAATTATGCCAGAATATGATGCCAAGAATTTTTAAAAAATAAAATCTTATAAGCTGATGTTTTCTCTCCATCAGCATGAGTGACATTTCTAATTAGAAAGCATCTGGCCAAATGAGCCTTTGGTAAATGTCACTGCAAAGTATTAATCTGCAACAGAGAAACAGAGCTAGAGTTGGGTTCTTGAACTCTCGCTTGAATAGTATAAGGTATTCTAAATTAGGCAAAGATTACATCACTAAGTAAATAAGCAAGAGTTTTAAAATTTAATGTGAGTCATGCAACATGCAGATTAAATGTGTCAGTGTTACTTTTTCACTCATTTTTACAGACCAAATGGCACATGAGGCCTTGAAAGTACATCGGTGGAGGAGGTTTGGGCTGCTCCTGAGTCTGCTCTTGCCATGATTATTTTTTTTCTCTTCCAACTTTCTAAGGCTGTTTGTTTGTCTTTTAAAATGTAAAAACAGTGTATTAGTACACTTGGTTCTGCATATATTGGCCATCCTATAAAGTACTATAAAATGGCGGTGCTAACATTTTAACATTCTTTGTTTTGGCTGTTGTTTTTGACAATGTGGTATAGTCACAACTACCATATCTAGTGTAATATACTGTTCATAGCTGCTATCTTGACAGTTCAGAAAAGTCCCCTGCCTTGTGTTGTGAGGCTGGGATATCAGGGAGGCAAACTTTTCCACTGAGTTATAGAAATAAGTAGGGATCATTCGTTCTACCACTGTTCTGCTGCTTTCTGGAGCTGCTGCTGTTGTTGGCTGGAAGCAAGTTGGCCTCTAACTCACGGAGAGATCACATGTAACAGAAGAAAACGCTAGCCCTTTTTGCATACACCATCCTCATGACCAATTGTGGATCATACCAGGTATTTCTTCTAGTCTACCTTAATCTGGAAGGTCTGCTGAAACCTGTTCAGCATCACAAAACACCAGCAGATGGATAGTGGCATCACAGGAGGTGCATTGGCTGGGAATCAAACTCAGGTCTACTGAAAGGAAGGCGAGAATTCTACCGCTAAGCCACCACTGCCTTCCTGGAGTCTTTTAGAGCGTGAGTGATTCTAGGCAGCCAGCTTCTCAGAATAGCTGTGAGTTTTAATGAAATTTTGTCTAAAATAACTCCAGTTTTATTTAAGTTTTCTAAAAGGTGGTTTTAATATAGTATGTGAACAGAATTTAAACTTATCCTCACCTCCTTTTCTGTAATTCATTGTGGCTCTCAGTACCTCCTGTGATCTGAGATGTATATGACTTTTGCTGTTATGTGGAGAGACCCTGTAACACTTGAGAATTTGGTGTTTCATGGTCCCATGTAAAAAAAAAGTCTTTCTGTTTATTGCCTTTTGTGACTGTTGGAAGGGCTATCTTAAGTTTCTACTTACAGCTTCTGGTGGAAACTGGTAACCAAGTTTGACACAGTTTTTGATTTAGATCAGTTAAGTATACCGAGTTAGGGCCTTCCAAGTTTCCCCTGTAAGCCCTCACACCAACAATGCCACATCTTTTTGGCTGATTGGAAAATGGGGTTTTAAAAAGGGAGATTGAATAAGCATAGAATTTAGACATAGCCTATTTTTATTTTCCAGTTTTTAAAAACATTGCCTTTTTTTGTGATGAATCAGATGTCATTTATTTTCAAGATTCATTCAGAATAATAAATTGAATACAATTGTAAAGCTAATTGTTTCAGTGATTGAGGAGGGCTGAGTGCTTTTTTGTCCTCTGAGGTTTTGAGACCTCCTCTGAAAAACTACAAGTTTCCAAGCCCTCTTCTGTGCCGTCACCAATTAAACCATGGACTCTTTATTTGTCACTATTTCCTGTTTTTCAAAAACACAGTCAGGATTAACATTTGTCTTAACTCTTAACGCTCTTTCTTTCTCATTTTTGGCCATTTTCCAGAAAAAAAAAAAAAAACTTCTATAAAAATTGAAGTTTGAGTAAAATGATGTAATACTAATCAAGTCTTATTCTGTATAACCTATATGTCAGTCAGATCCTTCCTGATTTTAATCTGAAAAATGGAATTTTAACCTCCGTTACATATTTGGTCTTGAAACAAATATTCGGAAGAAAACAGATTGTGGAAGCCATCTGTGTATGTAAAATTTTATCTCAGTGCTTTAAAAATGTTACTTGACCCAAACCCCCATTGCTGTCAAAGTCGATTCCAACACAGTAGTGAACCTGTAGGACCGACTAGAGTGCCCGTCACGTTTCTAAGGCTGTATCTTTACAGAAGCCAAGTGCTATATCTTTTTCCCATGGAGTGGCTGGTAGGTTTGAACTGCTGACCTTCTGGTTAGAAACGGAGCACTTTTCACGACTATGCCACCAAGGTTCCATTGTTTGACCAGGGAGTATTAATTCTAAATGGCATCATGAGCAGTAAAACCCTGATAGTTTCCTGGATTAGAGCTATTAGAATTGTTTAGATAACACACTTTGAATTACTTCCTCTCAGGAAACATTGAACTGAAAATGTTAACCAGGCACACATACTGAAGCACTTAGTACACATTGTTTCTCTTGCTATTAAAAAAAAGAACAATAAAAAAGGAAGGAAATTATGCAAATAAATCACATCTGCAGAAACCTGAGGAGACTGCTTGGCTCAGTTGGCAAAGGAAGAGCATTTATTTATGAGATTATTCATCTGTCACTGACAGCGACCGCAACAGTGGTCGGTACACTGCTTCGTAATTTCGCCAGGTCTAATTGCTGGCATTAATGAGGACATCAGAGTTGAAAGCACAGAATTACAAACTGCACTCATATGCTGTGCATTTAATGTATAGAAGGAGTAAAAACTTATAGATGGACTCATATACATGAAAATGTAGACAAAACTGTTGACTGTGCCCAGGTGGTGACATTTAAATAAGGATAATTTTGGTTTGTTTAACATTATGCATGTACCATCGGATTCACATCTAGCTTCTGTAGATATAAGAACTCTCACAGGCTGGATGGACATCCTCTTTTAATGAATATGTTGTACAATACTTCACTAGGTCTATGATTTTTTTCATTTTGGAAAAGTTGTGAAGGTAAATTAGGAAAAATACAGCAGGTATAAAGAGATAGAAAGGAAGCATGTGTTTTGTTATTTCATTTCTGAGGAGCACTGTTGGCTCCCTTTGTGTTGGAAATACTGTGTGTCTGTCTGTCTGTCTCAAATCTCAGGAGAGCCCTTTCTCCCAGCATCCCTGTCTCTCTCATGATCCAAATGGGTTAATTGCCAAGTTTTGTTTACAAAGTTCTAGTAAAAACGAAGCGTAGCAGTGCAGCTGAGCATTTTGGAGACTAGTCTGTCCTAAAACAGTGTGTTCTGAATCATTTCCGTGTGTTCACTTCCTTTGGGATACAACTAATGATTTTTTCAGACTTTATTTCAATGTTAAGTTTTATTATAGGATAATGTAGTCAATAAATACTTGAACAGTTCTTCAGTACAGAAGAAAAAGTAATGCTTAGAAGGAGTGGTTTGGGCTTGACAACAGAGTTGATGGAAATTTAGAAACCAATGTGAAAAGAAAATGTGAAAGTCAGTGAGAAACGAGATTATAAGAAAGGAAATATTTTTGTTGTTAAATAAGAATAATAATGGCCTCTATTTATCGAGAGTCTACCATATGCCAAGTACTAAAAGTTGTACTTCAACAGGGAACTGCCAGAAATTCAAGCCAGATTCAGAAGAGGATGTTATTACTAATGTCATGTGGATCCTGACTGAAAGCAGAAAATACTAGGAAGACATTTACCTGTGTTTTATTGACTATGTAAAGGCATTCAACTGTGTGGATCATAGCATATTATGGATAACATTGCAGAGAATGGGAATCCCAGAACGCTTAATTGTGCTTGTGTGAACCTTTTCATGGGCTAAGAAGCAGTACTTCCAGCAGAACAAGGGGGATACTGAATAGTTTAAAATGTGGGAAGGTGTCTGTCAGTGTTGGTATCTTTTCACCGTGCTTAGTCTGTATGCTGAGCAAGTAATTTGAGAAACTAGAGTGTATGAAGAAGAACATGGCATTAAGATTGGTAGAAGACTCAACAACCTGCGATATGCAGATGACACAACTTTGCTGAGTGTGAAGAGGACTTTTGAACCTTCAGTCTGGATTGCACTTCAGCATAAGACAAAAATCCTGACAACTGGACAAATAAGTACATCACAATAAACAGAGAAAATAGAGAAGTTATCAGGGATTTCATTTTACTTTGATCCATAATCAACACCCGTGGTTGCAGCAGTTGACAAATCCAGCTATGTATTGTGCTGGGAAGATCCTCTGTAGAAGACTACATTAGAGTTTTGAAAAGGAAAGATGGCACCTTAGAGGTGTACCTGACCAAAGCCGTACTGTTTTTACTTGCCTATGTGTATGCCAAAGCTGAACTTCATGAACAAAGAAGACTGAAGAAGAATTGATGCCTTTGAATTATGGTGTTGGTGCAGAATATCGACTATGTCATGAACTGCCAGAAGAATGAACAAATCTGTCTTGAAAGTATAGCCATAGTGCTTTCGGGAGGTGAGGGTGGTGAGACTTTGTCTCATTTACTTTGGACATATTATCTAGAGGGACCAGTCTGTGGAGAAGGACTTCGTGTTTGCTAAGGTAGAGAGTCAACACAAAAGAAGACTCTCAACAAGGCATATTGACACAGTGGCAGCATGATGAGTTCAAATGTAGTGATAATTGTGAGGATAGTGCAGAACTGGGAATGTTTTGTTCTGTTTTAGGTAGAGTCACTATGAGTCAGAACCAACCCAGGAGTACCTAACAACAGAGGTTGTTTACGTGAGTTAATGTAGCTTGCAAAGCAGATGATGGTGTTCCCATTTTACAGATGAGGAAACTGAGTCCCAAAAAAGTTTACCTAAAGTTTGTCATTTAGTTAATTGTATTGTCCCAATATTAATTTCTTTGCTTTGATGAGTATACTGTCATTATGTAGTTGTTACCAGGGAAAGCTGGGTGAAGAGCATGCAGAACTCTGTGCACTACCTTTGTAACTGTTCTGTGAAACTGAAAATGTGAAAAGAAAGGATTCCAGCTTATAGGTGTCCATTTCTAAAGGCTATGGCTCTTTTCATTCATCTTTATTAACCGGAAATTGACAGAGTTTTTCTCTGTAGTGCTTAATAGTAGATACTTTAGGTTTTGTGGGCCATAGACTGTTGTATCTGCTCAATTTTGACACTGTAGTGTAAAAACAGACATAGAATATGCATACAAAAATGGGCATGGATTCCTTACAGTAAAATTTTATTTACTAAAACAAGTATTAGGCCAGATTTAGACCATGGGCCTTAGTTTGCTGACCCTTGATCTATACTGTTGATAAAGAAAACCTTTACCATCAAGTCAATTCCAACTCATAGCAACCCTATAGGACAGAGTAGAACTGCTCCTTAGAGTTTCCAAGGCTATAATCTTTATGAAAGCAGACCGCCACATCTTTCTCCAGTGGAGCCTTTGGTGGGTTTAACCTGTCAGCCTTCCAGATAGCCACTGACTGCTTAACCACTATACCACCAGGGCTTAAGTAGTAAGCTTCATTAATTGCTAGCTGAGAAAAAGAACCTTAGGGATAAACCAAATGTTAAAGTTAATAACAAACAAAGTTTTATAGGTACTGTTTGCGACCAAAGTCAAGAGAATAAAATAATTGAAACCCTGAAGCTACAGATTCTATAGGAAAAGAAAGCCAGCCCTCATGTGTGCCAAATACTTGCATTTATAAATGATTCATTAGCTTAAAAAAAAAATTCCTAGCTCTTTTCTCCAAAATTGTCATGGTGGTAAAAAACCACGAAACGACCAAAAAATTCACAAATTAGAAGACAAAATACAATGTGGTATCCTAGTTTGATCCTGAAATGGGAAAAGGACACTAGTAGAAACAATTGGTGAAATCAAATAAAGTTTATATTTTAGTTAATAGTATTCCCCTGATACTGATTTCTCAGCTCTGATAAATGTGCCAAGTTAAGTAAGATGAGGGAAGCATAAATGGAGGAACTGTCTATACTATCTTTGCAAATGTTTTGTAAATCTGAAATAATTCCAAAATGAAAAGGAGTACTTATTTAGCTATACTTTCTAAGCATATTCTAGTATAGCATTCTCAGGTCTGTGTTAAGGCAGGGTGAAAACTCAGTCTGAAACTAAACAATAGTGGAGGTGCTTTTTCTTTAAAAAAAAAAAAGAAGAAGAAGAATAAACAAACACTCCAGTCACCTAAAATGGACTGTAAGCATTAGCAGTCTGGACTGCCATTAAAACAATATAGTGCTGCCGTTTATGTACTTATAATGCCTCCTACAGAGGAATTACTTCATTATAGAGACAGCAGAGCAGTTTGTTTTTTATAGCACTAATGTTGATTGGAAAATTGCTTGTTCCAATTACTAGGATTATATATATATGCAACAGAGAATAGTAAGGGGTTATCTACAGTTGTTAGTACCTAGTTTTTTAAACAAATATCTATTGCTATTCCATGAACAAGGTGTACTGTATGAAGTTGTCAGTCACTTTACAGAGACACTTGTTCATTAACATAAAAGAAAAAGATCAGTCTTCATGTTAATTGAGCGTGATACCAAAACCTGATAAGGGTAGCACAATTGAACTATAAACCATTCTTACTTATGAATGAGAAATGTGTATCATAGATGAAGGAATCCCTTGTGGTATAGTGGTTAAGTGCTTTGTCTGCTAACCAAAAGGTTCATATCTACCAGGCGCGCCTTGGGAACTCTGTGGAGCATTTCTGCTCTGTCCTGTAGGGTAGCTATGAGTCCAAATTGACTTGACAACAACAGATTTGGTTTTTGGTTATCATAGATCAAAGAGAATCATGCAGTATATTTGTAATTGTACCATGGTTGTATAAAGGTATCACAGGTGTGTAGGATTATTTCAGTATTTAGGCATATACTATTTTCCAGTCAGTAGATGAAAATTATAAGCACACATATCGGATTTGACTCAGCGGCACTTGGCTTGGCACATAGTCATCTTGGCATCTTGTTAGACATAGAAATGGCATTTGATTAAAAAATGTTTTAATTTCTTGATAGCAGCTTTTAGAAAACTAGAATTAGAAAGAAACATTACTAATATGATAAAGACTGTTTAAGATCAGCAAATTTCTCAGTTTATGTTCAAATGCTGATAATGTACATTAAAATCCAGAACAACACAAAAACTCACATGCACTTACTTGACAGGGAAGAAAGAATGAAAACTGAAGAGATGAATGGAAAATTTTTGCATAAGAAATGATTACCTAGGAATCCTCAATCAACTGGGAAAAAACTATTAACAGTAAGATTACTGGACATACGAAATAACAATAAAACGTAGTCAACACCTGAGAATCAACAGCAGATGTACAGGGATTGCTAATTAAGAACCAACTTGAATACTAATAAGGGAAATAAAACATCTGAAAAAATAGAATTATCATGTAGCTATTTGGAAGTACCTGACTACTGTAATAATGTTACTTCCTTTGAAAACACTATGTAGAATTAAGCCACTTCCAATAGAATTACCAACACAAATAATGGACAAAATGACTCTCAAGTTCATCTGGAAAAATTAGCAGGGAAAATATTAAAAATTTTTTTTTTTCATTTTTTAGCTTTCTATGTTGAGACAGTCTCAGTCATAAAGAATAATATAAGAACTACCTAAACATGTTAGCCATATTCACCAGTTGTTCAACATTTTGCCACATTTACTTAATCATCCACCATCATGAATCAGAACCAACTGGACAGCAGTGGATTTGTTTTTGTGGATTTGTTTGTTTGGGTGTACTCCTACCAATACATACATAAAATTCAATTTTTTTTCTGAACTACTTGAAAATATATTGCATACATTGTATCTTTAATCCCAGTGTCTCAGTGTGTGTTCACTAAGAACAAGGATATTTTCTTATGTAACTGGAGGACATTCAGAAAATTTAGAATTTTTAAAAAATTTTCTTAATTACAGTAAATGAATAAAATTTCTAATATCTATCAGTTATCTCATCTATGATAACCCGTCACGCCCCTGCCAACAAAGTTATTTTCTTCTGTAGATAATTCTATTTTAAGTCCTTATAAGAGGGATCTCATACAATATTTGTCTTTATGAGACTGATTTCACTAAGTGTAATGTCTTGCAATTGAAACCTTGTTATGAGATGTTTTTGAAACTCTGCATTGTTTTTTATCATAGCATAGTGCTGCATTGAGTATGTATGTACTGTGATGTATGTGTTCATCTGCTCATGGGCATCTGGATTGATTCCATCTTTTAGCTATTATGGACTGTGCTGCAATAAACACTCATGTACATGTGTCTGTCCGTGTGACAGCCTTTGTTTCTGAAGGATAAATTCCAAGCAGTGGAATTACAGGATCAAATGGTATATCTATTTCCAGCTTTTTAAGGAAGCAGCAGATTGCTTTCTGAAGAGGTTGTACCATGTTGCAATCCCACCAGCAGTAGATGAGAGTTCCAGTCTCTCCACAGCCTCTCCAGCATTTGTTTTGTGTTTTCTGGATCATGCCAACCTTGTTGGGGTGAGACAATATCTCTTTGTAGTTTTGATTTGGATTTTTCTGGTAGCTAATGATCGTGAGTGTATTCTCATATGTCTTTTGGCTGCCTGGGTGTCCTCTCTAGTGAAGTGTCTGCCTACCTCTTTTGCCTATCGCTTAATTGGGTTGTTTACCTTTTTCTTGTTGGTATATTGCAGAACCTTGTAGATTATGGAGATCAGACAATGGTCTAACATGTAGTTGCCAGATATTTTTTCCCAGTCTGTAGGTGGTATTTTAACTCTTCTGATAAAATCTTTGGATGAACAAAAGTGTTTGATTCTTAGTAGTTCCCAATAACCTGTTTTCTACTGATCATGCTTTGTTAGATTTTGAAGTCTGTCAAAGCTGTGTATGAGAACATCCATCATTTTTTTCTTTCATGATTTTTATCGTTTTAGGTTTGATATTTAGGTCTTTGATCCATTTAGAGTTAGTTGTTGTGTAAGGTGTGAGATATAAGTCTTGTTTCAGTTTTTTGCAGATGGATATCCAATTTTGCCAGCACCATTTGCTAAAGACGCTGTTTTTACCCCCAACTTTGGCAGTGGGGTTTTACAATCTTATAGGCCTTTGTCAAATTATCAGCTGTGCATAAGAGAATGGTGCCATCTCTGGAGTCTCGAGTCTATTCCATTGGTCTATATGTCCCTTTTTGTACCAGTACCAGGCGGTTTTGACTACTATGGCAGTGTAATAGTTTCTGAGGTTGAGTAGGGTGAGGCCTCCCATTGTGTTCCTCTTCTTCAGGAGTGCTTTACTAAGCCAGGGTTTCTTCCCCTTCCAAACAAAGTTGGTGATGTGTTTCTCTATCTCATTAAAAAATGACACTGGAATTTGTATTGAGATTGCATTGTATAAGTAGATCACTTTAGGTAAAATAGATATCTTCACAACGTTAAATCTTCCTATCCATGAGCAGGGTAGGTTTCTCCAGTTTTGTAAGTCTTTTTTGGTTTCTTGCGGTAAGGCCTTGTAGTTCTCTCGGTATAGGTCTCTTATTTCTCTAGTTAAATTTATCTTCATGGCAGCTATAGTAAACGGGATTGATTTGGTGATTTCTTCTTTGATGAACTCTTTGTTGTTATAAAGGAATCCTAGTGATTTACTTACGTTTATCTTGTATCCTAATACTTTGCTGAACTCCTCTGTTAGTTCCAGTAATTAAGGATTCCTTTGAATCCTCGGTGTGTACAGTCATATCATCTGCAAATAGGGAGATTTTTACTTCTTCATTGCCAATATGGATGTCCTTTTATTTCTTTGTCTTGTCTAATTGCTCTGGCCAGAACTTCTAGCACAATGCTGGAAATTTAGCATTGATGTGATGCTTTCATCTACAGTCCATATTCCAAATTTGCTGGTTGTCTCAGTAGTGCCCTTCATAGCATTTTTTTTTTCCTCCTGTATAAAATCCATTCAAGGATTACATACTGCATTTCATTTTCTTTTTGTTTCTCCTTAATCTGGATTAGTTCTTCACCATTGATCTTTCATGACACTGATATTTTTTTAAAACAATAACGCACCAGGTATTTTATAGAGTATTCCTCCATTTGGGTTTGTCTGGCATTGCTTCATGATTAGAACCCAGTAATTCAGGTCTTGGTTATAATGTTACATAAGGGAGTCATGTTCAGAGGCACTCAGTGTCTGAATGCTGCTTTTTGGTGGTACTAAATTTGATCACTGGCCAAGCTGTTGTCTGTTTACTATACCATATAGTTACTTTTTTCTCTCTCTCTAAGTGATACAAATTCTGGGGGAAGACACTTTGAACCATGCATATAACCTGCTCCTTGATCAAATTTTCTCCTATAAACTTCACATACATTGCTGATTCTTGAATTAACCAGTCGTTAATAGTTGAAAAAATACCATTTTCTAGTCTCACTACTCCTCCACATCTGTTCTTCTGCTTGTTCCCCACTTGTTTGTTTACTGTGTGGACGCATAGATTCCTAACTTATTCAGTAGATGATAACTCACTACCATCTTTATTGTAGTGGCCCAGTCGCCCCAGTTTGGCACAGTGGGAGCCCTTTCTGGCACCAGGTATTCTAGGCTCATCTTGTGCCTTTCCTGTCCTATCCCTGGAATTGGCCACTTCTGCGAGGAACCATGGTTCCTTCTAGTGGGGAATAGTATTTTAAAACCAGTTTTGGTCATTCAGTATATTTCTTAATACCGGGAGCCTTAGCTCCAAGTTCCTTGGAGAGAACCAAGCCAAACTGTCAAATCGTTTCCAACTCACAGCAATCGTATAAGACCGGGTAGAACTGTCCTCACAGTGTTTCCAAGGAGTGGCTGGTGGATGCAAACCTGCCAGCCTTTTGGTTAGCAGCCTAGCTCTTAACCGCTGTACCACCAGGATTCCTGGGGGAGAACAGAGCCAAGAGATTTCAGTGTACTTGTATACATATATACTTTTTTATTTATTTTTTTTAACTGAATTAAGACTCATACTTCCAATTCCAGTTCAACTCCATAAAATTCTCTCTTGCCTTTTCCCGTGCAGTAATTCTGTCTCTCTTCCACACTGAGAGCTCTGGCTCTGAGAATTTCAACACCTGTACTCAGTTGCTGAATCCAGCAGTAAATAAAGGTGCTTCAGAATCACTGTATCCACACCCTTATGGAGAACAAATCCAGATCTGCTAGAAGGAGCAGAATGGTTCTGGTGGTTGTTTTCATGCCACTTAGGCTGACAAGACACAGTCACAGTATTGTGTTGCAAAATACCTGTTGCCAGTGTAGTTATTTTGTTCATTTGAAATAAACAGTTGTGTTCACCTTTATTTAGTTTTCAATTTTAACAAAAAATTATTGTTGACTTAGTTTAAGTTTTTGAATATGTGGAACTTTAGCATGCTTCCAAAAAGTCAAGGCCCTTAGCAAGGTGTATTCCGAGAGGTGTCGTCACTGCTTGCGCTCTGTCACCCCACTTCCTCCTGCATCTGCTTCCTTAAAGAAAGCATTTCCGTTGTTTCCTGGTTTGTTTCCTGTGTTTGCTTTTTCTACAAAAATAAGCAGAAGGTTACATGTTACTTTGCACTTTTTTCTTATATGACAAAGATAGTACACTGACTGTATGAACTTCTTCCTGCTGTGCTTTTTTCACTTAACAGTAGATGCTGGTAGTCATTCCATACCACTTCATGTCATCATGGTCATTTTTCTCGTGAAATCCAATGACATGTGTGCCATTGTGCTTTCAGTCCGTCTCCTATGCTTGGGGATTTGGATCATTGTTAATATTTTGCAAATGTAAACATTGCTACAGTGAATAACCCTGTACCATGTGTATGTTTGTATTTTGGGGTAAATTCCTAGAAGTATGATTTCAGGGTGGAAGGAGAGATGTCACTTGGTTAAATACTGCCTATTTCCCCTCTACAGGAGTTTTATCATTTCCCATTCATACCAGCTATGTACAAGTGTACATGCTGCCCTATAGCCTAACTTAAGAGTGCAGTGTCAAACTTCAATTTTCACCAGTCTGCTAGGTGAAAAATGCTATCTCAGTGTAATCTTAATTTGCATTTCTGTTACTATGAATAAAATTAAATATTCTGGTTTTTGTTTGTTTAAGTTTGAAGACCACTGTGTATCTTTCTTAGTCAATTGGGCTTTTATGTCTTTTTTCAATTTTTATGTAGGGTTTTCAATTTTCGGTCCTTGTTTTCATTTTTTTATTTTTTGAAGTTGCTTATCCATCAGGGATGATTTTATCCCTTTATTTGTCACGTATGTTACAAATTTTTTCTTTTGGTTTATCGTTGGCTTTGCTTCTGTTGTTTTTTTTTGCCATCCAAAACCTTTTTGAGTCAGAATAACCATAAATGGCTGTTACTACCAGATCTGAAAGATGTAAGATGTAATAATTAAGACAGTATAATTATAATGGAAAATAGACACAGAAAGTTCATTAGGAAAAGTAGGCCCAAAACAGAAACACACCAGTGTGTTTGTTTGTGTGTGTCTAAATTTAGTATATATGATAAAAGTGATGTTTCAAATTAGTGATGAAAGATGGTTATTTAGGAAATATATCAGATACTCAGTAAACAGTGTTTTTTTTTAAAAAAAAAAAAACACAACTAAAGTTAGAGCCCTATCTTAGATAAGCCATCAAATAAATTTCAGTTAAATATTTAATAAATTAAACCATCAAAGGACCAGAAAAAAATACTCGTGATTATATTAGTATTTCTCATCCTTGGTGCTACTGAAATACTGAACTGGGTAGTTCTTTGTTTTAAGGGACTGTATGGTGTATTGTAGGATGTTCAGCAACAAGATCCCTGACCTCAGCCTACTAGATGTGACCAGCTTCCCACAGTCATAACAAGGACAGTGTATCCAGGCATTGCCACATATCCCTGGGGAGCCAAAATTGTTCCCAGTTTAGAACCACTGATGTCAGCTAAAAGTAGTGTAACGCCAAAGAATGAAATAACACATGAAAATTTTGAAAACACTGACCACCATAAAATTGAAATTCAAGCAACATGTTGAAAATGCATAGTGTAAATGCCATTCACAGGATACAAAACCCACCCCACTGCTGTTGAGTCAATTGCAGCTCACACCTACCCTTTAGGACCCAGTAGAGCTGCCCCATTTTGTTCCCAAGGCTGTAAATCTTTACAAAAGCAGACTGACATATCTTCCTGCTGAGGAGTGGCTAATAAGTTCAAACCACTGAACTGTTAGTTAGCAGCCAAATGCTTTAACTACTGTGCCGCCAGGGCTTCTCTCATTGCCTAAAAGGTACTCAATAAGATGACCATCCAAACAGGATGTGGGCAAAAGACACAAATAGGCAATTCACATGTAGAAGAAAAGAGAAAGAAAGATCTGAGTAGCCAGATGAATACCAAAAAAGAAAAGAAAGAAATATTCATTAATCCTATAATCAAAGATATTTGAGATTTTTAAAAAACTGGAATAAGTAAATTCAGGATGAATGCTTTACCTTTCACATAGGCAATCCTGAAATAAACTACTTTTGAGTCTGGGGAGACAGCTGTTCTCACAAAGTACTGGCAAAAACATGAGTATGTATAAATTGAAGCATAATGGGAAATACGTATATTAAACACTTTTTAAATATATGCATGTATGCGTAACTTTTGCCCATGCAGTTCTTCCTCTGCATTTTATCCTAAAGAAATAATTTAGCTACAAATAAAAAAGTATACCATAGTACTATTTATTATTGCTTAACACTAAAAAACCTGTATGTTTAATAATAAGATAAATTATTGGTACGTGTGCATATAATGGAATGTGAAAGTGAGCATCATAATCTATGATAAAGGGACATCTACATAGGAGCAAATAGTTAAGTTACAGTTAGAAATTAGGTAACAAAATTGTATTTGTGTATTTCTGAGATAGATTGATACATCCTATTTTTCCTTATTGTTATTCTACAGTACCATTAGTGGAGATTTTGTGCTAAGATTATACAGAATTTCTTATTTTTATTTCTAGTATCTAATATTTCTAGTCATGTATTTCTAATATATCTAATGTTTAGTAAACACAGAGTATTTATAAAATGAAGGAAGAAGGAATCTTTTTGTTTCAATTCTAATTTTAGAGGACATAGTAAAACATAAAACCAAGGAATTTTCCAGACTGATATTTATGAAAACATTATTTAGAACTGAAAAAAATTGATAATATTAATCTTACAAAATAAATTACCCATAGGATAGGCTGGAAACCCTGGTGGCATAGCAGTTAAGTGCTGCATCTGCTAACCAAAAGGCTGGCTGTTCAGATCTGCCAAGTGCTCCTTGGAAACTCTATGGGACAGTTCCACCGTGACCTGGAGGGTCACTATGAGTCAGAATTGACTAGACAGCCGTGACTTGGACTTTGAAGATAGGGTGCTCTACATGTATAGTAATAAAGACTGGAAAGGTAATTGACCAGACTATTAGCCATGGCTATCTCTGAATTAAGAGCAGTGGTGGTTCAGTGGTACAGTTCTTACTTTCCTTGCAGGAGACTCAAGTTCAATTCCCAGCCAGTACCCTTCCTGCACAGTCACAGTCCATGGTCCGTGGATGCTCCTCTGTTGCTGTGATGCTGTGTGGGTTTCAGCAGAGCTTCCAGGCTAAGACAGTGAAAAAAGACGTAGAGATCTACCTGTTTAAGTCAGCCAGTAAAAACCCCATGGTCCTGTCTGTAACTGATCGTGGGCATGACGCAGAGCTGGTTTGCCACTGCGCGTGGGGTTACTATGAACTGGATGCCAACTTGACGGCAGTTTCCAATGGCTGTTTCTGAATCAGGGTTATAGATGCTGTTTTTGTGTTTTTCCTCTGTACTTCCAAATTTTTTTATTCATGAATATATATTAACTTTGTCTGCAGGAAAAGAATGTATTTTTAAAAAACAATTAGTGTCTCAGACAAAAACTGCTTATTATTAGCTATGCAAATGCTATAAAAGAAATGGAGTCTAAAAACAAAACACAATATTTTACTCTGTGTGTGTCTTGAAATAACAAGCTCTTTATGTCTTTGTGTGAAGAGATGGAAAGAAATGAATCTAAAATTTGATTTATCGTGTCACAGGTTGCTTCAGGTGAATGCAATGAAGACACGGAAGTTTACAACATCACCCTCTGTACTGGGGATGAACTCACGCTAATGGGGCAGGCGGAGATCCTTTATGCAAAGACATTCAAGGAAAAGTCAAGACTCAATACAATCTTCAAAAAGATCGGGAAGCTCAATTCCATCAGCAAGCTGGGTAAAGGCAAAATGCCATGCCTCATTTGTATGAATCACCGGACCAATGAAAGCATTAGCCTTCCATTCCAGTGCAAGGGCAGATTCAGCACCCGAAGTCCCATGGAGCTTCAGATGCAGGAGGGTGAGCATACCATCCGCAACATTGTGGAGAAAACCAGGCTACCTGTGAATGTGACCGTTCCAAGTCCCCCACCGAGAAACCCATATGACCTCCACTTCATCCGTGAGGGGCACCGCTACAAGTTTGTGAATATCCAGACCAAGACAGTGGTGGTTTGTTGTGTGCTGCGGCACAACAAGATCCTCCCCATGCACTTCCCTTTGCACCTGACAGTTCCCAAGTTCAGCCTCCCGGAACACCTCGTGAAGGGCGAGGTATGGCCTGAAACCCTGGTCCATCGCTGGCTGGGAATCTGCCAAGAACAGTTTGATATTGACGAGTATTCACGAGCCGTTCGTGATGTGAAAACTGACTGGAATGAGGACTGCAAGAGCCCCAAGAAAAGCCATTGCTCTGGCCACAACCACATGCCCAGCTCCCTTAGCCACGCTCGTGATGAGCTCACCCACTCCTTCCACCGGCTCTCGGTCTGTGTGTATGGCAACAACCTCCACGGCAACAGTGAAGTCAACCTCCAGGGCTGTAGGGACCTGGGGGGAGGTGAATGGGCCCCATTCTCTAATGACACCCCACCCTACCAGGATTCTGGTGACAGCGGAAGTGACTACTTTTTCCCAGATGCTTTTGAAGAATCAGCAGGCATACCTGGGAAGTCAGAATTTCCTTATGAGGAGCTGTGGCTTAATGAAGGCAAGACCAGCCGTCAGCCTCTGACTCGATCCTTGAGTGAAAAGAGTAGATGTGATCATTTCAAAAGTTCTGTCCGGGCCAAATGTGGAACATCTCCTCTTCCTGTCTCGGGGCCTCTGGGAGCAGCAATGAAGTCTTCAGATATCACCCTACCTCCACCTCCAGTGCCTCCCAAATCTGAAGCTGTAAGTTATTTCTATTTTTGAGTGGTGTGCTGGTCTTTTTTGTCTGTCTGCTCAGTCATTCACTCGTTTCTTAAAGAAAGGAAAACTCCCCAACTAAAGAGTATCAGAACAAATGAAATTTTAAAATTTGGAGTGAAATAGCCTAGCTTGATTATTTTTACCAGTTAGGAGTTGATGAAACCACTCTGATAGTTGTTAATGGGAGAAGTTTAAACGTGATTTTTGCTGTTGCTTAGAGAATGGATTATAGGAAGGAGAGGGTAGAAACTGAGGACTGGATAGGAGTCTGCTGCAGTAAGGTGAGTATGAGATGAAGGTGCCTTAGACTGCAGCAGCTGACAGCGTCAGAACCAACAAGCTGCTTCAGGATATGTCTGGAGGTAGACCCAGCAGTGTTTGGTAAATTGGATGGGAGGAGTGAAGAAAAGGGAAAAATCAAGGGTAACTGCTAGGTTTTTAGTCTGAGCAGCTGGGTGGGTGTTAATGCCATTCACAGTGATGGAGAAGACCGAAGGAGGATGGGGGAGAGTGATTATCCAAAGACGTGAGCCTCACTTATCACCTTCTCCTATATGCCTGAGGTCATGCTGAGAACAGAACATGGTAAATGTGCTCGTGTGCACACATGCAAACATCCCACAGGTGTTAGGGTAGTACTATGTTAATTCCTTAAACTTAGCTTGTTCAGATGCTGAGAAGGCTTCTAAGAGCTTCCAGTGTAAAACTATAAGATGGAAAAAAGGTCCTCTGTTTTGACCATGTTCTTTGATTGACAGCTATTCAGAACCTTTCATACTCATTTTTGGTCCTTGGCCTTCATTTTATCTAAGGGAGAAATGGCTAGAGGCACTGGTGTAATTCTGCTCATCATTTCGCACTATCTATTGCAGAGATTTCCTTTTTTTTTAATTCCCCCAGCAGAACCCTTTAAAAAATATGGAGACAGTTACATGAATCCCAATATGTAGAACAGTTTCAAATCAAAAGCAGTCTGACTGAAGCACAAATTTGGAGGCATTCTTCCTGCTAACCATGGAACCCGGGAATGTTCAAGACAAAGTTTTAAAGACATCTAGTTACTGGGCTAGATGCTAGACATATGACCATGAGTAAGACTTGAACTGTGAGCTGTGATGACTTTCAGTTTTACAGGGAAGGTAACAAATGAAGAGAGACGATTACTATAAAAGTGAAAAGGTCATGAAGGTGTAAGTGAGATATAGACATAGAACGTATGTAGAAATTCAGAGGAGAAAGAGACAATCCTAGCTGGGAGATGAATATGAGATGGCTTTGTAGAGATTGTGACATTTTAAGCTGTAGTGAACATTCAGGAAGAGCGGAGAGATGCTGAAGAAGGGCGTGCAGGCACAGTGTCATGTGAGCAGAGGGCTAGAAGCTGGCCAACTGAATCACGTATGCTTTACACACATTCAGTTGGGCTTACTGAAGAGGGCAGGGTGGCTAGACAGCTGGAGCCAGAGCACAGACAGCCCTGAGGGCCGGGCAGCAGAGGTTGGGCCAGCAGCCATCATGCTTAGCTGTCCATAAGGAGCCCTCATGACTGCAGAAAGTCCCCAAGAAGAGACCCACTCTGCTGCCCGCTTGTCCCAGTGCATAAAAACCTACAGCACCTGCAGGTCCTGGACATAGCCCTGCTCCTTACAGGATCTTCCTGGGACCTGAGGCACGAGCCCCAAATCACTATCCCCTATGAGGTGCTGGAGAAGACTTGAGGCAAATCTTGGGGGAGTTGGAGTCCTTAGCCATTGTATTCATGCCAGAGAGTTTCCTGCATCTTCGAAAAGCCAGCTGAAAAGTGAGGGATCGTTTCTCCTAGCAAGGACTTGTGGCACTTTTAGAGTAGTCAGAAATAACAGCTCAGCCGTGGATGGCCACACTCACAGGTGATTTCTGTAACCAAGTCTAGAGTTAGGAAACTAGCATCACTTGTTTTTTCTGTGGCTACAAAAAGATACGTTAGAACATAAATATTAAAGAGTCTTGATTTTGACTCTGCTACTAAAAAAGTGCTGGAGTTAAATTTGAATCTGAAAGCAAATCTCACAGGAAAGGAGAAGACTTTGGCTCCCATTGTAAACTCCAATTTCTTATGATGTCAGGGAATCTTTTAGAGCTTGCCTAATGTTTATAGAATGCTATAAACTTAAAGATTTCTATAAACACCTGATGTCATTTAATTTACTACCAAAAAAGAAATTGGGGCGTTTCCCATGAAGTCGTATTTTTTATTGGTTCTGTGACCGTGGAAAGAATTTTCCATTCTTAGGATGTACATGGGATCCAGAGAACATCATAATTGTTAGATGTGGCTTCAGCTTGTAATTTTCAAAGGGGAACTTTAATGGGATATAAATTCAAGTGCTCCCACAGAGTTAAATAAAGCTGCTTCTTTGGATAGTAACAGCAGTGGAGTAAGTCCTTGGAGAGAGATGCTGTGTGCCTAACAGCCGTCATGGCAGACAGTGATAGATGATGGTTAACTTTAAGTGAGGCTAGCTGGACATGTCTGGGAAGATGCTGACTCCCACCAGGCTCTTAGGAATAGAAGGCGCTAGAACAATGAAAAAGAGGCAGGAAGAATGTGTCTTTCACGGCCAGAAAGGCAAAGCTGGCCATTGGAGAGTGAAGTTTGGCCAGTCATTTAAGATCTGGAGGTGTTCAGTAGCTGCACTGCAGTCATGTCACCCTGTTCCTTGTCATCTGACCTTCACTTCTGGCTTCAGTGCCCTGAATTGGGACAAATGTTTGTGCTGTCTTGTCAGTTCTCAAAAGTGAGAATTACTCTTTCCCTTCCATGACGATGCTTCTGTGTTTTCCTCATTGTGCTGCAGATCAGGCGTCATCTGGGTTTGTGCTTCTTACTCCTTTCCTGCCTGTACCTGAAAGAGGAAAATGAGGTTGCGGGGCCAACCAGAAACTCCTCAGTGGAGGAGGAACTGGTTCAGCACTCTTGATATGCTTAGTACTTGGTATGACAATTTAGAATTATGCCCAAGTCATTTTGTGTCTCTCTAAAGATTCCCTAATACTGCTTTTTTTATTATTATTATTTAAAATAATTATTGTACTTTAGATGAAAGTATGTAGAGCAAACTAGTTTCTCATTAAACAATTCATACACATGTTGTTTTGTGACAGTGGTTGCCACCCTCTTTGACTGAAGGATAAACCTGAAGAATGACTTGAGTTTATGTGAAAGCAAGATGTAGGGATTGAGTTATGAGATTTCTACCATGAATTCATTATTGAGGCTGGAGTTCCATCATGTATAAGGTTCTTATAACAAAGCTTGCTATCTTGCTGGTATCTGAGGAAAGCAAGACTTAAAGGGTGAACTTAATGCCAGATTGACTGCGCCTGATCTAGTAGGTGCTTCGAAAGACTGATACAATGATACAGAAGTGAGGTGAACTGTCTGGACCTATCTCAGACAGGCTGAGCTATTGATGAGAAATTAGAAGAATACAGTAGGCATGTTAGCAGTCTTGATTCCCTTCTTAGTGAGATTTAACTGGGAGCAAGGAGAGAGGTGATCTGCGACATGCAAAGAATAGACCACTAGAGGTGGATGTAGCATTGCACATAAGAGCCCCGCTTGGTAGAATCCTCATTCTACCACCTAATAGCTTCATATCATGAGCAAAACATTTAGCCTCTCTGGGTCAGTTCTTGTGGGGAAGATGATGACTTCTTCATTGCATGATTGTATCGTAGAAAGTACTTGGCCCTTTCCCCTGGCACTTGGTAAGCATTCAGTAAATAGGAGCAGTAACCTAATGTAAGATGTATTCCAATTTAGGGTCAGATCGTGTTATTTTGGAGATTTTTTTCCTTCAGCCTTCCTTGACTATGGAATAGAGACGGAAAGGCATCCTCTTCAGCTATGCTCAGGCCCTTCTGGAGGCCAAGGCCAATGAGCAGCACCCAGGGAAGGAGGGGACAGTCATCCTCACTTGCCAGAGTGCATGGTGGTGGTGGGGTTAGTTGCCTTCCAGTTGATTCCGACTTACAGTGACCCCATGTGTCAAGCATTTGACCCTTTGTACCACAGAGACAAAAGTACTTACACTGTTTTCACTTTGCTAGGTCTCTAAGATACTGAGCTTCAAAATAGCAAAAGATCCTTTGTACCTAACTAAGAAAATGCCTACTTGATAACACAACACAGGTGTTAGTTACCTAGCTGTAGAGTCAAATTTGTATTTGTCCTAAACCATAAGAGCTACTGCAGTACTTGACATCCTGTGGATACTAATAATTTATCATCTCTTAGTGGAGGGATTAGGGGTGTTGAGGAATGAGAGTGCCTGTGAAAGAGCTTTGTATTTCTCCAAAGCTGTAAGAAGTGTAAAAAAAACTAATATTCCCAGCAAGCCAATATAAAAATATTGGAGCAGAGAAGTTGCCTTGGGTACTTGAATTCCTGGGGCATCGCTAGGTTGTGGTCCCACCAGATCTCATAAGGCTGGACATGATCAGCCTTCAGAAACAGGGCATCTCACACGACCACCCAGTTAAGAAATTGTTGTAAAATATATCTGTTTATAAACTGAGAGGAGTGGCTATAGGAACTGATCCTACTCTGAATTCATTTTGCTTCATTTGTCTCTTAGGGCTTTTTCTTCTACCAAATGTTAATATTAGTGTAGGTTT
This sequence comes from Heterohyrax brucei, assembly GCA_028571685.1. Lineage (NCBI taxonomy): Eukaryota > Metazoa > Chordata > Mammalia > Hyracoidea > Procaviidae > Heterohyrax > Heterohyrax brucei. Next base: position 41,039,507 of record CM053152.1, on the reverse strand, counting down.
TTTTAAGTAAATCTGATGTATTAATATTCCCGATCAGGTACTAAAAAAACTAACCCTCTACAAAAAGACTTACTGAGTATTCTACTAATTAATGAGGTACCCTGGGACATTTGACATATTACAACTTTTTGATAAATTCATCTACTCCATAGGCAAGCTATGCCTAGGTTCCTGTTTGTTAATTGAAAGACAAACTATTGCTGTATTTTGGTGATTTTGAAGCTAATTGACTTCTGCTTCATGTAGATTTATTTGATTTTAAATGAAACTTTCCAGGCCCAGAATTTTTGTTCCCACTCCACGTCCAGTGAAATTCTCAATGATCAAAATGTTACTAAAAATAATTATTATATTCTGTGGCTAGTTCATGTTTCAGATCTATACTGGAAGGTGCCATTGGTACAAAATCACACTTATATGAAGGTTGTAAATGATTTAAATCCATCTACCATGTATTATACTTCTTGCTCAAAAAAGGTCTTTATTCTGTACCCCGGTGGCATATTCTTTCTTCTGAGTCCGTGGAAGCACCCTAGAATTGAAACAAGAACTTCTTTTCAGAGCCGTTTGCCCTCTCGGCTCCCAGTGAGTGACCGGCTGCCTGCTCTCTCCCCTTTGCCGCCCTTGCCTGAGGCGTGAGTGTTGGAGGCCGTTTCAGAGACAGGTCTGTTTCAGGGGCCTTCTCCTTCATCTATAAAACTAGAAAAAAAAACTATCTGAGAATCAGCATTTTGCCTTTAAATCACATCTGCCCTCCCGTAATTAATCAAACAGAGGTTAACTGTATCTCCACGCTGTCATCGTCAAATTTTCATTTCTGTTTGGCTGGAAATGTCCACTGATAGCTATGTGGACAGGGTTATGAACTCTTTTGTATAAAAGCCTCTTTATAAATAAAATTTCTTAAGGCTGTACTGATTTTGTTATTTGGGAGAAGAGTGTGGGAAGAAATGTGAAATACAGGACAGGGCATGTGGAAAAAGGCAAACTGACAAAGTTCAGGGAAGAAACATTGTTACCACAGTTGTTTTTGGTTTTTTTTTTTTTGGATCACTGACATTATTCTGAACTGGTCTTTTTAGAGGAGAAGGAATAATGGAAAATGGGTATCCAACCTTAGATCAAGCTCGTCTAGAGTATGTGTGTTTTCTGAATGATTGTCAGTATGGAAACAAAGTGACCCTTACACCCACGTGAGTATTCCAGAGTGTCTCCCTGGTAATCACCCCCATTCCAAGTTGCGTGATCTTTGGGACAAGAACACGTGATGAAAGATTTTAACCTCTGTGAACTGAGGAGATGTGGCCTCGTAAGCAAGTGTCCCTAGGTTCCTTGTCTTGTACTTAAGAGTTGAACAAGTACTGCTATGAAATATATTTTCTCAACAGAACATGTAAAGGCAACACAGCGAAGTATATGTCATAGTGAGTGTCCCATTTACCATTCTTAAGCTGTCTCCTTCTTCCAGTGTGATTTCTTTCATAGGAGAAAAGCAGGGAGTTCCAGGAAAGGAAGACCTTCTGTCCATGATCATATCAAAAAAGCCTCTTGCAGCAGCTGCTAAGTGCTGGGCTGCTGCCTGAAAAGCAAAGTTCACAGCCTTGAAAACCCAAGGATTCAGTTCTTCTGTGCCACATAGGGTCAACAACGGAATCATACCTGGAAGCCTTCTTTCCCAAACTGTATTGTTGCATAAACACTTGGTGCCACCTGTGTCTCTTTTATTTTTTTAACCCTGAGAAGTGTTAGAGAAAGATATGTAATGGGAGAAAGTATGAAATTAGTTCATAGGTAATACATATAAAATTATTCAGTTATATGTAGTGTTTGATTTTTTGTCCTCTGAAGCATGAGTCTGAACTGACTCGATGACAGCTAACAGCAAACAGCTCTTTGTAACCCTGCTTTCTAGCTGTGTAGTACTGAGCTTTGTACTATTGGAACATTCGCATACATTATTTTTTGAATGTAGCTGTAGCGAGACCTTCTCCGATCATCAGTGCTTTGTCCTATGCCAGTGCCATCCTAAGTAACCAGAGTTGGGACTCTAGGGAGTGAGGAGGGGAACAGAAGCTTAAATGCCTCTTCTAAGAGTGAGGAAATCAAGTTAAACTTTGTAGAACAGTCTCTTTGTATGATGTATTTGATTTTGACTGAAGTCGGAAGTTGTGTTTTGTCTTTGTTGACCACATGTACTTAGAAACAGCAAGCTTTCCAAGTTATTTGTTCCATCTGGTGGATGTGGATGTGGCTTTAGCTGTTTGGTAAGCTATCAGTAAGGGCCTCCTAGCTTTGTGTGGCTAACAGTAACAGAGCTAGGGAGGAGAGCATGGGCAGCACGCGTGTGATCACCTCCAGCTTCTTAAACGGAAGGGAAACTCGGGTCCCAGCAGCCAGTGCATGCTTCACTTCCAAGATAACGTGCATGCATGTTGATATTTTCTCCATTTCTTTCTTTGTTTTTAAAAAAAGAAAGACATACTTCCTTCAATCCAGCATCCCTAACCACTGCTTCAGTCCTTCCTTTGTAGCCAATATACTTGAGGAATGATCTCCCCTCACTAACTCCACTCTCACTTCATACTCTGTCTTTGACTGACTGGAATCTGGCTTCTGCTCCCTGCCCTTCACTCAAGTCACAGCTGCTGAGATCACCAGTGACCTGCTAAGTATCACATTCTGCGAACCTCTTTCCGATCTTTCTTGACTCCCTCAGGTCTCTGATGCCATCACCTTGCAGTCTTCCCCTCCCTCCGCTTTCGTGACACCGTTTATTGGGGGTTCTCCTGCTGTGTGAGCGGTGAGCTCTCCTCCCTCGTATACATCCCTCTTTGTCTCTTCTTTGCCCGTCCCTTAGAAGTTCACCTGTGATTGCTTCAGGTCCTGTCTGTCCAAAGGACATTCAGCTCTAACTCAGTATTTCCAAAGCTGTAAACTGGTTTTTTTCCAAACCCTGTTCTTCCTTCTGAATTTCTGTCTGATAAATGTAACCAGTATGTTTCTCACTGCCTCAGCCTCCAAACTGGGGTGTCATTCTGATTGTTCTCTCATGCCCCTAAGTGTTGCAGTCTCGTCATTCGGTCTTCCTCAAGACTTTCTCAGTAAAATTTCCTATGAATTTGTTGCTCTCTTCCCTCTGAGATGCATTAATGATGCTCCCACAGACCCATGTACACTATTTTTTTTATTTTTTTATTTGATATGACTAGCAAAATAGGCAAGTAAAGTAGTTTTTGCACCTTCTGCTTTTCTTTGCCAGCGACTCCCTCCCCCTTGAGAAAATACCCTGAGAGGTATTTTCCATAAGCACACCATGCTAATTTTTTTTACAGCAACAATTAAAAAAACAAAATTGGCATATTGGCACTTAGGAAGATACCTTACAAGCAGAGGAAGTGGCTGGCAAATGAGGTCGAAGACAAGTGTAATTTGTATAAAATACAATACCCGCTTGTATTATTACTTCTATCAGTTTGTATCTTGCTTGTGTTTGTCTGCCTCCCTCACAACTGCTTCCACAGACTGCTCGTTTTTGTGCACTCATGACTAGTTTAGTGACCATCTATATTTAAACAAATAAATGAACACCACAGAATTAATGGGGAAAAAAGTAAATAATGACATTAATGTAGCATGCAGGAAAATCCAAAGTGGTGTTTTTCAAATGCTCATGGACAGCAGAAGTGGATAATCCCTGTGATTCTGGGCCCAGGATAGACACCTTTCCAGCAGGCCTGAAAGCCTCCTCTGTCACATCATCTCATTGTCATAAATGGCAGCTATTTGAATATGTCCTCCCTAGGAATATGGCTCCCGACTAGCACACCTAGCCAGCTAAAGAGAATTGGCCGTTCTCAAAAGAACAGAACTCGCCATTTCCAGCTTTTGACAAATTATACTTAGCTCTGGGATTAGCAGTCTGCTTCATGAATGCCGAGGAGAATTATATTAATACCAAGGCAGTAGTGTCATAAATTAAATAAGAAAGGACTCACTGAACACTTTAGAAAGTGGAAAGACTTGTTATGAAGAAGCAAGGATGAAAGAATGAATTAGGCTGGATGTGCAGTATCCCTAGAAAGAAAATCTTTAGACCAGAGAATTGCTGGTGAAGCAGGGTTGTGGTTATGAATGGGAGTTGTTTGGCCATCATGCCATCTGAATCCAGGCTGTGCTCATTGATCTTGTCATAAACAGTAGGACTCCGGTGCCAGGAGCGTCTCTGCAAGCGCCCAGTCTTCTCATAACCAGGAACCTACAGACAGGCAAAGGTCACTCATAGTCAGCAAGAGATGGTGATACCCACCTCAGAAGAGAATGCCCTTGCTTGGCGTGCATGCCGGAGGTTTATCACTGGTAATACAGTAATAAACATGGTCCCCCCTGGTCACCAAATGAGGCTGAGTCTCCAGTGCTGCATTGGAAACTAAGAGAAGGGCTCTAGGTGTCAGGAATAATATATCTTATTAAATCTTTATTTTAGAACAATAATTTTTCTGGGGTGCTGAAAATTAAAGCCACAGACATTTACCAGTTTAGAAATACTACACATGTGTAGCCTAACACTGTGTCAAAGTGTGGTACTGGTAGGGTTGTGTGCCAGTACCATCTGCTGGTTCTATTTTTCTCTCCTAAATTGACACTAACATGAGGACACATAGAAAAATTAGCATCCAACCCAAATGACATGTCAGTAAGAAGTTTTACTTAAAAATATAAAGGATATTCTTTTGCTATAGACTTAGAAGTAAAAGGGCCTTTAGGCTATATTTTTATGATATCTGTTAATCTCTCCCTGGCATTCTCAGTGACATATTTGTGCCAGAGGTGATCCTAAACTCCACTATCTGTAGAGCAGTAATACCAAGAATGAGGATGATGGTCTCTACCATTTTTGCTTGCAGTCTAGTTAAACGTGAATGAAGAGTAAGTGAGTGTAAATAGTATGTGTTAGCAGAGTTCCAAAGCCATGGTCACTTCTAGTAGCTACTTGAAATGGTCCCAGGACTTGTAAAATGTGGGGCTGGAAATAGGAATTGGCATTTAGGTAGGGATGAACATTAAAAATGAAGGTGGAGAGAGGGGTGGGAAAACACAGGATGTGTTTAGGTGACACTGAATCGGCTACTTTGGATGGAGCTGTGTATTCCTGTGGAGAGGAGGGGGAGAACCAGCTAGAATGATGGGTGAGAGCCAGACTGCAAAGGGCTGTGACTGGAAGGCAGGAGAGGTAGACTTTATCCAGCAGTTAGAGGTGCCATTGGAGATGGAAAATCACAAGAAAGAGCAACATGCTGAGATTTTTAGAATATAACACTTAAAATTTGTCATTTAATATGAGGGAAAACTGGAAGTAGGGTGGCTGACCATCTAATATTGTAAATTGCCTTTTATTGTTGATAAAATTCATTTAAAACACAGCCTCATTCCTCCTGTATATAAATGGCCCATGTTGAATCAAATCAAGAAGCAAGGAAATGTATAATATAATAAGGATGTCAGAAAATTGGTAAGATGACACGGTAAACCTTGTCTGTAACTTCTGAATTCCACAATTTACCTATTCTACCACAACATAATTTTCCCCATAAAATTCAATACTTCACACAAGCAATCACATATGCAGCAACAAGTTGACAGTAATGAAGTATGTGGAGGTGTGTTCAGGGTCATCAGCCCTGCTACCTTCGAGGCCTCCCTTCCCCCTTGCCCAGACTGATGCCCCTTGTCTAGTGCCTCAGCAGATTCACACCTGATGTCTTATCAGGGCCTTTAGGAATTCTTTAAAACAGATTTTTTTCTTTTAACTACACTTCTTTCCAAATTGGGTTTCTAATAATCTTTATAACTGTGAACCCTGATGAACTGCCACCTCATCACAATGGAAGCAAATCATTCTTTGGCCATATATTCACGTCTCTCTACTGACCACATTCCGTCTCCAGAAAAATAGGTATTAACACACACACACACACACAAAATTTCTTTGGAAACCCTGGTAGCACAGTGGTTAAGAGCTATGGCTGCCAAGCAGAAGGTCAGCAGTTTGAACCCAACAGTTGCTCCTTAGAAACAGTTTGGAGCATTTAAACTGTGTTCTGTAGGATCTCTATGAGTCAGAATGAACCCAACGGCAATGAGTTTCCATGTCTTACATTCTGGTTTAGCTGTAAAAACTTTCCGTTAGCCAAAGCGTACCTCTTCAGCAGGCCTGGTGGCCTTCAGTTGCCCCGCACTTCACTCTTCCCTTCCCCATGTGGAAAGGCTACGGACTGCCCATCAGGGTCATCCAGTTTGGGAAGGAGGTGGCAGAATCTAGCTCTTCCCTGGTCTTGAGTACTTCTGCATGGTTAAAAGAACAGGAAGAGAGGAGTTAACTTCCCATGAGTCAAATTCCACTGCAGAGTTTCAAGACTTCGGTCAACTGATTATTTGAAATTAAAACACACATTGTAATTAACACTCCATCAGTATTCTAATTTGACATTTCAGTTAGACTCTTCCTAATAAAGTAGCATATTTAATGATTAATTCCAGAATTTGAAAGTTCCAAACTGATTTCAGCATTAGCCATGTTTTCCTCATGCCCCACCCTGCCAAGTGACTAAGTGTTCATTTTAAAAATTAAGTTAACTGACAGATGCCTCATCTTCTCAGATTTTTCATTTCCTATTACCATCAGCGTAAATGGAACCAAGAACATCTGTAGTAACCTACCCATCTATCGTAGATTCCGTAGACATTCCGTGAGAAAGGAAAGAAACGCAATTGGCTACTGCACAATTTACTAAAGAGGAGGGACATGACACAATATATATATGTCCCAAAGACAGGGACTAGTTGGCCCAGCTGGAGCCACTATATCATATGTCATTCTTAAGAAGACCCCAGAGTGTGGTACACCAGTCTCTCCCCCTTACCTCATTTTGTCTCAGGTTTTCTTTGCACTGTCATCTACTGCCACAACCATAGCCTGTTTAAAGCTCCTCCTCCCGTTGTGGAAACTCTGGTGGCACAGTGGTGAAGTGCTGCAGCTGCTGACCACAAGGTCAGATCCAGGTCCAACCAGCACTTCTTAGAAATTCCTATGGGGCAGTTCTGCTCTGTCTATAATAGGGTCACTGTGAGTCAGGATGGACTCAGCAGCAGTGGGTATGCTGTGTGGTTGGCTTTCTCCCATTGGCAAGCCCTAGTTGCACAGTCATTAAGAATTTAGCTGTTAACTGAAAGGTCAGCAGTTCCGTTCCACCAGATACTCCTTGGAAACTGTGGGGCAATTTTGCTCTCCCTGTAGGGTTTCTGTGAGTGATAATCAACTCGACAGCAAAGGTTTTAGTTTTCACCCACTGGGGGTACAAAAATGATATTAGCCAGAAAATTTCAAAAAGGAAAGCCTGTTGCTCTGAGTGTTTTATTGTAGCTTAAAGTGGTTCTCCTCATGAAACACTTGCTTTCCAACCCAGAGAGTCCTAGTGTCAGGGCTGTGGGCCTCCAGGTAGAAGCGATGACTACACACCCAGGAAGAAGTGCAACAGGTGAAACTTTAAATTGCTTCCATTTCATGTAGATCTGAGGTTTACTGCCCATCAGTAGTCACATGGTCTTTGATCTCATTTTCTTCAGCAAGTAGACTGGGCCTGGGAAGGCCATTGGAGGTGTAGCACAGGTGGTGGTGGTGAGTGCTGTGTACTGTCTAATCAGTTCTGACTCACAGCAGCCCTATAGGACAGCATAGAACTGCCCCATAGGCTTTCCGAGGAGCAGCTGGTGGATTTGAAATACCAGCCTTCGGGGTAGCAGCCTGAGCTCTTAACCACTTCGTCACCAGGGCCTGTGTAGGTTGTAAACGCTGCAGTGTAATGTGAACCCTTTTTATTTCATTGTATGCAAAACTTCAGACCAAAGCTAACGGGAACTTGCTGTTTTGTTGTCTTTATTACCCTCACATCTTTCTGGATAGAAAGACTTGGAAGACAAAGGTGAAAAAAAAATGATGGAAACATGTCTTAAAAGCAGACAAAATGCTTCAAAGTACAGCCGAACTGGCTCTCTTTCTACCTTGTACTTTAGGGTGGATGGGCAGAACCAGCTAGAACCTGCCGCCTGCTGCCTGCTACAGAGAACTACATGTAAAATGTACTTGCCATTGAAAAGTCTGGGTGTCTGTGGTTGGGTGGAAAACAGTGAAAACAGCTGGCAGAACCAAGGAGGCAGTAGAAGGCACAAGTCTCCCAGACACTCTCCGATGTGAATATCAAGAGGGCTCAGAGCGTTAGAGTGGCTCTTACAAGAAATATTGCTTTGAGGGTTTGGATGCCTCTGTTCTCCCTGTAGCCTTGCTTCTCCAAATACAGCCTAGGGATCAGCAGCATTTGTCTCACCTGGGAGCTTTTTCAAAATTTGAAAAATTGCTGGGATCACCTAGGCTCACTGCATCAGAGTCAACATTTTATCAGGTCCCTAGAACCTTCCCATTTACCTTTGCCCATAAGAAGCCCTGAGCATAGTCCAGAAGGAGGTGTGAGGGAGAGAAGGTCTCCAGAGAGCTCCACAGTGGCCTGAGGAATGGAACTTGCATGATGCATAAATGTAACTTAACAGAATAGGGTCCTCTAATCCTATACTATAGAAAGATCATGATTGCTCTGTGTCCTTCTTTCTTAACTTATTTTATCAGCCCTCATATTGTGCTAGCTCCTTAACCAGAGACACTTGAAATGCACACGTTACTTTCCACATTTCAGAAGTAGTTGATGTTGACCAAGCGATTTCTTGAATCAGTCTGTCTTTGCAGGTATTTGGTAGGCATCTGATTTTCTCTCTGGCAGCCTCTGGTGTTTTCCATCCTTCTTCTCTGCTCTAGTCTTCTTGATCTCTGTCTTGCTTCCCATCTTTTACTGTTTCAGAGCAGTGACTTGACCTTTGAGCATCGAGCTGGCCCCAGTGGCATTGTCAGTCTGTTGCTAACCCAGAGTGTTCTTTTCTGCGCCAGGTCAGGGAAGAATGCCGGCTCCTGAACGCCCCACCTGTTCCGCCCCGAAGTGCAAAGCCTTTGTCCACAAGCCCCTCCATTCCTGCGCGCACAGTCAAGCCAGCGCGGCACCAGGCTCGTTCTCCCAGCCCGACCTTGTCCTACTATTCTTCAGGGCTGCACAACATGTAAGTCTTCCTGCCGGGTCCCGCATCAGAAAGGTTCTTCTCATCAGCCAGTTCCTGGGCTCCTTCACAGAAGCTGAAACCTAGACACAGCAGTAGGAGAGGAAATTCTTTGGGGTTTTTCTTAAAAGAATTTTACTGGAAAGGCGTGATGGGGACCCGGCTGGTTTTGAGCTAGGCTGGAAGAGTCAATGTCTTTGGAAAAAACAATGCTGTGAGAGTCTGTGAGAAATGCAGTGATGAAGGCCAACTATATTATCTTGGAAACAAACCATGAACTTCCATCAGTTCTCACAAACCAGCATCTGATTCTCTCTGCTCTGCAAGCAGAGACCACCTTCAGCCAGGACCTAAAAATGAAAGGATCCTCTCATTTCCCACTCAGTACAGCAGTCCGTTCTTGGCCATTGCTGCTATTCACATCTGTCTGGATCCTTCCAGTGCTAAAAGCTCATTCCATTGTTGGCAGATGCTAATCATTGTTTTTATAAATCTTTCATAATATTCAGTTGAAATCTGTCTGCATGTAACTTTCAACTGTGTCTTACATCTGGAAAAATGAAAATGGATCCACACCTCTTCTCTTGATCACATTCGAAGTTGAAGTCAGCTATGATATAAATCTCTTCTTAAAAAACACAGCCTCAGTTTGGCTCCCTGTTTCCTTTGGCATCCAGCCCCTGATCTCTTGCCAGCCTGGTTTCCTTCCTTTGAGCACACTCTAGTTTCACTGTTGCTCTTAAAATATGGCACCCAGAGCTGAACACACTACTCCAAATGCAGTCTTTACAGGTTAACGCAACGCTCCTTTTGGATATTTTTTGTTCTCTGGACATTCAGCTTTAATGCCATTGAATTGTGCCTAAACCAGGGCAAGTGTATGTGTTTTATTGAAACTTTTTCTACTACCTCAGACGTTATTGATGGAAATAGAGTAAGGGCTGGTGATGATGTAGTCATGGAATGTGTCACAGGCTGGCAAGCAGGGCACATCCACTTGCTGCTCTTTCACTCAACACTTGCGCGCTGCACCCGTCACAGATCACTCATGGCACTGGCCGCTGCTAAGCCCAAATATAGCTTAAGAAGTTTTTCATCATAAAGATCCAGACATCTACTAACTAATTTAATGATTAGAATTTTCTGCCATCTCCACTGCAGCATTTAAAATCATTATGGCCATATGCATAATTACTAATGTATTAAAGAAAATTAAACAGTAAAACCATGAGATTCAAACCCATTGCTGTCAGTTCTGACTGCTACCAACCCTATAGGTCAGAGTAGAACTGGCCCACAGAGTTTCAAAGGAGCACCTGATAGATTTCAACTGCCAAACCTTTGGGTTAGCAGCTATAGCACTTAACCACTACACCACCAGAATTTCCTCAGTGAGATTAGTGAATACGTTACTGAATTCATGGTAAGAAATATTTTTTTCTTAACTACCATTTTCTACTCACAAATAGCATCAGTGGTTAATGAGATTGGAATTTGGGCTTTTATTTTTTGCTAATCCCCATTTCTATGTTTGCTTTTAAGCAGCGTTACTAAAAGTGACACAAGTCCTTCTGAGAGTGCTCCTGTGTCCTGCTATCCATGCAGCCGAATGAAAGCCGACTCTGTGGACCTGATATCCCCCTTTGGAAGTCCTTCTGCCGAAGCTCCATCATCCAGGCTCTCATGGCCTAACCATTATATGGCAGCATCTGAGAGCCAGACTAAGAATGATTTCCTGTTGGATCCGAGCAGGAGCTATAGTTATCCCAGACACAAGACACCAGGCACACCAAAGAGAAACTGCCCGGCACCTTTAGATTTTGACGACTTTGAGCTCTTCACCAGCCAGCTTGAACCCAGCTCAGTCACTGCAGACTTCAGTAGCAGCATCCCTGGTTGTCCCAAGTCAGCAAGCTACTCTTTGGAGAGCACCGATGAGAAAACCCTTGCAGCTGGCACGACAAAGCAGAGTATTTCTTGCCCTGCCTTACCCCCACGGCCCCCAAAAGCAGTGGAAGAGAAAGCCACCTCTGAGACATCTCCTTTCCTTCTGAAAATTGATGGTGCTGAGGAAGACCCTGAGTCTGGGTCACCAGTCCTCTCCAACAACCAGTGTTTTGTTCAGAAGGGCACACAGGATATCTTCTCGGTCTCCTATCCCTTTTCATCTCCACTGCACCTCCAGCTCGCCCCCCGGTCCTGTGGCGATGGCTCCCCGTGGCAGCCACCAGCCAACCTTTTGGGACTCTCAATAGAAGAAGTGTCCAAGTCATTGCGGTTCATTGGTTTGTCTGAAGATGTCGTGTCATTCTTTGTTACTGAAAAGATTGATGGGAATTTGCTCGTTCAGCTGACAGAAGAAATACTCTCCGAGGATTTCAAATTGAGCAAACTGCAGGTGAAGAAGATAATGCAATTCATTAATGGATGGAGGCCCAAAATATAGCCGGAGAACCCCAGCTAGCGCAAAACAAAACTGGTAAATGTGTGGGCTGGGACATCATGTCATGTTTTTGCACTAAAAACCTTCTCTGTGACTAGGTAGGGAGAAGAGACACTCTTGACTATGCAGATGGTGTTTTTGAATGGTGAGAAGGCTGTTTTGTACATCACTAACAACGCTGTACAGAACACTTAGAGGTGTGCCTTGTAGGTCACTCGGTGTGTAACAGCTGCTAAAAGGAAAGGCAAGTTCTGAGAATTCATTCTTACCCAGGTAGGTTTTGCGAGAAAGTGTGTTTATTCCAGAATAGCCAAAGCTGAAAGAAATAAAAATCTTTAAAATAGAACACACTTGTGAACAATAATTCCCTTCTTTAGGGGAGGATTGACTTTAGACAATTAGTTACATTCTGTGCTCTGTTGTTTGGATGGCTTAATGCTAATTGTTTTACTCTTGTGCCTGAAAATGGTAGTGATGTGAAATGACACTTTAATGTCCTTTGCTTGGTGGGAGAATTTTTTTATCAGAGGTGTTTCCCAAAAGTCATCTGTTTAGATAGAGGATATGTGACATTCTTAGAAATGATACAGATCATGACCACAGTTATTTATCTGTAACTCCTGCTAATTTTATTGAGCAGAAAAAAAAACAGCATATACATCTATGGGTATATTTATATATACATAATACACTCACACACGTTTTAAAACATCATTCTGAGTCACATATTTTAGATAACGTCTATTCACTTTGGAATATCTGTTAGGTTTGGGGGCTGACAAAGCTGATTTTTGTAGGAATAGCAGACCGAATGATTCCAAAGATTCTGAGAAACCTGTCACTCAAAGTTGAATTGTATTAGGCTTTGTAATTGAAGACTTAGAAGAAATCATTATAGCCTGTATTGAAAAATTAAATTTGATTTTAAGCCCATTATAGGGCTGTTTTTTTTATATATTCTAGTTCCGTGGTGGTATCTGGGGAAATGACAGTTTCTTTCTCTACGATGGTAGTTCTTCTCTGGTTTGAGGGTCTTCCTCTGTGATGTCTGATGGTAAGAAATCCGAAGAGCATCTCTTAGGGCATGTTAGGTGTTCCAGCAGGTTTCATGCTTTAGGAGAGTTCAAAAGTCAGATGCACTGTTCTTATTATGGCATGTGCTCTAGCTGTTGAATAATTTTTTTAAGTATCAATGAGTCCTTTTTTTATTTCACAAACCTCTTTTTTTCTCTCTTCCAAAGAAAATACTTATTACTTTATTTTTATTGTAATTGTATTCTAAGAATTCCAAGACATTAGTCTGATAATTTTTGCTAAGTGTGATAAGACATACTAGAATAAACTGGTATGGTCATCAGTCTTTTTGAAGGCCCATAAATCTTAGACAAATTTAAGTCAGAGCAAGGTGCCTTCCAAGCAGCCCTGCCTCCCCAGGTCTGCCCCCGGTTCTGGACGTACAGGCAGCGTGTGGTCAAGCCGCAGCCTGTGTGCTGGGCAAGTCAGCCAACCTTGTGTCAGTGTGACTTGCAGGATCAGATTATGTTCTGTTATCTGCTCTTCCTGCTCACCAACAAAAATAAGAGAAGAAAAAAAAGAATTTAAAAACAAGACATTGTGATATTTTGGAATGGTATCTATACACTAGTGTAGTTTTGCAGATCTTATTTTTTTTCTGTGCAATATATCTTTATTTCTTGGGATTCAGTTTTAATCTATCTGATGGTTAAAGTTGTGGTAAATTGACACGTATTTTTCATCTTAAAAAAGGAATTTTTAAAAATTGCTATCAAATGAATCCCAACTCATAGCAACCCTGTGTAAGTCACAGGAGATCTGTGTTTCATGGGGCATGCGGTGGCTGATTTTTCAGAATTGACCATCAGGCCTTTCTAACAAGGCAAATCTGGGTGGACTGGAACCTCTAGCCATTCGGTTAGCAGCTGAACGGGTTGACCATTTGTACCACCCAGGGACTCCTTTTCCATGTTAGATCTTCTTAGAAAAGGAGGAGAGGGGACATTTTTGTTTCTACTCCTAGATGTCTCCCAAAATGTAAATACTATAGGTAAAAAGAATACTCTCAAATTTGCCAAACTGGAGCACCCTTCAAAAGTAACCGACATGCCTATGAAGATGTTTCCAGTACTGCCCTCACCTGACAAGAGATTCCTTAGTTACTTTAATGTGTAGAAAGCATGCATTTTGTGGGAGGAGGAGCTCCCTTAACAAGCTAACCTCTCAGAACTGCATTTAAAATGAAAACAGATAAGACGGCAGTTGAAAAGCTGGAAGTTTTCCTTGTCAAACTTGCTGAATCCGTTTTAAACACTTGGCACTTGGACACAACTCGCAAATTCAGAAGGAGCACAGAGCTGAGTTTAGTTTACTATGAAGGTGGCCCTACGTGAACAACTGGCTCTTTTTACCTCCCCCTCCCCCCTTCTTTTTTTTTTTGCTTTTGCAAAACTTGACATGAAAGAGATTTTTTTTGTTTTTTTCTTTTGTCTTATTTTGATTGACAATACGGGAACTCCGTGAGGGCAGGGCCCATGGCCTTTCATCCCACTTCCGTTCACTGGTTGATCCAACATTCGTTGAGCGCCTTCCGTGTGTGCCTGGCCCTGTGCTGCTGCTGGCACTGACTCTACAAGGTTGTCAAGAAGACCCAGCTCCTGCCCTCGTGGAGCACATATTGTTTATATTTGAAATCACATTCTCCTGGTATTGTGAGTGTATGTTTAAGAGAGATGGAATCCTCTGGGTAGCTGGATGTAAGGAGTTAAGTGTGCCCTCTCCTTAAAGATAGGAGAAATGTCAGCCTCTCTCAAGGAAACTATAAGATAAATACCACTAAACCATTAAAACTTGGAGTACGTGAGGGAGGAAAGTAGCCTTGTCTCCTAGGTTCTTTTTCATTGACTTGGCGTGTTTAACTGTCATCTCCAAAGCTACAAATGAATATAATCATTGTAGGCCATTCCTAAACTGTAGACCTGGCACCCTGACGAGGCAGGTTCTTCATCTCCTCAAGAGACTCATGACAAGAAATGCAGAGCAGAGCAGAAGTCTGGAGGACCTTCCCCTTCCCAGAGCTGTGGTTTTGTGGTGGAAAATAGTGTCTTAGACCTCCATGGCAGCACCTCTCTAACCAGCCAGTTCCTGCAGTCCGTACAGCTCCCACAGTGGTGGGGGCACAGGAAATGTTTACCCAGAACCCTTTGGGGGGAATCTTTAAACTCATGACTCAGCTAATTACAGCCTCCATCACAAAAGAGCAATCAGCAATAAACCAAGCCAAGCAGCTAAAATCTAAAATGTGGATGTGAGCATCTCAGGAGGGAGAATTCAGACAACTCACACTCCTTCTCAAAATCTTGTAAAGGCCTGCAAGTTCTCTCTTCTTTAAGCTGAGCTGCTCAGCTTTATGAACCATGAAATTTACACTTACTCTGTTTTTGCCACACATATACAATTCAAGTTTTTGAAGTCTCAGCGAACTGTCCATTTGACTTATCAGTGATATTTATTCTTGTCTCATGTAGAATAAAGCAGCAGTCTTTTGGGAAGTGTGACAGTGGGCTCCGACTGTTTGCAGACATGTATAAACACTTGTCTGCTCACATTCCAGACCCACAGGACATCTGTTCAGCTCTTCAGAGTTTGGATAGATACAGGGTCCTTCACCGTCCAAACACTTTGTAGAAAAAAGTCACTACTCATCATGCCCAACTGGTATAATACTAACATTTTGGGTAACTGGAGACTGCAGTATTTCTTCAAAGGACTTAGTGAGCCATTCAGAGAAGATTTATGTTTCAGTCTACCAGAAACATTAAATCTTCAACTGGTGCACAAAGCTTCTAGAAACTTCCACTGTTTACCTAATAATAGAGAGGCACCAGGCTGAGAGGGAGAAAGGAATAAGATGCCCAGAGGATAAATGGTAGAAATAGGACTTAAATACTGCAGGGTTGTAATTATTGTAGTATTCTTATGGCCACATCTTCTTAAATCACGTCACTTAGTCTTCAAAATTTGGGGTTTTAAATTTGTCTGATTGTAATAGCCAGAAATAAGGGGTAAACATGATTTGAGTTAAAATTGTATACAAATATCTTCTATAATTTTGCTGCTCTAACTTTTAGGCTATGAATTTTGTAATGAAGTTTAATCACATTGCAAATATCCTTTGTTTACAATCTCATGATTTGTAGTAGGGCTCAGATAATTTCTTAGCTATAAACTTTCTTTCCCACTTTCATAATCAGTTCTATTTAAAATATTGTTTAAGCTATTAGCCTATAAAAATGAATTTAATGAATTAAAAATCACAGAATTTTCCTTAAGTGGAAATGATGTATTCTTTTCAAAGAATGTTGTAACCATCTTTACAGTTTTTTTGCCTGGAAAACTTGGGTTGTTAACTACCAGTTAACAGTGGTATTACTTTCCAGCTCACTGTCTAACGGGCCCAATTTGTACCTCAAGATAAAAACAGTATGTGTGTCTATAAAAAATTCATTGTTGATTTAAATGATTCTGAAATATCTATAAATAAAGAGATTTTAAAAAAATTCCTTGGCTTGGAGTTGTATCTTAATAAGTTGGACATAGTCTGTGGTTCTGGGAGCACCCTTCCTCATCAGCCTTCAACAACTTTAAAAAAATATCTCTAAGTATTTTAAATACTTTTACAATACTTAAAAAGACTGCTGAGGAATATGGGTTTGTCTGGAAAAATTCTTCATACTGGGGGGCGGAGTCAAGATGGCGGACTAAGCCCACGTCTCCATACATCCCTCTGGAAACCAAAACCTGAATTGACAATCAAACAGAGCCTTCTGAGCACCTAATCAGCCTCAGGACACGGCACAGAGCTGTTAATTAGGACTTTATATCATTCAGCGAAAAATCTCCTCTCTTTCACTGACTCCCGCTCCTAGCTAGCCCCGGCTGTCACGGACGGAAGGTAAACGCACCATTTTGACTCTTTTTTCCTCTGTCTCGGCTGGCGGGCGGAGCTGGGCCTTGCCCAGCGGCTGGACTCAGACGCGCTGCTGGGGGGATAGGCAGGCAAAATTCCCATGTTCTGGGAGCCAGGCTCGGGACTCTGTTAATCTAGACACTTTGAGCCTTTCGTTTTGTGGCTGCCTCAGTGGGGTTTGTGCGGAACTCTGCGGTCAGGGTGCAGGACGCCATGTTGGTACCGAGATTTTAGCGGGACCTCGTTCTTAGCCTGGGAGCCAGCGCCTGCAAACGGGACGGTGCTTCTCCGTCAGAAAAGTAGTGATTTTGCATAGTGCTACCTACATTGGGGGCCCAGCATCAGAAGCAGAGGAATCCCTGCCTCTGGGCACCTTTAGCCCGAGGACGCCATCTTGGATACGGTGGCCGCAGCTGGACCTAATTCTTAGCTTGGGAGCCAGAGCCTGCCCACAAGAGAGCGCTTTTCTATCACAAAACCAGTACTCGACGCAGTGTTGGATAAGGCTAGGCCCTGTCAGCAGAGGCCACCAGGGCACTAGCAGTGCTGTATTCTGAACTAGTTTGTTATCATCTGGGGTGGCGCTTACTTTGTCAGACGGGAAGAGGGACCTCTACACCTGAAAACCTAACTGACTTGTGAACTGGTCAGATACCTTTTGCTTTACATTTGAAAACAGCCTAGAGAAACATTTGCAATCCATCCTCACAGTACCTCTTCCAGCCTCTATATACTCACATGGGACCCAAAAATCAACAGACAATTGTGGCATACAAGCAATCACTCATGGCTTCAGAAGGCTCCCAAACAAAGCAACCAAGGAGTTTTCCAGATGAGGAAACTTTTATGAAAGCATCAGGAAGTGAATACAAATTGATTATATACAGAGCCCTTCTAGACCTTATACAAAATGCAGCAGAACAAAATGAAAAATTAAGCAAGTTGTTTGATCTGATGGAACACCAGTACTCTGAAATCCAACAGATCAAGAAGAAAATCAAAGACATAGAAACTTCCATGCAAACCCAAGAAAACAGAATGGAACAACTGGAAAAAAGAATTTCTGACTTGGAAGACAGAGCTACTGATGCCAGCGTCTATGAGCAGAAATCAGAAAAAAGAAACAAGAAAAATGAAGAAACATTAAGAAGCATGTGGGACTCTATTAAGAGGAGCAACCTTTGATTAATTGGAGTCCCTGAACAGGGTGAGACATCTGAGAACACAGAGAGCATTGTTGCTGAGCTGCTGAAAGAAAACTTCCCAGAAATCATGAAGGAAGAGAATATAGACATCTCAGATGCATATCGTATGCCACCCAATATAGATCTCAAAAGAAAGATTCAAAGACATATTATAATCAAGCTTAACAAAATGAAACATAAGCAGCAACTCTTAAAGGCAGCAAGACTCAAGGCAAAGCTAACATTCAGAGGGAAACCCTGTAGGCTCTCGTCAGATTTCTAAGCAGAAACCATGCTGGCACGGAGACAGTGGCACGACACATTCAAAGTCTTGAAGGAGAAGAACTTCCAACCAAGAATTATATATCCTGCAAAACTGTCTTTCAAACATGAAAATGAAATTAAGACATTTCCAGATAAACAGAAACTCAGAGACTTTGTAAAAACCAAACCCAAACTACAAGAAATACTGAAAGAAGTTCTTGGCTTTGGCTTAGAAGAACGAAACCACTAACTTTATATTTTACAGCGACACACTACTCAATACTCATTTAGGGAAGGCTCCAAAGTAAATCACAGCTTTGATTTGGAAAGAAGCAATCCAGTGATCATCATGAAAACTATGGTGTCATCATAATAAAAGAGGGATGTACTACAGTCGTTATAGTCCTTCCAGATGGAGAAGAAGATGACCAGACTGGTAGTAATTAAAATTGGGTTTATAAATAGTTTATTAAGGGGGTTCATAGGGGCAGCTGTAAAGCACAACAAAAATGTATCATACCATTTCAAGAAATCTAACACACGAGTCTCAACATCTATTAAACCAGCTCTGAAAAAGGTGAAAAATCAACTCACAAAAAAGCGTGTCTCAGAACAGACTAATAAGAACAACAGAGAAAACATCAACATAAAAATAAACATATCACAATGGCAGCAGTGAACACATACCTATCAATAATTACATTGAATGTGAATGGACTGAATGCTCCAGTAAAGAGACACCGAGTGTCATCTTGGATCAAAAGACACGACCCATCCATATGTTGTCTACAAGAAACTCACTTGAGACCTAAAGACAGGAACAAACTGAAAACTAAAGGATGGAAGAATATATATCAAGCTAACAATGAACAAAGAAGAGCAGGGGTGGCAATTCTAATCTCTGACAAAATGAACTTTAATGTCAAATCCACCATCGTGGACAAAGATGGACACTTTATTGCTGAAAGGTTCAGTACACAAGCAAGACTTAACTATATTAAACATTTATGCACCTAATGTCAGAGCACCTAAATATGTCGAAGAAACACTGACTATGCTCAAAAGAGAGTTAGATGACTCCACAATAATAGTGGGAGACTTTAACACTCCACTCTCATTACTAGACAGATCATCTAGAAAAAAGCTCAGTAAAGATACAGAAGACCTCATTCACACAATTAACCAACTAAACCTCATTGATATATACAGAACTTTCCACCCATCAGCAGACAACTACACCTTCTTCTCCAGTGCACATGGAACATTCTACAGAATTGGCCACGTGATAGGCCATAATGCAATGCTCAACAAAATCCATACCATTGAATTATTGCAAAGCATCTTCTGAGATCATAAAGCCATCAAAGTTGAAATCAATAGCAGAAAAAACAGAGATAGAAAGTGGAACTCTTGGAAATTGAACAACATCTTGCTCAAAAAAAACATGGGTTATAGAGGAAATCAGGAATCAAAGAAATTCATGGATTCCAATGAGAACGAAAACACTTCCTACCAGAACCTATGGGATACAGCCAAAGCAGTGCTCAGAGGGCTGTTTATCTCCATAAATGCACACATCGGGAAGGAAGAAAGAAACCAAATCAAGGAACTAACTGTACAGCTTGAACAAGTAGAAAGAGAACAACAGAGGAACCCCTCGGGCACCAGAAGAAAGGAGATCATAAAGATTAGAGCAGAGCTAAATGAATTAGAGAATAGAAAAACAATTGAAAAAATTGAACAGACCAAAAGCTGGTTTTTTGAAAAGATCAACAAAATTGATAAACCACTGGCTAAACGTACCAAAGAAAAGCAGGAAAGGAAACAAATAACCCAAATTAGAAATGAGAAGGGAGTTGTCACCACAGATGCAACAGAAATCAAAAACATCATAACAGAATACTATGAAAGACTGTACTCTAACAAATTTGAAAACCTAGGGGAAATGGACCAATTCCTTGACTTATACCACCTACCCAAATTATCACAACGTGAAGCAGAACAACTTAATAAACCCATCACAAAGGAAGAGATTGAAAAGGTCATCAAAACACTGCCAGCCCAAAAAAGTCCGGGCCCAGATGGCTTCACGGCAGAATTCTACCAAGCATTTAGAGAAGAGTTATCCCCAATACTATTGAAACTATTTCACAGTATAGAAAGGGATGGAGTACTCCCAAACTCATTCTATGAAGCCAGCATAACCCTGATACCTAAGCCCGGGAAAGATCCAACAATGACAGAGAACTACAGACCGATACCACTCATGAACTTAGATGCAAAAATCTTCCACAAAATTCTTGCCAACAGAATACAACAACATATCAAGAAAATAATCCATCATGACCAAGTGGGATTCATACCAGGGATGCAAGGCTGGTTCAACATCCGGAAAACAATTAATGTCATTAACCACATAAATAACACAAAAGACAAAGATCACCTGGTTTTGTCGATCGATGCCGAAAAGGCATTTGATAAAGTCCAACACCCATTCATGCTAAAAACTCTTAGCAAAATGGGCATAGACGGAAAATTCCTCAACACAATAAGGGCCATTTATACAAAGCCAATTGCCCACATCATCCTGAATGGAGAGAGACTGAAAGACTTTCCCCTGAGATCAGGAACTAGACAAGGATGCCCACTGTCACCTCTCCTATTCAACATTGTGCTAGAAGTTCTAGCCAGAGCAATTAGACAAGACGAAGAAATAAAGGGCATCTGCATCGGCAAAGAGAAAGTTAAAATCTCCCTGTTCGCAGATGGTATGATTGTATATGCAGAGAACCCCAAGGAATCTATAAGTAAGTTACTCAAACTGATAAAAGAGTTCAACAAAGTCTCAGGATACAAGATAAACATAAGTAAATCAGTAGGATTCCTTTATACCAACAACGAGACTGTTAAGCAGGAAATTATCAAATCTATACCATTTGTGATAGTCCCTGAGAAGATAAAATACCTAGGAATTAATCTAACCAGAGAAACAACAGACCTTTACAAAGAGAACTACAAGCCCTTACTACAAGAATCTAAAAGAGACTTAGATAAATGGAAAAACCTACCCTGCTCATGGATAGGAAGACTTAACATTGTGAAAATGTCTATTTTACCCAAAGCAATTTATTTATATAATGCAATCCCAATACAAGTTCCAGCATCATTTTTTAATGAGATGGAGAAACAAATCACCAATTTTGTTTGGAAAGGGAAGAAGCCCCGGATAAGTAAGGTACTACTAAAGAAGAAGAACACACTGGGAGGCCTCTCACTACCCGACCTTAGAACATACTACACTGCCACAGTGGTCAAAACAGCCTGGTACTGGTACAAGAACAGACAGACTGATCAATGGAACAGAATTGAGACCCCAGAGATGACACCATCTGCCTATGAACAGTTGATATTCGACAAAGGCCCTAAGACATTAAACTGGGGTAAAAACAGCATCTTCAACAAATGGTGCTGGCAAAATTGGTTATCCATCTGCAATAAACTGAATCAAGATCCATATCTTACACCTTAGACAAAAACCAACTCTAACTGGATAAAAGACCTAAATATCAAACCTAAAACGATAAAGCTCATCCAAGAAAAGGTAGGAACAACAATGGAAGTTTTACTACACAATGAGGACAGACTCCAAAATCTGTCAAAGAAACCTCAATCAACAGAAGAGAAAGTAGATAAATGGGAACTATTAAGAATCAAACACTTTTGCTCATCCAAAGACTTTATTAATAGAATCAAAAGAACACCCACAGAGTGGGAAAAAATATTTGGCAACTCTATGTCAGATCGACGCGTGATCTCCATAATCTATAAGATACTACAAAATATCAATAAGAAGAAGATAAACCATCCAATTAAGCGATGGGCAAAGGAGATGGACAGATACTTCACTAAAGAGGAGATCCAGACAGCCAAAAAACACATGCAGACATGTTCACGATCGTTAGCTATTAAAGAAATTCAAATCAAGACAACAATGAGATACCATCTCACCCCAACAAGATTGGCCATGATCCAGAAAACACAAAACAACAAATGCTAGAGAGGCTGTGGAGAAAGTGGAACCCTCCTACACTGTTGATGGGGTTGCAAAATGGTCCAGCCTCTTTGGAAGGCAATCTGGCGCTTCCTTAAAAAAATGGATATTGATATACCATTTGACCCAGTAATTCCACTACTTGGAATATATCCTACAGATTCAAGGCCTTTCACACCAACGGACACATGCACCAGAATGTTTATCGCGGCACAGTCCACAATAGCAAAAAGGTGGAATCAACCCAGATGCCCAACAATAGAAGAATGGATAGGTAAACTGTGGTACATATACTCAATGGAGCACTATGCAATGATAAAGAATAACGATGATTCCAGGAAACATCTCCTAACTTGGTTTCAACTGGAAGACATTATGTTGAGTGAGAGTAGTCAGCGACAAAAGGACAAATACTGTATGAGACCTCTACGATAAGATCTCAAAAACAAACTCGTGTATAGAAGAAAAGACTCTTTGACAGCTGCAAGGGAGGGGAGGGAGGGAGGGAGGGCGAGGGGGGGAGGGTTTAGTTTAGATAGTTACTAGAAATCTAGTTGGGAGAAAGCGGTGACAGCACACATTAGGAACAAGAACAACATTAAGTGGACTTCAGCATAACTTGAGTACTCCTTCCATCTTAAATCAATACTGCAAGGATAGAGTAGCTGGGGCGGGGGGCGGGGGGCCATGCTCTTAGGCGAATTCCAGGCCAATTGGCACAACTAGCGTTTTGCTGGGAGAGCTCTCTGCACCCCACATTGGTGAGTGGCGTCTGGGGTCTTAAAAGCTGCCAAGCTGCCATCCGAGGACACAGCAAATGGTCCCAACTCAGCAGGAACGGATGCTCACCGAGGGCCAAAATGGCATGCTGTCAAGACAACCGAGAAGACAGAGAGACCCACAAGAGTGGGTGCCTACATCGCCCTGGGACCGGAAGAACCAGATGGTGCCCGGCCACCACCACTGATAGCCATGATGGAGCTCACAGAGAGGAGCCTCACTGGCAACACAAGAATAAAAAGAGGTGCATCATGAGATCTCCACTAAAAGACCTCAATTGATGGTCCAGCGGTTTTGGGGTTCCTCTGAGAGCATGGCCCCCGGCCCTGATGCTGCCTATTCCCATAAATTATAACAAAGGTCCACTCTTTGGACAGGAATGGAATGGACTTGGCAATGCAGAGTAACCATATGTTGGAAGCACTTTATGGTTCTATACATCTATAGGATATCATCTTGCTGACCTCTGGCTGGAGGAAGGGGAGTGGACGGAGAGGAGGGGAAAGGAGACTGTTGGGAGGATGAGACATGTATGGAGCAGAGAGGAATAGTGTGCAGTCACCGGACAGGGAGAGCAGCGGAAGCTGCATATAGGGGGGCATGTAAATTTACATGTGAATGTACATTTTCACTCAGTTATGTTAAATAAAAATAAAAAAATAAAATAAAAAAATTCTTCATACTGCATGCCCACTCTGTATTTGTAAGAATTGGAGATAGTGACTACTGTACATAGAAGAATCTAGGAACCAAATTACATGATGGGATTCAAAGAGAATCCCATTTGGTGCCTGTGTGGTCTGGAGTTACAGATAAACTGTAGAGCTTGAAAACAATAAGTATATATGGTTACCTGGGGAGAACAAAAACTGCACAAATTCATATCTCCTTGGTTCATGTGCAGTTTAATTTATGTAATTACAGGTGTCGTAGACAGAGCAGAAACAGTGGGACTATCGTTACCATCTAGTGCTGCTATGATAGAAATACTACAAGCGGACGGCTCCAACAAAGAGGGATTGATCCTGCACAGTCTAGAAGACTAGAAGTCCAAATTCAGGGAGCCAGCTCCAAGGGAAGGCTTTCTTTGTTGAGTCTGGGAAAGGTCCTGGTCATCAGTCTTCCCCAGCCAAGGAGCTTCTAAGCACAGGGACCCCAGGTCCAAAGGCTCTTGTTGCTTGGTAATGTGAGGTTCCCCTGCCTCTGTTCCCTTTTCTTTCTTATATCTCAAAAGAGGTTGACTTACACCACCTAATCTTGTAGACTGAGTCCTGCCTCATGAATGCAGATACCTCTAATCCTGCTGTATCAACATCACAGAGGTAGGATTTGCAGCACACAGGAAAATTACATCAGATGACAAAATGTTGGACAACCACAGAATATTGGGAATTGTAGCCTCACTGAATTGAGGGGTCAGTTCAGTCCGTGATAGGACCAGTAGAAAGAAACGGGGAGCATTCAGCATAATGTAGCATCCACCAGTAAGTAATTTTTATAGAGAAGTTGAAGAATGGCACGTGGTTAAAAGAGCTTTTATTTTGCTTGAAATACGAGGTCTGACAATTAAGTTCACAAACTTGCCACCATGCCCTTATGTTGGCAACACTGTACAAACAACTCAGTAACAACTTCATAACCATAATATGTCAGTGTCGCAGCTGTGTTTGTGTCAACATACGGTGCTCTCGCTGAGTGGCATTGAGAATGAGCTTGAATTAGAGCAATAAACAATCATTAATTTTTTGTTAAACTTGGCAAGAGTGGAACTGAAATCAGGGACACGTTAGTCCAAGTTTATGGGGATAATGCCATTAGGAAAACAGCAGTGTATGAATGAATTTTTTTTCTGAGGGGAGAGAGCATCACTGATGAGAAGGTCAGGGTGGCCAGTTATGAGCGGGACTGATGAAAACATTGCTGCAAGCATTCATCGAATTGTGTGTCAAAATCACTGGCTGACTGAGAAGCATAACAGACCAAGTAACCATTGACAGAGAAACAGGAAAATCTTAACTGAAAATCTTGGCATGGGAGAAGTGGGTGCAAAAATGTTCCTGATGGCAACACGAGAAAAAAAAGGTGCACCATAAGAACTCCACTGAAAGACTGCAGCTGAAGGTCTGGGAGTTCCCCTGGGAGCATGGCCCCTAGACCTGATGGTCCCCCTGGTCATGAATCATTACTGAGGTCAACTCTTCCGACAGGAATGGATTGGACATGGGGACACAGGGTGACCATAATGGTTCTGTGCACCTATAGGATGTCGTCCTACTGGCCTCTTACTAGAGGGGAATGGAGAGGGTGGAGAGGAGGGAACAGGAGATCGTTAAGAGGATATGACATGTATAGAACAGAAAGGAGGAGTGTGCTGTCACTGGGCAAGGAGAGCAGAGGGAGCTGCAGATAAGTCGGCACGCAAGTTTGAATTGGATTGTACACTGTCACTCAATCACAGTAAAAAAAAAAAAAAATGTCTCAAAGGAGCTTACCAATGAACAAAAGCAGAGGAGAGTCAAAGTTTTCCAAGACCTTTTGGAGAGGCAAGGTGATGTTTGGAGCCATGCTATCACTGGTGATGAAACGTGGTTGTACCTATACGACCCTGAAACAGCATTAAGGTGTACTATGTAAGCCAGCCTAGTCTCCACGACCAAAAGTGTTCCATCAGTCCAAATCAAGAGTCAAAATGATGTTGGTAACCTTTTTAGATATCAGAGGGATTGCTCATTATGAATTTATACCAACTGGACAGTTAACCAAGTTTGCTATTTGGTAGTGCTGAAAAGGTTGCACGAAAAATACAAAAATGACCTGAACTTTTTGCCAGCAACTCATGGCTCTTCCATCATGACAATGCACCAGCTCATATGGTACTGTCTGAGGGAGTTTTTAGCCAATAACCAAATAACTGTATTGGAACACCTTTCCTACTCACATGATCTGGCCCCCAGTGACTTTTACTTTGCCAAAGATAAACGAAATATTGAAGATGTTCGATGACATTCAGAACATCACAGGTAATAGAATGACAGCCCTGGTGGCCATTCCAGAAAAAGTTCCAAAATTGCTTTGAAGGGTGGACGAGGCGCTGATATCGGTGCATAGCCTCCCAAGGGGAGTACTTCAAAGGTGACTGTAATGATATTCAGCAATGATGTATGCAGCACTTATTCTAGAATGAGTTTATGAAATTAATTGGCAGACATATAGGATGAAAGAGCTTCCCAGCATTTTATGTCCCAATTTTTCTCTCATTTTACTAGATTGAAATATCCCCAAATCTTTTCATTCTTCGTACACTTAAGCTTCCAAATACACAGCTCCTCCTTGCCCCTGCTTTTTACAGAGATGAAGCCTGTGATTAAATCTTGTGGCCACTTCCCTGGGTCTCAAAGGTTGTGCACTAGGAGAACTTGTAGGATTAACCTGAGTTAGCTAAATGTCCAAGGGTCTATCCAGGAACCTAGGAGTACTCAGGAACACTAGGGCATTTGACTTCTCAAATTGAATATTGCAAGGTAAACTGAAATTTAGAAATAAGTTGGGTTAGAATCAAATAAAAAAGCTTTGATGACACACTGGTCAAGTACTGGGTTGCTAACTGAAAGGTGAGTTTGAACCCACCCAGCGGCTCTCTGGGAGAAAGGCCTCAGCATTTACCACATACCACCTCTAGGCCAAACAAATGTCGCTCTTCTGTGTCAACAGAGAACAGCGCTTATTTGTGCACGTAAACTGAGCTCCTTGGCATTAGGGGTTATGCCTCCACTGTTGTTACCTTCAAAAATAGATGCCACTTGAATTTCTGTTGAATAACTGAATGAATGCAATCACAGTCCCAATGGCTGCCAGTCTTGGTGACATCAAGATCAAGCTTTTGTTTCTGTAAGACACAACAGCCACATCTAATGTTGAATGACATCAATAAAACCTTTATTCATCACAAAATATCTGTGCAAACTTTTAAGAGAGACCAAGATGGGAACTTTTGGAAATCACAGGTTGAAGTTTTTATCACTTGCCAATTAATCATTCCTTTTGCAGTATAAGCCGATTATTTCAATTTTTTAATGGCTATAAAACATGCTAAAGAAAACTGACTCAGATATTGGCTCCAAAATCACAGACCAGACCAAAAAGTGATCTCAGGGCCAGAGGCAGTGATGAGTGAAGACAGGAAAGTGAGTTATCTGCTTGGAAATACAACGGACCAGGAAACATTGTGCAAACCATAGCTGTAAAAGGGTAGCATCAGACTTCTCTAACTTCAGAAGGAGGAGAATGAATAATCAAGACTGACCCAAGGCTGATTCCTCTGAGGTGTAGGTCAGATAGACCTCCACTCTTAAATGTTTTTACCAACTCTGACAACAGCCGTCCCTCCCACAGCAGTCTCAACTTGTCTACTGGGTTTAATAACTTGTTGCAATGGCCACACAGAACTCAAAAACCATACTCATGGTTATAGAACTTATCAGATTATAACTCTAGATCGGGATCAACGTGAAAGTTACAGGAACAACTCAGGATACAATTTTTCAATCAGGCCACCTTCTTCCCGGGCTCTTCCGCCATGTTCTTACATGCAGCAGTCTGGTATTCCAGCTCTGACATTACAGCTGTCGTTCTCCTGGGTCTAGGAGGTTTTCAGCACAGGGATTTGGGGTCCAGAGGACATACTCTGCTCCTGGCCTTTCTTCATGGTAATGAGGTCTCCTTTAACCTCTGGGATAGAGATGGCAAAACTGACCAATCTCCTTGGTGGGCCCCAGGCACCTTAGTTGCATATACCAGGCAAACCTGGCAAGAGATTTATGTACATTATTTGTATAGCCCCACCCAGTCACTTCAAGGGAGTTATAAGACCATGGCTAGAAAAGCCATATGAAAGACATTCATTGCACTGCAGCAGCAAATGTATCTGTGGGCAGATCACCAAGGTGTGGAGTCAGAGGCAACCTTAGAAATGAGCTGGTCCAGCCTCTTCACTTTGTAGCTGTTACCAGGTGGAAAACCCAGGTTCTTGCTCAGCATGACTCTTACTGGGCAATAAACGAGAGGCTGAAGTGGGAAAGCAGGAAAAGCACCTTTATTTCATTGTACCAGGAAAGGAGTCAGAGCCGCCGCTGCCAAGACTGCTAGCAAAGGGAGGGCTGGTAAGTTATTTTAAAGGCCTTTACAAGTAGAGAATTTGTGCAAGTTACGTCAGCAACATTCTTAGTCACACTACGCAGGTGCTGCAGGGTTTACACAGAACCTCCAAGCAAGAGCAGGATTCAGATGCAAGCCGGGGTAGGGGTGGGAGAGAAAGCCCCGCAAAAAACTCCGCAGTTTTTCAATACGGTAATGTGGAGGAATGAGCCAGGCAAAAGAAAACGTGATTTTAATACAGCACTGTGGGGGCTCTGTCTCATGGGAATAAATTCATGGAGGTTAAATAACTCCCCCAAGCCACATATGGGTTGAGAACAAATTTAAGGCTAGAATAAAAACTGCTGGTTTCCAGTATGTACTCATTCTACTACACTGTCTCCCAATTTCCTTGACTTCCGACTTTTAAAAATAACTTTTTTTTTTTAAGTGCATGGAATTCCTATCTGGGTCTTTTGATTTCTCTTTTACTAAGATTGAAAAATAGGGGGCAATCCTGAACGGATGTCAGAATCAACAGAAACCTCTCCAGTTTACCAGCAGAGGCTCTAAGCATGTCTCCTGTTTGGAGTCAAAAAAGTGATGACCCCCTGGAGGTACTAAATCAGACTGGTGTAACACGAGGAAACGTAAAAAATTCACACATAGCACGGTCACCTTTCATCCCACTGAATCCACGGTAGCAGCTAGGAAAGCTCTGCAAACTTGTTCACCTAGATAGATAAGCGGCTGTAGTACTGAAAGCGGCCACAAGGTGCCAGGGTTTTCCAGCCAGTTAATGACTACCGTTTGTGTTTGAATCAATTCTGACTTGTAGCATTCCTATAGGGCAGGTAAGAACTGGCCCACAGAGTTTCCAAGGAGCAATTGGTTAATGACTCCCTAACTCCCCGGGTGGTGCAAAATGTTAACCCACTCAGCCCTTCATCCAAAGGTTGGAGGTTTGAGTCTACCCAGAGGCACCTTAGAAGAGAAGTGGGGCAATCTACTTCTGAAACAACCATTGAAAACCCTACGGTGCAGTTCTACTCTGATACATATGAGGTCACCATGAGTCAGAATCTACTCAAAGGAGATGGTTCATTTTACAGAGGGAAGAGTGATCACTCAGTAGTAGAATTCTTGCCTTCTATTTAGAGGACATGGGTTTGGTTTCCAGATAATACAACTCATGCACAAAGATCTCTTGTCTGTCAGGAGTGGTTTGCATGTTGCTGTGATACTGAATAGGCTTCATCAGAGCTCCTAGACTACAGCAAGACTAGGAAGAAAGGCCTAAAGATCTGCTTCTGCAAATGAGCCAGTGAAACTCTGTGGACCCCAACACTGCCATCTGCAACCAATCATGGGGATGGCACAGAATGGGGCAGTATCTCATTCCAGTGTGCACACTGTCACCATGAGTGTGGGGCCACCTGAATGACAGCAACAATGGCTATCCACGGATCACTCCAGCCGACTCCTGAATGGAGCACAATACCAGGTCAAAGACTAGTACAGAGTAAAATTTTAAGTCCAGCTATGCTAAAGGTCTCTATCTTTCCACCAGCCATGTTGTCAGTTTCCTCACTTTACAAAATGCCTTGAAGTCCTGAGGTTATATAAAACAAACAGAAAGAAAAATACTTTTTTTTTTTTTTTTTAATTCCTTTGGTTGGTTTTGAACAACAAAACCCTCAACCCACAAAAGCTATCAGACAACATTCCACTAAAGCTGACATCCAAGTTAGGATTGAGAAAGCCCATCTTCTGCAGGCAAATCAAACCATGCACTTACCTAACTGAACATGGAAGGAAATACAAAGAGAAATCCCAACTGGGAAAAAGAGAATCATCAAAATTCAACTTTTGCATAAATATTTGCACTTCATTTTGTATGTTTTCACAGTCCTCAGTGATGCCATTTTTGACAAAGTGAAGAAAGACTTCAATTCAGCTTTAAGAAGATGTTTGATTTTTATAAAATTCTGTGAACTACCAGAGAATTTCAGTTTTCATGGTTTAGGCTGCGTCTTGAAATAGCACAAATGCCTGTTCAAGTTTTCAGGTAAGCATGCTTACCTGTTTCTGTCACTCCGCAAGGGTTCATGAGTAAGAATCATGGAGAAATGTCATGGTCTTGTGATTGGCCCCCAGCTCACAGGACCACTGTTCTTTGCCTTGTTAGATGATGTGTTTCCTGGTTTTGTGTTTCTTTTCTTGTCACCCCTTTCCTACCCTGGCTTTTGACTTGTCATCGTGAAGACTCAAGTCATGCTGGTTCCGCATAGGCATCTTACTTATCCCTATGGAAAAGGAAGACAATTTAGCAACATAAATTGTCTTCTTACTGTTGAAGCAAATATAATCTTCAGAGGTCGTCTGACTGATCTATTCTTGAAGCAGAATCACTGTGAACCAGCTTAGCCTCAAAACTTGAGTTCTGGACAGGACTTTAAAGACCTCCTTACAATGTGATGACGTGTTCCTACATTTGTGAATATACAGAGTAGGAAATGAGCCCTGGTGGTGCCACGGTTAAGCACTCAGCTGCTAACTGAAAGGTTGGCAGTTCAAACCCATCAGCAACTGTGCTGGAGAAGGACCTGGCAACCTGCGTCTGTGAAGATTACAACCTCAGAAACTCTATGGGGCAGTTCTACTCTGTCACATGGGGTGTCTACGAGTCACAATCTACCCGAAAGCACATAACAACAGAGGAGAAGTTTCACCCCTGCATTAAACAGTCCTTGATTCTTCCTTCTGTAGTTCACTTTGCAGCGTGAAATCTTCACCTAATTTTGTGGTATGTGAATCATATCTCATTTAAAAAACAGTTCACCAGCACCTTCATGGGGATAAACTAGTTGTAAATTCGGTCATTTCCTGTCATATTCTGTTTCAGGCCTAGCCAGTCAATCAACCAACAAGTGGCTTCAAGTCAGTTCTGACTCATGGTGTTCCCGGGTTTTGCAGAGCAGGCCTGTGCTCGATAGGAGTTTCACAGCTGTGGGATTTCAGAAGATTGCCAGGCCTGTCTTCCAAGGCGCCCCTGGAGGGGGTTCAACTACTTACCTTTCCATTAGCTGCTCTGGGGCCACTGTTAATTTCCTTTCTAGTTTTCCAATTAGATGAGCACGGTATTTGGGCTCTTGTCGCCAAGAATTCAGCACTATGTATATTATTTCTCTGAGACACGTTTTGGAGAAATAAGATTTCCCTTTATTAATCATCCTGTATGATAGTTGTGAACGTTATTTGCCCTGGCAGGAGAAAAAGGTGACCTCTAGAGATAGCACTATATGGTAACCTGAAGTGCTGGGACCAGGAATCAGTGAATCATTGACAGCTTGTTATTTAGGCAATGAAAATAACTAACTAATCTTTCACAGATAACTAATTGTAAAAGCAGTTTGGAATATGGAATGGGAAGATGAAGTGCATGTTTTCTTCACCCAATTAGCTATTAGGTACTTTGCCAGTTGCTTTGCAGTCAGTTCTGACTTGTGGTGACCTCAGGTGTTGCAGAGTAGAGCTGTGCTCCATAAAATTTTCAAGGGTGTGACATTTTGGAAGCACATCTCAAGGCCTTTCTTCTGAAGTGCCTCAGGGTGTCCAAATCTCCAAACTTTTGGTTAGTAGTCGAGTAACTTAACTGTGCCACCCATGGGCTCTGCAAGTATTGGGTCTGTGCCTCCAGAATCAATGCGCAAAGAAAATATGCTGTTATTTAACCCTTTCCAACTCCTTTGAGAGCTGTCTGATTTACCTGTGGCCTTACCCTGTTACCAGTATTGCCCATTTCAGAGCATTTATCTTTCTTCTGTTGGCTTTGTCCCTTCTGCCTGCTACCCAGCACCAAGGTGCTGTTCGTGGTTAGTAAAAGTATGAAGACATCAGCAGCTGTTGCTAGAGGTGCAGATTTGGTACACAGCAAGCTCTCAGTGATTCTCGCACCCACTTTCTTGAAAGTTATTCCGTTACCAGACTCTTACAAATTCATCTTCTGAGCTAGGTCAACAGCTCTCATAAGTGGCCACTGCAGTTCCTACTGTTCACTGAAATAAAAGATCCCCTGCACTCTGCCTTCCCCATTCTAGGTGTCTTCTCACATTTCTTTGCCTAATACTTCTTAGATCCTTACCCAGACTTAGCCCAATCTCACATTTTCCTGAATTCTTTTTTGTGCTCTCAGAGTGTCTCTACCTAGCTCTTCCTAGTACTTTAAAATATTCTCTAAATGTGATTTTACTAAACCTGTTCTCATTCACAGTCAAAGAGCACCACCAGGCAGATAGTGCTGGAGAAATGTGACTGATCTCACAGGCAGATGGCAGGAGGTAGAACAGCTGGTGTGCAGTGGTATGGATTAAGTAGTTAATTAAAGTGACTTAGGAGAAATGACAACCATCATTCCTGAATGGTAAAAATTTACTTTTTCTGTAAATATTAGAGAAATGGATGTTAAACACAGATTAGAATTACTTTTAGTATCAATAGGATATTTTTCAGACTCTATCCCCACCCTACCCTCTAGCTTTCCTCCAAGAGACATCACCATTATATTTAGGGTTAGCATATCTCATTTGCTCCTGGGCTGTTTTTAATACTCATTTATTCCTCTGTCAGCCCTGGCCACCACTATCAGTCTTGCCGTAGCCATACAGTCACGTCCTGCTTCACCACCTGGAGGTTCTGGTTAAACAGCTAGTTAAACAGCTGCTCCTGCAAAGAAACACCAGTTGACATGTACACATTGGTTTTCCCTCCCGTGTCCTGTCCCTTTCTCTCCCAGCACGAGTACACAAGGCTCTGTGGGCAGATACTCCATCAGTGTGAGTTACACAAATGCCTTCTTATACTCCCAGGCATCCAGCAGTATACACACATATACTGACACATTGTTGTTGTTGTTAGGTACCGTCGAGTCAGTTCTGACTCACAGTGATCCTATGAAAACAGAACAAAACACTGACTGGTCTTGCACCATATCCACAACCGTTTTTATGCTTAAGCCCATTGTTGCAGCCACTGTATCAATGCATCTCATCAAGGGTCTCCCTCCTTTTTGCAGACGCTCCACTCTACCAAACACGATGTCCTTCTCCAGGGTCTGATCCTTCCTGATATGTCCAAAGTATGTAAGATGCAATCTTTCGATCTTTGCTTCCAAGGAGCACTCTGGTTGTACTTCTTCCAGAACAGATCTATTGGTTCTTTTGGAGGTCCATGGTACATTCAACATTCTTCTCCAACACCACAACACATCAATTCTTCTTTTGTCTTCTTTATTCATTGTCCAGCTTTCAAATGCAATATGATACAACTGAAAATACCACAGCTTGGGTTAGGCACACTTTAGTCTTCAAAGTGACAACTTTTCAATACTTTAAAGAGATCCTTTGCAGCACGTTTTCCCAGTACAATGCGTCTTTTGATTTTTTCACTGCTGTTTCCATGGATGTTGATTGTTGACCCAAATAAAATGAAATTCTTGACAACTTCAATCCTTTCTCCACTTATGATGATGTTGCTTACTGGTCCAGTTTTGAGGATTTTTATTGTCTTGATGTTGAGGTGCAATCCATATGGAAGGTTGTGGTCCTTGATCTTCATCAGTGTTTCAAATCTTCCTCAATTCCATGTTTCCAATCTTCCTCAATTCCAGCAAGTAAGGTAGTGTCGTCTGCATAACACAGTTTATTAATGAGTCATCCTCCAGTCCTGATGCCTTGTCCTTCTTCATATAGCCCAGCTTCTCAGATTATTTGCTCCACACATACATTGAAAATGTATGGTGAAAGGATACAGCCCTAATGCACACCTTTCCTGACTTTAAACCATGCAGTTTCTCCTTGTTCTGTTCACATCACTGCCTCTTAATCCATATACAGATTCCTTAAAAGCACAATTAAGTGTTCTGAAATTCCCATTCTCTGTAACAGTAGCCATAATTTATTATGATCCACACAATCAAATGCCTTTGCATAGTCAACAAAAAACAGTTGTAAACGTCTTTCTGGTATTCTCAGCTTTCAGCAAAGATCCAGCATCAGCGATGATGTCCCTGATTCTACGACCTCTTCTGAATCCAGCTTGAACTTCTGGTAGTTCCTTGTAAATATACTGTTGTAGTGGCTTTTAATGATCTTGAGCAAAATTTCACTTGCATATGATATTAATAATATTGTCCAGTAATTTCCGCATTTGTTTGGATCACCTTTCTTTGAAATGCGTATAAATATAGATCTCTTCCAGTCAGTTGACCAGGTAGCTGTCCTCCAAATTTGTTGACGTAGATGAGTGAGCACTTTCAGTGCTGCATTTGTTTGTTGAAATACCTCAATTCCTGGAGCTTTGTTTTTTGCCAATGCCTTTGATACAGCCTCAAACTCTTCCTTCAATGTCATCAGTTACAGATTCAAATACTACCTCTTCAAATGGCTGAACGTCAACCACTTCCTTCTGATATAATGACTCTGTGTATTCCTTAGATCTTCTTTTGATGATTCCTGAGTCATTTCATATTTTCCCTGTAGAATCCTTCATTATTGCAACTCGAGCCTTGAGTTTTTTCTTCAGTTCTTTCAGCTTGAGAAATGCTGAATGGTTTTTCCCTTCTGGTTTTCCATTTCCAGCTCTTTGCATGTGTCATTATAGTACTTTATTTTGTTTTCTTGAGCTACTCTTTGAAATCTTCTGTTTAGGTCTTTTACTTCGCCATTCCTTCCTTTTGCTTTAGCTGCTCAACATTCGATAGCAAGTTTCAGAGTCTCTTCTGGCATCCAATTTGGTCTTTTCTTTCTTTCCTGTCTTTTTAACGACCCCTTGCTGTCTTTATGCATGATGTCTTTGATGTCATTCCACAGTTCATCCGGTCTTTGGTCCTTAGTGATCAACACATCAAATCTGTTCTTAAGATGGTCTTTAAACTCAGGAGGGATGTACTCAAGGTCATAGTTTGAGTCTCATGGACTTGTTCTAATTTTCTTCAGTTTCAATTTGAATTTGCAAATAAGCAGTTGATGATCTATGCCACAGTCAGCACCTGGTCGTGTTCAGACTGCTGATATGGAGCTTTTCCATTGTCTTT
Source organism: Heterohyrax brucei (assembly GCA_028571685.1). Taxonomy (NCBI): domain Eukaryota; kingdom Metazoa; phylum Chordata; class Mammalia; order Hyracoidea; family Procaviidae; genus Heterohyrax; species Heterohyrax brucei. The sequence continues at coordinate 41,004,419 of CM053152.1, read as the reverse complement.
TTCCACTGATGTAGTCAGTTTGGATAATATGGGAGTGTATTCCATCTACTGAGGCCCATGTATAGACATATCATTTGTGTTGGTTAAAAGGTATTTGCAATGAAGAAGTTGCTAGTCTTGCAAAAGTCTATCATGCAATCTCCAGCATTATTTCTATCACCCAGGCCATATTTTCCTTCTTCAACCAATCCTTCTTCTTTGTTTCCAACGTTTGCATTCCAATCGCTAGCAATTATCAGTGAATCCTGATTGTGTGTTTGATCAATTTCAGACTGCAGAAGCTAGTCAAAATCTTCAACCTCTTCATCTTTGGCCTTAGTAGTTAATGGGTAAATTTGAATAATAGTTTTATTAACTGTCCTTCCTTGTAGGTGTATGGATATTACCCTATCACTGACAGCATCGTACTTCAAGAGAGATCTTGAAATGTTCTTTTAGATTATAAACACAACACTGTTCTTCTCCAAGTTTTCATTCTGAATGTAGTAGACAATATGATTGTCGAACCCAAAATGGCCCAAACCAGTCCATTTCAGCTCACTAATGCCTAGGAACAGTGAACAAAGAAGACAGATGAAGAATTGATGCCTTTAAATTGTGGTGTTGGAGAAGAATGTTGAATGCACCATAGAACACCAAAAGAACCAACAGATCTGTTCTGGAAGAAGTACAACCAGAGTGTTCCTTGGAAGCAAAGATGGCAAGATTGCATCTTACATACTTTGGACATGTCAGGAGGGACCAGTCCCTGGAGAAGGACATCGTGTTTGGTAGAGTGGAGAGTCACCAAACAAGAGGAAGATCCTTGACAAGATGGATTGACACAGTGGCTGCAACAATGGGCTTAAGCATAAAAACAACTGTGCACACAGCAAAAGACAGAAATATTTCATTCTCTTGTTCGTAGGGTCGCTATGAGTCAGAACCAACTAGATGACACTTAACAACAATAATGCCTAGGATATAAATATTTATGCATTCCATTTCATTTTTGACGATTTCCAATTTTCGTACATTCATACTTCATATACTCCATGTCCCAATTATTAATGCATGTTTTCAGCTGTTTCTTTGCATTTTGAATTGTGCCCCATCAGTGAACAAAGATCCTGAAGGCCTTATTCCATCCACTTCATTAAGGTTGACTTTACTTTGCAGAGGCAGCTCTTCCCCAGTCATCTTCGAAGTGCCTCCAAGCTGGGGGCTCACTTTCTGGCACCATTTTTGACAGTGTTCCACTGCTATTCATAAGATTTTTCCCTGGCTAATTCTTTTCAGAAGTACACTTCTGGGTCCTTCTTCCTAGTCTGTCAGCTGAAACCTATCTAGCATGGGTGATACCAGTGGCATAGCTTCTAACATCACAGCAACAAGCCTCCACTGACAGACAAGTGGGGGCTGCTCATTCTATCTTTACCCTCCTTACCTGATGCTGTTACCCACCTCACCTGACGCTGTTATCCTCCTTAAGTGATGCTGTAACTCCTCACCTGATGCTGTTACCCTCCTTACCACACACAGCTAAGGACAAATGTTCACTGTCTAAACCTTAGAGTCTGAGGAGGAAAAGGAGTGGACCCAATAATAGGCCATGATTCTCTTCATAACCATACACTTAGCTACAACGTCCAGCCAAAGTTTTGAAATATCACACGTAGAGGCAAGACTGGATTCTTCCATGTGATGCCATCCTCCCTGACAGGATATGTCTTGAGATAAGGTTTACGAGGTCTGACAACTAAGTCTATGAACTTAATTGTTCTAAGTGCTACATACCTCATTACTGAATAACATTACGGTCACCTTCAAAGTCTCTCCTTGGGAAGATATGCACCAAAGCCTGTGCTTAGTGCACCCTTCAAAGCGATTTTGGAACTCTTTCCAGAATGGCCATTGTGTGCCATGGCATGGTGGCAAGTTGGTGAACTTAATTGTATGGTTATCTGTGAGGAAATTTTTAGCCGGTAAACTAATAACTGTATTAGAACACTCTTCCTACTCACCTCACCTCATCTGGCACCCAATGACTTTTTTCTTTACCAAAAGATAAAGAAAATATTGGAAGGAAGATGTTTTGATGAATTCAAGACATCAGGGATAACACGACAACAGCTGATGGCCATTCCAGAAAAAGAGTTCCAAAATTGCTTTGAAGGGTGGACCAGACACTGGCATCAGTGCATAGCTTCCCAAGGAGGGTACTTCGAAGGTGATCATAGTGATATTCAGCAATGAGTTATGTAGCCCTTTTTCTAAGCTGAGTTCATGAACTTAGTTGGCAGTCCTCGCATTTTTTAGGGACAATTATTTAACTTCTTTGGAGTCAGCAGGTGGGTTGGAGTCAGCCAGTCCTGTATATGGATCAGAGCTCTGCTCATTATTGTCAGTGTGACTGTGGGCTCATTTTCTTCTCTGTAAACTGGGAATAATAATACCTACCTCTCTCAGGGTGGTTATGAAAATCAAATAAGTTGTTGTATGTTAAGCTCTTAACATTTAGTTAGAAGTATCTGTATTCTGTTTTGAGATAGAATTAAACCTTTTCAGAGGTAAAGCTGGGGGTAAGGGTGGTAACCCAATATTTCTTCTACCCATCTATTCATTCAGAAAATATTTACTTGAGCACATGCTAAGTTTTCAGCACAGAGCTAGGTCCTATGGTAAATAAGACACACTCAGTCTAAAGCTGATGGGTTACAGACTATGAACACAATATCATTTATTGAGCACTTGTGTGTTCCATTCACTGTGACATAGTAAATCATACACATTATCACATTTAACCTACACAGCAGCAATAAGAGATACTGTCTTAGGCTGGCTTCTCCAGAGGAGCAAAACTGGTCATATGTGTTGCTGTCAATAAGTATAATAAATAATAAATATATTACTTTTAATATACAATAAAACCTGCAAAAACCAGAATCATATACAAGGGAAACCTGTCAGAGGAGGAAAACTCAAATATTTTCTACTAAAAAGAGAGAAAAATGGTAACACTGCACCCTGCTAAGGGCCAAAAACTTGCAAAAAAGAAAAACAAGGCAGTCCTTTCAAGTTCTAGCTGTTACAGTTTTCACAGTATGGATGTAGAGAGAGATATGTCTGTCAGTTTGTTGTACCATGGAGGCTTCCCTGTCGCTGTGATGCTAGAAGCTATGCCACCAGTATTCAGATACCAGCAGCATCATTCACGGTGGGCAGACTTCAGCTCAGCTTCCAAAATAAGACAGACTAGGAAGAAGGGCCTAGAAGACTACCTCTGAAAAGAATTAGACAGCGAAAACCTTATGAATAACCACAGTACCCTGTCAGATATAGCTGGAAGATAAGCCCCTTAGGTTGGAAGGCACCCAAAAGAGGACTGTGGAAGAGCTGCCTCCTTGAAGTAGAGTCAACCTTACTGACTCAGATGGAGTCAGGTTTCCATGATCTTCATTTGCTGACGTAGCTTGGCTCAAAATGCAGAAAAAGAGCTGCAAACACCCATTAATAATCAGAACAGAATGCACAAAGCATGAACCTAGGAAAACTGAATATCAGCAAAAACGAAAGGAACACGTAAACACTGATATTCTAGGAATTAGCTGAAATGGCCCGGTATAGGCCATTTTGAATCAGACAGTGATATCGCCTACCACACCGGGAATGACAACCTGAAGAGGAATGGTGCTGCACTCATCATCAAAAAGAACAGTTCAAGGTCTGTCCTGAGTACAGTGCTGTCAGTGACAGGATAACATCCATGCACCTACAAGGAAACCAGTTTACACAACTATTATGCAAATTTAAACATCAATCACAAAGATGAAAAAATTGAAGATTTTTATCAACTGTTGCAGTCTGAAATTGATCAAACATGCACCCAGGATGCGCTGATAATTACTGATGATTGGCATGCAAGAACTGGAAACAAAGCAGAAGGGTCCATAGTCAGATAATATGCCCTCGGTATGACAGAATTTTGTAAGACCAATGACTTCTTCATTGCAAATCCCTTTTTCACCATCTTAACAGCAGCTACACGCATCAACCTTACCAGATGGAATATATAGGAATCAAGTCAAGTACATCTGTGGAAGGAGATGATGGAAAAGCTTGATCTCATCAGTCAGAACAGGACCAGGGCTGCCCGTGAAAAAGATCATCAATTGCTCATATGCAAGTTCAAGTTGACAACCTCAATCTTTTCTCCATTCAAGGATTTCATTTTACTTGGGTCCATAATCAACATCCATGGAAGCAGCAGTCAAGAAATCAAAAGATGCATTGCACCGGGAAAATCTGCTGCAAAAGATCTCTTTAAAGTATTCAGAAGTGAAGATGTCACCTTGAAGACTAAAATGCACCTGACCCTTGACGTATTTTCAACTGCATCATATTCATAAGAAAGCTGGACTATGAACAAAGAAGACAGAAGAAGAATTGATGCCTTTGAATTGTGATGTTGGAGAAGAACGTTGAATGTACCATGGACCACCAAAAGGACAAACAGATCTTTTCTGGAAGAAGTACAATCAGAGTGCTCCTTGGAAGCAAAGATGGCAAGACTGCATCTGTTTTAGTGACATGGTCCTGCTCCAACAGAAAATATCATTTGAGTGGAAAGCTTTATGAAGAGAAGTTTCATCACAGTCCAGTAAGCCATAAATCCATTTACGAGTTATAGCTGCATTCAATAAGAGAAATTGTCACAGTCCATTAGGCTGAGTCCAAGTCCAAGGAGAGCACCTCGGCTCAGGAACCTCAAGTCCAAAGGACGTGCTCTGCTCTCCGTCCTGCCTTCTTGGTGGTATGAGGTTCCCAATTCTCTACGCTTACTTCTCTCCCTTATATCCCACAGCTGGTAACTTGAGTCCTGCCTCACCAGCACAATTGCTGCCCATTCTCCATCATCAATATCACAGTGGCAGCATTCACAACACATGGGGGGAATTGCACCATATTAGGACTCATTGCCAAGTCAAATCAAGACACACACTTTGGGGGGGACACAATGCAATCCACGACAGTATCTTACATACTTTGGACATGTTGTCAGGAAAGATCAGTCTCTGGAGAAGTACATTATGCTTGGTAGAGTGGAGGGTCAGCAAAAAAGAGGAAGACCCTCGACAAGATAGATTGACACAGTGGCCACAACAATGGGCTTAAGCATAAAAACGATTCTGAACATGGCACAAGACCAGGCAGTGTTTCATTCTGTTGTTCATAGGGTCACTATGGGTTGGAACCAACTTGATGGCACCTAACAACAACAAGTTCAAGTTGAAGCTAAAGAAAATTAGAACAAATCCACAAGAGCTTAAGTACAACTTTCAGTGTATCCTACCTGAGTTTAGAGACCATTTCCACCGAAGATTTGACATGTTGAACACCATCTACCAAAGATCAGACAAGCTGTAGAACGACATCAAGGACATCACACATGCAGAAAGCAAGAGGTCACTGAAAAGAAAGAAAAGGCCAAAACGGATATCAGAACAGACTCTGAAACCTTCTCTTGAAAGTTGAGCAGCTAAAGCAAAAGGAAGAATTGATGAAGTAAAAGAACTGAAGATCCCAAACTGTGGCTCAAGAAGACAAAGTAGAGAATTATAATGACATGTGCAATGAGTTGGAGACAGGAAACCCAAAGAGAAGAATACACTCTGCATTTCTCAAGCTGAAAGAACTAAAGAAAAGTTTACGCCTGAAGTTGCAGTAGTGAAGGATTCTATGGAGAAAATGTTAAATGACACAGGAAACATCAAAAGAAGATGGAAGGAATCACACAGAGGCTGTAATAAAAATAATTGGCCAACATTCAGTGATTTCAAGGGGTAGCATCCACCCAGGAAGGTACTGAAGGTACTGAAGGAAGAAGTTGAAGCTGCACTGAAGGCTCTGGTGAAAAACAAAGCTCCAGAAACTGACAGAATACCTATTGAGATGTTTTAGTGAGGGACTGCATTGCTGGAAGTACTCACTTGTCTATGCCAAGAAATCTGGAAGATAGCTACCAAGCCAACCCACTGGAAGAGATCCCTATTTATGCCTACTCCGCAAAATGTAATCCAACCAAATGCAGAAATTGTTGAACAAAATCGTTAATATCACATGCAGAAAAAGAATTGTTTAAGATCATTCAAAAGTGGCTGCAGCAGTATATTGCTGGGATCTGCAGAAATTCAGCCCAGATTGACAAGAGGATGTGGAGTCAGAGATATGATTGCTGATGTCATATATATCCTGGCTGAAAGTAGAGAATACCAGAAGGATGTTTACCTGTATTTTATTGACTGTGCGAAGGTGTTCGACTTTGTGGATCGTAACAGATTGTGGATAATGTTGCAAAGCATAGGAATTCCAGAACACTTACAAGAGGTCATTCTTAGAAAAGAACAAGGGCATACTGAGGGGTTTGATGTCAGGAAAGGTGTGCATCAGGAATGTATCCTTACCCTATACCTATTCAATCTTTATTCTGAACAAATAATCCAAGAAGCTACACTGTATTAAGAAGAACAGGACATCAGAATTGGAGGAAAACTTATTACTAACTTGTATTATGCAGATGGTGTAGTTTTGCTTGCTGAAAGTGAAGAGTACTTAAAGCACTTGCTAATAAAGATCAAAGACCACAACCTTCAGTACGGATTGTACCTCAACATAAAGAAAGCAAAAAAACCTCACGACTGAACCAATCAGCAACATCATGATAAATGGAGAAAAGATTAACGTTGTCAAGGATTCCATTTTACTTGGTTCCACAATCAACGCCCATGAAAACAGCCGTCAAGAAATCAAAAGATGTACTGCACTGGGAAAAATCTGCTGCAAGAGACTTCTCTGGAGTGTTGAAAACTACAGATATCACCTTGAAGAGTAAGGTGTGCCCGACCCAAGCCACGATATTTTCAATTGCTTCATATGCATGTGAAAGCTGCACAATGAATAAGGAAGGCAGAAGAACTGATACCTTTGAATTGTGTATTGGAGAGAATACTGAAGGAACACCTGGCAGATGTGAAATGCTGATCTTTTGGTAAGCAGCCTTAACTCTTAACCATTGTGCCACCAGGGTTTCCTTGGATATACATACCATGGACTACCAAAAGAAGGAACAAATCAGTCTTGGAACAAGTAGAACCAGAATGTTCCTTAAAAGCAAGAATGGTAAGACTATTTCTTACATACTTTGCACATGTTATCAGGAGGGATCAGTACCTGCAGAAGAATATCATGCCTGGTAAAATAGAAGGTCAGTGGAAAAGATGTAGACCCTCAATGAGATATTGACACAGTGTCTGCAACAATAGGCTCAAGCATAACAATTGTGAGCATGGTACAGAAGTGGGCAGTGTTTTGTTCAGTGACACACAGAGCCACTGTGAGTCAGGACTGACTCTATGGCACCAAACAACAATAACATGTGGAGAGAGATGCAGAAGAGATTTACTTCAAGGAAATAACTTATGCAATTATGGGGCCTGGCAAATCCAAAATCTGCAGGCCAGGTTGTAGGCCAGAGACTTCTTCAGGCCTGCATTCCAAGAAACAAAGGTGAGGCAAAAAGAAGAAGGCAGAGTAGTGAAAACAAATTGCAAGAATAGCTATTTATGTATCAGAGGCCCGCTACACACCCAAAGAAATTCCTTTCAACTGATTGGCTGATCACAACAGATCCCATCATGGAAATTGACTGCATTATATTACATTATAGAAGAGCAACCAGTTCAGTGTCTGCCAAACCACTGAGAATCATGCCTTTGCCCAGACGACACATTAATCATCACAGGTATCTGCTATTATTGTTCCCATTTTTACTGATAAGGAAACTGAGTCTAAAACAGTGAATGATCCAAGATGGCACAGCAAGCATGTGGCCGATCCTGGATTAAACCCAAGTCTTTCTGACACCACTGGCTATGATTTTATGAGGGAAATACATACAAGATGCTCATAGGTATGAATATCACTGTGTGATGGAGCTCAGAGAAGGCCTCCTGAAGGAAGTGGCATCTAAATTAAGGAGCCTGGAGAGGAGGAAGGAGGTGGAGGATATTCAAGGTAAGAAAAAGATTTGTGGAGTCCTATAGATGCCAGACAGCATAGCATTGCTTGCAGGAATTCTTCATCAGGACTGGAGTGTAATGAGTAAAGAATATGAGTGAGAAATGAAGGTCATGGCAAAGTAGGTTAGGAAGTCTGCAATTCATTCTGAAAGCAATGGAGAAACTTTGCTATTGGAAGTAGGGGGTCAATGTGAGCAGATAGGATTGTTTTGGGTGCAGAGTGGAAGTGGATTCAAAGAAGACAAACTGAGATGCTGAAAACCAAGTAGGAGACCATGGCAATTAATTCATGCAAGGGTTGAGGAAGCCAAGCTGTGTCAACAGGGACATAAACAAATAGATTAGCTAGAATAGCATTTAGAAAGTAAAACTGAAAGGATTTGGTAACTGATTGTCTTCCTTTCCTAGTGCTAATGTAACAGAAATAGCACAAGGGGATATCTTTAATGAACAATTTATTTCTTAGTGGTTAGGAGGCTAGAAGTCCCAAATCAGGGCACCAGTTCTAGGGAAGGAAAGACTTTCTCTGTCCACTCTGGGGGAAAATCCTTGTCTTAGCTTCTCTAGCATTCTTGGAGATTTCCACATGGCGCCCGTCTTTCACCCATTTGTGATTGCCTTTGTGTCTAATCTCCTATTATGTCTCAAAAACAATTGGCCTAAAACACACTTTACACTGATATAGCCCTATTATCACGACAAAGGAACCTTATTTGGAAATGGTCTTATGCTTATACAGGGGTTAGGATTTACAAACATATTTCAAGGAGAGACAATTCAATTCCAAACACCAGTCAAACATGGCAGCTAGCATTTTTCTTTGAAATCATGTGCTTTAAGTCTCCCAAAGCCCCCAACACTTACCAGTTTCTTAAACCTCTGCTGCTTTCCCCCTAACACAATGTAAGAACAGGGAAATAAAAGATTAGAATTATAGTAGTACTCAGGGACTACTGGATACAAGAAACAATAAAATAAGAATTTTATGATACACTCTGGTGCTTAAGCTGGAGTCTCTGCCAGACACTCTCCTGTTTCAAAAGATGTAAGGCAGTTGGCTCAGTCATGCAGGATCCCTCAAAGGACAAGTTAGATAGGGTGTCCCCGAGCAGGGGTTTCCCTCTATCACCAGCCACATCAGCCTCCACAATGTCTAAACAAGGCAAGCACAGGATTTTCCTAAAGTAGGAAATCTGCAGTAACTGACTTCCCAGGGGATTTGGAGGCCGTGTTTCAGCTGCCTGGTAGCTGAATAGCAGATTAGTCTTAGCGCAATGTGAGGGATAGTACTAAAACAGGATGTCATAATTTACAGGGAATGAGGGCCAGTAGAATTAGGGATGGTTCCCAGGTAGTCCACTTGGGCAAATGGATGGAAAAGAAACAGTGAAGCAGCATATGAAAAGAATGACTCAGTTTTGGCTGTTGTTTAGTTTCAGGTAGTCCATCTGTTAGGGCTTTGTTTGGATGCACAAAACTAAAACTCAACTACAGTGGCATAGTCAAGCAGGGAGTTGTTTTTCTCAAGCTAAAAAACACCAGAAGCACTTGTATAGCTATTTCTGAACAATGAATAAGGAAGACAGAAGGAGAACTGATGACTTTGAACTGTGGTATTAGAGGTGAATATTGGATGTGCTATAGAGACCCAAAAGAGCAAATAGGTTAGTTTGAAAAGAAGTACACCTAGAGTGCTCCTTAGAAGCAAAGATAGCAAGACAGTATCTCACATGCTTTGGAGATGCTGTCAGGAGGGACCAATCCCTAGAGTAGAGCATCGTGCTTGGCAGAGTGAAGGACCAGGGAAAAAGAGGAAGACCCTCAACAAGATGGATTGACCCAGTGGCTGCAACAATGGGCTTAAGCATAAAAACAGTTGTGGGCATGGCACAGGACCAGGCAGTGTTTCATTCTCTTGTGCATATGATCACTGTGAATCACGACCAACTCAATGGCACCTAACAGCAACAACATAGTTGCTTCCGGAGGCCATCCAGGAACCAGGATCCTTCAGATCTCCTCCACCGCCCTTGCCATTAGCTTTCTTCCTCAGGATCATAACACGAATCCTGCTCCTGCAAACGTTTTTCCTGACTTGTCAGCAGAAAGAGATAGAAATGTGAAGAGCAAAACACCCACACCAGCTGAGTCTGTCCCTTTTTAATCAGGAAAAGTATTTCTCAGAGGCTCCATCCAGTGAATGTCCACTTGGTCAAAAGTAGGTCACACAACTGACTCAGCTACAAGAGTTGCATAGATGGGTATATCTACTTTGAACGAATCAGGGTTCTATGAACAAGGGAAAACAAGAGGTCAGACTTTGGATAGGAAACCAGCATTGTCTGCCACGGACATGTAGTAAATATTCACTGTCTCAATATTAAGGACGGAAATATAGGTCTTCCTTGTTGTCTTGGTTACCTAGTACTGCTGTAACAGAAATACTACAAGTCAATGGCTTTAATAAACAGAAATACACTCTCTTACAGCTTAAGAGGCTAGAAGTCTGAATTCAGGGCACCAGCTCCAGAAGAAGTTTCTCTCTTACTGTTGGTTGGGGGGAAGGTCCCTGTCGTCCATCTTCCTCCACCTCGGAGCTTCTCAGGGCAGGGATCTCAGGCCCAAAGGACATGCTACATCCCTGCCACTTATTTCTTGGTCGCTTGAGGTCCTTCTCTGGGGGATTCTCTTCTTTATCTCTTTAAAGAAATTAACTCAAAATACACTCTAATCCAGACTCAAAGAAAGATGTAAGCACACAAGAAAATGGTCTTTGATGGTTATGGGGTGGGGCTGGAAAGGAGCAGGAGAGGGGTGCTTTTTTATTCTGTAGTAGATAGGAATTGGGTTAGGTGAAGCGGTAACAGCCTGCAGTAGAAGGAAGATCAGCATAGCTAAATATAACCCAACATTTAGAAGGACGGAGTAACAGGATCAGGGATCTGGGGACCATGGTTTTGGGGGAAATCCAGATCAACTAGCATAACTAAACTTGTTTAAGAAAACATTCTGCATCCCACTTTGCTCAGTGGCATCTGGGATTTTAAAAGCTAGCAAGCATCCATCTAAGCAGCATCAATGGGTCCCAGACCACTTGGGGTAGAGAAGAAAGAAGGACGTCAGAGACATGAGAAACATATAAGCCAAGAGACAGAAGGGGCCACATGATCCAGAGACTACTTCAGTATGAGACCAGAGGAACTAGATGGTGTCTGGTCACCACCAATGACTGCCCCAACAGGGAATACAGCATACAGTGCCTAACATAGCAGGAGAAAAATGGCTGTGCAGAACTAGAACCCTACTAAAGGACCATACTTGGTGGTCTGACAGACTAAAGAGTCCCTTGAGGACATAGACACTGGATTGGAGCCAACACTTCAGAAAAAGATTGGACTACACTGTAAAACGTAGAATGACACCAGCAAGGAGTGTGCTTCTTGGTTTAAGTATATACATGAAGCTGACTGAACAGCTCACCTCCAGAAGTGAGATGAGATGATCGAGAAGGACTTGAGCTGGTTGAGTGGACACGGGAAGTGCAGGGTGAAAAGAAGGAGTGTGCTATCACAGTGTGGGGAGAGCAGCTGGAGTAGCATAGTGGTGTGTGTGCGTAGGTTTTTGTATGGCAAGTTGACTTGGATTATAAACTTTCACTTAAAGCACAATACATTTCTTTTTACCTTTTTTTATTGCTATTAAGTGAAAGTATACAATCCGAGTTAAATTTGCATGCTTGCCTATCTGCAGCTCCTTTTGCTCTCCTTGCCTGATGACAACATACTCCTCCTTTTCATTCCGCATATGTCATATTCTCTTAACAATCTCCTGTCCTTTCCTCTCTATCCTCTCCTCTCCCTTCTAGTAGGAGGGCAGTAGAACAGCTTCCTGTAGATGCATAGAACCATGAAGTACACACACCATATGGCCATATTGCAACCATGAGTCCAGTCCACTCCTGTCTGAAGAGTTGACCTCAGTAATGTTCTCCAGCCAGGGGTAGCAGCAGGTCTAGGGGCCATGCTCCCAGGGAAACCCGCAGGCCTCCAGACCATCAACTGTGGTGTTTTAGTGCTGTTTAGCACTAGAGTTCAGCATATTCACCAGTTCATGCCCATGCCCCACCTCTCAGATAACAAAGTAACGTGTTAGCACCTGCAGTCCACCACGAGGCAAGCCAGCAGGAGTGCGGCTCGTTGTGTGCTGGTTTATGCCAGAGAGATGAAGTTCTCCATTTAGTGGTATATCGTCCAATCTGACAACCCTATGCCATATCCTAGAGCTCCTAGGTGTCCAGAGTTCTCTGTTCAGTTATCAATCCAGGACTTAGTTTTCAGAGGGAACTGAGGAGACGTGTGTCTAGTCCACCATCTTGGCTCTGTCTTAATAAAATATATTTTTTAAACACAACCTAATCTGGTAGATTGTGTCTTACCTTATTAACATAACTCCCTCTAATCCCACTTTATTAACATAGTATTTAAAACAGATCACAGAATCAAAGATGACCACGCAATACTGAGAATCACAGTCTAGCCACATTGACACACATTTAATGGGGACACTTAAATCCATAACACTGGTGATGATATCTCCTCACCACTCTCTGTCCCCTCAGTGAACATATTTTTGGTACAAATCAAAAGTTGAAGGCAGAACTTGGCTGTAGAACAAGTTATGTCATCACCTCTCTAACATTATATCTTTATTCTTGTCTGTATTATCATTTGTCTCAAACCCATAGGAAAAAAAGTGAAATGGTGTATATTATATTGCATCTCTTAAAAATGCATAATACATGTTAGTATATTACAGGCTCTAAGAAATTCTCAACAACATTTTTTTCTCCTATATTTAACCCGCTTTGGTAAATTCTCCAAACCATGCTGCTCTAGGGCAATATCTTGAGATCATCTAATTTATGTCTCTTATAGTTCACTGGGAGACCCTGGTGACATAGTGATTAAATACGTATCTGCTAACCAAAAGGTTGGCAGTTCTAATCCACAGGGCACTTCTTGAAAACTCTACGGGCAGTTCTATTCTGTCCTATGAGATCACTATGGTTGGAAACCGACTTGATAGCAGTGGGTTTGGGTTTTGTTTGTTTGTTGTTGGCATAGTTAGATAATAATCAAGTGTTAGACCATAGTCTTGGGGGCCATCGAGGTCAATTGGTGTATATAGTTCATAAAGAAAATGTTCTACATCCTACTTTGGTTAGTAGCATCTGGCGTCTTAAAAGCTTTCAAGTGGCCATCTAATATACATCTGCTGGTCACATCTTGTCCAGAGCAAAGGAGAACAACAACAACAAAAAAAAAAACAGACACAAGAAAAATAGTCCAAAGGACTAACAGCCGACATGTACCACAGCCTCCTGCAGGAACTACACGGTGCCTCGCCACCACCAACAACCACTTTGACAGGGATCACAACAGAGGGTCCAGGACAGAGTGGGAATAAAAAGTGAAACAAAATTCAAATTCATACACAAACAAAAACAGACTTACTGGTCTGATGGAGACTGAAGGAAACCCCAAGACTGTGGCTTCCTGGCACCCAGCTGACTCAGAACTGAAGACTCTCTCAAAGTCAACCTTCCAGCCAAAGATTAGACACTCCTACGAAACAAATAATAACAAACATGAGGAACGTATTTCTTAGTTCAGTCAAGTGTATCAGACCAATGGGCAACACCTGCCCAAAAGTAAAGGTGAGAAGGCAGGAAGGGACAGTAACTCAAGGTGGAAAGCAGGAGAGTATTGACACACCACAACAATTGCAGCTGATGTCACACAAACAATTTGTGTATACATTTTTCAGTGGGAAAATAATTCGGGCCATAATCTTTCACTGAAAGCACAGTAAAATAAAATGAAGGTGTTGGGAGGGGCAGAAGAAGTATGGTATCTCCACCCTATATAATGGTTAATGTAGAACCGGTTTCCTGGGTTACTACCTATGCAATCATATCTAGAAGGGCCTCCACACTTGGATTAATGCTCTGCCTTCACTGTCTTGAAATTCACAATGATTTTTTAATAATGAACTCATTTTTCACTGGGATCCACACATTGTGTAGCTGGTCCTGGGTAAACACGATAAAGATTACACATGATACTTTTTTTTTTTTTTTTTTGCTTTTTCCTATTTCAAAAGTAGTTACCTGCTAATTCAAGTAAGTTCATCCTTAGTGGAGTGCAGAACTCAAATTCTAGTAAAAAGAACAGCCCTGATGGTCTGACTGAGACTAGAGGAATCCTAGAAGACAGGTCTCTGGACTTTTTGTTAACTGAGAAGTAAAACCATTCCCAAAGCCAACTCTTCAGACAAAGATTAGAGTGGACTATAAGACCTAAAATAATACTTGTGAAGAGTGCACTTCTTAGTTCAAGTAGATGCATAAGAATAAATGGGCAGCTTCTGTCTGGAGGAGAGATGAGAAGGCAGAGGAAAACAGGAACTGGCTGAATGCACACGGGACTACAGAGTGGAAAGGGGGCGTGCACTGTCACATTATAAGGACTGCAACTAGGGTCACATAACAATATGTATATAAATTTTTGTATGATAAGTTAACTTGAGCTATAAACTTTTACCTAAAATACAGAAGAAAGACAGAAAGAAAGATAGAAAGAGAGAGAGAGAGAAAGGAAGAAACAAAGAAACAAAGATAGGTGAGTTTGTCCTCACCAAAATATATAAACATATATGAAAATGCTGGAACATAGAAGTATTCCCTCATTTCAACATCTCTTCTCCACTCCTTTTTTAGAAGGCAAGTCAAATGTGGTGCAAAAAATAAAAAGTTAGCCATGCTTTATCATCACAATTCGGTTTGAAAAGGTATTTAAGCTAAATCTTTTTTTTTTTAACAGTATGACAAAGCCAATTAAACTTTGAATACTCGAGATGAGAATCGTATTTCAGTAATTCATGTGTGCTCAACGCTGTTCTATAGAGTCTCTGTGAGTCAGAATCCACTACACAGCAGTGGGTTTACGTTCAACATGTAGTACTGTGCACGGCATTTAGTAACTGCTAAGCAATTATTAGTTGATGAGTGAATGAAGTTGACAAAACCCATTAACAGATCAGAGAACCTTTCCAAACAGCCAGAGTCACAATCCAGGTACCAGCTAAAATTTTGATAAAGCTTGGGATTTATTTTTCATGTGTCAAAGAATCATTTTGTCAGGTTTATTTGGGGTTCTGAAATTTAAACAAAGGAAGACTGCCAGTTAAGTTTGCGAACTAATCCTAGAAAAAGTGTTGCATACGTCATTGCTGATTCTCACTACTGTCACCTTCAAAGTACTCCCTTTAGGAAGCCATGCACCCATGTCAGCACCTAGTTTACCCTTCAAAACAACTTTGGAACTCTTTTTGGCATGACCATCAGAGTTGATGTCCTGAATGTCAACAAAATGTCTTTCTTTCAACGTTTCTTTTATCTTGGGGTAAAGAAAAAGTAACTGGGGGCCAGAACAGGTGAGTAGGGAGGATGTTCCAACACAGTCATTTGTTTACCGGGTTAAGAACTCCCACACGGATGGACTATACAATTACGTTTGCGAACTTGCCACTGTGCCGCTGTGTGCAATGGCAATTCCAGAAAGAGTTCTAAAATTGCTTTGAAGAGTGATGTCGGTACATAGCTTCCCAAAGGAGAGTACTTCGAAGGTAACTGTAGTGATATTCAGTAATGAGGTATGTAGCATTTAGAACAGTTAAGTTACTA
Organism: Heterohyrax brucei; assembly: GCA_028571685.1. Lineage (NCBI taxonomy): Eukaryota > Metazoa > Chordata > Mammalia > Hyracoidea > Procaviidae > Heterohyrax > Heterohyrax brucei. The sequence continues at coordinate 40,988,618 of CM053152.1, read as the reverse complement.
GACTTAATTCTTGGACCTTTGTATCACAATGAATTGGAGCTAGTCAGCAGCCAGAGATGACACTTCCCTCACTCTTTTCATCCCGACCTATATAAAAAAGCAACTACCAGGAATCTGTCTGATCCTCTGTATGAAATGGAATACCTAAATGTAAAAACAAAACATTCATAATCAAAACTAGACTACAGAGTCTCTCAATGAGGAACTTGTTTTTGCAATCTCTGAAAGTGCAAAAGAATGATATGTGGTATGAAAAGACTTAGCCAAAGACTAACAAAGAAAATAAAAATACAGATGTTGATTTTTTTTTTTTTTTTTTTTAGTCTTAGCTCTAGGCAAATATCATCCACAGGTTTTCATTTCTTTTCTCACTGTTCTTCCACTTCCACTCTAAAATTAATTTATACAGATGACTCTTATATCTCTATGAATGGAATGCAAGAAGGCATTACAGCAAAACACAAGATGGTGTTCAGCCAAAGATTAGACAGGCCTATAGTGAAACAGACAATAGCTCAGCTGTGTATATAAGACTAAATGGGCACACCAGACCAGGGAGAAAGACAAGACAGAAAAGCTGGATGAATAGAAACGGAGAGCCCAAGGTTGAGAAGGACAGGGTATTGACTTGTAGTGGGGTTGGCGACCAGTGTCAATAAACAATATATGTATTAATTGTTTAATGAGAAACTAATTTGTTCTGTAAATCATCTAAAGCACAATTTAAAAAAAAGAAAAATGTCCACAAAGAATAGTTCATGAGACGATATACCTCTTGGTCCAGGATAATCCATGTCTCATTTCCTTAGACTTTGAAAAGCTTAAACAGAGGCCTGAGAGAAGTACAATATTAAAGGAATAAAATTCCTTTTAGGAATCAAGAATCAAGCTTACATTTCTTGAAAGGTGAAAGCTGTACCCAAAGGAAAAACAGAAAAAGCAAGTTGGCTTACATATCAGAAGAAACAAGGTAGGGTAGTCTTTGCTATTATCTGAGATGTAAAATGGTAAACTAATGAGCCAACAAAGATTAAGCTTTTCACTGAAAGAAATGACTTGCTGTTTAGATTACTTTATTAAGGTCAGTGGAAATCCTGGTAGTGCAGTGGTTAAGTATTGCATCTGCTAACCCAAAGGTTGGGAGATCCATTGACCAGGCGCTCCTTGGAAACTCTGTGGGACAGTTCTGTTCTGTCCTATAGTGTCATTATGAGTCAGAATTGAACCAAAGGCAGTGAGTTTTGGTATTAAGGTCAGGAGCTATGTCTTACTCATCTTTATATCTCTCCCATGACAACCAGGAATATGATTTGTCAGTAATATCATTTGGTCATTCGGTGAGCAGGTTGGTGGTGAATTTGGGTCTAAGTTTCTTGTTTTGTCACTGGATTACAAATTCTTCTGTCTAATTTTTACAACTACTCTGCTGTACTGTGGTGCCCTGTATGTTTCTATAATCATAAACATGTTCACCCAGTATTTCAAACACCAACAGGCTCGTCCATGGGGGACAGATTTCAACAGAGCTTTCAAACTAAGGCAGACTAAGAAAAAAGCCCTGGTTATCTACTTCTGAAGATCAGTCAATGAAAACCCCCTATGAGTCACAAGAGAAGATTCTCCAATATGGTGCTATAACATAGGAAGCCCTGAAGGTTTGAAGGCACTACCCAGTGGGCCACAGCAATGAACTTAGAATATCAACAGTCAAGAAGGTGATTCAGGACTGGGCATCCTGTTGTGCATGGGATTGCCATGAATCAAAGCCCAGGTGAGGGCAATGAACAATGTGTCTTACTTCTCTTCATACTGGCCCCATCACTCCTGCATCAGCCCTCAGAGCTGTTCCGCCCAAGGCTACATTCAACAAATATGCTACTGGATGGGTGAATTTAATCCAATTTAGTGTTGAAATTCTACTTTTGAAAGCCAACTCTTCTTAAGCAGTATTCTAAAAGAGAAATCCTTTGCCAAAAGTATTACATGTTTTAAAATACCTGTAGTCTTTTTCTTTTCCCTTAAAGCTTGGCTGCTAACCAAGGAGGTTGGCAGTTACAATCCACCAGCCACTCTTTGGAAACCCTATGGGACAACTCTACTCTGTCCTACAGGGTTGCTGTGTATCAGAACCAGCTGAATGGCAACAGGTTTGAGCTTTTTTGTTTTGTAGTTACTGCTTACAAAATTGATTTTGTGTTTGAAATTGATAACTACATTTAGTTTTCTAGCCAATGAAATCATCTGTCCTAGCTTTAAAAACAGCAGTGAACATGGGTTTCCTGATTTCTGTTGTTTTAGCTTTTTCTTTCCCCCTCATTCAAATCAGCAAAAAAGTTTTCAACTTAAAAAATATATCATTATCTCTACATTATTGTGAGGTTTGCTTTTTTTTATTATGACTAAGTGAAAATGTACATTCCCATATAAATTGACATGCCCACCTATATGCAGCTTATGATTTGAAACATAGCTCTATCTTAGGGATTCTTTCTCCCTTCATGTGAACAACCAGGTGCACCATGCCAAATTTCCCTTGAAGCAGAGACAAAACCATTAGTCATTGGAAGCCCCTTTCATCCTCATGGCCCATTTTGCAGAGTTTCTTTTTACCAATTCCTTCTTTCAAAAGTTTTAAGAGACAATGATTCTTTAAAAAAAAGAAAGAAAACACAGTCTAGTGTTCCGAGTTCTAGGGAAGAAGGCAGGTGAAGGTTAATAAAAATAGAAATAAAGAAATTTAACTCATTCCATTTTACTGAAAGCAATTTCAAAGTAGCTCATCTGTTATGAAGATAACTTCATCCAAGCATTTATTTAATAGTTAATTAGCAGCATCTCTTAAAAGATTTCTGCAGACTAGAAAACACAAGATGATAACCCTATCTAATAATATCAGTCTGATGAGCAAAGACACAGCACCTACATTTTCAGCTGATGATGTGGCAAAGATCATGAAATTTTGCAAAACTCAATCTAAAGTAAGTTATAAATCGCACAAATACCAGCTAATGGATAATGAGATCCTATTCTAATGTTGATAATGTGCAATGTAAGTGTTTCCTGTTTCTTAAATAGGATATCTTTGACCATTTAAACAAGTCTTTAGCACCAAGCATCCACAGGCATGAGTATATTAAAAAAGCCATTTTGTGTATGCTGCTTGGAGGTAATGAGAAAGTGCTTCGTGATGGGACACGCATAAGAGGAGACATCAATGTCTTATTAATAGGTAAGAGCACGCTGAGTTAATAGTGCATTGATAACTTATTATTATTGTCCCCTTCTCACCATGCTTGTGTGATTCAGTGATGTAATGTTATTAGCAAGAAAACAAAAAACCATACTAGTACAATTACTGTATCATCGTTTTTCTACATAAAAATGTGCTTGCCTTTTATTGGAAACATTTTTTATCCTTGAGAATATCATTTGACCTTTTTCACAAATATCTGTGTCCAATGCATCAATCTCCCACCCTGAAACTTCCCACTTAACTCCTTTCTCCCATGCTTTTATGCAGCACCCTTTTATCTACACAAAATCCTACAATCAAGTACCCTGAAAAACTTGAATCTTTTTGGTATCTAGAGTTCCCTGTAGCCTTGACTATTTTACAATCTTTCATTTTACTCAGTGAAGGCTAACAAGCCAAGTAGAGTCTAAGCAGACTTTGGGGTACCTTCATCTAGAACTTGAGTGCAGCAAATATCTATCAGCCACTCACTCTGTCTCTCTAAATTTCAGGCATTCAAGGATATGCAAAAAGATATATAAAACAACATCTGTTCTCAAAGAACTGCTTTGTTGTGGAGATAACACAAATGTATTTGTTCGCCATACATTTATTAAATGCTCCATGCCAAATATTTAATGTGCATGGTACTACTAACCACAAGGTTAGAGATTTGGGTAAACCGAGAGACATCTCAGAAGAAGGATTTGATGATCTAATTCCAAAAAGTCATACACTGCAAGCCCTATGGAGTGTAGATCTACTCTGACACACGAGGGGTCACCATGAGTGAGCCGACTAGATACTAACTTGTTTGGGGTTTCAATACCAAGCAGTGCTAGCTACTAACAAAACAAACAAAAAAAAATAGAAGATGGAAAACCAGTCCTCAAAGGGCTTACAGTAGAGAACAATGGCACAGGCGTGTAAAGAAATGAGTGTATCAATGTGCTATGGGATCTGTGATGGAAGTGTAAACAGAATGTTGAGAGGTCACTGACAGAAAGTCGGTGGAAAGGAGAGAGATATCCAGAGCAGGAAGATATCACATGGGTGGTGTTTTAGTAAGCTAGGGCTGCTCTAACAGAAATACAAGAGTGGATGGCTTTAACAAAGGAAGGTTTATTCTTACATAGTCTGGTAGGCTGCAAGTCCATATTCAGGGTGTCTGCTCCAGGAGGAGGCTTGCCACCTGTCGGCTCTGGAGGAAAGTCTGGTATTGCATCAGTCTTTGTCCAGGGAGCATCTTGGCACAGGAACCTCAGGTCTGAAGGACGCACTCTTCTCCCAGTGATTCTTTCTTGATGGTAAGAGGTTCCAAGTTCTCTGCTTGCTTCTCTTTCCTTTTATCTCTTGCAGGATGAAAAGGATTAAGAGTGGGGCAAGTCACACTCCAGGGAAACTCCTTTTACAGTGGGGCAGGGAAGTGATCTTATAAAGGGATTTCCAGTCCTACCTTAATCCTTTAACATATAGCAGTGGAGTACAGTCACAAGATACTGGGAATCATGGCCCAGCCATGTGGCTACATGTATTTTTGGGGGGACACAGTTCAATCCATGACAGGTGGTAATGGTGGAGAAGATCCCAACAGTAGGATTTTAGCTTTGAACACTCCACTTGAATAGTCATTTCAAGAAATCATTGAAAAATGTTCCCAAAGAATACCTCCTTCTAAGGTATTCCTCAGTATCCCCCAAGTTCAGGGCTGTAACTTCTTTGGATTTTCATTTAAATGTCACCTTCAAGAGATTTGACCAAACTTCCTTAAGTAGAGTAATCACCTAGTCTTTCTCTTTCATATAATCTTGTTTGTTATCCTATGCCTAACATGTCAATATCTGATATTTTTCTTACATTTCATTTACTGCTGGTAAGCTCAAAGAATGCAGAATGTTTTGTTCATTTCTGTATCCCTAGGGCAACAAAGGTGCCTGACACGTTGGAAGTGTTATATTTTTTAATGGATAAATGTAAATTCACAAGATTTTCTCAGACTTTCCATTCTCTGAACCTATATATGCCACCTACTTTCATCCATCCTCATCAGCTGTGAATTAACGTCCAGTATTATTTCACAGGGAAATAAACTGTGCCATCAAAAATGCTCATCACACCCTCACTGCTATTCTCTCCACAGACCTAAGCACCTGAGAATGGGCTGTGGTCAGAGCTAAGGTCTATGACAATTTCAAGACTCTGCATGAATGTTAACTTACAACAATTAAATTTTACAGAATAAATAATATAAGCTATATAAGATAATGAATTCTTGATTGTAGATAAATGTCTTTGTGCCATAAGTTTATGGCTGTTCAGTTTGAATTTTAGGGATACTTAGGATTTGGGGTAATAGGTTTTGTACATTTCCATGTGTTCTATGTCAAACAAAAGAACTGCCGTTCTAAGAGGAAAATGGTGCAATTATATTTAGTAGGCAAGTGAAAATGTCTCCTAACTCATTTTTAGGCCTAACAAGTTTAAGGAGTCCTTGAGTGGTGCAAATGATTAACATGCTCTACTGCTAATCAAAAGGTCAGGGGTTCAAGTTCACCCAGAGACACCTTGGAAGAAAAGTCTGGTTATCTACTTACAAAAAATTAACCATTGAAACTCCTACAGGTAGGAGGGGGAACTAAAATGTGTGGTTAACTGTTTCCTTTGTTTGCAACAAGAACTTGATAGTGCCTGGCTATTGTTGCCCAATGTTTTGATCAAAAATTCCATAAAAGAATCTTGATGAAAAGGAGGAATAAATGTACAACAAAATTTTCTAATTCCCACGGAATCCAGATTTTCTGGAGCCATGGAAGCTGGAAGAATCCCTGAAACTATTGCCCTGAGATAATCTTTAAACCTTAAACCAAAAGAATCCTCCAAAGTCTTCTGAAAACCAAACAATAGGGGGCAGAGTCAAGATGGTGGACTAAATGCATGTCTCCCTAAATCCCTCTGGAAACCAAGACCTGAAATGATAATTAAATGGAGCCTTCTGGACAACTAGTGAGCCCTGGGATACAGGATAAGGCTGTTAATTTGGACTTCATATCGCTGAACACGAAACCTCCTCTCTTTCACTGACCCCACTCTTCACAAGTACAGGCTTGCACAGACCTAAGACTGCCTAGAGAAATAGCTGTGATCCATCTTCAAGGCATCTCTCCCAGCCTCTATTGACCCACACGAAGCCCAAAAAAACAACAAATGTTGGAGAAAACGGTAACCCAGAAGTCACTCATGACATCAGAAGGTCCCCAAAAGAAACCACTTCAGAACTTCCCAGATGAATAAGTTTTTCTGAAACTATCAGAAGGTGAATACAAAAGGATTATGTATAGAGCCATCTTGGAACTTATACAAAATTCAGCACAGCAAATGAAAAATTAAGCAAGCTGTTAGATCTGATGGAACAGCAGTACTCTGAAACCCAACAGATCAAGAACAAAATCAAAGACATAAAAACTTCAATTCAAAACTACAAAAACAGAATGGAACAAATGGAAAAGAGAATTTCTGATTTGGAAGCTAGAGCCACTGATTCCAGCATCTATGAGGAAAACTGGGAAAAAAGAAACAAGAAAAGTGAAGAAGCATTAAGAAGCATGTGGGACTCTATTAAGAAGAACAATCTATGATTAATCGGAGTTCCTGAACAGGGCGAGATACCTGAGAACATGAAGAGTATTGTTGCTGAGCTACTGACTGAAAACGTCCCAGAAATTATGAAAGAAAAGAATATAGATATGCAAGATACATATCGAACACCACTCAATATAGATCTCAATAGAAAGACTCCAAGACATATTATGATCAAGTTCAACAAAATGAAACATAAGCAGAAACTCTTAAAGGCAGCAAGACTCAAAGCAAAGCTAACAAAGCTAACATTCAGAGGGAAACCTTGTAGGCTTTCATCAGATTTCTCAGCAGAGATGATGCTGGCATGGAGACAGTGGCATGACACATTCAAAGCCTTGAAGGAGAAGAACTTCCAACCAAGAATTATATATACTGCAAAACTATCTTTCGAATATGAAAATGAAATTAAGACATTAGCAGATAAACAGAAACTCAGAGACTTTATAAAAACCAAACCAAAGCTACAAGAAATATTGAAAGAATCTCTTCTCTTGGAAGAATAAAACCGCTAACTTTGCATTTTAGAAGGACACATTATCCAGAAGCCTACTCAGTTAGGCAAGGCTCCAAACACAACCAAAGCTATAATAGTGAAAGAAATGATCTAGTGATCATATCATGTAAACTATGATACCATCATATTAAAAAGAGGGATGTACTACAGTCATTATAGTCCTTCCAGATGGAGAGGAGGTTGACAAGACTGGTAGCAATGAAAATTGGGTTTCTATATAGTTTAGTAAGCAGGAGCATAGGGGCAGTCATAAAGCACAATAAAGAAGCAACATACCATATTATGAAATGTAATACAGGAGTCTCAACAACCACAAAACCAATGCTGAAAAAGGTGAAAAATCAACTCACAAAGAAGAAGGTCACAGAACAGATTAATAAGAACAACAGAGAAAACATCAACACAAAAATACACAAATCACAATGACAGCACTGAACACATACTTATCAAAAATTACAATGAATATGAATGGACTGAATGCTCCAGTAAAGAGACATCAAGTGACATCTTGGGTCAAAAGACATGACCCATCCATATGTTGCCTACAAGAAACTCACCTTAGACTTAAAGATATGAACAAACTGAAAGTCAAAGGATGGAAGAATATATATCAAGCTAACAGTGAACAAAGAAGAGCAGGTGTAGCAATTTCAATCTCAGACAAAATCGATTTTAATGTAAAATCCACCATAGTGGACACGGATGGACACTATTTATTGTCGAAAGATTCAATACACAAGCAGGACTTAACAATATTAAACATTTCTGCACCTAATGTTAGAGCACCTAAATACGTTGAAGAAACAGTGAGTACACTCAAAAAAGAGATAGGTCACTCCACAATAATAGTAGGAGACTTCAACACTCCACTCTCAATATTGGACAGATCGTCTAGAAAAAAGCTCAATAAAGACACAGAAGATCTTATTGTCACAATTAACTAACTAGACCTCATCAACATATACAGAACTTTCTGTCCATCAGTGGACAACTACAGCTTCTCCAGTGCGCATGGAACATTCTCCAGAATAGACCATGTGTTAGGACATAAAGCAATTCTCAACAAAATCCATACCATTGAATTAATGCAAAGCATCTTCTCAGATCACAAAGCCATAAAAGTCAAAATCAATAACAGAAAAAACATAGATAGAAAGTGGAACTCACAGAAACTGACCAACACCTTGCTTAAAAAAACATGGGTTATTGAAGAAATCAAGGACAAAATAAAGAAATTTATAGATTCCAACAAGAACGAAAACACTTCCTACCAGAACCTATGGGATACAGCCAAAGCAGTGCTCAGAGGTCAGTTTATCTCCATGAATGCACACATCTGGAAGGAAGAAAGAAACCAAATCAAAGAACTGACCCTACAGCTAGAACAAGTAGAGAACAACAGAGGAACCCCTCAGGCACCAGAAGAAACCAGATCACAAAGATCAGAGCAGAGCTAAATGAACTAGAGAATAGAAGAACAATTGAAAAATTGAAAAGACCAAAAGCTGATTTTTTGAAAAGAGCAACAAAATGGACAAACCATTGGCTAAACTTACTAAAGAAAAACAGAAAAGGAAACAAATAACCCAAATAAGAAATGAGAGGGGAAATGTCAAAACAGATCCAGCAGAAATAAAAAATATCATAGCTGAATACTATGAAAGACTGTATTCTAACAAATTGGAAAATCTAGAGGAAATGGACAAATTCCTTGATTCATATCATCTACCAAAATTATCCCAAGGTGAAGCAGAACAACTGAATAAACATATCACAAAGGAAGATATTAATAAATTCATAAGAAAACTGCCAACCAAAAAAAGCCCAGGCCCATATGGCTTCACTGCAGAATTCTACCAAGCTTTTAGAGAAGAGTTAGCTTCAACAGTACTGAGACTATTTCACAGTATAGAAAGGGGTGGAATGCTCCCAAATTCATTCTATGAAGCCAGCATAACCCTGATACCAAAGCCAGGGAAAGACCCAACAAAAAAGGAGAACTACAGAGTGATATCACTCATGAATCTAGATGCAAAAATCTTCAACAAAATTCTTGCCAATAGAATACAGCAACATATCCAAAAAATAATCCATCATGACCAAGTGGGATTCATACCAGGGATGCAAGGCTGGTTCAGCATCAGAAAAACAATTAATGTGATCAACCACATAAATAACACAAAGGACAAGAATCACCTGATCTTGTCTATTGATGTAGAAAAGGCATTTGATAAAGTCCAACACTGATTCATGCTAAAAACTCTCAGCAAAATAGGAATAGATGGCAAACTCCTCAATGCAATAAGGGCCATTTATACAAAGCTAGCTGCCTATGTTATCCTAAATGAAGAGAGACTGAAACCATTTCCTTCAGAACAGGAACTAGACAAGGATGCCCACTCTCACCTCTCCTATTCAACATTGTGCTAGAAGTTCTAGCAAGAGCAATTAGACAAGACCAAGGAATAAAGGGCATCTACATCAGCAAAGAAGTAAAAATCTCCCCATTTACAGATGATTTGATTGTATACACAGAGAATCCCAAAGAATCCATAAGGAAACTACTCAAACTGATAGAAGAGGTCAGCAAAGTCTCAGGATACAAGATAAACCTAAGTAAATCAGTAGGATTCCTTTATACCAACAATGAGATTATTAAGGAAGAAATCACCAAGTCAATACCACTTACTATAGCCCCTAAGAAACATAACCAGAGAAATAACAGACCTTTATAAAGAGAACTACAAACCCTTACTACAAGAAACTAAGAGAGAGTTACACAAATAGAGAAACCTACCCTGTTCATAGATAGGAAGACTTAACATCGTGAAAATATCTATTTTACCCAAAAGCAATCTACTTATATAATGCAATCCCAGTACAAGTTCCAGTGACATGTTTTTAATGATATAGAGGAACAAATTACCAATTTTGTCTGGAAAGGGAAGAAGCCCCAGATAAGTAAAGCATTACTAAAGAAGAAGAACACACTGGAAGGCCTCTCATAACCCGACCTTAGAACCTATTACACTGTCATAGTAGTCAAAACAGCCTGGTACTAGTACAAAAACAGATAGATAGGTCAGTGGAACAGAATTGAGACACCAGAGATGACACCATCTGCTTATGAACAGTTGATAGTCGACAAAGGCCCTAAGACATTAAACTAGGGTAAAAATAATCTGTTCAACAAATGGTGCTGGCAAAATTGGATATCCATCAGCAATAAATTAAAACAAGATCCGTATCTTACACCTTATACAAAAACCAACTCAAACTGGATAAAAGACCTAAATATCAAATCTAAAATGATAAAGCCCCTCCAAGAAAAAGTAAGAACAACAATCGAAGGTTCAATATACAATGCAGACAGACTTCAAAATCTGTCAAACAAACCACAAACAACAGAAGAAAAAATAGATTAATGGAAACTACTGAGAATCAATCACTTTTGCTCATACAAAGACTTTATTAATAGAACTATAAGGCCACCTACAGAATGGAAAAAAATATTTGGCAACTTTATGTCAGACCAATGCCTGATCTCCATAATCTATAAGGTACTACAAAATATCAATAAGAAGAATATAAATCATCCAATTATGCAATGGGCAAAGGAGATAGATAGATACTTCTCTAAAGAGGAGATCCAGGCAGCCAAAAAACACATGCAGACATGCTCACGATCGTTAGCTATTAAAGAAATTCAAATCAAAACTACAATGAGATGCCATCTCACTCCAACAAGATTGGCCATGATCCAAAAAACGCAAAACACTAAATGCTGGAGAGGCTGTGGAGAAAACAGAGCTCTCCTACACTGTTGGTGGGATTGCAAAATGGTGCAACTTCTTTGGAAAGCAATCTGGTACTTCTTTAAAAAGCTTGATATAGATATACCATTTGACCCAGTAATTCCACTACTTGGAATATATCCTACAGAATCAAGGCCATTCACACCAACAGATACATGCACACGAATGTTCATCATAGCACAGTCTACAACAGCAAAAAGATGGAATCAACTCAGATGCCCAACGACAGAAGAATGGATAGGTAAGCAATGGTATATACATTCAATGGAACACTATGCAATGATAAAGAACAAGGATGATAGCAGGAAACATCTCTTAACCTTGTTTCAACTGGAGGACATTATGTTGAGTGAAATTAGTCAGCAACAGAAGGACAAATATTGTATGAGACCCCTACAATAAGAACTTAAAAGCAGACCGACGGCTGCAAGGGTGGGGAGGGTGGGAGTGTGGGAGGGAGGGTTTAGATTAGATGTTAGAAATTTGGTTGGGTGAAATTGGTGACAGCACACATTAGTAAGAAGGTCAATGTTAACAGGAATTCAACACAACTTGTGTACTCCTCCCATCTTAACCCAATATTACAAGGACAAAGTAGCTGGGGCAGTGGGCTGGGGATCATGCTTTCAGGGGAAATTGAGGCCAATTGGCACAACTAGCATTTTGCTAATGAGGACTCTCCATACCTAACACTGGTGAGTGATGTCTGGGGTCTTAAAAGCTGCCAAGCTGCCATGCTGCCATCAGTGGGTACAGAAAATTGTCCCAATTTAGCAGGAATGGATGACCTACCAAGGTCCATAACGACATGGGGGAAAGAGAATTCAGAAGACAGAGAAACCCACGTGAGTGGATGTCTATATTGACTTGTGACCGGAAAAACCAGGTGGGCCTGGCCACTACCTGTGATAGCCACGATGGTGCTCACAAAGTTGAGTCTCACTGGCAACACAAATATACATAGGGGTGCACCCTGAGATCACCACTAAAAGAACACAATTTATGGTCCAGGAGCTTCAGGGTTCCTCTGGGAGCATGGCCCCTGGCCCTGATGTTGCCTTTGTCCATAAATCATAACAAAGGTCACCTTTTTGGACCGCAGTGGATTGGACTTGATGAGGCAGAGTGACCATATTGTGTGGGCAGTTTATCATTCTAGGCATCTATAGGAAGTCGTCCTGTTGACCTCATACTGGAGGAAGGGGAATGGGTGGAGAGGAGAAGATAGAAGACTATTGGGAAGATAACACATGTATGGAGCAGCGAGGAAGAGTGTGCTGACACCGTGCAGGGAGAGCAGTGGAAGCTGCATGTAGGTCAGCGTGCAAATTTATATGGGAATGTACATTTTCATTCAATCATAATTAAAAAAAAAAAAAACAGTAGTTTAGCTTAACTAGTAAACAGTGTCTACTTCGAGCACTGTGTTCTTTTAAGATCTGTCTATGTTGGATCAAATTGACAACAGAAACTCAAAAGGTTAGATAGGAAACTTAAGGTTCAGCAAGTTCATGTAAATGTAAGAGGAACAACTCAGGAAAACAGGGGGAGAATGGGGGCAAAACTCAAAGACTGTAATCAATGGCACTGACTTCTACATGTTGAAATGACCGAATTAATGTATGTTCTGCTACATATATTCTAACAACAAAAACCAAATAAATTATAAAAAAGAACAGAAAACTCGGTGAAACACAGTTTCACTCTGACATCCATGGAGTTGCTGTGAATTACAGTTGACTCAATGGCTACTGGTTTGTTTGTCTGTTTTTTTAAATAGCTAGTGCAACAACAGAAACGCTGGTGGTATAGTGGGTTAAGTGCTACCTCTGGTAACCAAAAGGCTGGCAGCTTAAATTGGCCAGGCGCTCCTTGGAAACTCTAGGGGGCGGTTCTACTATGACCTCTACGGTTGCCATGAGTCAGACCTGACTCGATGGCAATGGGTTTTTTTCCATAATTTAACAACAATCCAAAAGATATATTGTCTATGCTTGAAAGCTTCTTTCTCAAAAATAATTACTGAAATGTGCTATTATGTTTTACCACATCTTTTATTGTGGTTATCTTTTCATTTCAGTTCTGTACATACACACTGTATAACCCCTGGCATTTGGGGGTGAAGGGGTTTGGGTTAGGGATGTAAGGATGAGTAAGAACATTAAATCTGGTATCCTACCAGATCTAGATCAGTCTTCCATAAACACCCCATGTTTAAAAGGAGCATGCTTCTCTTCACTCTGTTTTCAATAACCAAGTGGAAATGAGGTCAGAGCAAGCTGCACAGTGTTATTGAAAATGCACACATGACCAGAGCCAGCTCCCCTAGCCCCTCAGACTGTTGTGGCTCTAATTTACCCACTTGCCTTCTCTTTGGGAAAATTAGCAAAGCATCTGTTGCACCGAGCTCAGAAGTAAAAATATTCTTGCTACTCTAGGAGATGACATCCGCAGAAGGCTGCAAATTGTAATAAAATAAACAAAGGACTACAGATTGTTCAAATTAGCCTGCATTAGGAGGTGGACAAGCAGCCAGTCATTTAGCCATCAAATTAGTCTGTAGACCTGAGGCGACAGATGACTGTGCAAAAAGTGTTAATAAACCAGGAAAAACTACAAATGGAGACACAGGGAAGAAAAGGAGTACAAAGCAGATGGACAACTGGATTGAACAGAATGAGAAAAATGAAATTTTTATATTGAGTTGTTTATAACACAAACAACCACATTTCTACAGATACACTCCTCTTCTTTGTGATTTATAAGTTCTGCTCTTCCCATTTGCTGTCAAAAACAGAGGGACAAGGCTGCTGATAAACAACAGATAACCAGGGAAGCAAAAGAACTGCAGCAGGAGCACACACAGTCACACGGATACCAGTGTTCACCGCAGTGCTTTCCACTATAGCCCGAAGGTGGAGACAACCTGAGTGTTCACAACAGAGGAGCAGATAGGCAGATGGGGTACAGACACACAACGGAACACTACTCTGCCGTAAGGAGAGAACATTACGCTGAGTAAACTAAGTCATTCACAAACAAACAAGTATCATATTTCTCACTTGCATGAAACATCTAGAAGAGACAGATACAGACGAAAGTTCAAAAGAGGCTACTAGGGTGAGAGGAGAGGGAAAGAAGGAGCCCCGGAGGCACTGCGCTCCTGTTAAAGACGGTGAAAACATGTGGAAAGAGATAGTGGCCAGGGGTGGGCAACATGATGAACATCATAAATATCACTGAATTGTACATGGAAAAAAGAGTAAAATGGAAAATGCTATACACCACATGGCATTTTTTCAAAGTCCAGCTGAGAGAGGAAAGCCTGAAGAATTGTAGCCTTTCCTGAAATACCAGAAGCCTGAGGGCTTCAGGTCTGAAGAGTTATGGCCTTGTTAAAAGCACCAGGAGCCTGGAAGCCTGACACCAGAGAAACCCCCCACCCCACAAGGGCTTCCTGGAAGCAGTTCGACCCCAGAGAAAGAAAAGCCCCTTCTCTCACCTTGCGAATTTGTTTATCTTTCTTTGTAACCACGTTAACCTCAGTTAGGAAGTAAAATGATAATTTGTAAAATTGCTATGCCAACGAAATTACAATATGAAAATCTGTAAACGTGCAGTTGCCAACTGGAAGAATATATGAAAATTCCTTTGTTTGCTTCTTTAAGAAAAAGTATAAATAGGTATGGTTGATAACAGAACGGGGTGCGTGGCTGGCTATTTGTCGGACTTGAGTCCGACCACTGCACCACCAATAATAAATCCTCTTCCTCTTAAAAGAGAAAGTGGTGTTTAAGCTGTTTTCTGCTCTGCAAGCCAAACTTGTCTTTTTCCTGCAACACAATTACATCTGTTCATTGTCCCACAAGATTATGATAGCATTCAAAATCTCAAATGAAGAAAGACACAGCAAACACAATGGCTTTTCTCGGGCTACGTGTACATCTCGTGTCTCTTGCATACAAAGCAATAGTGCTGCTAGGCATGCAATGATACAGTAAATATGTTAACTTACAATACATTGGTCTTTATAGTCATAAAAAACACCTGTTTCTGACTTGGGTAAATGCTGCACTGTACTTTCTATTGTTATTTGAACTTGAATTTCCCTACTTACAAATAAAAAGTTTACCATATGACAGTGTATGCTTTGACTCATAGGCAGCATCTAATCCTGTGTATCATACATCTCCTGAGTGTTGTGACGTTATCTGTTTAATTTTCTTTTTTTTAAAATTTTTTATTTAACATGACTGAGTGAAAATGTACATTCCCGTATAAATTTACATGCCCACCTATATGCAGCTTCCACTGCTCTCCCTGTCCGGTGACTGCACACTATTCCTCTCTGCTCCTCCTTAACAGTCTCATTGATGGTATAGAGGAAACCTACTGATTTACTTATGTTTATCTTGTATCCTGAAACTTTGCTGAACTCTTCTATCAGTTTGAGTAGCTTACTTATAGACTCCTTGGGTTTCTCTGCATATACAATCATACCATCTGCGAACAGGGAGATTTTAACTTCCTCTTTGCTGATGCAGATGCCCTTTATTTCTTCGTCTGGCCTAATTGCTCTGGCTAGAGCTTCTAGCACAATGTTGAATAGGAGAGGTGACAGTGGGCATCCTTGTCTAGTTCCTGATCTCAGGGGAAAGTCTTTCAGTCTCTCTCCATTCAGGATGATGTGGGCAATTGGCTTTGTATAAATGGCCCTTATTGTGTTGAGGAATTTGCCATCTATGCTCATTTTGCTAAGAGTTTTTAGCATGAATCAGTGTTGGACTTTATCAAATGCCTTTTCATCATCAATGGACAAAATCAGGTGATCTTTATCTTTTGTGTTACCTATGTGGTTAATTACATTAATTGTTTTCCTGATGTTGAACCAGCCTTGCATCCCTGGTATGAATCCCACTTGGTCATGATGGATTATTTTCTTGATATGTTGTATTCTGTTGGCAAGAATTTTGTTGAAGATTTTTGCATCTAGGTTCATGAGTGATATCGGTCTGTAGTTCTCTGTCTTTGTTGGATCTTTCCCTGGCTTAGGTATCAGGGTTATGCTGGCTTCATAGAATGAGTTTGGGAGTACTCCATCCCTTTCTATACTGTGAAATAGTTTCAATAGTATTGGGGATAACTCTTCTCTAAATGCTTGGTAGAATTCTGCTGTGAAGCCATCTGGGCCTGGACTTTTTTGGGTTGGCAGTGTTTTGATGACCTTTTCAATCTCTTCCTTTGTGATGGGTTTATTAAGTTGTTCTGCTTCACGTTGTGATAATTTGGGTAGGTGGTATGAGTCAAGGAATTGGTCCATTTCCCCTAGGTTTTCAAATTTGTTAGAGTACAGTGTTTCATAGTATTCTGTTATGATATTTTTGATTTCTGTTGCATCTGTGGTGACAACTCCCTTCTCATTTCTAATTTGGGTTATTTGTTTGCTTTCCTGCTCTTCTTTAGTAAGGTTAGCCAGTGGTTTATCAATTTTGCTGATCTTTTCAAAAAACCAGCTTTTGGTCTTTTCAATTTTTTAATTGTTTTTCTATTCTCTAATTCATTTAGCTCTGCTCTAATCTTTATGATCTCATTTCTTCCAGTGCCTGAGGGGTTCCTCTGTTGTTCTCTTTCTACTTGTTCAAGCTGTACAGTTAGTTCCTTGATTTGGTTTCTTTCTTCCTTCCCGATGTGTGCATTCATGGAGATAAACAGACCTCTGAGCACTGCTTTGGCTGTATCCCATAGGTTCTGGTAGGAAGTGTTTTCGTTCTCATTGGAATCCATGAATTTCTTTAATTGATCCCTGATTTCCACTATAACCCATGTTTTTTTGAGCAACATGTTGTTCAGTTTCCAAGAGTTCCACTTTCTATCTCTGTTTTTTCTGCTATTGATTTCAACTTTTATGGCTTTATGATCTCAGAAGATGCTTTGCAGTAATTCAACGGTATGGATTTTGTTGAGCATTGCATTATGGCCTATCACGTGGTCAATTCTGGAGAATGTTCCGTGTGTACTGGAGAAGAAGGTGTAGTTGTCTGCTGCTGGGTGGAAAGTTCTGTATATATCAATGAGGTTTAGTTGGTTAATTGTGTGAATGAGGTCTTCTGTATCTTTACTGAGCTTTTTTCTAGATGATCTGTCTAGTAATGAGAATGGAGTGTTAAAGTCTCCCACTATTATTGTGGAGTCATCTAACTCTCTTTTGAGCGTAGTCAGTGTTTCTTTGACATATTTAGGTGCTCTGACATTAGGTGCATAAATGTTTAATATAGTTAAGTCTTGCTTGTGTACTGAACCTTTCAGCAATAAACAGTGTCCATCTTTGTCCACGATGGTGGATTTGACATTAAAATTGATTTTGTCTGAGATTAGAATTGCCACACCTGCTCTTCTTTGTTCATTGTTAGCTTGATATATATTCTTCCATCCTTTAATTTTCAGTTTGTTCCTGTCTTTAGGTCTCAAGTGAGTTTCTTGTAGACAACATATGGATGAGTCATGTCTTTTGATCCAAGATGACACTCGGCGTCTCTTTACTGGAGCATTCAGTCCATTCACATTCAGTGTAATTATTGATAGGTATGTGTTCACTGCTGCCATTGTGATATGTTTATTTTTATGTTGATGTTTTCTCTGTTGTTCTTAGTAATCTGTTCTGGGACACGCTTTTTTGTGAGTTGATTTTTCACCTTTTTCAGAGCTGGTTTTACAGTTGTTGAGACTCGTGTGTTAGATTTCTTGAAATGGTATGATACATCTTTGTTGTGCTTTACAGCTGCCCCATGAATCCCCTTAATAAACTATTTATAAACCCAATTTTAATTACTACCAGTCTTGTCATCTTCCTGTCCATCTGGAAGGACTATAACGACTGTAGTACATCCCTCTTTTATTATGATGACACCATAGTTTTCATGATGATCACTGGATTGCTTCTTTCCAAATCAAAGCTGTGATTTACTTTGGAGCCTTCCCTAAATGAGTATTGAGTAGTGTGTCGTTCTAAAATATAAAGTTAGTGGTTTTGTTCTTCTAAGCCAAAGCCAAGAACTTCTTTCAGTATTTCTTGTAGTTTGGGTTTGGTTTTTACAAAGTCTCTGAGTTTCTGTTTATCTGGAAATGTCTTAACTTCATTTTCGTATTTGAAAGACAGTTTTGCAGGATATATAATTCTTGGTTGGAAGTTCTTCTCCTTCAAGACTTTGAATGTGTCATGCCACTGTTTCTGCTGAGAAATCTGACGAGAGCCTACAGGGTTTCCCTCTGAATGTTAACTTTGCCTTGAGTCTTGCTGCCTTTAAGAGTTGCTGCTTATGTTTCATTTTGTTAAGCTTGATTATAATATGTCTTGGAGTCTTTCTTTTGAGATCTATATTGGGTGGCATACGATATGTATCTGAGATGTCTATATTCTCTTCCTTCATGATTTCTGGCAAGTTTTCTTTCAGCAGCTCAGCAACAATACTCTCTGTGTTCTCAGATGTCTCACCCTGTTCAGGGACTCCAATTAATCGAAGGTTGTTTCTCTTAATAGAGTCCCACATGCTTCTTAATGCTTCTTCATTTTTCTTGCTTCTTTTTTCTGATTTCTGCTCATAGATACTGGCATCAGTAGCTCTGTCTTCCAAGTCAGAAATTCTTTTTTCCATTTGTTCCATTCTGTTTTCTTGGCTTTGCATGGAAGTTTCTATGTCTTTGATTTTCTTCTTGATCTGTTGGATTTCAGAGTACTGGTGTTCCATCAGATCGAACAACTTGCTTAATTTTTCATTTTGTTCTGCTGCATTTTGTATAAGGTCTAGAAGGGCTCTGTATATAATCAATTTGTATTCACTTCCTGATGCTTTCATAAAAGTTTCCTCATCTGGAAAACTCCTTGGTTGCTTTATTTGGGAGTCTTCTGAAGCCATGAGTGATTGCTTGTATGCCACAATTGTCTGCTGCTTTTTGGGTCCCATATGAGTATATAGAGGCTGGAAGAGGTACTGTGAGGATGGATTGCAAATGTTTCTTTAGGCTGTCTTCAAATGTAAAGCAAAAGGTATCTGACCAGTTCACAAGTCAGTTAAGTTTTCAGGTGTAGAGGTCCCTCTTCTCATCTGACAAAGTAAGCGCCACTATATCCAACCCCAGATGATAACAAACTAGTTCAGAATACAGCACTGCTACTGCTCTGGTGGCCTCTGCTGACAGGGCCTAGCCTTATCCAACACTGTGTCAAGTACTTGTTTTGTGATAGAAAAGCGCTTTCCTATGGGCAGGCTCTGGCTCCGAAGCTAAGAATTAGGTCCAGCTGCGGCCACCGTACCCAAGATGGCGTCCTCCACACAGGCAGCAGACAGGGGGGGCTAAAGGTGCTGAGAGGCAGCGATTCCTCTGCTTCTGTTGCAGGGCCCCCAACGTAGGCAGCGCTGTGCAAAATCACTACTTTTCTGACGGAGAAGTGCTGTCCCGTTTGCAGGCACTGGCTCCCAGGCTAAGAATGAGGTCCCGCTAAAATCTTGGTACCAACATGGCGTCCCGCACCCTGACCGTGGAGCTCCGCACGAACCCCACTGAGGCAGCTACAAAACGAAAGGCTCAAAGTGTCTAGATTAACAGAGTCCCGAGCCTGGCTCTCAGAATATGGTAATTGCGCCTGCCTATCCCCCCAGCAACGCCTCTGAGTCCAGCCACCAGGCAAGGCCCAGCTCCGTCTGCCAGCCGAGACAGAGGAAAAAAAAAAGTCACAATGGTGCGTTTACCTTCCGTCTGTGAGAGCTGGGGCTAGCCAGGAGCGGGAGTCAGCGACAGAGAGGAGGTTTTTCGCTGAGTGGTATAAAGTCCCAATTAACAGCTCTGTGCTGTGTCCTGAGGCTGATTAGGTGATCAGAAGGCTCTGTTTGATTGTGAATTCAGGTCTTGGTTTCCAGAGGGATATAAGGAGACGTGGGCTTAGTCGGCCATTTTGACTCCGCCCCTCCCTCTCTGCTCCATACATGTCTCATCCTCCCAACAGCCTCCTTTCCCCTCTTCTCCACCCACTCTCCTTCCTCCAGCCAGAGGTCAGCAGGATGATATCCTATAGATGTATAGAACCATAAAGTGCATCCAATATATGGTCACTCTGCGTTGCCAAGTCCAATTCATTCCTGTCCAAAGAGTGGACCTTTGTTATAATTTATGGGTAAGGGCAGCATCAGAGCCAGGGGCCATGCTCTCAGGGGAACCCTGAAACTGCTGGACCATCAATTGAGGTCTTTTAGTGGAGATCTCATGATGCACCCCTTTTTATTCTTGTGTTGCCAGTGAGACTCCTGTCTGTGAGCTCCATCGTGGCTATCACTGGTGGTGGCCGGGTACCATCTGGTTCTTCCGGACCCAAGTCGATGTAGGCACCCACTCTTGTGGGTCTCTCTGTCTTCTCGGTTGTCTTGACAGCATGTCATTTTGGTCCTCAGTGAGCATCTGTTCCTGCTGAGTTGGGACCATTTGCTGTGTCCTCAGATGGCAGCTTGGCAGCTTTTAAGACCCCAGATGCCTCTCACCAATGTGGCAGAGAGCTCTCTTAGCAAAACGCTAGTTGTGCCAATTGGCCTTGATTCCACCTAAGAGCATGGTCCCCTGCCCGCTTCCCCAGCTACTCTATCCTTGCGATATTGGGTTAAGATGGAAGTAGTACTCAAGTTATGCTGAAGTCCACTTAATATTGTTCTTGTTTCTAATGTGTGCTATCACCACTTTCTCCCAACCAGATTTCTATCAACTATCTAAACTAAACCCTCCCCCCTCCCCCTCCTTCCCTCCCCTCCCTTGCAACTGTCAAAGAGTCTTTTCTTCTATACACAAGTCTGTTTTTGAAATGTTATCGTAGAGGTCTCATACAGTATTTGTCCTTTTGTCGCTGACTACTTTTACCTAACATAATGTCTTCCAGTTGAAACCAGGTTAGGAGATGTTTCCTGGAATCATTGTTATTCTTTATCATTGCATAATGCTCCATTGAATATATGTACCATAGTTTGCCTATCCATTCTTCTGTTGTTGGGCATCTGGGTTGATTCCATCTTTTTGCTATCGTGGACTGTGCTGCGATAAACATTCTAGTGCATGTGTCCGTTGGTGTGAAAGGCCTTGATTCTGTAGGATATATTCCAAGTAGTGGAATTACTGGGTCAAATGTTATATCAATATCCGTTTTTTTTAAGGAAGCGCCAGATTGCTTTCCTAAGAGGTTGGACCATTTTGCAACCCCACCAATAGTGTAGGAGGGTTCCACTTTCTTCACAGCCTCACCAGCATTTGTTGTTTTGTGTGTTTAATTTTCTTTCAAAAATATTATCATGACATGCACTGTGGCTCCCAAGTGCAGAAAAACCAGTGCCAGTGAGAGCCGCTGGAAATCTGCGGGGCAGCTCTACCGTGTCTTATAGGGTCTATGAGTCAGAATTAACTTGACAGCAAGGAGGTCTTTTGTTTTTTGGTTAGTGATATAAGCAACAAGAGGCAAAGGAGAAGCATCTATTTGGATGTGAAACAAAAGGTTATTAACAACACAAAGGTGGAAAATCAGTGAATGCTATTGCTGGCAATTTTAGGCTTGTCATAACGGACAACCACTGCAGTAACTCAAAAACACAAATAAAAAAATCTCCAAGCTGTTCAAAGATCAGTTCCATTGGGAGCTAGAAAACTTACAAAAGTGTGATAGAGTCCTATATCAGATGTGGAGAAGTTGCTGATGACACAAAAGCAAATCCATGTGAGCATAGTGAGGATGTGTCGGTGCTAAGGCACAAAGCTTGTTCAAGATGATCACAGGAAGAGCAGGAGCAGACTACAAGATCAGCTTCAGCTTTGGCCTCAGGGTCTGCACAACAGCCAAATCACATAATGTCTTATTTCACAGAATGTACAGTGGATATTAAGCAACATAAGACTATAAGCACTTACCAAAAGAAAAAGAGAGAGAGAGAGCGAGAGCAACAGGAATACCAGGGTAAAAGTGTCAGGTGTTTCCCTCAAATCTGAAAAAGCATTTGTGACACTTCATATGTAAATTTACCTGCACAGGCATGCTATAAGACACTAAACCCGCATAGCCTATTGAGATACAAAGGAACTATTTATTCATGTGTCATTTGTAAATGAATTACGTAGGTGGTAAACCCCTCCACTTTGAGAACCAAAATTTTTCTGTTTAAAACTATTTGTTGAATGAATGAAAATGGGTTGTACAAACGCATCCCTCAGGTGGCACTCAAAGTCGTCTCTTGATGGTGATGTTACGGTGACAGCCTCAGGGGTTGGAATGTGGCTTGAGGTCACTGACGCAGCCCTCACCAGGACAATCTGACAGAACGGGGAGCGCTAGGTGCCCAGTGGGGCTGGCCAACCACGATACTGGACTGAGGAGCTGCTAAGGGAACACGACCCTTAGGGATAAGTGACGATACCCAAAACCGAAACAAAAAACAGTGCCCAGTCTCTTAAGCAAGGAGGAATTTTATACTCTGCACATTATTCGTGAGCCTGACTTTGCCCTTTTGCCCTTTTGCCCTTTCTGGGACTCATATCAAAGTCTTTGGGAAACAGTAATGTGTAAAGGACAAAAACTGAAAGAAGTACCCTTACGTAAGAACTTGGTGCGACACTGGTAACTGTACTTTGGAGAAAGGGATTCTTTTCAAACTGCCACAAAATCCAGCTTGTTTTAGGGGACACAGGGACCACTGTGGCACATTTGCAGCACCTGAGAATAAAGGAGAAACAGCCCCTTACCAAGGACACCGGGTAGCTGCAGCAGTAGAAGCCCTCTACTGCAGGGCCACCTATGGCAGAGGGTCCCTGTGACACAGCCTCACAGCTTAGCCACGATGGGGCCACTACACCACCAGATTCTGGGGGCACTGTCAGCAGTGGCACTGACAGATGTCCTTGAGGGGCTTAGAGGCTCTCACTCCATCAGGGCCGGCCTCTGGGCTACTCTCCGATGATACGGTGACGAGCAAGACACTCTGCCTCTGCCCTCATGTCGCTTGTATTCTGGGAATTATTTGGCAACAGAAACACTAGAGGGAACTGGAACAGGAAAGGGGTAGAGATTGGCACTGGTGGAAGCCACCTGTGAGAAAATATGTTTTTCATCCCAGGTGAGAAAACTCTAGAAATTCTCCACACACACAAAAAAAAAACTGTTTGTGAAGACTTTGCTGGTGTTGGGAGAACACACTGTAGCAGACGGAAACAGAAAAACAGTATTTATTACTCTTAATGAGACCTTGATTTTATTCCCAGGTTAAGAAAAAATGTTCTGTGTGCTATTGTTTTCTTCCAATTCTTCATATGTTAAAAAAGTAGCCCTCTGAAGAGTCCCAAATGCATTGGAGCATATAAACAGAAATCTATCATTTGTGTGTTGTGTGCTTCAAGTGAAAGTTTACAATTAAGTGGGTTTCTCATACAAAAACCTCTATATTCGTTGCTATGCTGCCATATTGCTGTCCCTGCTGGGTGACTGCGCACTCTTCCTGTCCACTCTCTGTGCCGCATATCCATTCAGGCAGTTCCTGTCCCCTCCGCCCTCTCATCTCGTGTCTGGACAGGAGCTGCACACTCAGTCTCCTGTATCTACCTGCACCAAGATGCACACCCTTCTCCTGCATCATTTTATGTACGATAGTCCAGTCCAATCTTTGTCTGAAGAATTGGTTTCAGGAATGGTTTTAGTTCTGGGCTAACCCAGAGTCTGGGGGCCATGTCTTCTGGGGTCCCTTCAGTCTCAGCCAGACTATGAAGTCTGGTCTCTAAAATGAATGTGAGTACTGCACCCCACTTTTCTGCTCTGTGTAGAACTCTCTGTTGCATTCCTGTTATGGCAGTTATTGGCAGTAGCCAGGTACCATCTAGTTCCTCTGGTCACAGGCCAGTGGAATCTCTGGTTTATGTGGCCCTTTCTGCCTCTTGGACTCATCTTTTCCTTACGTCTTTGGTGTTTTTCATCCTGTTTTGCTTTGGGGGGTTGGGACCAATTGATGCATCTTAGATGGCTGCTTACTAGCTGTTAAGACCCCAGACACCACTTATCAAAGGGGATACAGAACATTTTCTTAATGAAGCTTGTTGTGCCCATTCACCTAGACGTCTCCTGAAACCATTGGTCTCTAGGCCCTTACTATTGCTATTTTGTCCTTCAATGTGTTTTGTTATATGTAGAAAACTTCTTAGCTTTTGGTTTAATCCTCCCCAACAATCTTTAATCAGCGATGATTTTGGTAAGGTTTTATAGTAAGTTTTATTGCATTACACTCAGGGAAGCAAGAATTTCCAAATCTAATCCTCAGCTGTATCCATCCAAGCCTTCCCCTCTGCCTGAGACTCCCAAAAAATTTGTGAAAAAAGACAGAAAATAGGAAAGTATCTCTTTGATAGAATTGAGTTAGTGTCCAGAACTTCCAGGGCAGCGCTATGATAAAGCTGGGTTGGAGCATGCAACTTGGGCCTGCCAACCAAAACCTGCACCCAAGCCCTGAGCAAATACTGCTAGCCACTGCAAGACACAGAAGCCTAGTGATCTGCACATACGTACGTGCATGTAGAGAACAGAGACACCTGACAGGTCCTGAGTCCACCTAGCCACCCAGAAGCATGGAAGAGCCACAGCAACAGACTCTGCACCTGGAGACAGACAGGCAAGGAAGGGCAGCAGTATTGATTTCCCCAGTGGAATCCTTTTTCTCAGGTGTTGTATTGCTTGTTTGGTCTTACATCACGCTTGTAATACACGAACAGTGATGGGTTTTTTCAAAGAAAAGAAAATCATCAATTAGTCTAGCTTCACAATCAAGCTACTGAGGGAATCTGTCTTCTAGCATAACTGCTTGAAAAACACAATCGTATTCTTTGCGTGTATATGTGTGTGATTCTAACATCAATCACTTATGAAAAACAAAGAAAGAAAACTCACTGCCATTGAGCAAATTTTGACTCATAGCAACCCCATGCGACAGAGTACAAATGCCACACCAAGTTTCCAAGAAGCAACTGGTGGATTCTAACTGTTGACCTTTTGGTGAGCAGCTGCTGCACGTAGTCACTGTGCCACTATGCCGTTACTTACAGTAGGCACAAAATAAAAGGACTTCTGATTGCACAATAGTTAAGCACTCAGCTGCTGTGCCCAGATTGCTAGTTCACCTCACCCAGCAGTCTGGGAGAAAAGACCTGGCAATCTGCTCCCATAAAGATTACCAAAACCAAAAACCAAACCCACAGTCGTCCAGTCAATTCTGACTCATAGCGACCCTGTAGGACAAGGTGGAACTGCCCCATAGAGTTTCCAAGGAGTATCTGGTGGATTTGAACTGCTGACTTGGTTAGCCCTTGTAGCACTTAACCACCAGGCCACCAGGGTTTCCTTTAGATAGGAGTCTGGAATCAACAAGTGTACATTTTAGACATGGAAACGTATCAAGAGAAAAATGTAAACATTTCTAAACATGAACGCTTACATTCTTTCATTGTATTCTGCAGAACTAAAGTTCTAAAAACTCTTGCTTAGTTCTTGTATAAAAGGATACAACATTCTCACACGAGTCAACCTGAAGTATTCTAAGAAAGATGTTGAATGTTTCACTGCATTCTCTGATTGCTGTGGCCTGGAAAACTGAACTCATCGGAGTCAAACCTCAGAGACAATCTAGAATTAAGTACAAGTTGAAATCAGCTCCATGGCACCCAACCACAGCAGGTACAAAAGAGAATGACCATGCAATTCCCACTGATTTCCCAAAGCCTGAATTTTCACCTCCTTGCTTAGCCACAGGGGTGTGCGCTATAGCCAAAGTGAGCCAATCATGAGCCATCAACCCTGGCAGGAGAAACCGACACATAGCCTAAACCAGGACAATCAGAGCTCTTCCACACAGTGCTTGCAAATAGAATGGAGACACATCCAAACTCCCTGGGGGACTGACTTGCTAAGCTGAGGGCTGGGAACCATGGTAGGGGGCATATAGCTCAATTGGCCTAACGTAGTTTATAAAGAAAAAGTTCTACACCCTACTTTAGTAAGTAGCCTCTATGGTCTTAGATGCTTGTGCAAACCCATCTAAGATGTGAATTGCACTGGTTCCACCCCATCTGGAGCAAGGGAGAAGGAAGAAAACCAAAAACACCTCAGAAAGATTAGCCAAAAGGTGTAATGGACCACAAATACCACAGCCTCCACCAGGTCAAGTCCAGCACAACTGGATGGGATGTGGCTGCCTCCACCAGCTGCTCTGACAGGGATCATAATAGAGGGTCCCAGAAAGAGCTGGAGACAAATGTAAAACAGAATTATAACTCACAAAAAGAGAATAGACTTACCGGTCTAAAAACACTGGAGAACCCAGAGAATACGGCCACTGAACAGCCTTTAAACTTAGTTCTGAAATCACTCCTCAGATTCACCCTTCAGCCCCAAATTAGAGAGGCCCATAAAACAAAATGAGACCAAACGGACACACCAACCTACAGGCAGAGATGGGCAGGCAGGAGGAGACAGAAAAGCTAGTGACGGGGAAACCCAAGGTTGGGAAGGTGAGAATGTTGATGACATTGTGAGGTTGCAATGTCACAAAATGTGTACTAATTGTTTAATGAAAAACCTAATTTGCTCAGTAAACCTATATACATATATACATATATGTATATATACACACACATATATAAAATTAAAAAATAAACTAGAGTTGGGGCAGAAAGAGTCACATCCTCTCTGCCTGAGCTGTTAGGATCTGAGTCTGGCACCACTAGCAGCCATGTCTCCTGCCCCACAGGGGGAGCTGGCTTGATAGACAAGGCCACCATAAGAGGACAAGAGGACATCCTGGAGGCATGAGCATCTCTGAATCCTGTCATTCCTGGGCCATTTCAGGCCCAGGTCTTACCAGGGTTAGCATTGATGGGCCAGTAATGTCCCTGTTTGTTTATGCTAGTTTGTAAGGTCTTCACTTTAATAACTCAAACCGGTTGCTGTTTACTCAATTCCAACTTATAGCAAACCACTATAGGACAGAGTAGAACTGCCCCATTGGGTTTCCAAGGAGTGGCTGGTGGGTTCAAACTGCCCACCTCTTGGTTAGCAGCTGAGCTCTTAACTTTTATGACTCCACCAGGGCTCCAAAAACCCGAGTCTTGAATTATACAGACAGACATCAAGTTTTAGCTCAGCTGTTTATATACAACTCAGAAGCAGTGATTTTATCATCCTTAAAGACAGCTAAAATTTCTCTCTTGCTTCTCAGAGGTCTGGCCAGGGCGCAGTGAAATACACGGCCTCTGGAGTAAGAAGGCCTTAGTTAAATCCCAGCTCCAGGACCTACAAGCTGAGAGAGAAAGAGCCAGTGACTGAACCTGTAAAAGTGATCTGTTTGAAACTAAATTCCAGCAGCTGACAAGTCAGTTCTGACTCATGACAACCCAAGCATGTCAGAGCAAAACTACTCCACATGGTTTTAATCACTGATTTTTCTGAAGTCGATGGCCAGATCTCTCTTCCAAAGCAGCTCTGGATGGCTGTAAACCTTTAACCCTTCAGGTTAGCAGCCAAGCACACTAAGCATAAGCACCACAGACGGACTTCTGGTCTGTTTAAATGGCCCCTGTTTAACCAAACCTCCATCTTTGCATGAATGGCTTGGAGATTGGTGTGCCCCACAGCTTGTGCATGTCTCCAGTTAGTGACGTGAAGAAAACATTCCAATCTGTCACTCAGGGCCATCGGTCTAGCTCGTCTTCCTTCCCTGTTTCTTTTTGTGTAATTATTATAAATGACCCAGGGATCTATAACTAGCAGAAAAATAACACAGAGGTAACGTCAGACAATAGAGTAGAAAAATAAATATGTTTTGGGGGAGACTGTTGGAGCTTCCAAAGAGAGAAATGTATTCTATTCTTTTCGATACTAACTACCTTTTGTATCAGAAGCCCTGGTGGTACAGTGGTTAAGCATCAGGCTGTGAACACAAAGGTCAGTGCTTCAAACCTCTTAGCCTCCTCTCAAGAGACAGATGTGGCAGGCTGCTTCCATAAAGATTCCAGCCCCAGAAACCCTATGGGGCAGTTCTACTCGCTCCTATGCAGTCTTATGAGCCAGAATAGACTCAGGTGTAATAATGGGACCTTTTATATATTTACCCTAATGTTGGCTTAGAAGCTTTCAGAAGAAACTATGATGATGAATTCATGAAATACTGCCAAATTATGGAAGCTGAGGTCTCTCTGATGAATTGGATGTTTCATGGCTAAGGTTCACAGGTAACCGGTTGTTGCAGGTTGTGAGGGTCTGCCTTCGGAGTCGATACGTTGTCAGCATCATCCTGACAATTCCATTTGGTTCATCACATGTGATGGTGTTCCGGGGCTCCACCAAAGATGAAATGCTTCACAACCTTTGCTTTTTCAAGGTACACCAAGTAACAGTTGTTAAAGTTTATGATGGTTTAGTCATTCCCCAGAGGGGGCACCTTTGACTTAAAGGTATTCTTCCGGAAAATGTAAGTCGTGAGAACCTGGGGGTGTTCTTTAATTGAGTTGCTCTTCTTTTATAATTATCCACAAACAGTGGGTGAAAATTAAATATTTCTATTTTGACCATTAGAGTAAGACCAAAAGTAATTTTTATTTTTATTTTTATTTTTTAAGAAAGAGCAGATGTTACTTGAAAGTGCTTGGAAAAGAAAACAGAAACACAGATACTGCACTTCACACTTTATCTTCACACTTGAAGTAGTTATACAAAAGATGTACAAATAAGATCCTTTTTTTAAAAAAAATCATCTCACGCAGAGTGGCGACTGGAGATTAGATAAAAACCTTAATGGGTGGTGAGCTTACGTTCCTGGGTGAGAAGCAGCTCAAAGAAGGAGGGTGAGAATGGCTGCACAACTCAGAGAAGATCATCACTGTCACTGAATTATATAGGTAGAAACCGTTGACTTGGTGTGTTTTGCTGTGTGTGTTCTCAAAGACAAAATCAAAATAAACAAATTTAGAGGAAAGAAGTCCTTCTCACAGATTGTAGTTGCTGTGGTGTGCCGTGGAGTCTGCCCTGTAGAACAGAAGAGCACTGTTACAGAGGCCTTCCTACAGTATAATCTATGCCAGCAGATTGCCAGGTCTTTTCCCTCTTGAAGAGGCTGGTAGATTCGAACCACCAAGCTTTCAGTTAGCAGTTGAGCACCTAACCATAGCACCACCAGGGGTCCTTCTCTCACAGTTTCCTTGACCTAATCATAGTGGTTGGAAAATACGTAAAAAATAAAATCCACTCATTGGATCCCTAAAAGTACAAAAAGATCTGTTCTAGAAGAAGTACAACTAGAGTTCTCCTTGGAAGCAAAGATGGCAAGACTGTGTCTTACATACCTTGGACATATTGTCAGGAGGATCAGTCCCTGGAGAAGGACACTATGCTTGGTAGAGTGGAGGGTCAGTGCAAAAGAGGAAGACCCTCGATGAGATGGAATGACGCAGTGACTGCAACAATGGGCGGAAGCATAAAAACGATTGTGGACATGGCGCAAGACCAGGCAGTGGTTCATTCTCTCGTGCATAGGGATGCTGTGAGTCAGAACCATCTCAACAGCACCTGACAGCAACAGTCACTTAGAAAAAAATTGGAAGAATAAATGTTACACTTCCTCTGTCTTTCTCATTCTCTTGCCTGTGTAGACTTCTCCTAAATCCCTAGAGCATCCGTTTGCACATGCGGGTCCATCCTTTTGGCAACTGCTAAGGCTGTCAGCTCTGGAGCAAAAAGGCTATACTGATTTCCAAACATGAAACCAGGCTTTAAGATGTAGGGAGATCCAGAATAGTTAAAAGCACACACACAGAAAGGCCTTAAATCCAAGCACTGGCAGATCAACTAAGTCCCTTAGGAAAGCAAGATATTCAGTATGGGGAAAAGTCTCCCTTGTAGACTCAACTGAATTGCAAGTGAGATTTTTTAATCTCATGTTTCCATACCTGTTGGAATAATCTCCTTTCTGTTTATTCTGGAGGTGAAGATTTGGTTTGATTTGGCTCTACTTCATGTTTTACCATCATGAAGAGTTCCACGTAATTCTTAATGTGGGCATTTAAAGGGTAGACCAGATGTGCAATCTCACAACCCTGAGGTGGACTGGCCTCTCAGTGAAATAGACAGCACACTTGCCTGTAGCAACACACATGTGTGACAGAGTAGAAAAGCGTGAGTTGAAGACTTCCTTTTGTTGTTAATTGCCACTGAGTGTCTCCAACACAGAGTGACCTTACATACAGCAGAATAAAGCATTGCCCCGTCCTGCACCAGCTTCGTGACCACTGATGTGCTTGAGCCCGCTGTTGTGGTCACTGTCTGTTGTGAGTGCCTTCTAATCTAGGGAGCTCAACTTCCGGTGCTATGTAGTACACTGTCACGGATTGAGTTGGGTTCCCCCAAAACTGTGGGTAGCAGTTTGGCTAGGCTACATTTCCCAGTATTGTGTGATGCTCCTCCATGTTGCAAGCGCTGTCTCTATAATGTTAATGAGGGAGGAAAGGTGGCAACTGTTGGTGTGACAGGACTCAGTGTGTAAGACTGTACTGTGCCTGGAGGCAGTCTCTTGAGATATAAGAGAAAGAAGCAGAGAGATTTAGCGACCTCATACTACCCAGAAACAGTACCAGGAGCAGAGCTCACCCTTTGGAGTCCCTGTGCCTCAGAAGCTCCCAGTCCAGGAGATTGACAAGGACCTTCCTCCAGAGCCAACAAAGACTTCCCCTTTAGCTGATGTTCTAAATTTGGACTTGTAGCCTCCAGGGCTGTGACAGAATAAAATTTTCCTTTTTTAAGCCGTCGACTTACAGTATTTCTGTTACAGCAGCACTAGATGACTAAGACAGACTGTGTTCTCTTGTGATACACAGGGCTTTCATTGGCCAATTTTGGGAAGCGGACCACCAGGGCTTTCTTCCTCCTGTATGTTAGTCTGCAAGCTCTGCTGAAACCTGCCCACACTGAGTGACTCTGGTGGCACTTGAGATATCAGAGGCAGAGCTTCCAGCATCACAGCAACACATAACCCACCATAGTGTAACACAACTGACCTAAATGTGAACCTAATATTTCTCCTGTGCCAAATTAGAATATCACCTATCACAAAGGACTATTTTGAGGATTAAATAAGAAAATACATAAAGCACCTCATGCCGAGCCTAATGTGAGTAGAGATCCAAAAATCATGAGTTGTCTTCTGACCAGCACGTGACACTCCAAGGGCCCCAAAGTTCACACCTCATCTATCTTGAGCAGTTCGTTTCTATCTCCTGGGTTGGTTTGACACAAAATCTCACGGCTGGGTAAGAAGCCAGTTATCAATTATCCCTTTCCATAACTGCATTTTGTAGCTAGCTGTCTTAGGGTTCTGAAGAAAGTTTCCTATAATCAATAACACTAATGACCACAAGGACTTCGTTTCTAATGTAAAATAAATCCCAGTACTAGATGTAATATTCTTGGAGGCTTCTAGTGTAATGGTTTAGGCAGTCAGACTTGACTTCAGTGTTGAAATTTGGTTTTACATTAAAATGCTAGATGCCAAAAGATAATCGTCCTTCTGACAGTCCACATTTTTATTTAAACGTGGATGGTGATAGTGAAGATAGTCTGAACAGATTCTTGTTCTCTCAAGGGCCTAAGTGGCCTAAGTAGTGAAATCAGTAGAAATGCAAGAACTTTCAAGTCTTTTGAGCCCTGAGATTAAATAACGATCAGTTTCTCCCCGGTGCTTAAGAAAATAGATTAACTCATCAATATCACCCATACCAGTTCGTGCCAGAGAGCAAATGAAAGAGTAAAAGAGCTTCCATGCACATTTAACTACTAGGCTGTGATCTTGCCTATAAAGTATGATGTTGTTAAAGTCTATGTGCAAAATGTTATATTAGACATTTCAAATAGCACAATATTAAATGTATTAATAAAATCTCTATGTAAAGATTTAAGATAATATGAAACATTCAAAATTTAAAACTCCTCAAGAGTCTCCTAATTTTAAAGCTAGCTCCCCATAGGAACTGAAAACTATGATTATGCTATAATTACAGGGCAGTGTCACTTCAGATGTTTCCATAAATATCTGTTGTCCTTTGTCAGTGAAATTGGGTGGAAACAAATAACTTCATGAACTCACAATTGTAGTTTAAACACCGAGCTGGTCATGCAGTAACAGCACGGGAAAGGGTCTTTAGGTTACCAAGCCTAAAACCCCCACTTTCCAGGGGATGAGGTATTCCATCAAAAGGATCTATTCTCCCTGGAACTGACATTGAAATTTTTTGACGGCCACCTACTAAAGATGTTGTTGCTGTTGTGTTCAGTGAAAATTTTCAATTTTGCCTCGCAAAAGATGTTATTAGGAAGATGAAAAGACAGGCTGCAGAGTGGGAGATTATATTTGCAAACCACATATTAAAAAAGAAATTAAAAAACAAAACCTCTTGCTGTTGAGTCAATCCAGCTCATACTGAACCTATAGCACAGAGCAGAACTGCCCCATAGGGTTTGTAAGGACTGCCTCGTGGATCTAAACTGCTGACTTTTTGGTTAGCAGCTATAGCTCTTGACCAGTATGTCACGAGAGATACTCAAAAGAAGGGATAGCATCCAGGATATATAAAGAACACTTAAACCTCAACAGTTAAAAAGCAAACAATCTAATTAAAACATGGGCAAAAGACATGGAGACATTTCATCTGAAACGATATACAAATGTCAAATAAGCACACGAAAAGATGTTTGGCACCATTTACCATTATGGAACCAGAAATTAAAATCACAATGAGGTACTACTGCACATTTGTCAGAATGGTTAATACAAAAAATAGTTGGTGAGGATGCAGAGAAACTGGGTCACTCATATGTTGCTAGTATGTACATAAAACAATACAACCACTCCAGAAATGTTGTCATTTTCTTAAAAAACTAAACATACGACTACCATGCTATTGCTGTTGTCAGCAGCCACTGTTGAGCAGGCCCCCAAATAATGGCAACCCCATACACAGATAAGTGAAATACTGCCGAGTCCTGTACTGTCCCCATGATCAGTGGCAGATCAGGGCATTTAGTCCAGCGGTTGCATTCCTCACCATTTACCTCAAAGAAATGAAGACACGTTCATGCACAAACCTGTACTTCAACACACAACCTCCTAGATCAATCTCCAGAAAATGATGCTGAGTTTTAAAAAAAGAAAGAGAGAGAAAGTGACAGAGAAAGAAAGGAAGGAAGGAAGGAAAGAAGAGAAGTCAGTCCCAAAGTTTCCATACGATGAGATTCTATTTATATAACTTTTTGGAAATTACAAAATTACAGAGAGCAGATTAGTGGTTGCAAAGAGTTAAGGAGGAGGTGGGAATAAGAGGGAAGTGCATAATGGCTGGAAAAGAACAGTGTGATGGATTCTTGTGGAGACAGAAAAGCTCTGTATCTTGAGGGCATCAATGTCAACAGACTACTTGTGATATATCGTAGTTTTGCAAGATGTTACCATTTGGGGAAACTCATTAAGAGGACACAGGGTAGCTCAGTATGATTTCCTACAATAATTTGTAAGAAATCTTACAATAATCTTACAATATTTCTTACAATTTCATGAGAATCTACAAGATCTCAAAATAAAAACAATTTTAAAAAATTTAATGAGTCTGTATTACAAAGAAAACAGTATTTGTTGCCAATAATAAAATTAAAATTTGGAAAAGTTGTTTCTATCACCATGAGCATAACAACTACCCAATAAAGACTTCTTGACAAGATCATTAGTAATACTATCTAATGTTATTCTTTAATACTGTATATCAAATGTTTCAAAATCAGAAGAACTGCGTAACTCCACCAGTATACCAGTTACTGTCTAGTCCATTCTCTCTCATGGCAACTCCACATGTTGTGGAGTGAAACTGCTCCATGAGGTTTCATAGCTGTGACCTTTCAAAAGCAAATCACCAGACCTTTCTTCAAAGACATCTCTGAGCAGGTTAGATTAGTTAGGCAAACATTTAACAATCTGCACCACCTAGAGAATCCAATATTTTCCAAATGATCAATGCACAGTAGTACAAAAGCATGCATTGGTGAAAGGGCTATCCAAAATACAAGGTGGAACAGAGGACAAAATACAAGGTGCCACAGAGGACAAAAGCTTATTGACATGGATTCCAGTTACAACCGAGCTTTTTGTCACATTTTAGCAAAGTATTTAAAAAGAATATCCACAGTTATCTGAAAAACCCACTGCCATCAAGTCAATGCAAAAGACTATTCAAATATATATGGGTATGAGACCAGGTTTTATTCACAATCTTTTGGCCATAATAATACATTGCAATGGCATAGCAGAAGCATATATGGGAATCTATCTGCCTTCTATTAAGTTAGACATTAGAGATTTTCAAATATGTAAACTAATATCCTTCTTTTCTCTTTTTTAATAAAAATTATTTGTTGACATATAATAGGCCTATCATTTTTCACAAATTAATGAACACATTTTTTAACTTCCTAGAAATTATTCCATTTATATTAAAGTAAATATGGATAAACGCAACACACCAAAGCATAAGCTCTTTGCGTTTCTCAGTAATTTCCAACAGCTCCTGAGAACTGCTGCTCTAGTAGTTCAATGGTTTCTTATTGATTATAGCTGTGTGCTCAATCTCTAAACCAAGCTCACATATCAAAGAGACAATGTTAAAAAATTTAAAGTGGGAGGGTGAGCATGCTTTGGAGAGAAGCACATATGTATGTCTAAAAGGGAAAGAGAACTGTCGCATTGGCCTTCACTACCTTGGGACAGAACAACACTGAATTTTCACATGGAAACTACTCCTATTTGGTGTTTCCAGTAGTTTCTAGTGGGCTCTGGTGAGGCCACTAAACTTGGCCCCCAACTAGGGGATCACACCAAACCAAAACCACTGCTGTCAAATCAGTTCAGACTCCTAGCAACCCTATAGACAGAGTAGAACTGCCACATATAGTTTCCAAGGAGCACCTGATGGATTTGAACAGCCGACCTTCTGGTTAGCAGATGTAGAGCTTAAAACACTATGCCACCAAGGTTTCCAGCTAGGGGAAAGACTAGTAATTTGAAAAGCCCAAACTACTGCTCTCCCATTTGGAGACAATATTTTACTTTAGAATAGATTGAATTGCTTTTGTCATTTAAGGAAAAAAAATCAACATTTCACCTATTTGACTTTTACCAAAATGCTGATTTATAGTACATCCAGTTATTTACAGAGGTCCATTTTTAGAAGAATGAGGCAATGACAAATATTTAAAACTGCATTTCTCATGGTTTAATATATTTTTAGGTGAAATTCATGATGAAGAATCATTTTTAATTTCACTTGCTGGCCGACGTGAGTTCATCTTCAAAAAGCGTACTCCTAAAAGGAGAAAGAACAATTGATGACTTAATTT
Organism: Heterohyrax brucei; assembly: GCA_028571685.1. NCBI lineage: Eukaryota > Metazoa > Chordata > Mammalia > Hyracoidea > Procaviidae > Heterohyrax > Heterohyrax brucei. The sequence goes on along the minus strand of CM053152.1, from coordinate 40,952,937 downwards.
CTAAATTTAAAAACTGTCATGTAAATGGATCACAATGTAACAGTCTCAGCTTTAAATCAAGTCCCCGTCAGAAGTCTGCTGGCACCCCTCCCGGTTGGCAGCTGGCCCCGCTCCAGCCTCCTCTGCAGCCAACAGGCAGATTTCCCGGCCCGTTGGCCTCACATTATTCCAACACTGAAGCCTTCGGGTGGGCCCACACTTTGGTCCCAGAAAGAAGGTCATTCTGATTTCAGACATGAATTAGATCTCTGGAGGATCTATTCTCAGTGAATGAATGGTAGAAATGCCCAGAAGGAAAAGAATATAAATCAAATCCTCATCCATGGGAATGTGTGTTTATGTGACCCAGAACTCTGATGAGGCCTATTATATGGCCAATTATATGATGTTACGGTGGTTGTGGTGGTGTATGTGCGTGTCCAGGTGTGTGTGTGTGTTTCTACCTACCTTACAAAGTCTCCTCTGTACTGATCTGGCCACTTTCTTTCTCTCCCCTCCTCTCTTTCTTTTGTCATCTTTCTAACGTCTTCCAATTTTTACTGGCTAAGTCAGAGCCTTTTCATTAGTTCTTAAATCGTCCAGTTTCTAAGGGACTGTTCTGGCCAGAGGATTCCTTGGGTGGCACAGTTTATGCACTCAGCTGCTAACCAAAAGTTAGGAGTTTCAAGTCCAGCTAGACACATCACAGAAGAAAGACTCACTGATCAACTTCCAAAAATCAGCCACTGAAAACCCTATGGAGTACATTTCTGCTCTGACACATGCGTGAGTTGAAATCAACTGAAATCACCGTGAGTTGAAATCAACTCAATGGCAACTGTTTTCCCTTAGCCATCCTCATGCACTGAACTGGTCCTCCAGTCTCTAGCCACTGTCCTGCATTTCCTACTTGGACCCCTTAGCGCATCACTGTCAATTGACTTTGTAAACAAATTTAACATCTTGATGTCAGATTGTTCATTTTCTAAATCTTTAAAATGTAGTATGCCTTGCATAAAAATTTTTCTTAATATCCTCTCACTTCAGGTGATTATAGTACTTTAATCTTTGGATTTATACCTACTCCTTATCAACTCTCATTATCTGAAATTTTGTATTTATGACAATAGCAAAAAATCTACTATCCTAGTATGTTGCACATTAATGATTTATGGGTGGCAGTAACAAATGCCAAGGTGTGAGATAACAGTAACGCTGGGTGCGATGGCTAATGGTATGTGCCCACTTGGCTGGGCCATGACTCTAAATGGTTTGTCAGTTATATAGTGATGCACTTTGGCTGTTATGTAATGATGTAATTTGACAGTTATGTGATGATGTAGTCATCCCTAGTTTTGTAATCTGTGTCATCCTACATTTTCACTTAACAACCTGGTTTTTGGACCCTAACTGTGCTAATAAGTAACGTGTGGGTATATTTTAATTGGGCATCTTTAGTTTCTATCATTTTCAGAGACTCTATTTTGGACAAAATAGAAGAACTTTAAAGCTACACCTTTAAGTAATACTCAGACTTCTTGGTATTTTTTTCCATGAGTGAGAAAATGAATGTGCATAGCAAACCATATGTCTCCATTGTGGAGTATCCAGTGGATGCTGGGGTCTGCTGCTCAGTCCTACCACTCAGGACAAAGGCAGTCATGCAGGAACACCCTACCCTCAAAGGTGCTGCCTTCCCAATTAAATGACACTTCTGTTTTAGTCATCTAGTGCTGTTCTAACAGAAAGATCACAAAGTGGATGGCTTTGACAAAGGAAGATTTCTTTTTATACAGTCTGGTAGGCTACAAGTCCAAATTCAGGGTGTCTGCTCCAGGGGAAGTCTTTCCCTTGGTCAGCTCTGGAGGAAAGTCCTTGTGTTGTATCAGTCTTTGGTCAAGGAGCATCTTGGCACAGGAGCCTCTTGTCTGAAGGATACTCTCTATTCCCGGTGCTGCTTTCTTGATGGTGTGAGGTTCCTACACCAAGAAGCTCCCTGACAAAAGACTGACACAACCCAAGGACTTTCCTCCAGAGCTCACCAACAGAGCAAAAGCCTTCCCCTGGAGTGGACACCCTGAATTCAGACTTTTAGCCTACTGGACAGTATAAGAATAAACCTTCCTTTTGCCAAAGCCATCCACTTTGTGGTATTTCTGTTACAGCAGCACTAGATAACTAAAACAGAATTTAGCACCAGGAGTGGGGTGCTGCTCTAACAAATACCTAAAATGTGGAAGTGGTTTTGAAACTGTGGGTGAATGGAAGACTCAGAAGGAATTGAGGCAAATTGTTAACACCAAAGAAGGTGCAGATGGTGAGAAACAAGCAGCAGAGAACCAGCGACAGCAGCAACAGACAGGCAGCTGTAGAATCATACCAGCACAAAACAGCACTGGAGCCAACTCAGAGTGAGAGAGCTGAGTTCATGTGTACAGATGCTTTCTGGCAGAGTGGGGTGCCTCTGGGCACTTGAATCAGCAGAGCTACAGAGCTTTGGAACACTTGCCCCTGCAGGGAAGATACAAGCTTGAGGCCCAGGCCATGAGACCATACGAAGGAGAAGCTGAAGAGACAAAGAACATGAGAAGCTGAAATGCCTCAGTCTCAAAAGGTGTGGCCTCAGGAGTTTGAAAGGGTGGAGCAAGGGCTTTCTGTGTTTGTAAGGGTGGAATTGCCACTCAGTTGATCTAAGGGTGTACCTAAAGCTGCGGGGGCAGAATTGCTGTCCAAGTGGGCATAGAAGACAGAACTGTAGCACAAGACTGAGTGTCTCCACTGCAAATCCAGAGTATGGCCAATACCTAGAATGTGGGGAGCAAGGCTAATGTGCAAATTGTCTGAGAGAACAGAGGGTTATTTCAAAGCCGTAGGGGTTAATGTAATGTGTTCTGCTGACTTGTTTGTTGCTTTTTTTTTGTCTTCCTCCTCCATTTGTAATGGAAATATCTAATTTGTGCCTGTTTTGCCATTGTACTTTTGGAAGCATGTAGCATGTATTCTAGGTTTCATAGATGTAGAAGGGTTTTTGTATTTTGGACTCGTAACTGATTTAAGACTTCTGTCATATGGTATGAACATGTTTTGGCTATAACTTTTGCTATGATGGGATGAATGCGTTTCATGTTTCACAGACATAATTTTTGGGGAGCCAAAGTGTGGAATGTATGGGTTGAACTGTGTACCCCCAAAAATGTGTGTAGCCATTTGGCTGGGCCATCATTCCCAATATTTTGCGATTTTCTTACGTTATACATCCTAATCTCTGCCTGTGGCTAGTAGATAGGATGATTCTGTTAAAAGAGGATTAGGGTGGGACTGCAACACCCTTGCTAAGGGAGTTTCCCTGGAGTGTGGCTTGCAGCACCTTTTATCCTTTCATCCTATGGGAGATAAAAGGAGAAAGAAGCAAGCAGAGAGTTGTGAACCTCACACCATCAAGAAAGCAGCACCAGGAGTAGAGTGTGTCCTTCAGACCTGAGGTTCCTGCGCCAAGATGCTCTCTTAACAAAGACTGATACAACGTAAGGACTTTCCTCTACAGCGGACAAGGGGGAAGTCCTTCCCCTGGAGTGGAGATCCTGAATTCACACCCTACTGAACTGTGTAAAAATAAACTTTTCTTTGTTAAAGCCATCCACTTTGTGGTATTTCTGTTAGAGCAGCAGTAGATTACTAAAACAGGTGGCATTACCCATATATACACACACACATATACACACAATGGCAATAAAATCTCACACACATGTATGTCCCACTTTTCCACAGAATTTCATCAATAGATTTTGAATATACAAATATCAGGCACACTTACATTTTTCAGATTCATATCTACTGTATTTGAACTGGACTTTTTATGGTATTTCTTCTTGGTACAGTAGACACTGACAAGTGTGACTATCAACATCAGCACAAACACAGCAACAGTGGAAGAAACGGCAATGACAACTGTGTCCCGAGTTGAGCCTCTCTTTTCACACCTTTCTCCCATGTACCACCAGTCTTTTCCTGATGGACACCTACACATTTAAGAACACGGCTTAAGGTTATGAGTTGAAATTTAAATCTGAAAATCTCTGCCATGAAAAGTACTGGTAAACATTTAGGTTACTGGCATATGAAACTATTTCATGGACTCTGCACTTGAGAACACTTTTTGACCAGCACCCAGAGATTGGACAGGGACAATAGAATAGAAAATGGAATTATTTCTGTTGTTGTCAGTTACTGTGGAGTTGGTTGCAACTCATACGATCCCTGTGCATGCAGAGTACAACTGTTCCACAGGGTTTTCAAGGCTGTGACTTTCAGAAGTAGATCATCAGGGCTTTCCTCTGAGGTGCCTGCAGGTGGGTTTAATGCACCAGCCTTTTAGCTACTAGTTGAGCACCTAAGTGTTTTGCCACCCAGGGACTCCCCGAATTACTCCAAATCTGGTATTAAAATACCAGTCTCAAAGTAGAGAGGGAGATAGCAGAAGTGTCTTGGTTTCCTAGTGCTGATATAATTGAAAAAAAAAAAAAATACCACCAATAGGTGGCTTTAAAGAATAAGAATTTATTGCCTTACAGTTTTAGAGGCTAAGAGTACAAATTCAGGGCGTTGGTAGAGCTAGGTTCTCTGTTTTTATGTGGACTCTAAGGAAGGATGCTTGACTCCCCTTCTGTAGCCCCAGGCATTTCTTGCCTGCTTATAGATGTATCTCTACATGGCATCTGTCATCTCTTATGTATGTCTTTGTCTATTCTAGTCTTTTTTGTATATATAATTTATTTTTATACACAGCAGCACATACAATTCACCAATTTTTACATGTACAGTTTGATGACTTTGATTACATTCTTTGAGTTGTTCAACCATTCTCACCCTGTTTTCTGAGCTGTTAGAAAAAAAAAAAGGCTATTACTTTAAGGACTATGGTGGACTTGACCCGAGCCATGGTGTATTCAGTCACCACATATGTACACAAAAGTTGGGTCATGAATAAGGAAGACCAGAAAAGAACAGATGCCTTTCAATTGTGGTGTTGGCAAAGAACATTGAATATACCATGGACTTCCAGAAGAACAAACAACTCTATTTTGCAGAGTATAGCCAGAATGCTCTGTCAAACCAAGGATGGTGAAACTTTATTTCATGACTTTCAAACATGTTATGAAGAGAGGCCAGTTCCTGCAGAAGGACATCATGCTTAGTAAAGTGGAGGGTCAAAAAAGAGGAAGACTCAAGGACGCAGACTGACACAGTGGCTGAAACAGTGAGCTCGAGCATAGCAAAGATGATGGGGACTACACAGGACCAGGCAGTGCTCCATTCTGCTCTAGACAGGGTCACTGTGAGTTGGAAACAACTTGAAGGCACCTAACAATATATATTAAAATGTATCTGTAAGTTTATACATGGTGTTTCCAATCCCCAAAAGCAAATAAAGATCAGATTTACAGTAAACAGTGATAATAAAAGACAATAATAATGAAAACTTTTAAAAAATGAAGTATTCAACTTATTTCAGAACTGACTTCCAACTGGCTTATCAGAATGAAACACCATTGTAAATCAGGGACTACCTTTACTTAGAAGGGACTAGGTTCAGGAACATTTTTATGACTTTATTAATGTAACAAAGAAAATTTCTATTTCCAAACAGTGTCATATTTGCAGGTATAGAGGTTAGGACTTGAACATTGTGTTTTGAAAGGTCATAATTCAATCCAAAACTCTAGATATAAGAGAAAATTTAGTTCTCATCCTAGTCCATCTAAACCCTTCTCAGAGGGTCAGTATTTTCGTATCGAAAATTGGATCAAGCACACGGCAAGGACTTAATAAGATATGTAATTTCTAAGGAATGTTTATGGTAATTAGAATGTAAAGTAGAGAGGAATGTTTCAGGCAAATAGAATGTAATATGCTATTCTTTTTGTTCTGTTATTCCAATGAAATAATAACAATTAATCCATTGTTCTGATGAATACCCAAAGTTCCAAATGGAAAGCAAAAAATAGCCTATGAATTATTTTGATTTGGAAATCAACTGATTTTATTCCTTTGAAATATCAGTATTTAGTCACTGATTGTGTGAATGATAAGATTTCTAACAAAAGAATGTAGAGATCTCATCTCAGTGACCCCCATTACCTGCACTCAGCTTTGTTATTCTGGGCAGTACAGATGCCATCATTCTCACAGATGACATTTTCACAGAGGTTGTTGGTGGCAGATGATGGGACTGGCTCCGTTTGTGTAGAATTAAGGTGGGAGACATCTAAAGGGGTCACGGAAGAGTAGAAAGAGAAGTCAGCTTTTGCTGTAAAAAGCCTTTGTTCGTTAAGTTTCAAAATAGAAGATGTTCAGATGTCTAGTATGTGAGATCCTAAAGCCCAGTCCAGCAGCATTCATCAGCAGGGAAGCGCAATAAAACCTATGAAAGTCAGAACCTGTGTAAAGCAGAAACCTGTGAGAGAAGGAAAACATAAATATTTCCCAGTAACAGAGAGTGATAGAAAAGTGGTAAGACTGCATCCTGTCAAACTTGAGAGACCTGGAAAGTCAGACTAATCTAGCCAGCTTCCAGCTCTGAGAGGTTTCACTGTAACCTGTAGGCAGGTTGACTTCCGGATGGAAAGGGAAGCTGAGTCAACCTGCTGGAGCTGCAACTTCACCACATGCTTCCTGGTAGTACATGATTCTTGGGCTGTTGGAGTTCCGAGGGATCAAAGCACTTGACACCAATCCTCAAGATAGAAAACAGGAAACCAAAGCTCAGATGTAAAGCAGTTGAGGGACCTTTCCCAAGGTCAATGGTCTTTTGCTTGGTGAAGCTAGCTGGTAGAGATTTGGAGCAAAATACCAGGGCTCCTGACAGCCAGACTTTTGTTCTCTACAGTGTTTTATGTCGTTGCTGATCAAAATAAGGTGGAATACAATTGATGAATACCTGACTATTTTCCTGCTGCAAAAAAAAAAAAAAAAAAAAAAAATTTCCCCTCTACAGAATTTATTCCTGAATATTTAGTTCCAAGAAGTATGTTCTAGTTTTACTCCAGTTAGCCCAGATGATCAACATTTCACAAATTTTTATTATGCCACCTTCCACTGCAAATGTATAATTTACTGAGATGGAAGTGGACCTTTAAAGAGCCCTGGTGACACAGCGATTGAGCACTCAGCTACTAACCAAAAGGCCAGTGGTTCAGACATACCAGCCATATTGTTCAAATGTACCAGCCACTCTGCGGTGTGCCAGCTTGCTTCCGTAAAGATTACAACCTTGAAGAGTATGAGGCAGTCCTTCTCTGTCCTGTGGGGTCACTCTGAGTCAGAATCATCTCCATGGCAGTGGGTTTTGGTTTCTGGAGAAGCAGATCCTTACAAATAAAGAGTTAAAACTCTACTACATAAAACATGGGAACCACAAGAACTGCTGAAAAATGGACTCATTAGCTGCTATGCGTAACTGATTTTAAAAGATAGCAGACAAATATTAGTAATGCCAGGAGATGTAATAAAAAAAACAAACCAGTTGCTCTGCAGTCAGTTCTAATTCATGGTAAGCTCGTGCATGCCAAGTATAACTGCACTCCAGAATTTTCAAGGCTGTGACCTTCTGGGAGCAGATCAAAAGGCCTTTCTCCTAAGTTGCCTCTGGTTGGGTTTGAACTGCCAACCTTTTGGCTAGCCGTTGAGTCAAGTTAGTAGTTGAAATATATATTACATGCTATATAGATGTATCTTCTAAGCAAGCCATAAATACAGACCACTTCCAGTTTCATTTCATATGTTTGGATAACATTTTTAGTACTGAAATCCTTAGAATATAATCCTAGAGTATAATAGCCATACAGTTCTTTAATTTATTTCTAAATTTTCCAGCCTAAATGTTGCCATCTACTGTTCTGTGTGGTGGTAATTCAATCTTTTATTCTGGGAGACTCACTGTTTCAATTTAAATTATTTTCATATTATTAATGATTCATGCTCTCCCTAAATCACTCATGCCCATTTCCTCCCACATCTCCACCTAATATACCTAAAAATGGGAGCACAGAAGAACACCGTAAGTAACCAATGGCTATAACAACAAAAAGAATAGCTTATATGAAACTATTTTTATTGACATACCTTCCACTGTCAAAAGGATGTAAACATCATTTCCTTTTATAAAATCTCTGCTTTGCAGCCTCTCGTAGGTTATAAAGACACTGGTTCCAAAGCCCATACCTCTTCTAAACTGAGTTCCATTAGTGAAAACAGCCACTACCCCCACTTTGGAAGGATTGTCCCAAAAATAGCTTCCATTATCTGAAAAAGCAATTTATATTAATGGATTGTGTTTAGCATCATCATAGCTTTCAGCGGTAGGAAAGAACAGGCAACATGAAACACAATCAGGATGGAGCTCAAATCATTAAATGACTGCTATCGACTCGTGATGCATTCCCTGGCAAATCGCTGGGGCTTGTTCATTTATGCTGTCCTAGGAAACAGGACTGTCTGGCAGGAGGAACCATACTTTGGAATAGGAGTAAAGAGGCACTCAAAGTTTCCTGGGTGGGGATATCACATCTATATCAAATGACCACTGTAGAAACTTCCCTGCCTGTGAGAAGTATTTCTTAGTGCCTTCTGAGTTATAGAAATTGCTTTCACCTGAGATAAAGCAGTATGGTGCCGAGAGGATTTTTTACGTTAGCATAGAGCGATTTATCTTGTTAGCTGAATTATTCACCAAAGTCTTTCAGAAGAAGAAGACAGCAAGAATCTTTGCTCCTGGGAAAAGGTGATGACCCATCCAACCCTGAGCCCGTCTGAACGTTATTTAGGGAGAAATGGTTTTTAAAAAGTGAATAAAGTCTGAGCATCAAATCCCTACAATTCCATTCCTTCTGAGAATATTCTTTTTTCCCATCAGATTAAGTTTGTTTTTGCTCTGACACTTGGGTCCACCCTTTTAATATTCTGCTTGCCATTTTTAACTAGGCTCCCAGAGGCCAAAAGTTTATTAAAATTAAAAATGTGACCTTTACTTTCTGGGCAATGCTTCTTTTGGGGACCAAATACTAGGAATGATGTCACTACTGGGAAGTCCTCCAGAAGTCTCTAAAAAGAAGTCATAGTCCATTCCCACACGCTTCTCAACACTCCGGTGCACCTGCCCAACATCACCCTACTGATCAGAAAAATTCCCTGTTCCAAGAGCTGAATCCATTCCAGCAATCCCACTGGCATGACTAGGGAAGTATAAGTTAACTCAGCAGCTGAAGGTCTCTGTACCAGATCCTTCTACAACCTTCCATATTTGAACTGTATTAGTTCTCATGACAAATCTGTAGGGTTATTATAATTGCCCAGTCTTGCTGCTGATGAAACAGATTATTTCCTATGGTCACATAGCTAGTGAAGAATAAACTTGGAAACAGAACCCAAGTTCTTCTGACTCTAAAGTTCCTTGCCCAGCATCAGTAATCCAGGCATGGTTGTCAACTCCTGGGAAGACAGTCACTTTCTCGTAGTTCTTGCTGGTCTGCCTGCCTCTCTTCTGTCTGACAGACTATCTACAACTGCTGAAACTGTCCTTCTCATTATCTTTTGTTGTTAGATTTGGGGCCCCAAAAGTCCCTAGGTAAGTGGCTGTGCAGCCTCCTGTTCTCATATCGTCCCCCTGCTCCCCCAGAGCGGTGAGCGTGCATCAGCAATAAAGACAGTGAGTCACGAACCATCAAGCAGAAACGGGTCTGTAGTTATACTCCTCTGATTGGACATACGCTCCCGAATGTCAGGATTTTGATCCAAGAGTGTCATTGTGGCTTGTTGCCAAGGACACGGCCATTGTAACTGATCATCATTGGCTCCAGAGATCAAGTGGAAATATATCCCTACATTAGTTGACTGGTTTAGATCCAAGTAAATCTGAAATGCATAACCCTTAGAAGAATAAAACGGAGGACTATATAGGTTTCCATCTGGGCTGCCAATGAACTGTGTGAAATTCTTAATATGCCAGACATGATGAGGGCACTGAGTTTCCGAAAGATTGATGTCGTCTATAGACAGACCACCTGATGACGAACCGGAGCCTCTGATTCCTCCAAACACCACTCTAAATTTGTTGGTCACGTTCAGTGTTACATGGTAAAGTTGCCAGCTCCCAATGGGTATGTCTGCAAAAGAGTCATTATTTCAAGGAAGACAAAAAAACATGAGCCAACAACAAATCAACATTAGAGTTCTAACCTTAATGAACAAGAGATCCTGATAGCTACAGGTCTGAGGTATCATTTTCTCACTCCCTCAGGTCAGGTCCCTTTACTTCAAGGCATTTCTGTGAGTTCAGAGTGCTTATCTTGTTTCCCAGAATGGTCACCCTCTCCCAAGAATGGATGAGCAAAGTATTCATCTCACGTACGAGTACTTCGTGCTCTACTTCGTGTGAAGCAGACAGTAATACATTTGCCAACCTACAGCCCCTCTATTACTCAGGGACTCCCCCTCATTGTCTGCTTGCATAAGTGGCCAACATGACCCAGATCCCTGACACAGAATTGTCCCAAGACTGAAGGCCTCTTCTCACTCCAAAAGTGTTGCATTTAAGTCAAAACAGAGTCCTTCACTGGGGTTTATTTTCTAAAGTTAGAAATTAAGAGTCTCTTTTCTACTCTGTAGGAACATCTGATAAGATTTAAACTGGGGATTGAAACAGCCTAAGTGCCAGTCTTACGGACAAAGAAAACAACTGGGAAATAAAAAGAGAGGCCATTGACAAGGTTCAGGGATGAGTGTCATCACCCCTCAGTTCCTCCCTCTTCCATTCCACAATTCAGTGACTCTGAGCCAGTCACTTTTCCCATCTTATCTAAGCTAGCTCGAGTTGTGTTTTTATTACTTGCCAAGAATTGACAGTCAATTGACAGTGTCAGAGACAGAGCTACTGCTTCTTAAATGACTGTCACATAACACAGCACACAAACGATCATTGTTATTCACTTTCCAAGCAGAGTATAAGGAGGATCAAATTCTAAGTTAAAAAGTCAATGAGTCTACAGCCCCTACACTGTTGTAAGTTGTTGCATTAAGAAAAGAGTTAGTATTGCCTCAATGTGAACTCAAGAAATTAATAAGAATGTTGATAGATATACCTTTTATTTCTTCCACAAGGGTTAAAGTATTCACATTGTCTGCAGAATACTCCCTGATGTAGATGTTCAACTGGTCGTTTTCATTTCCACTGTTATATAAATAAAATTGCAGGCACTGAAATCCTCGTTTAGGGTACAGTGTTCGGCTTTCTAGCTGTGCCGTGGCTCCCACATTCACAGAGCTACTGTCAAAATGCATGAAGAAACCAGCACCTGTTAATAGGACAAAAAGCAGAATTGAGAAGAAACACATACTGAGTATCAGAATGTGTGTTTGTAGCGGTGGTTGGAGATTATTTACACCTGGCCCAGCTAACATCAATAAATAAATCACCAGGTAGAAATTTGCGAAGTCTAAGCTACAGGTCTGGCACTTGCAAAAGCTAGTTAATTGACGTCATGTAACAAAGTTCTAACCTATCTATTATTTATGACACCTTTGCTTAAAAATACTCGTCTTCTTGTGGGCACCATTCTTGACTTCTTTCACTTGCTATGAGCTACAAAGAAAGAGCAAGCTTAAGCCTCAAAGGCTAACCCAAAGAGAAGTTACTGTTACAGAAAGTAATCATCAAGTCATTACTAACAAACCAAAAACCTGTTGCCATGGAGTCAATTCCAGCTCATAGCTACAGAAAACAGGCTCCAGGTCAGACTTAACAGCAGGGCCAAAAGACAGACAGTGTGAAGAACCCTCTGTGAATCTCTCCCACCTGGTTCATCTCCAAATGGAAGCAGTGATCCCAACAAGATGTTACAGAGAACTGTGTCCCCTCTGAGAATATGAGAAAGTCAAATGGAAATTAAGCCATAAAGGGAGATGGGGACAGACAGGGTTCGAAACCTAAGTAAGAAGAGAGTTCTAGCACTGGTGTTTCCCACAGCTGCTTCAAGGAGAGGCTCGAAAGTGCTTCCAGAAGATTAAACACACACTGTGCGGAGGGCAGAACAAAGGACCCAACCTAGAAACCAGAACCTTCGCTGACCTGCCCACTTTTTCAATACTCCCTAAATTTTGTTGCTTTAATTAACCAAAAAAAGTAATTTCATCTTTAGAAATATAAAAGTACAGCAAATGTCATGGATTTAATTGTTTCCCCCCAAAAATGTGTGTGGCCATTAGCCTCGGCCTTGATTCCTTGCCTCTGTGACGTAATGAGGGAGGATGGGCAGCGGTTGTCTTGATGGGGCAGGACTCAGCATTTAGGATTGTGCTACACCTTGAGGCAATCTCCTGAGATACAAGAGAAAGTAGCTAGCAGTAGCTAGCAGTAGCTAGCAGGTGTGGGGACCTCACACCACCAAGAAATCAGTCCTACAGTAGAGCACATCCTTTGAAAAGGACCTGGGGTCCCTGAACCTCAGAGGCTCTCAATCCAGGGGAAGACTGACAACAAGGACCTTTCTCCTGAGCCAACAGAGAAAACCTACCCCTGGAGATGATACCCTGAATTTAGACTGTAGCCTACTGGACTATGGCAAAACAAATTCCTCTTTGTTAAAGCCACCCACTTGAGATGTCTCTGATATAGCAATACTAGATGATTAAGAGAGCAAACAACAGGTGGGGTCCACATTTCAGTGTTGCAAATATTCATAAAGTAAAATTGAGAATAACTGAACTACATCATTTCAGAGCTCACTCCCATTTCTCTGCTTCTGTTATTTGCAAAGCTCAGTCTAGTTCTCAGTCAACTCTAAAGACACAGAGACATTAAATCTGGTTGGAGTGTCTATTCACTTTATCTTATTTCAAATATTTGCCTAGTTCCCATTATATTCAGGGCACTGAACTAGGTAGTTAACTATGACTCTAGTCAGGAAACAGTTTGTGGAAGAAACTATGTGAGGCAACTCTGTTCTTCCTATAGCCAGTAGCTTTCAAAAACAGAAAAAAAGTTGTCAGCTACCTGATTTGGATTCCCTTTCCTCCCAAGTTCTCACTCCTCCAACCCCCAATCACACTTCACTATTAAAACTTAAAAAACTCCAAGTGCTATCCATTCGTGTCTGAAGAGTGGACCTTCTTTATGATTTATGGGCAAGGGCAGCATCAGGGCCAGGGGCCATGCTCCTAGGGGAACCCCGAAACCGCTGGACCATCAACTGAGGTCTTTTAGTGGAGATCTTAGGATGCACTCCTTTTTATTCTTGTGTTGCCAGTAAGAACAACTTAGTAAGCTCCATCGTGGCTGTCACTGGTGGTGGCCGGGCACCATCCAGTTCTTCTGGTCCCAAGTTGATGTGGGCACCCACTTACGTGGGTCTCTCTATCTTCTGGGTTGTCTTTACCCCATGTCATTTTGGTCCTCGGTGAGCATCTGTTCCTGCTGAATTGGGACCATTTGCTGTGCCCTCAGATGGCAGCTTGGCGATGCATAGTGACCATATATTGGATGTACTTTATGGTTCAATACATCTATAGGATATCATCCTGCTGACCTCTGGCTGGAGGAAGGAGAGTGGGTGGAGAGGAGGGGAAAGGAGACTGTTGGGAGGATGAGACATGTATGGAGCAGAGAGGAATAGTGTGCTGTCACCGGGCAGGGAGAGCAGTGGAAGCTGCCTATAGGTGGGCATGTAAATTTATACGGGAATGTACATTTTCACTCAGTCATATTAAATTAAAAAAATGAAAAATAAAAAAAAACTGCAAGAGCTTAACAACTTCACCACCAGGGCTCCTTCACTTCACCCTCTAATCACCCCCTAAGAAGCCCTGATGGTACAGTAGTTAAGCACTGGACTGTTAACTGAAAAGCGTCTGTTCAAAGCTACCCATCCACTCCACGTAGCAATCTGCTTCTATAAGGACATATAACCCTGGAAACCCAATGGGGCTGTTCCACTCTGTCCTATAGGGTTGTTGTGCATGGGAATCAATTCACCAGCTACTTATTTTTCTATTTTTGTTTTTTTCTTTGGAATCATTCCTTGCCTAGATCATTAGAGGTATAAAGCAGGGACCCTAAATTCTGAAGTCTAGTTTTGCATATTTGATTCCAGAAACAACCAAGTAAATAAACACTTAATACTGAGAGACAAACAGATGACTAATTCAAAAACAAAATTACGGTAGAAATGGATATGTGCCTGCAGAAAATTAAATAAATTTTATTTTTCATCTTGATTTTAAGTATTTTTGTAACAGGGGCATGTAATTCACAATCACCTGAAATTCTGAGATTAAATAACTCCCAACCTAGTGCTATTACTGGAAAGAGTCCCTACAAGGGACCACCAACTGCTAGCAAATGACCCCACTCTACCCGTGAGGTAAGAGCCCCTTCTACAAGATGTCATTCTCATCTCTGGGACATCTCCTGGTAGAGGCATCACAGATACTAGCTGTAACTCGCAGAAAAACAAACTCAGAAAATAAAGGCAAAAAAATAAACCACGACCTTATTGTAAGGCACAGAACATATTCCTTTGAAGCAGTTTAGTGGATTATCATTGATAATTCTCAGAGAAATTAGAGATGAAGTCCTGGTCTTTCATCAGAAAGGAAAAACTGGAGCCCCTGAGTGTCAAATCAAGAAAGATCTTGCTCCTGTTACCTTGGCACTGGCCCATGTTGGAATGATCATTTTCTGGCCCCCCAGGAACCTGGGAAACTCGCTGCCAGTCAGCACTATCTTCTGAACTTTGGATCATACCACACACATTTTCCAGTTCAAAATCACACGAGTCCATAAAGCTCAAGGAAGAGGCTACAAAAGCAAAAAAAAAGTTATTAACACTCACGCAACGTGATAATGTATGCAATAAAAACTGAGCTTATCTAGAATGTGTGGCTAATTGCTTCCAGGAACAACTGCTTCCTTTGCCACAAGACCAGAAGAACTGGATGGTGTCTGCTGCCAGTACTGAACATTTTGATCAAAGACTCCAAAGAAGAAACAGAGAACAGAATTTCAAATTCTCATGAAGTCTGGATGAAGTCCTGAAACTATCTCCCTGAGATCATCCTTAAACCTTAAACCAAAAACATCCCATGAAGTCTTCTTAAAACCAAACAATAGTTTAGCTTACCTAGTAAAATATGTCCACCTTGAACACTATGATTTTTTTTAAGAACTATCTATATGGGATCAAATCGACAACAGCAACTTGAAAGATTAGATAGGAGCCTTAAGAGCCAGTGAATTTATGTTAATGGGGGAGAAATAACTCAGAAAAGGAAGACAGGAATGGTTACACAACTCAAAGAATGTAATCAATGTCATTAAACAAACATGCAGACACTGTTGAATTGGTGTGTGTTTTGTTGTGTATATTCTCAATAACAACAACAAAATATACAAATACATTTTCTTATTAAAATAGTAGAGAGAGAGCGAGCATACCACTGAAGTTCTAGGAAAGCCAGTGTGGCATTAGAGGGAATACTTCACTGATTCCAGGTGATGGTGACTAACCCTCTGCTAGGAGATGGATTAACTCTGCAGATCTGAAAAAACTATCTGCCCCAAGTCTGTTTTTTAAATTACCTAACCCACCAGCCCTACTGTGGAAGAGAAGACCTGGTGATCTGCCTCTGTTAAGACTATAGCCAAGAAAACCCTTTGTAGCAGTTCTAAGAAATGGCCATGAATCAGAACTGACTCAACAGCAACCACCAACAACAAATTAGTAGAGAGTTGAGTCTACATTCCTCTAGTTATTTAGAGTTTAAAGTTACAACCCAGACTATTTGACAGCATTTTATATCACAATTGTATACCTCATTTTAGCTGAAAAACATTTTTAATATCAAGGTTTGAATTAGTAACAGCTTTAAAAGTCTGCCTGGAACATGTTCCTACAGCACTGAATTTGTTTTGGAGCTGAAAATCAGACCTGGTGAGAACAGTGCTGCTTCCACGTTTCAAATGGTTAGATGGAGATTTCTTCTTTTTTTTTTCATTCTATCAAATTGTGTTCTTTCAGAAAACCCAAAAAGGATCAACTAAATGTTACAGAGCATGATGTCTTGCTGCATAGCAAAGGGAAATAGTAATCATTTCAGAGAACCTGTCACATACAGCAGTTGTACAGTCGATTCAACTTTAAGAGATCATAGTCGCTGAAATCCATTCGTTGGCCAATCACATCCATGAAGTCAGGGATTCTTGTTACGATGGTTGGCTCTGTCCCATTTTGGAATGCAGTTTTGCTGTAGTGCATTACTGAAGTGTAATCATAGGGAACATTCAGAGAGTCTGATACGTCATCGCTGTAAATGTTAAAATTGTGTTCCATGCCTAAAAATCAGTGAAAAAATAATAATTACCGCGTTCACAAAATTTAATTTATCTTACTCTAAATTTTGTTAACTTAAAAACAGAGAATATAATATGTGTAGAACAACCTTTTCTACAACTGACCTACCATATTTCAAGAGGGCATCATGTAATAGTCAAGCTTAGAATTGTGATATCACAATTACAGCCCCAAGTGGGAACACTAGCATTGAGCCTACAGTTCTGAGAACTGCTAGTGAAAAAGTAATTTTTAAAAAATGTTGTCAAAATAGAGGTATTGGCAAACAATAACAGCAGATGGAGATGAAAATCACAAGACATTTGACCAGCCTGGTGGGATGAGGCTAGAAAATAGTCGTTAAAGAGGATTGGCATGATCAAGGATTTCATGGTTATGAAAATACCTGTGGAGCCCCTGAGTGGTATCAATGGTTAATACACTCAACTGCTAACTGAAAGGTTGAAGGTTTGATTCCATCCAAAGGCACCTCAGAAGAAAGATCTGATCTATTTCCAAAAAATCAGTCTTTGAAAACTCTATGGGGCACACAGTTCTACTCTGACATACATGGGATTACCATGAGTTTGAATCAGCTCAGCGGCTGCTGTTCTGGAAGATGTGTCTATGCATTTCAACTAGCATACTAGCGGGCAGCTGATGGCAACGTGAAATCAAATGATATTACAGACACATGATCTCCTATGCCTACAAATGCTCTATCAAATGTTGGCAGAAGTTTCTATCAAAATTAGGACTTTGGGAATCCTAAAGAGGTAGGCCAGAGATTAAAGCTAAATGCCCCTCTCATTATAGGAACCTTTATTTTGCTGCTATGCCTTACAGTGGTCACCTTAAGATTTGTGGTGTCCAGGGCATCAATCAGTGCAGGTAGTTGCCACAGTTTCTCTTACTAAGACAGTTCTCACAGTGCCTCACACTAACAGTAATAGCATTACTACATCCAGGCAGGACAAACCAGGAAGCCAAGTGTCACTGTAGAAAAAAATGTGGGAACCATGAGTTCTACTCTAGAAAACAACATGGGGACCATGAGTTCTAATCATACGGTTTATTAAGACCTTCACAACTCTGAACACAGGGTCACAAAGTTCAGAGTCTTCAACTATTTCAGTGTCTCTTCCAACATGGTTCCATGGGACAACAGACCGACAAGATACTCCAAAAAATTCCACGGTCAAATCACTTAGGAAAATGCTCCTAAACAATTGGTGTGATTGTGGCAAAGACTCTAAACAGCACAGCAATGTAAATAAATACAAGTTTAAACATTTTAAGCCAGACTTCCAAAACTAATAGACTACAGATCCCTGTCCACATAACACTTGTGAGTATATTGTAGGACAGCATTCCATAAAGCAAACTTTGGGAGATGGTAAAATAGATCGTGCACAAGATCACATCATGCTTAAAAGTACTAGAGTTCTGGGATACTAGACCCCAACAACTATAAGGTACCTGACATCTCGTATTAGGTTAGAGCTAAGTGAAGTAAGACATCAGAATGTCAGAGTTTTTCAATTATTAATGGTTGGCACAGATGGCAGGAAACAGCATACGCTTAAAAACTCAGTCTTCAACCAAAAGTGTAAGAAAACAGGAGAAATATACCTGACTGAATTCTGTCCCAAATGATACTGACATAGTCATCACGGTCAGAACGTGACTGCTCGTGCCAGAAGCCCAGTGCATGAAGGAATTCATGTTGAACCGTAGCTATTCGGTCACAGTTTGCCCCAATGGAAAGATCTTGCTTCCCAACATGCCGGTTTCCCACTGAAGACCAGCACCTCATAGGAAAATTTAATGAGAAAGGGGAGAGAGCATTACTGTGGTACAGGAATGTCTTCTTGGAGTAGAATCTTCAATGTCTAGTCCACTTAGTTTCCTTCCTGGGATCCAACACTCTTGTTTCAGGACACCATGCATTTTTCTCACAACCCAAGTAAGATAATGAAAACCCACCCAGACAGATGATCTTTGGAGAATGTATCTGAACACTAAGTATTACACAGAAGCAAATCAATTTTAAGACTACTGATTTTTCTTAAGAATTTCAACATCTTTGAGATTGTCCATGGTACATTGACGCCATTAACAAAGATTTCATAAGAACACTAACAACTCAGAATTGCTGGACATGGTGCAAATAACACCGTCACCTTATTAGTTCACTAGCCAAGCCAAGCCATAGGAGTTGTTAAATATATATAATCCACATACCCATAAAAGACACTCAGGAGTCAACCTTTTACAACACCACACAAGTAATACACATTTATTGTAAATATGTTAGAAAATACATGTAAATAAAAAGAAAAAAACTTAAAATACTAACACCCAATGAAAATCAGTTGTTCTTATCATTCAACCATTCTGCACGGAATTTGGTCTTCACTAGGCTGACATTACTTGAAGAGGCAAAGAGCACTTAAATTGACAATAGGTTGGAATTCACAAGGTTGTGGGACAGAGGGTCTCCATCCCACACACCTTATCTTAATGACATCAGTAGGCTAGTTGCTGTATGAAAACATTTTTTTTTTTTTTATGGCTAGAGGAAATAGGTTGAGTACATCGGTTACTCTCCAGCAGCCTAAGGCCATTTCTGCTAAAATGTAGCATCTGAGACACAATGATTCTCCTCAGAACTCTTAGAAGAGCAATTTGTCAACCTACCCACTGCCTTTGATCACTGCTATGTAGTTAGCTTCTCCAGTCCAAGGCTTGAAGTCAATGCATGTTTTTAGGCGATAGCGTTCAAATGCCTCAAGGATCACTCCCTTAGCATTAATTTCTGAAGAAAACAAACAAAAATATGCTCACTGGAACAGTCACCACTGAACAACTCACCGTGGAGACAGGCTGTGAATTATATTGCTTGAGTTAGTCTCTTCATGAATATTCAGTCTTGTGTTTTTACAGAATGGAATATTCGGTACCAATTAAATAAGTCTCATGTGCAAGTATTTGATTGCCCTTAGACCCCTTATTTACCTCTGCCTCAGTTATTTCGCAGGAGCCGTTAGAGGTACATTACAGAAACTAGAAATAGCGTGTTTCCTTACCTAAGAAAACACACACACTGGATCACAGGAAACCAAAATAAATGATCCAAAGTCACATCCTTCATCTGAGAAGCTACAGTCTGTACTAAAAGCAGGACTGCGCAAAGTACAGTTCTGGGAGAGCTTTCATAAGATTTTCAAGTTAATTCAGGGCCCAAAATAGGGTTAAGAACCACTGTTTTGAAGGAGAGTGGTGTTATCAAGACAGATAAACTCAACTCGTGGAAGGCAGAGAGTTCTGAAAGTCCCAAAGCCATGAAGTCGTGCGGGAGAAAAGGCCTGGGGGGAACCTGGGGGGGCGGTATCAGCTGCACAAAAAGAGACCACCACAGGTGGAATCGTGTATCAGTGAGGGATGCTGGCCTGCCACCAGGCAAGACAGTATGGCAGAAGAAAGCACTGGACTGTGGAGCTGGATACACATAAATTCTCTCCTGTCCTCACATTTAGTGATTTGGTGTTATGATCTGCTAAATGAGGAAGTAAAACCAACTTTGCAGGGATATTGTGAGTACAAACTAAACCCAAACCCACTTCCGTCAAGTCGATTCCAGCTCATAGCAAGCAACCCGATAGACAGAATAGAACTGTCCCATAGAGTTCTCAAGAAGCGCCTGGCAAATTTGAACTGTCGAGCTTTCGGTTAGCAGCTGTAGCATTTAACCACCACACCACCAGGGTTGTGAGTATGAGGGAAAATAAGTGTGAAGTAACACGACCACTTCCTCGGTGTTCACTTCCTTGCTCTTTTCTTAGGTGACCGTCTCCCAGATATCCTGGGAAAATCACTCTGAGCGCCTCTGTCTAGACAAGTCTAAGGTCAAGAGAAGGATTTATACAGATAAGGTTCTAAAATCCACATACCCATAAAAGAGGCTCAAAGGTCAACCTTTCATGATACAACACAAGTAACACATGCTCACTGTAAATAAGAAAATCTGTGTAAACCAA
This sequence comes from Heterohyrax brucei, assembly GCA_028571685.1. NCBI lineage: Eukaryota > Metazoa > Chordata > Mammalia > Hyracoidea > Procaviidae > Heterohyrax > Heterohyrax brucei. The sequence goes on along the minus strand of CM053152.1, from coordinate 40,932,539 downwards.
AGGAAACTTAAAATACTAACACCCAAGAATCATCAACCATTCTTTACTTTTCAGATTTTTTTTGCTTATGAATATGTATATAATATGCATATGCTTTAGAAAACATAGTCATGGTCTATATAATATTTTATAAACTATATATTTTACTATATAATGTATCAGTAAAATTTTTCTTCATCATTAAGTATTTATCATTTTAGTGACTGCACTGCTTGTCTATATTTTAAGTAATTCCCTAGTGTCAAATATTTTAATTGTTTAAAAATTTTCACCACTGTGAATATCACATTTAGGTCACTATTTCAAATCTAACACCTTCTTAAAATAAGGCATGACGATACTGACCCCCCATTACCCTGTTTTGAAAGTGAACGTTAAAGGAAAACGTGGGTGCATCCTAAACCTTCTATCAAAGCACAGTGAGGATGTTTCTAGCTTGATAGCAAATTGTTCTCACAACCAAATAAGGAATGTATATGAAAGTGTTATAAACTGTAGAGCCCTCCAAGATAAGACCTTTATTTACATTTACTTTATTTACCAAGAAGCCTGGTGGTACTGTGGTTTAACAGCTTATTGTTAATCAAAAGGTCAGCAATTCAAGTCCACCAGCCACTCCTTGGAAACATTTTTAGGCAGTCCAGCTCTTTCCTGCAGGGTCCCTGTGAGTCAGAATTGACTCAATGGCAATGAGTTTATTTACCAAGGGCTTAACTAACTCTATGTCATAGATGCATAAAAACTCTGTGTGGGATCATCTTATCAGGTTCTTAGGCTGGAAGGGTAAGACATTCCTGGGAATTAAGCAGGCAGCTACTCAAAACTACTTTCCCTTTGTTAGTCCCTTCAGGTTCTTTGCACCTTGACCTTTCCTTCCGTCTTTAGTTCCATCCCCACCTCTTTTACTCCAAACCAAACCCACTGTGGTACAGTTGACTCTGACTTACAGGGACCCTATGGGACAGGGGAGAACTACACCAGAGGGTTTCCAAGACTGTGAACCTTTATGGAAGCAAACTGCCACACCTTTCCTTCATAGTAACTGATGGGTTTCAACTGCCAACCTTTTCGTTGGCAGCTGTTTTAGTCAGTTAATGCTGCTCTATCAGAAATACCACAGAGTGGATGGCTTTAAGACAAGTTTATTTTGACACAACCCAGTAATCTACAAGTCTGAATTCAGGGTGTCCAGTCCAGGGGAAGGCTTTCCCCCTTGTCAGCTCTGAAGGAAATTCCTTGTGTTGTATCAGCCTTTGGTCAGGGAGCATCTCGGCGCAGGAACCTCAGGTCTGAGGGTTGCATTCTTCTCTCAGTGCTGCTTTCTTGACGGTATGAGGTTCCCAATTCTCTGCTTGCCTCTCTCTCTTTTTATCCTCCGTAAGACGAAAGGATAAAAGGTGTTATAAGACACATTCCAGAGAAACTCCCTTCACAGTGGAGCAGGGAAGTGACCTTAGGAAGGGATTTACAGTCTCACTCTAATCTTCAGTAACATAATCCACTCTGTTAACCACAGGCAGAGATTAGGATTTACAGCACAAGAAAATCATAAAGTGGAGGGCAATCTCGGAACACAGGGAATCCTGACTCATATGCTACACATATTTTTGAGAGGACACAATTCGATCCATGACAGCAGACCAGGGCTTTAACCACTGCACCACGAGGGCTCCTTTCCTTTACCCCATCCCTCCCAAATTTGGTGCTCAGACAAGGAATTGTCACTTACTCACTGGGAGTGATAAATTTCCACCTGAAGTGTTATTCCTTTAAGGTGAGTTGCAGCTGGCAGACAAACAACGTGCAAAGTTTAAGCTGACAGACTAAAGCCTACTGGTAGAATTTTATATGTTGATTCACCTGAATGGGCATTTCAGAAATCACTCCCAGAAACTCATTTGTAGATATTTACTTTGCTACATGTAAGCATGACCTTGCTTAGTGATTCTATTACTGGGAGTCATTTCAAGACCTTATAAATTCCTAGAATGTGAGGAGATACTCTTTTTACTTTGAATGACGGGTATAAATTCAATTCTACAATATTACACATGGATATTTTCTAAATAAATCAAAATCACAGAAATGAAGAAAATGATCTTTAAGTTTTTGTTTTTATTAAAAAAGACTAAATGGCATTAAAAATGCAACCATATTAAGTTAAAAAAGAAAGGCAGAACAGACATAAAATACAGTAACTTTATATATAAAATTTTTAAAATCTGCATGTTAAAACCTGGGTTGAAATTTTTACCTAGTGTATTACATTTTTGTATGTGTTTATCAGTTTATTTTTCAGATATTTATTCATTGCCTATTATGTGCCAGAAACCGTTCTGAGCCTCACATATGCCAGATGAAAACCAGCCACTGCCCTCAAGGAGCTCACTATCTAGTTTTATAATTTTATTTACAGACAAGTAAATAAAGCTCACAGGTAGGATAGGGTAAGGTACTTGACTAAAAAATGTGACAAAAAATAGCCTAAGTGATATAATCAAACTGAAGTTTGCATGTTTCCCATGGAATACACTTAGAAGAATAAAAGTTTAACAAGAAATAAATGAAATACAAGTATTTTTTTAATTGATCAAAAGACTAAAACGAAGTACAACATTACTCTCTACTCACTCAGAGCAATAGAAGAAGGAGAGTCAGAAATAAAACTGATAGTGGACTGTGTGGCTAATTACCTCTGGGAACAATTTCCCCCTTTGCCATGAGAGCAGAAAAGCTGGATGGTACCCAGATACCACTACTGAACATTTTGAATGAAGATTCTTTAGTAGAATGCTGATCAAAAGAAGGAAAGTGCAGAATAGAATTTAAAATGTCATGGAATCCAGACTTTCTAGAGCCATACAGTCTGGATAAATTCCCAGAACTATTGCCCTAACATAATCTTTAAACTTTAAACCAAAAATATCCCCTGGAGTTTTCTTAAAACCAAACAATAACTTGACTTAACTCGTAAAGAATGTCTGCCTTTATCATGGTACTCTTTTATGCTCTATCTATTTGGGGTCAAACTGACAACAGTACCTTGAAAGATTAGATACAAAATGCAGAGGGCAAAGAGTTTATGTTAGTGAGAGGAGAACAACTCAGGAAAGGGGGATGAGAACGGTTGCACAACTCTAGTATCATCAGTGTCACTCAATTGTATATATAGATAATAAATTTGTATATGTTCTGCTATGTATATTCTCAACAAGAATAAGTTCTAAAAAAAAAAAAGAATTAAAATAGCAAAGACATCTAAAGTCTTCTAGATTTTCCCTGATTGCAGAAGTCAGTGAGCTGCTTTCTCTCTTCATGTTATGTGAGCTCTTTATAGTTTCTAACTGTTACGGATGGCATTGCGGCCCCCCAAATTGTATAAATTGTAAATCCTAACCTTTCAATTTGTGATTATAATCCCATTTGGGAATAGATTGTCTTTGTTATGTTAATGAGGCAGGATGAGTGTAGCATATGTTTGAGTCAATCCCTTTTGAGACATAAAAGAAATTAAACAAGCAAGCAGAGATGAGGAATACAGATACCAAGCCACATGAAGACCTCCAAAGTACCAGGATACAGAAGCTGAAGAGATAAGGAGTTTCCTCAGAACCTTTCCCCTTGGAAAGGCACCCTGAATTTGGACTTCCAGTCTCCTACACCGTGAGAAAATAAACTTGCTCGTTAAAACAAACCACTTGTGTTATTTCTGTTATAGCAGATAACTTACTAGATAAGTAAGACATCGACCACATTAATTAATCCTGCCTTAGTTTCCTCCTGTGGCCCAGTGGTTAGGCATTTGACTGCCAGCTAAAAGGTTAGCAATTTGAATCCACGAGGCACTCCTTGGAAACCCTATGGGAAAGTTCTACTCTGTTCTGTAGGATCACTATGAGTTGAAATCAACTTGACAGGAATGGGTTTGGTTTTGTGTTTTTTGTTTTTCTTTATGCTTGGCTTTTTCATCTGTGTTTCTGACCAATCCAGTCCTCCTTTCTCAATAACTTCTGTCAACTGTTGTTTCAGTACCAACTTCAAAAAGTCTCTCAGCCTGAATTTCATTCTTGGCCATGTTTTCACTCAATGCAATTCTGTCAAGTGATGCTCATTCAGTAACATTCAGTTGTCTGTGGGGCATTTTTTATGTGCTGGCACTATGAAAGATGCTTATCCATATCCACATCCATGGCCTTAACCAACTCTTACATTCTAACAATTCCCAAATATTTCTCTGTCTTTAATGATTATCTCATATATCAGCAAGTTACTTGATGTCTTCACCTTGGCAACCGTGAATGTTAATTCTGAACACCAAAAACTAAATTTCACTAGACTTCTCTACCCCACCTTCCTCAAGATATGTGTTCCCTATCACTATTAAAGGCACTGCCATGCATCCTGTTACTCAAAAATAAAACCTAGATGCTACCATCCCATTATCTAAACCCTGCATTCTTCTTGACCTCTTTAGTCAATTACCAAATCTCATAATTGCTTCTTAAATCCACTGCTATCTATCAACACCGAGAATCTCAGTTCAGAATCTCTACTTCTTCCCCGAATTTCTTCAATAGCCTCCTAATTTACCTTCCTACTGTCTTTTTACCCCATTAATATTATATCTTCCATACTCCAACCAGAGCAATTATTCTTAAATGCAATTATACAATCTCACTTCCATAGGAAAGACTTCTTGGTTCCCTGTTAGCATCAGTACACATGCCAAGTTCTTTAATAAGGAAAACACTCAGTTGCTCCCCATCCTGGATCATGCCTATTTGCTCAACCTCTTCATTACCCTACTCCCAATGTAACTGCAGTTGAACATTTTCACCCTTCTCCATACCTTTGTGCATAGTGATCCATCTGCCTATAACACCCTTCCCTTAAGTATCAAAAACCCAATTAGCCCATACGGCACCCTTGTGCAAATTGGAAAGAAGCATCTCATCTTGGGGACACTGTGAGTGCTGGCTTGGCAAATAGGTGAACAAATCGTTAACGAAAAGAAACAAATGTCATTCAGTAAGATCAGCAAAAGGCAACTGGGTTTCAGCCCACTCACCCCCTCCTGGAAACCTATGCCCAATGCGTAACTTGTACAGCCTCATGGCAGCCTTCCTGCCTAGTGACATCTCCTCCCTAATGACAGGCCGTTATATCCAGGTTGAGTTAAATGCCTCTTCAGCATGCTCCCATAGCTCTTTGACCATATTGCTAATCATCATGTCTATTCCATTCCTTTATAGTCAGTTTTTAACTTATCTAAGTCCCCAATGGAATGTATTAACTTTAAGGAAAAGTTTTCTATATAGCAGTTCCTAACCTGATGCTGGTCTGTGACATTTGTTTTCAATAATCTAGGGAAAAAAAGAACACCATTACAGTTAGATTTCTTCTATATCAAAGCTGTCTTTAAGTCCAGATTAAATCCTTTTGACTTTTGGGTATTAAAGGATTCTTTCTTCTGTGAAAAGATGATAGAACAGCCGTTCTTGTTTTAAATGGAAAAATAAAATGTTGGTAAAATGACGTCAATTCCCAAAGTTTTGTTTGGTTGCTTTTTTTTTTTTTTTTCCCTTCCCTACACTAAATGTGAACATGTGAAAAAGCACCTTTATAAGACAAAGACTAGCTGTCTCATTTTTGCATTCTTGGCATGTACTATGTATGGTACCTGGCACAAAACAGGTACTCAAAATATAGTGAAGGTGAGTTGATTTAATTACCATTACTTAATTATGATGTTGATCAAAATGTAGCAAGTATTTCAGACATGGTCATTTAGATTCTTACTCTTCATTGCTCAGTTTGGTTGATATACATATGTGGGAGGGTGCCGGGGGGTAATGGTGATGGTGGTGGTTGCTGCTGAGTTGATTTGAGCTCATTGTGACCCCCATGTGTGCAGAGTAGAATTGCACCATAAGGTTTTCAAGGTTGTGACCATTCAGAAGCAGATTACCAGGGCTATCTTCTGAGGTGCCTCTATATTTGCCAGTTTAATCATTATTTATATACATAAATATATTTTTAGTTGCCATTGTAACCACTTTTAAATGCGCAGTTCAATGGTAATAATGACACTTGCAAGGTTGTGCAACCATCAGCACCATCTAATTCCAAAACTGCTCATTATCCCAAACAGAAAATCTTTGCTCAGTAAGAAATAGCTCCTCCAAATCCTTTGTCCCAGTTGTCTATTTTGTAAAGTAAATGCACATGGCCATACAAAGTCACAAACCACCAAACCAAAAACCACAGGAGTCTACCCTTGGAAACACTGTAATCATATTCAGTTAAGGGCAACATTAGTCACAACATTAGTTATTGATACTCTATAGTGTGTACTAACCCAAGCTGTCATCCAATACATATGGAATGGTAAGAGGCCATCTGTAATTTTCTCCAATGATGGAATTTCTCCCTTGTGCCTGTCAAAAATAAATAAATGTGAAAAGGGCTAATTAAATGAAATTAGGCAACATAATCTATGAATAAATTAAGTTTCAAGTTTTCCCAACCATCCCAAACACAAAGTGTGTGTGTGTGCGTGTGTGTGTGTGTGTGTGTGTGTGTGTGTGTGCTCCTACTTTTATTGCAACACAAGGAAGTTTCTAGGAGGAAATCATTTATATCATTAATTTTGTGGACAAAGTTAAAAAGGTAATGCAAAGTTCTGTAGAGAATAATTTTTGGAAAACAGAACTACATTGGTAGAATTATAGATTACCTTCCCCGGTGTCATAGTGGCTAAGAGCTCAGGCTGTGAACCAAAAGGTCATCAGTTCAAACCTACCAGGCACTCCCTATGGGTAGATCTACCCTGTCCTGTAAGGTCACTATGAGTCAGAATTAATTCAACAGCAACAGATTTGGTTTTTGGTTTTTGGTTTTTTTTTTTTTGGTTCCTATACTAGAGATTAAAAATATACAAGGTGGAAATGACAGCAAAACCTCATTTATCTGTATCCCACAATATCAGAAAAACACATTGGTTGGGTCAAAGTTTTAAAAAATTGTTAAAGGCTTGGATTTTATAGTAGAAAACTAATATTTTATTAATGCAGTGAATCCACAAATAGAACACTAGGGATCCGGAGTCTAGGGATCTAGTGGTTAAAAAAAACAACAACAACAACAAAAAAGCATCAAGGTCTCTGCCCTCCTGGACCTTGGATGTAGTCGGGGAGACAGATTATAACAAAACAAACAAACAGCATAAATTTAACACTACTGAAGGAAATACAAAAGGAAGATGTGGACAAGAGTAAGGACTGGGAAGATACATTAGATAAAGTAGTCAGGATAGAACTCTTTAAATGCTCCTGCAGAATGCTCCCAGTGCTCTTTGAACATCTCATTGCTGTAATCAAAACACTCATTCAACTCTATTTAATCTGAGATGGGAATGATAAAACAGAGCTGTGACTGAAACAGGCCCTGGGAAGCTCATTTTAAACCAAGGAAAAAGAACAGTTGCTCTGTTTTTTTTATGGAAACCCTGGTGGTGTAGTGGTTAAGTGCCACATCTACTAACCAAAAGGCTGGCAGTTTGAACCTACCAGGCACTCCTTGGAAACTCCATGGGGCAGTTCTACTCTGACCTGTAGAGTTGGAATCGACCTGACAGCACTGGGTTTGGGTTTGGGTTATGGTTCTTAGCGGCGTAGTCGTTAAGTTCTACGGCTGCTAACCATAAAGCTAGCAGTGCAAATCCACCAGGCACTCACTAGAAACTCTATATGGCAGTTCTACTCTGTCCTATGGGGTTACTATGAGTTGGAATCTACTCGATCGCAGTGGGTTTTACAGTTCTGAGGTGGGAATATACTTGGTATGGCTTGAGAAGGTTTGAGACTTGTAGCCTTCTGAGTTAAGGGAGAAAGAAAGGAAAGATGATAAAAGAGGTAGACAGAAGTTAGACAAGGCAAAACCTGGAAGGCTATGGCTAAACTTGAACATCATTTTTAATGGCAGTGGGAAGTTGTTGAAGAGTTTCAGGTAGTGATGGGAAGTAACATCATTTGTCTATTGAAAAGACCACCCTGCAGTAAGAAGTGAGGAGCATACACTGAGTAGAAAAGACTATGTTGTTAAGGTGCCAGTGAGTAGATTCCAACTGAAGGCAAATCAGTGTGACAGAGTAGAACTGTCCCATAGGGTTCCCTAGGCTGTGATCTTTATGGGAGCAGATCACCAAGTGTTTTCTCCCTGAAGCCACTAGGTGGGTTCAAACTGTCAGCTTTTTGGTTAGCAACCCAGCACTTAACCATTGCACCACCAGAGCTCCTTGTGAACATTACAGAAGGGAAGTATCTGAGATAGAAAGGCTAATTCAGAGGCTATTGGAGAAAAAAAAAGACGCTGGTGGGCTTGAATTATAGAGGACAGTGAGCTGATGTGGAATACAGGCTAGAGACAGAAACTACAGGACTTACTGATGGATTAGGTGGGGAAGTAAAGGAAAGAGAAGAAATAAAGGAACTGCATGAATTTTTAACCTATTCAGTGGAGTGTGGTAAGGAGTGGCGATGACTTTACTAAAAGGAAAATGTAGGAAGGAACAGCTTGGGCAGATAATCAGAGTTTAGCTTAGCACACCTTAGGTTTGAGACATTTTAGACATTAAAAAACGGAACTGACAAATTAATGTTTGTATTAATCAGTCTGGAGCTCAGGGGAAGACAAAAACGGTTACTGGTGGTGTTAGTTTCTGAGAATTTGCTTCCAGTTTATGGGAACTCTGTGTGTGCAGAGTGGAACTGCTCCACAGAGTTTTCAAGGCCACGAACTTTTGGAAGCAAAACGCCAGGACTTTCTTCCAAGGGACTCTGAGTGAGTTTCAACCAACAACTTTTCATAACCATTTCTGCCACCTAGAGACTCAGAAGAGGACTAGAGTTATAGCTTTGGAGTCACTGGCATACAGGCGATATTTAAACTCTGGACACAATGTGAGCTAGAGGGAGTACAGACAGAATTAAACACTGCAGCCTTGTTTCTGGAAGGGAAGCTCAGAGTGGATGTTTGGGGGCTGTTATTTTTTATTTATTTATTTATTTTGTACTTCAGATGAAGGATTGCAGAACAAACTAGCTTCTCATTAAACAGTAAGTACACATACTGTTTTATCTCATTGGTTAACAGCCCCATGACAGGTCAACATTTCCCCTTCTCAGCGTTGGGTTGCCTGTTGCCAGCTTACCTATCCTCTCCTGGAGGGCTATTAATATTACTTAGAAGTGAACCATATGGGAGAAAAAGCCTGGCAATCTGCTCCCATAAATGTTACAGCCTAGAACACCCTATGGGATAGTTCTACTCTGTCATATAGAGCTGCTGAAAGTCAGAACTGACTCACAGGCACACAACAGCAAATGCTGTTTATGAGAACAAATTGTTGATGACAGCAAATGCTAACGTGTCTTTAGACTACGTGAGCCATACCACCATCTACATCTCTGCCTAAAACAACAAAGAAAAAACATACTGAGCACTACATTTTTTAAAAGAGAAATCTTTATCAATTATCAAGTTAGAAATCAGCAAGGTTCTTTCGTCTTACATCATTTAGTATGTGTGCTTTATTTTATTGATTGGATGGATATTCATTATGAAACAATATGACCTTTTCATGTTTTAAGTAAAATCTCACTGATTAAATCTAGTTGAAGCAAAATTAAACAGAATTTGTAAACATTCTCAACAAGCCAGGCTTTCTACCACAAGAAATAGATTCACGGCTTCTGACCTTAGCTAAAAATAGTGTTGCCAAGGAAATGTCTTCCCAACCTATTTCTAACAAGTACACCTTCCTCATTATTGACTACCTCATTACTTGACATTTTGTATTTACAACATTAGTGGAAAAAATCTACTACCTGGCTGTTTTTCACACGAAAGTAAACAGTGGGACATACAGTGCCATCTACATTTTCTACATCTTGAGATTATTAGGAAGCTGCTGTCCCACTGACAGTGCAGACCAAGGTAACTGTTTGAAATAGAAGAAATGGACATTCCATTTTGACACAATGCTGATTTACCACAACGACCTAATCTTTGGAATCTTCCCATGTTGAAAAGTGAGCAGAGAGTGTTCTGGTTCTCCATTACGGCACACAAACGAACATACGTTCATTCATACAGTAAGTCTGAGTAATGGACAAAGAATAACTGATGCGAGTCGCTTCTAGTACAGCGTATTCATGGAAAAGGTGTCTCATCAGTGATTCTTATAGATGGATGACTTAAAGCCCATGATGTCCAATCCTTTTCAAATATCCTGTATTTTAGCTTACTGACATTGCTTCAACTCACCCCGTCAAGTCTGATGTCACCCTCAAAAAGATCCAGTCCCAAATCTAAGAAGGAAAACCAAAATACACTTTAGAAATCGGATTTAGACTCCACACTTAAAAGACAACTTTTTAAAAAAAAATTCACAAACCTTCATTGATATCAAATATGTCCTGATCAACTCCACCGTCTACATCTCTGACTAAAATAATAAAGAAAAAACATACTGAGTATTACATTTATTAAAAGAGAAATCTTTATCCATTTTCGAGGTAGAAATAGACAAGGTTCTTTTGCCTCACATAAGGGATGACTAGGTTCTGATTCAACACACATTGGTTTATTGAGAAATCCACACGAGCCAGGCTCTGAGCCGAGGGACTTTTGCACATACACTTTGCCCTACTCACTTTCATCAGTGCCAGATAACTTCAGGAATAAGAAACAAATTGGTCACTCTAACATTAAGCTTAATTTGGAAGATTAGGTTAGACAACTTGATTCAATAAGAAACAATGCTTAAATATTTAAATCTTATCAAACCAGCCAAATCTATCTACGTACAGTCCTTCTAGTATAACTTGGAATTCTCAAGCAAAATTCCTAAATTAAGCTTGAATTAATTACTCTTTTAAGCGGATCCCTGGTGGTGCTGTTGTTAAGAGCTACCACTGCCAACCAAAAGCTCGGCAGTTCAAATCCACAAGCAGCTCCTTGAAAAGCCTATGGGGCAGTTCTACTCCATTCTATAACCAAGAAAGAAACTCCTTTGTCATCAAGTAGATTCCCACTCATAGCGACAGAGTATTCCCCCATAGGACAGAGTAGAACTGTTCTCATAGAGTTTCCAAGGAGCACCTGGTGGATTTGAACTGTCCACCTTTTGTTAGCAACTGTAGCACTTACCCACTATGCCGCCAGGGTTTCCTCTGTTCTATAGAGTCTCTGTAAATAGGAATCTTTGCAGTGGCAACAGATTTTTTGTCTGTTTGTTTGCTTGTTTTTTATTCTTTTAAATTGCAAAGAAGTAGATAATCTGACCAAACATGCAACTGGATAGGAATAGACTGTACTATCAGATCCATCTTGATTTGAAATGAAATAACAGAAATAATACTGGCAACCATTTCTAGGGTATCTAGGAGTCCCTTTGTGGTGCAACTACTAACCTGAAGGTTGGCAATTGAAACCCACTCAGAAGCTCCTTGGAAGATGGGCCTGAAAGGTCACAGCCTTGAAAACCCCATGGAGTAGTTCTGATTTGCACAAATGGGGTTGTAGTGAGTTGGAATCTACTCAACATCAACTGGTGTTGTTTTGTTTTTTGTTTGTTTATGGGGTATCTATGTGCCCATCCTTTGGCCATTTCTCTACAACCATTTTTTTTCTACTGGGCATATGAGCCCTTGAAACATGTGTTAATAAACTGTGCCTCAATAAACCAAAAGAGGCCAGGATTTTATGACTTTTCAGAATACTGTGGTAAACCTGGACGTGCTATTTAGCGTTAAGTATGTCCTAAGTTGCTCTGTTCTGCTTTCTGTTATCCCCATAATCTTCTTTTACTATAACTTAGAGAAAAGTTTTTAAAACTCACCCAAGTTCTCTGGAGTTGGCTGGAAAACAAATACATAAATAAAAGGTAAAAGATATTGTTAAGATACTCATGACATACATTGTTTTCTTGGTCCCTATCTAGATATTTCTTGGTCCCTATCTAGATATTTGCTGTTTTTTCATTAATACTATGGATTATTTCCTGGCCTATGTCCAAAACTGTTAAATTAGAGTCTAACATAATTTCTTTGACCAAAAGGCTTTCTAATTTCTTATAGAAAACGAAACTGCCTACTACATGAATTTGAAGGTGAAGGAAATAAGAAACTAGCTTCACAGATTAGAAAGAAGACAGAACATAAGAATCCAGCCCTCAAATAAGTAAATATTATGTTGACTTTAAAAACGATTTCCTTTTAGAAAGATTAGTCCAAATGACTAACAGACCAAAAGCAACACAGCCTCTCTACACTGAGTCTAGCACAACTAGATGGTGTCAGGCTACTGCCACTGACTGCTCTGACAGTGATCACAATAGAAGGTCACAGACAGAGCTGGAGAATGTAGAACAAAATTCTAATTTACAGGAAAAAAACAACCAGACTTGCTAGTCTGACAAATACTGAAGAAACCCCCGGAGTATGTCCCCAGACAACCTTTTAGCCCTGCAATGAAGTCACCCCTGAGGTTCACCATTCTGTCAATGTCTAAATAGGCCCATAAAACAAAAGGAGACTAAATGGGCATTGTAGCCCAGGGGCAAGGAAGAGAAGGCAGGAAGGGGCAGGAAAGCACGTAACAGGGAATCCGAAGTTGAGAAGGGCAGAGTTGACACATCATGGGATTGGTAACCAAAGTCACAAAACAGTATGTATGGTAACTGTGTGAACCTAGTTTGTCCTGTAAAACTTCATCTAAAGTATATAAAAAAATATTTCCTTTTAAAAAAATACTTTATTGTGTTTTAAGTGAAAATTTACAGTTTCCCATTCAGTAAGTTATATAAAATGTGTTCCATGACATTCCACACTGTGTCAACACTCTTCCCATTACTGCTCTGGGTCCTCTGTTTCTGTGTATAGGATCACATTATCTGTGAATAGAGACACTTCCACTTCTTCTTTGCCAATTTGTCCTTTTATTTCCTTTTCTTCCCTAATTGCTCCACCTAGGACTTCTATACAGTGTTGGATAGGATTGGTGATAAAGCACACCCTTGGAAACGCTGGTGACATAGTGGGTTAAGTGCTACATCTGCTAACTGAAAGGTCAGCAGTTCAAATCTGACAGGCACTCCTTGGAAAATCAACAGGGCAGTTCTACTCTGACCTCTAGGGTCAGTATGAGTCAGACTCAACTCGATGACAGTGGGTTTTTTGATTTTTTGTCTAGTCCTGTTTTCAAGAGGAATGTTTTCAGTCTATCTCTGCTACGGACAGTGTTGGCTGTTCATTTTGTGTGTTTTAAATGCTCTTTATTATATTGATGAATTTTTCTTCTGTTCTTATTTTGCAGAGAATTTTTATCAGGAATGGCTATTGGGCTTTATCAATCACTGTTTCTGCATCCATTGAGATGATCATACAGTTATTTTGTTTTATGTAAGTGGGGTATTACACTGATGGGTTTTCTACTGTTGAACCACTTTTGCATACCTTGTATGGTCATTTTGTGTTACATTGTTCATATGTTGTTGAACTTTATTGGCTAGAATTTTATTGAGAATTTTTGTTTCTGCATTCATGAGCAATACTGCTCTATAATTTTCATTTTTGTTGGTGTCTTTACCTAACTTTGCTATCAGTGATATGCTTGCTTCATGGAATGGGTTTAGAATGTCTTCATTTTCTGTGCTCTGAAGTAATTTGAGTATTAATGGTGTTAGCTCTTCTCTGAATGTTTGGTAGAATTCTCTTGTGAATTCATACAGGACAGGATTTTTTTAGTTGGGAGATTTTTACTACCTCATGAATTTTTTCTTTTGATATGGGTCTATTCAGACTTTCTGCTTCAGTTCGTGTTACTTTTGATAGGTAGAATGCTTCTAGAAATGTGTCCCTCTTCTCTAAGTTTTCCAATTTGTTGGAGTATAATTTTTCATAGTATTCTGTTATGATTCTTTTTATTTCAGTTGGCTCTGACATCACCCACATCATTTCTTATTTGGGTTATTTGTGTTTTCTCTTGTCAGTTTAGTCAGTGGTTTGCTGGTTTTATTGAGCCTTTCAAAGAACCAGCTTCTAGTCTTGCTGATTCTTTCTGTTGTTTTTCGCTTCTCTATTTCATTTCTTTCTGCATTGATCCTTATTATTTCTTTTCTGTAGCGATTGTTGATTCTTTTGCTACTCTCTTTCTATTTGTTAAAGCTGCAGAGTTAACACATTGATTTTTGCCCTTTTTTCATTTTTGATTTGTGTGTTTATAGTTGTAAGTTGCCCTCTGAGTACTACTTTTTCTGTGTCTCAAAGATTTTGGTAGGTTTCCTTTTCATTATTATTTGATTCTAGGAATTTTTTTTTTCCTCTCTTTTTTAAAAAATTGTAACTAGGTAAAAGTTTGCAATACAGGTCAATTTGCCCTATAAAACCCTGAACATACACACTCTATCTGTTCTCCTCATTCTGTGACAGAATACTATTCCCTTCCATCTGTACTTCCGTTATTTATTCAACCAACTACTGTCCCCTCCTCTCCACCCTGCCTTCTCACCTCTAGTGAGGAGCTTGTTAGACAACCTCATATATATATTTAAGCCAAGAAGTACACACCATCTGCATCACTCTACATCTTACAGCCGAGTCATATTTTTGTCTGAAGAGTTGGCTTGGTACTAGTTTCAGCTCTAGGCTAGCAATAAGTCCAGAGGCAATGTTCCCAAGGCACCCTCCATGATGTCAGCTCATGAAGTCTGGTCTTTTGAAAGAGTTCTAGATTTGCACTCCCCTTATCCCTGTGCTACATCAAGAACTCTATATTGTGTTACCTGTCAGCATAGCCATTGGTGGCGGCTGGGCACCATCTAGTTCTTGTGGTCTCATGCTGATGCAGTCTCCCAATCATATGGGCCCTTCTGTCTCCTGGGCTTATATTTTCCCCACGTCTTTGATGTCCTTGTTTTCCACCTGCTCCGGGTGGTTTGGGACCAATTGATGTTCCTTATATGGCAGCTTTCTGGCTTTTAAGACCCGAGGCACTACTCACCAATATGGGATGCAGAACATTTTCTTAGAAAAAAACTAGTTATGACAATTGAGCTCAATGTTCCCTAAAACCACGATCCTCAGATCCCTGTCCCTGCTATTCTGTCCTTTAAAATGTTGGGTTGTATTTAGAAAACCTTTTAGCTTATGGTGTAATCCAGTTGTGCTGACCTCTCTTCTGCTGTGTGCTGTTATTCCCTTCACCTAACCAAATTCTTGTCAACTATCTAATCCATGAATACTCCTTTCCCTTCCCCATACCCTTGTAGCCACCAAAGGTTTTCTTCTGTGCATAAATCTTGTCTTAAGTCCATATCATAGTGGCTTCATACAATATTTGTCTCTTTGCAGCTGACTGATCTCTCTCAGCATAGTGTCTTCCAGATGATTACAGGTTATGAGGTATTTTCTAGGAATTTCTTTATTTCATCTTTTATTTCTTCATTAATCCATTGAAGTTTAAAGAAGGTGCTGTTCAGTTTTCATAAATTTGATATTTTTTCCTTGCTTTTCCAGTTATTGATTTTTACTTTCATAGCATTGTGGTCAGAGAAAATGCATTACATTATTTCAATGTTTTTGTATTTGTTGAGGCTTGTTTTGTGGCCTACAATATGACCTATTCTGGAAAATGTTCTGTGTGTGTTTAAAAAAAAAAAATGTGTACTTTGCCACTGCTGAGGAAGAGTGTTCTGATTATGTCTATAAAGTCAAGTTTGTTTATGGTGGCATTTATGTATTCTATATGTTTGCTGAGTTTCTTTCAAGTTGTCTGTCCTTCACCAAAAGTGGTATGTTAAAATCTCCTGCTGTTATTGTGGAAATGTATATTTCTCTTTTCAATGCTAGTAGAGCTTGTTTCATGTATTTTGGAGGCCTGTTGTTGTATGCATATATATGTATCACAGTCTTGTCTTTTTGGTGGATTGACCCTTTAATCATTATATAGCATCCTTCTTTGTCTTTCATGGTGCATTTTACCTTAAAATCAATTTTATAAGAGATTACTATTGCCATTCTTACTTATTTTTTTGCTATTATTTGTTTGATTTTTTTTTCTATCCTTTTAATTTTAGCTTATTTATGTCTTTGGATCTAAAGCATGTCTCTTGTAGATAGCATATTGATGGGCCATTTTTTTAAATCAATTTAATCCATTTTGGTGCATTTAATCCACTCACAGTCAATGTGATTATCAATAGCTATGAGCTCACTGCTGGTTATTTTATTATTATTGTTCTTTGTGTATGTGGTGTTGATGGTTTCTTTGTTCTACTTAATTTTTGTGCAGAATATTTTTGTTTGTGGATTATCTTTTCATTTCTTTCATTGTTATTATTTTGTGATAAACAGGTGTTTTAGTCAGCTAGTGCCATTCTAACAAAAATACTGCAAAGTGGATGACTTTAATAAAGGAAAGCTCAGTCTCACACAGTCTCACACAGTCCAAATTCAGGATGTCCACTCCAGGGAAGGGTCTTCCCGCTTGTCAGCTCTGGGGGGAAGTCCTTATGTTGTATCACTCTTTGTTCAGGGAACATCTTGGCCCAGGGAACTCAGGTCTGAAGGATGCACTCTACTCCTGGTGCTGCTTTCTTGATGGTATGAGGTTCCCCACTCTCTTCTTGCTGCTCTCTCTTTTAATCTCCCACAAGAGGAAAAGATAAAGGGTAGTGCAAGCTGTACTCCCAGGGAAACTTCCTTAGAAGGGTATTGCAATCCCACCCTAATCCTCTTTTAACATAATCATCCTATCTATTAGCCACAGGCAGAGATTAGGATTTACAGCATCAGAAAATCACAAAATGGAGGGCAATCACAGAATACAGGGAATCCTGACCCAGTGAAATAACTAAACATATTTGGGGGGGTGGGATACAATTCAATCCATGACACTAGGTTCTTCTTTTTTATTTTGATGATGAAATTTGTTAATTTTCTTTGCGATTATGCTAACATTTACCTTTGTCTTCCTAAGTTTAAAGAAGTCTTTTATTTCTTTATGCCACCTTGATTTTGTCTCTGTATGAAAGCTCTACAATAACACAATTTAGTCTCTGTTTTTTGTTTTGAAGTTGACATTTCTGGTTTCCTAAAATAGTCGTTTAACATTGTTTTGTTTCCAAGAATTCTTATGTGGCTTGGCATCTAGTTGATGCCATCATGTGTGTTAGTCTCAGTTTGTTGTCTCATATTCTTGGTTCTCTGTCCAAAGGACTCTCTTTAATAGTTCTTGTAAGATTGACCCAGTTTTTACAGATTCTTTTAATTTCTCCTTATCTGGAAATGCCCTAATTTCACTGTAATATTTGAGGAAAACTTTTGCTGGATGTATGATTCTTGGTTAGCAAGGGTTTTATATATTTCATCCCATTGCCTTCTTGCTTGCACAGTTTCTACTAAGAAGTCAGAGCTTATTTTATTGGTTTCATCTGTGGGTGATCTTTCCTTTTTCCCTAGCTGCTTGCAGGTGCCTTTCTTTGTCTTTGGTTTTGTATAAAAATTATTTTCTAAAGTATTCATAAAACAATGTTTGAAAAACTGAATAATTTACTTCCAGTGTAGAAATATTACAACAATTGTCTGAAAGAAATTTTCTTCAAGATTTCATTAATCATGTTTTATTTTCATGTTTCCTTCAAGTCTCCCTTTTCAGACACTGAATGTCTAAGAAAAAAATCAATTGATCTATTTTGTGGTCAAAAACTTCTGAAAATGGATTCTCCACAAATGACCAAATGAGACCAAGGCTACATGCTCAATAGAAACAAATTTAGTAAACTTGACAAATTTCTTAGTGCAGCCTGGTAAAAAAGCTCATGAAAAACTGAAAGCTCTTCTAATCTCAACCAGGTTTTGCAAGTATAGAGTTCCAGGGGCAGGTTCTGGGGAACATTGTCTTGGGGGACATCGAGGTCAGTTGGCATAACTAGCCTGTTGCTAAGAGAGTCTTCTGCACTCCATATTGGTGAGTGGCATCTGTGGTCTCAAAAGCTTGTAAGCCGCTATCTGATGTATACCAAATGGTCCCAACTCATTTGGAACTGATGACCACTGAGAATAACAGAGACACAAGGGTAAAAGAGCCCAGGAGACAGAAGGACCCATATGAATGGGAGACTGTATCAACATGTGACCAGGAGAACCAGATGGTACCTGTCCACCACCAAAGACAGCCATGATGGGACACACAATGTTGAGTCCCTGTGGCAACATGAGAAAAAGAGGAGTGCAGCTCAAGAACTCTACTAAAAGACCACAACTGATGGTCCAACAGCCCAGGGGATCCCCTGCGAGCATGGCTTCTGGACCTGCTGCTGCCCCTGTCTAGAAAACACTACTGAGATCAACTCTTTGGACAAAAATGGATAGACTCAGGGACATACTGTAAACATATTGTGTGTGTACTTTATGGTTCTATGCATTTATAGGATGCTGTCCTACTGGTCTTTTTCTAGATGAGAGAGAAGAGGGTGGAGAGGAGGGGACAGGAGCTTGTTAGAGGATATGACAAATATAGAGTGAAAAGGAGTGTGCTGCTACAGAGCAAGGAAAGCAGAAGGATCCACAGATAGACAGGCATGCAAAATTAATTTGGATTGTATACTTTCCCTTAATAATAATAATAAGAAGAAGCTTATGAGACTGGCAAACAATAGATATGGGTTATATTTCTATTTCCACGACAAGTCAACTTACCTTCCTAATATTCAAACTATCTGTAAAATATACTCAGTGCTTGTTTTATGTGTTGTGAGAGTTATATGATATAATAAGGAAGCACTTTGTAAACAACAGTAAAGTGTCACACAAACGTAAGGTACAATTGTATTCAACTATGTAAATACTAGGATCATCTGAAATGTTTGACAAGTTTTGTGGGAAAAAACTGGTTAGAAAGTTACCATCGTTTCTGACATTGATAAGTTTTCTGTCTCCCACTTTAGCTACACACAAGGGTACACCACCAAGGAATAACAAAGACTGTCCTAAGTTTGTTCATCATTTCAGTATTAAATATAGTAAATGGTATCTCTTGTCCTCAGTGCTCCAGATCTTTTTCATAGGCTATCAGATCCAGATATCTGTTGTTTGTTTCAAAATCACAACTAAAGTTTTCTCCTAACACATTTGAAATTTCATTTAAAGCCTTGGATTTTTCATGGCACAAACTACCTGCCACTGCAGAAAGAATGTTTTAAAATGATAAAGAAGCGGAAGGGCAATCCTGCACCACAAAACCAAGTATTTACTATGCCTGTGACATTTATCAGTCTATGCTTTCATGCCTCAAGTGTTTTAGCAACAGTCAGAGATTTATTCAACAATAAAATTGCAATGATTTTCAAAATTCACACTTTCTACCTTATCAAAAGAAATGCTACATAACAAAGAAAATAAGTGAAAACAACTTTATGCCAGTATCACTGACTCCTCCTCTCTTCTGTTCCTCTACCCAGTCTTCCTCGTTCACCAAAAAGAAATATTCATGTCACTAACACTTTAACTTTCTTAAGAAATGAAAAACAAACTGCCCTTTGACAGTCAGTATCATCTGCCCCACATTTTCTAGTCATTTTTCTATATCGTTTCCTTACCAAGCCAGAAACCACGAGGAGAACGGCGAAGGACAGAAGCCAAGGCAAAGACCATGAGCTCATGCTGTAGCTTCCAGCGGAAAGCTGCACGGTACGAAATTCAGATGAGGTTTTACTTTTTATAAGGTAAACATCGTAACGTATAGCCTTTGATCTCAACCATCCATCTTGCTGGTCAGCTCACTGCTATGGTAATACTTCTAATCACAGAGTTAAAGTCCACTGTCATTAACACAGCTCTACAGAGGTTTCCCTCCCTCCTCTCCGTGTCAACATTCAATGGGCATGTTGCTGGCTGAGACTATTAATAAAATAAGTTCTCTAATATATACCTACTGGTCCTCAAGACTATTCAGTACCAAGTAAGTAAAAGAAAATAGCAAAATTAAATTTTAATCTCAATCTTCCTAACAATAAGCATTTGTGAAGATCCTCCTACTCATGTAGCCGTGTGCTGTTCTAGTGTCTCCAACTATGTTCACTATTTTGTTTATTTAATTATTAAAAACTTACTGCGTAGCTTAGTTAGTAAAGAATATCTGCCTTGATACTTTCTTAAAAAGTTAGC
This sequence comes from Heterohyrax brucei, assembly GCA_028571685.1. Classification (NCBI taxonomy): domain Eukaryota; kingdom Metazoa; phylum Chordata; class Mammalia; order Hyracoidea; family Procaviidae; genus Heterohyrax; species Heterohyrax brucei. The sequence continues at coordinate 40,912,311 of CM053152.1, read as the reverse complement.
AATAGAAATATCATGTGACCCAGCAATCCCACTACTTGGAATTTATTTTACAGAAATAAGGACTGTCACGTGTGAATGTTTATTGCAGCACTGTCCACAATAGCAAAAAGATAGAATCAACCTAGATGCCCATCAGCAGATGAGTGGAAAAACAAATTTTGGTATATATACTCAATGGAGCACTATGCAATGATAAAGAACAATGATGATTTTATGAAACATCTCATAACCTGGAATCAACTGGAAGACATTACACTGAGTGAAATCAGTCAGCTGCAAAAGGACAAATATTGTCTGAGACCATTAACTATAAGGACTTTAGAAAGGACTTATGCACAAAAGAAAGTACTCTTTGATGGCTACAAGGGTGGGGAGAGATGGAGAGGGTTATTCATAGATTAAATAGCTGATAGGAATTGGTTAGGTGAAGGAAGTGACAGCATGTAGCAGAAGGCATGTCAGCATAACTGGACTACATCACAAGCTGGAAGCCTTTCTAAATTGAACCCAACATTTCAAAGGGCAGAATAGAGGGAGGGGGTCTGGATACCGTATCTACAAGGGACATAGAGGTCAGTTGGCATAACTAGTCTTTTTCCAAGAGAGTCTTCTGCACCTTGTGGTGAATGGCATCTGGGGTCGTAAAAGCCAGCAAGCTGCCATCTGGTCCCTGAAATGAATGACAACAGAAAACATCCAACACATGAGGAAAAATAAGCCTAGGAGACAGAAGGACCCATATGATTGGGGGACTCTATCAGGATGAGACCAGAGTAACCAGATGGTGCCTGGCCATCAGCAAAGACAGCTCTGGTTGATGACACAATGTACAGTCTCTGACACAGCAAAAAAAAAAAAAAAAAAAAAAAACTCTATTAAAAGAGCAAATTTGAAGCACCATCAACCTGGACCATCCCCCTAATGCAGGTCCCCTGGACTTGCTGCTATCCCAGAGCTGAAATCAGTACTGAAGCCAATACTTAAACAAAGAATGGGACTGACTTGGGCACACAGAAGGATTTATGTGCTATGTGTATTTTACGGTTTAGTGTATATATAAGGCTTTCCCACTGTTTTCTTTTTTAGAGGGTAAAGGAAAGGGTGGGAAGGAGGGGACAAGTACTGTTGAGTGGATACTGGAAGTAAACAGTGAAGAAGAAGAGTGTGCTATCACAGGGTGAGGAGAGCAGACAGACACACATAGAGGTAGGTACTTCGGGGTCTGGGGAAATTGGCTTGGATTGTAAACAGTATGGCGAGCAATAGATGTGGATTATATTCCTGGTTCCACCAACCAAAGACAAGTCAGTTTACCTTCCTAGTATTCAGACTATCTGTAAAATACAGCCAGTATTTGCCTAATATTTAGACTATTTGTAAAATACAACATATGGAAAACTGACTTAGATTATAAATGTTCACCTAACTGCAATAAAAAAACTGTTTTGAAAAGACTGTCTGCCATGAGCATTGCACTCTTTTGTAGATCTGTGAGGAATCAAAGTGACAACAGCAACTCAAAACATTAGATAGAAAACTTACAGGACAGTGAGTTTATGTCAGTGGAAGAAAAACAGCTCTGAAAAGGAAGATGAGAATGGTTGCAACTTGAAGAATGTAATCAGTGTCACAGAATTTTGCAGGGATAAGCTATCGAATTGGCATATGTTCTGTTGTGCATACATTCAACAACAAAAAATAAATATTGTTAAAATAAAAAGAGCTTGAGTGTTTACTATTTACTGGATTATGAAATTCATTAATGTGCTAGAAATCTGTCACGTTTGGTAGTCAAATATAAAGTAGCTGTAGTGATACTATAATGGAAATACCACAAGTCAGTGGCTTTAACAAAAAGAAATTTATTTTCTCACAGTAAAGTAGGCTAGGAGTCCAAACCAGGGTGTCAGCTCCAGAAGAAGGTTTTTCTCTGTTGGCTCTGAAGGAAGGTTCTTGTTGTCAATCTTCCCATGGAGCGGAATTTTGGAGGCCCAGAGACCTGGGTCCAAATGATGCACCCTGCTCCCAGCACTGTTTCTTCCATGATGCGCCCCAACTCTCTGCTTGCATCCCTTTCCTTTGTATCTCAGGAGACTGTCTCAAGGCACAGTACAACCTCATAGATTGAGTCCTGCCTCACTAACACAGGAAACCCTAGTGGTGCAGTGGTTAAGTGTTATGTCTGCTAACCAAAAGGTTGGCAGTTCGAAGCCACCAGGTGCTCCTTGGAAACTCTATGGGGCAGTTCTACTCTGACCTATATGGTCGCTACAAGTCAAAATCGACTCTATGGCAGTAGATTTGGTATTTTGGTTTCACCAACACAACCACTGCCCATGCGCCCTCTTCAACATCATAGAGGTAGGATTTACAACACATGAGAACATTGCATAATACCTGGAATCATGGCCTAGCCAAATTGCTACACAGTTTTGGGCACACACAATTCAAGCCACGGCAGAAACACAATAGCAGTGTAACTCATAGCTGAAAATTCTTATCAAGCAAACTTGGGGGGGCAAGGATCAGGGTAAAAAAAGCCGAGGAAAGGTCACTGATTTTCTGATACAATAATGTTCTCAATCCGTCTCTCAGTTATGTCTGGATTTTGCCGTCTTTTCTTGGAATAACTTCTCTTTAGAGACAAGTTATCTTCTAAATCATTTTCTCCTGTTTCAGTCTCAGTATACTTGAGTGGCAGGATACTTCTGAAATACTAATTTTTCCACAGTATCTCCTTCCCCACTCCAGCTTGATATTTGCTCCATTCTGTGCTAAAATATATGGTGATGAAAACATTGGGAAACCAACAGTGATGATGGTTGTAAAACACGAGGAATGTAATGAATGTCACTCCACTGTACCTGTAGTAAGGGCTGAAGTGGAATATGTGTTGTACATATATATTATCAAACTAAAAAAAAATTAAGTTAAGGAAAAATAGAAGAAAGAACGTGGAAACACACACAATGTATCCCAAAGAGTTGGGAGAATGCTGCACAGAGCAAGCAATCATTCCCATCCTCTGTGGATAGGAAAAGAATTAAAGGAGAAAGTTAAAATGATACACATTGAACAATTCCTGACTCGCTCCCTGGGATTCCCAAAATAAATTGTAGGATATAAAGCAACTACATCTATGTCCTGGCGAAGACTACAAGGAAATAACACTATTCTGCAGAATAAAGTATGTTCTGGGAAGAGAAGAATACCAGTGAGGCCACAAACAGCATAAAGGTATCACAGAAAGTCACCGGTCTTAAAAGGGTTATGTGGACAAAAATAAGGATGTCTCCATAGTAGAAGGACATCAAAGACTGGAAAGAGGCCTAGATGTTTCAGAGGGTACCTGTGAAGATAGATGGCATCAGGGACTATTAAGCGTAGGCAACAGCCTGATGATAAAAGATGGGAGTCCTGCTTTGGCTGCAATTAAATTTTCTAAAACCCTGCTAGCGTAGTGGTTAAATGCTACGGCTGCTAACCAAAAGGTCAGCAGTTCAAATCTACCAGGTGCTCCTTGGAAACTCTGTGGGGCAATTTTACTCTGTCATATAGCGTTGCTGCAAGTTGGAATCAACTCGACTGCAACAGGCTTGGTTTTGGTTTACCTGGGTGGGGTGGAGACCCAGTGGCATAGTGATTAATAGATTGGCTACTGACCAGTAGGTTGACCCCGCACATCCACCAAACACTCCATGGAAACCCTATGGAGCAGCTCTACCCTATTCTATGTGGTCACCATCAGTCAGAATCAAATTGACTGCAATGGGGTTTTTATGGGGATAGATTGAATTACGTCCTCCCAAACACGTACATAGCAATTTGTCTGACTCTGGTACTGTGTGGCTTTTCTCTATTTTGTGATTATAATTTTTATATATACTGTAAATTTCTGCCTGCAGTTAATGGGGCAAGATTCGATTGTGTTAAAGACAATTAGGGCAGAACTGTAACACTCTTATTACGGTCACATCCCCGACTTAGGTAGTTTCCCTGGCATGCAGCCTGCACCACTTTTTATCTTAAAGAGGTAAAAGGAAAGGAAAGCAAGTAGAGAGTTTGGTACCATGTACCACCAAGAAAAAAGCACCAGAAGCAGAGCATGTCCTTTGGACCTAGGGTTCATGTGCAGAGATGCCTCTGACTGACAAGAAGAAACTTCCTCAAGAGTCCATAGACACATAAAGTCTTCACTTAGAGTTGACACCCTAAACTCGGACTCTAGTCCTATAGACTATGAGAGAATCAACTTCTCCTGCTTAAAGCCATCTACTGTGGTATGTATATCTGTTACAGTAGCACTAAATGACTAAGAAAGGAACCTAAAATAATAACTAGCATTATGGAAAAATAAAGATATTTACTCTGCAACATCTGCTTTGCATGTGTATGTAGGTGTGTGTATGTGTAAGAGAAAGTTGAGATTTTTAACTGAAGCATCTAATTGCACTCTGTGTTGGAGCAAGCGGCTCATATTTGAAGTCAGAAAAAATGGAAACAGAGAGGATGGGAAACAGCAGTCCATAAGACTTTTGGAGTCTGTTTTCAGTCCTCAGTAGTGTAGGGAAAGACGCTCACTAGGAACTGCACAAAAAGTCATGGAGGCAGGACTGAAATCCAACTCCAGAAATGCGTTTTGACTACAACTTGTGGACATTTCAGTCTTTTTAGAGTTGGTGAACCTCTTCAATGCAGAAGTTACTCTTGGCCGGTCTAACACACCTCCTCCAGCTCCCAATTGAACCCAGCCCCTCGGATGCTTTCACATGCTTCATCAAGGCTTCTGGAGGCTGAGGGCAAGAAACCGTCTCTGCCTCTGGTTTCCAGTCTACCTCTGGTCTTCGCTTCTCCCCTGGCAATATCATAAAGAGAAAAACCCAGTATCTGAGACTCTAGTCCTTAAGAATTCTCCAAGATTTGATGGACTCATTAGGAAAGCATGTTTTTCTTAGCACTGTAATTCTCAAAATTCTCATGGGATACAGATACATTCTAGACCAGAGGGTGGTAGATTATGAATGTAAAAAGCTTCCTACTAGGAAATGGTATGGAGCTTTCAATAAGAACACAGAGGACTTTATATCTTTCCTCTCCCAATACCCATTTACTTCATTTAACATTTTTTTCTATTTGTTTCATGAGTTTCCTAATACTAGCTGCTTATGAAATCTTATAAATATTTCTACAATATATTAAGGAAGTACATATATTTGAGTTTAAATTAAATGGATCTAGGAAAAGGAAAAGAATGGGGGTGGGTAATTAGCTCCCTGGGCAACTATTAGAACACACAGTCAACAGGGGCCCACCAGTTAAAAACCAGAGGTGCTGATGACATTGCTGCCTAGGACACCCTATACCTGGTATTGACTACACTAAAGCACAGTTTTCATGCAAATATCCCAGGCTGCTCCCCCAAATTACCACCTCTGACCCCATTTTCAAAATCATGACATGTTATATTCTTGCTTCTCTCCTAATATTTGTCAGACCCTTCATGATGGATCCGACTCGATGGCACTTGGTGTGGCTTCATGACTACCTCTCATGAGTTAGCTACTAGAATAATAGCACTCGATTCACGGTGTCTTAGGATGGGTTCTCCAGAGAAGCAAAACCAATGAGGCGTATCTATTTACTGACAGAGAAAGAGATTTATATCAAGGAGATGGCTCACACAGTTGTAGAGGCTGGAAAGCCCCGAGTCCACGGGTCAGTTGTCAGGCTGGAAGCTTTTCCCGACTCTACAGCTGCAGGGACTGATGAACCCCCAATCAGCAGGTCAGAGAACAGGCTGCTAGTTCACAACAGGTGGCAGAGCCTGACAAATCCAGGACTGGCAGATAAGATAGCAAGTTGCTGACTAAAGTTCCAAGAACCAAAGTTCGGATAATGATGAGCCAAAAGCAGGATCCAGCACAGCACAGCACAGCACAGCACAGCAAAAGCAGTAAGTTTTGCCAGAAAGTTCATACATAGTTGGTGTAGGATATACCCTCAAGGAAGATTGGCTTCTCATAGCAGATCTTGTCATGGATGAGTTTACATTATAAGAGACCTTATTATGGAGGTGATCACATCATTGTAAAACTACCAAACTGCATCATAACAGCTAAACTACTGAGACTCACGGCCCAGTCAGGTTGATACACAACCTTAACCATTACACAAGAGAGTGAAACACCAATTCTCCACTATCCATATGATCAATTGTCAGGCAAACCACTGTTCCATGTACGGTTTTCATTGGCAGGTTTTTGGAAGATCTCCAGGCCCTTTTTCCTAGTCCATCTTAGTCTGGAAGTTCTGCTGTAGTCTTTTAACATCACAGCAAGCCTCCTAACAGACATACAGTGGCTGCTGAAGGATGCTTACCAGGAATTGAACTGAGGTAGAAAGTTGGAGGTCTGAGTCTATCCGGAGGAGCACCAGAAAAAAGTCTTGACAGTCTGCTTCTGAAAAATCAGCCACTAAAAACTGTATGGAGGGTATACAAGGGGTTGTAATGAATCAAAATTGAGTTGACAGCATGTTGAAGACCACTTTAAAATGGAGGCACGTGTTATAACTAAAATCGCTAACACAGGCCTGAATCCATCACCATTTTGTGCTAAACCCCTGCTTCTGCTTGTAAAGCACCACTTGCTGATAGACCAATCTTGTTTTGCAAATATATGTACTTATTCCTGCTTCTAGGAAGTGTGAGCTTGCGCTCAGGAAAAACGCATTAGAAAACAAATGAACTGATATGAAGAAAGGTCTGTTTGTGGTTGCATTCACACTAACTAGTCTTATATTTAAAAAACTGTGCATTCTTATGTGAACATTGGAGTACTTTGCATTTTTACTTAGTGCTACCAACTATACCTGTAGTATCCCTCAATAAAGCTGTGTTTCTTTCACTCCTAACATAGCTTGAGGCTTTCTTCATTGACAGACAGCCAGTTTAATTCCCTCAAACTCAAGTCTGGTTTACTGCCACTGAAGTTTAGGCCTGCAAACACATGCAGAAGAGAATAATCACTCCCTCTTCTGTGCTTGGATTACATTTATATATGGCACTTCTTATTCAGGATTATAATTCATTATTTATAAATCTGCTTCTCTCAGTTAGCTATCCAGGAAACCAGTCTCATTCATTAGTCTTTAACAAAAAATTCAAGTTGAGGAGTTAGTGCTCAGGGAGGTGCCATGGATTGAATTGTTTCCCCTTAAAAACTATGTGTAGCAATTTGGCTTGACCATGATTCCCGATATTATATGATGTTCCTATATGTTGTAAATTCTGCCTCTATGGTGTTAATGAGGGAAGGTGGGAAATGGTTTTGTTAGTGAGGCAGGACTCCATCTATAAGAGTACATTGGGCCCTGACATCTTGGGACATAAAGCAAGCAAAGAGCTGTGGACCTCATACTACCAGGAAAGAAGTAGTGCTGGGAGCAGAACCCCTTTGGACCTGGGGTCCCTGGGCCTCCCAGACTCCCAATCCAGGGGAAGATTGATGACAATGATCTTCCTCCAGAGCCAACAGAGAAAACCTTCTCCTGGAGCTGACGCCTTGAATTTGAACTTTTAGCCACTTTAGTGACAGAAAATAAATTCCTCTTTGTTAAAGCCCAGCCACCTGTGGTATTTCTGTCCTAACAGCACTAGATGACTAAGACAAAAGGGCAGTGCTTGCAGGTTTAGTTGTGAAGGAGAAAGTGCCAGTTGAGGGCCTTATGGCCAGAAGCAGAAGACAATAGCTTTAGGTCAGATTCAGGGGTTGAGTGAGCAAAAATAAAGCTTTCAAGGAGGGGTTTTGTGCGTGTGTTTTTAAAATAAAAATAAAAAGCTGCCCTTGGATTGACCAATATGCATTATAACGCTGACTGACTCCAACTCCACGTATATCAGAGCAGAACTGTGCTCCGTAGGCTTCACAATGACTGATTTTTCAGAAGTAAATTGCCAGGCCTTTCTTCTAAAGCATTTCTGGGTAGACTAAAACCATTAACCTTTTGCTTAGCAGCCAAACACATTAACGATTTGTGCCACCCAGGTGCCTAAAAAGAAGGCTAGATCTAGAAAACGCTGTCCTGGAGAAAGCTGCATTGCAAAATAGCCGAATCAATAGAGGAGGTTTGGAAAGACAGGGTGGAGGGGCCGTAGTGCTCTAAGCCCAGAGCTGGGCTCTCGAAGTGTGGCTATTCTGCCTCCTGATCACATCAGCAGTGTGGCTGAGATTTGCTGCCAGATAAGCCCAACCCCTGCCGCCGGCTAACAAAAGGAAAAAAAGGTTAAAGACACCAGTCACCTTCAGTCCACAAGAGCCAGCCAACAAGGATCGGGGTCAGTGAAAGAGAAGAAGTTTCCTGTCCAGTGTCACGTAGTCCAAATTGACAGCCCTATGCCATGTCATAGGGCTCACTGGGTGTCCAGTGGGCTCCACTGAGTTATCAAGACAGGCCTTAGTTTTCTGAGGGAATTAAGGAGATGTGTGTCTAGTCTGTCATCTTGACTCCACCCCCAGAATCTTTATGAAACTACAGATAGTTATGTCAGATACCTATATGTTTATAACAAACTAGAAAAAAAGAACTTTCATAAAAACTTTTTTAAAAAATTATTTTTATTGTGATGAAGTGAAAATTCACATTCCAAGTCAATTTGCCACATAAAACCCTGAACACACGCCTCTATGTAGCTCTATCTGCTCTCCTAAGCCTGCGATAGATAGCACATTCCTCCTTTCTACCCTGTACTTCACGTATCCACTCAACCAACACCTGTGCCCCACTCTTCACCCTCCCTTCTCCCCTCTAGAGAGGGACCAGTTGGACAGCCTCATACATACATTACGCAAAGAAGTACACATACCACCTGTATAACTCCATTACATAAAAACTTTTTAATTAGTGGAACTAGCCTGTCAAGTGCACCCTGACTGAGACAGGAGCAGGAAAGAAAGATGCAGATCAAAAGTGTCAGGCAGCCACCCTAGCTGCTGCTAACTACTGTCGAACAAGCTGTAGGCCATGTAACAAGAGTATGAAAAGGAGGGAGAAACCAAGGCTTTAGGAGCCAAGGAGGTTCTGCATTTTTTTTTGGAAAGAGACCAGTGGAACTGGTGCAATGTAAAACACTTAGAGACTACCTAGAGTATCATTATGGCATTAGTTATATCAAGTACACCATCACCGATTTTGAAAAGGAGAAACTATGTAGTGAAGTATTAGGGTCACACCATGATTCCCAATATGGCCTGGTTGTCCACCATTTTTGTTATCTGATGTGATTTCCTATGTATTGTGAATCCTACTCTGTGATGCCAATGAGGCAAAATTAGAGGCAGTTACAATAATGAGGCAGGACTCAATCTATAAAATTAGGTTGTGCTTGAAGTCGATCTTTTTAGAGATATAAAAGAATGGAGCAGAGAGACAGGGGCCATCATATCACCAAGAAAACAGTGCCAGAGGCCTAGCATGTCCTTTGGATCTGAGGCTGCTGTGCTGAGAAGCTCTTAGATCAGGAGAAGATTGATGACAAGGATCTTCTCCCAGAGTTGACAGAGAGACAGAGATTTTCCCTGGAGCTGGCACCCTGAATTTGACCTTCTAGACTACTGGATTGTGACAGAATAAATTTCTTAGAAAAGCTGTCTGCTGGTGGTATTTCTATTATGGCATCCCTAGATAACTAAAACACAAGAAATTAGAGCTTCTCCATCCCTAGGCTTCTGGCAATTCAACCTGCAGGCATCTATTCAGACAGGCCCTTTCCTTCTTGACTCTCTCCTGCACTGCTAGACTCATGCTGGCAGGGGATGCCATTTCTTCTGTTGCCATCAGATTGCTGTCATGAACACTATAGTAAAAAACCTCAATTCATGAGCTATTTTAATAACTCAGCTTGTCCTATCCCTGCAGGCTCTCCCAAGGCTACACCTTCAGTGCCCATCCTCTCCACTGGCAAGCTACTGGTTTTTCCAGCACTCTAGCCCTGGGACCTGGAGTAAGACCTCAGCAACTCACCCCACACAGGGCCTTGGGGGGAGTACCTTTTCTCTTATTATCAGTAATACCAACTCATCGTCCAGAAACCTACTCCCTTAGAGAAGGCACAAAACTCAATCAAAGCTGTAATATTAAAAGAAGTGATCCAGTGATCATATCATGAAAACTATGATACTATCACATTAAAAAGAGGGATATTCTACAGTAGCTATAATCCTTCAAGATGGAGAGGAAGTTAATAAGATATGAAAAAGTTAAAATTAGATTTAAACATAGATTATTAAAGGGGATCATAGGGGTAGCCACAAAGCACAATACAGATGCAACATATCAAAATAAAAGCATATTTTGTATGGATTTAGTATCTTTGGCCAAAAAAAAAATCATTTGACCATAGATTTGTGAGTTTAATTCTAGAGTCCTAATTCTATTCCTTTGGTCTATGTGTTTATTATTATATGAGTAAAGACATTTTATTACTATAGCTTTAGAGTATGTTTTAAAATTAGGAAATTTGAACCATGCGTTTTGTTCTTTCAATCTTCAACATTGCTTGGCTATTTGAGGTCTCTTGAAATTCCATATAAATTTGAGGACTATTTTTTCGATTTCTGCAAAGGTTGTTGGAATTTTGATTAAGACTACATTAAATCTGTAGATCACTTTAGGTAGTAATGACATCTTAACAGTGTTGAGTTTTCTAGTCTATAAATATGAAATATTCATTTATTTAGATCTTCTTTAATATCTTTCAGTAATGTCTTATAACTTTCATTATGCTAGTCTTTCACATCCCTGGTTAAATTTGTTCATAAGTATTTTATTATTTTAGATGCTATTGTAAATGGAATTGTTTTAACTTCTTTTTCAGATTGGCCATTGTTGGTGTATACAGACCCATCTGATTTTTGTGTGCTGAGTTTGTATCCTAAAACTTTGTTGAATTCCTCTATTAGCTCTAGAAGCTTTCTTGTGGATTCTCTGGTAGTTTCGATAGACAGCACCTTAGTTGTCTAGTGCTACTGTAATAGAAACACTACAAGTGGATTGCTTTAACAAAGACAAATCGATTCTTTCACAGTATAGGAGGCTAGAAGTCCAAACTCAGGGTACCAGCTGCAGAGGAAGGCTTTCTCTCTCTGTCTGCTTGGGGGAAAAGTTTTGTCATCAATCTTCCCTGGTCAAAGAGCTTCTCAGCACAGAAACACCAGTTCCAAAGGACACATTATTCTCCTGGCTGTTATTTCTTGGTGGTATGAGGTCCCCCATCTCTCTGTTTGACTCTGTCTTTTATACTTCAAAAGAGACTGGCTTAATATGCAACCTAATCTTGTAGATCAAGTCTTGCCACATTCACATAACTGCTGCTAATCACACTTTATTAACACCATAGAGGTAAGATTTACAATATGTAGGAAAATCACAACAGATGACAAAATGGTGAATAATCACACAATACTGGATATCATGGACTAGCCAGGTTGACAGATATTTTAGGGAGCACAATTCAATCTGTGACATACAGATCATGTTGTCTGAGAACAGGGATAATTTCACTTCCCACCTCTTGATTTGTATACTTTTTATTTCTTTTTCTTGAATAATTGCTCTGGCTAGGACTTCTATTACAATACTGAATAGCAGTAGTGAGACAGGCATCTTTATCTTGTTCCTGATCTTGATGGAAAAGCTGTCAGTCTTTCTCCACTGAGTACAATATTTATTGAGATCCATAGCCAGGCACTGCACTAAGCAATGGGAATTGTCTTAGGCTGGTTCTATAGAGAAGCAACACCAGTTAAATACAGAGCGAAAAAGACATATCAAGAAAAACAGTTCATGCACTATTAAAAGCTGGAACATCCCAAGTCCTTGAATTAGAATAAAGGCTTCTCTTGATTCATGTAGCCACAAGGGCTGGAAAACCCAAGATCAGAAGATTGGAGAGCAAGCCTCCTGCCCACAGGCTGTGAAAATTGAGAATTTCAAGATCACCTGATAAGCTCATAGCTAAAGTTAGAGAACTAGAGGTCAGACTAACAAGAGGGAGCCACACAATCCAGAGCAAGCAAAAAAGCCAGAAGATCTGCTTATATTTGGATACAGGCCACACCCCCAAGTAAATTCCTTTTCAACTGATTGGCTACTCACAGCAGATCCCATCATTGTAGTAATCACATGTAAACACTGAGACTCATGGCCCAGCGAAGCTCACACATATTATTAACTATCACAACTCACCACCTGTCAACTTGGCACATGTACACATCTTCTTAAACCATGCATAATCTCTGAATAAAAACAACTGTAAATTTGTACTTGCACCTAACATGATACAACCAATGTGTACAACCAAAAACACATTAGCCCCATCTGCCTCTTATATTTTTAAGTGAAGAAAACAAAGCCATTTTATGCACATATATAAAGCAGAAATACAACACTTACAGTTCTAATTTCTGCAGCTGGTCATGTGGCCATAACTGGTGTTTAGAACTACCTTCTTCCACCACCCGTTCCATATCCCCTTCACCCTCAGCAAGCACTTCAGTTGACCGTTGTTCTTTGCCTGGTGGGGTGATCCAAATCTTTATTTGTGAGTGGCCTGAGGCATTAATAGTCATGCTAGAATTGGGTTGCTGTAGCTTTCCAACTATTTTAACCACAGGGCACGGTAGTACTAAGAGACACAGTAAGGGATCTCCTGCATTCCAAACATACACTTTTTTACCTTCATTGTATAATATCAATCTGATTTCCTCTTGATAAGCATGATCAATCACTCCAGCCAGCATAGTAACTCCCTTCTTTGCCAGCCAATCCACAGGCATAAGGAGCTCAAAGTGGCCAAGTGTCATTCTTTCCAATTCAGTGCATTAGTGGTATGTCTCCCGGTGGGAGCTTTCTTCACTTGGAAACTAAGACCTCTAGACCTGCGGAGCATAGGGCTGTGGGGACAGGAAGCAAAAATCTTGCAAGTGAGTCACTTGGGATAATAATGAGTTATGCTGCTCCCATTTCCACCCCTTAATTCCTGGACTCAGGAATCCCAGCTGTGAGAGAAACAGCATCATGTATTAGATGAGGGTTTAGAGAATATATAGCCTCCTGGAAAACACTGCTCCAACCATGCAAGGTATTGCCATCTGGCTGGCATTGCAATTGTGTCTTTGGAAGGCCATTCCATCCTTCTATCAAGATAGCTGCTTCTAGATGTTGGGGAACACAGTAAGATCAGTTAATTCCATGAACATGGATCCATAGCTGTACTCACTTGATGTGAAGTGAGTTGATCTGAGGCAATACTGTGTGGGATACCATGATGGTGAAAAAGACATTCTGTAAGTTCATAGGTGGTAGTTTTGACAGAAGCATTAAGTGCAGGGAAGGCAAACCCCTATGCAGAGTAAGAGTGTATTCTAGTAAGGACAAAAAACTGCTTTTCCACGGTGGAAGTGGTCCAGTGTAATCAACTTGCCACAAGGTTGCCAGCTGATCATCTCAAAGGATGGTGTCATATCAGGGATTCAGTGGTGGTCTCTGCTGCTGGAAGATTGGGCACTCAGCAGGGTCTGTAGCCAAGTCACCCTTGGTAAATAGAAGTCAGTATTGCTGGGGCCATTGCAAACCTTCACTCACACCACCATGGCCACTTTGTTCATGAGCCCATTGAGCAAGGACAGGACCAGCTGGAGAAAGAACATGACTGGTTTCCACTGAATACATTATCCTACTTCCTTGATCATTAAAATCATCCTGTGCTGAGCTCACTCATTGGTCAGCACTCACATGAGACATGACTATCTTCCTTTCTTTGACCCATTCAGAGAGGCCTATCTACAAACCTCTTCCCCTTAAATTCTTGTCTCCAGTTTTCCAGTCATGCTTGTTCCATGTCCCTGACCATCCAGCCAAACTATTGGCCACAGCCCATCGTATACTGAAACAGTCACACATTTTGCCATTTCTCCTTCCAAGCAAAGTGGAAAACCAGGCACACTGCTCAGAGATTTGTCCACTCAGAGGATTCTCCTAAGCCTTTGGATACCTTCCTCTGAAGTATAGTGGAAACTCGTACTTCAACATGATTTAGTATAGACCACTTCATAATCCATGTTTCAGCAACCCAGCCAAATAAACAATTAGGTCCTTTCCTAACTTCTTTAGCTGAAACACTGGATGAAGAACCTGTGCTTAGTGGATCCACATTAATAAGCTTAGACTGATCCATCTTTATATTCCTTGCACCATCATCCTACAACCATAATAGCCAGTCCCACACATATTCCCCAAGTTTCTGTTTGTACATACTAGGAAAGTCAAGTAGTTCTTTAGAGTCACACTTTGTACTTCAGCTTCTGGAACTTGCTAGGACTTAACTCTAGTTATAGGTCTAGAAGCAAGAATCAGTAGTGTGGAACTGTTTTGAGAACAGTTTAGAAATGTATTGTAAAACATCTAACTCAGGTAGTAACTCAGGCAAGAGCTCTTTAGAGGCATCTGGGATAGGGCTAATTTCACTAGATGAAAGTGAAGGGGCTATATTATTTCTGGGCACAGTGGTTTAGTAGACAAATATAAAGTTATCTCTTGAGCTGGGAGTGGTTCTGCTAGCCAGAGTGATTCAATTTAATTTAGGGACTCAGTGTCCTCAGTTTCCTGATTATCTGCCTACATGTCCTCAGCCAAGTTTCAGGCTCCCATTTCTTTCTGATTAAGCCCCTTACTTTAAGATCATACATCTCTCAAGGTTGACAATTCAGCTGGTGTTGTAACTTAGCCACTCTTACAGTAAGAATTTGGTTTTGGTTTTCAACAATTTCAACTCTATTACTACAAGAAACAAGGCTTTCTTTGAAACCACAAGTGAAAGTGTTAAGGTCATTTATGTGGCACTTGAGCTTTGACTCTGAAGACCTGAGTGCATCATTTTCTTTCACCAGTTTGTCTAGCTAAATTAGGACCAACCAACCAGCTTCTTTATACTTTTCATTCCAACAAAACTGTAGAAAGAAAGCACACGTGTTCACTCAGAGTCTTGCCTTTCACCAACACATGATCTATTGGCAGTGGTTATTTTGTGTATTTGTATTGCCACCTCACACGATGGATTAGCAGCACCCTCCTTATTGCTGGAAGCAGAGTCATCAACATCTTTAAGAGCAACCAGACTTGAGAACCAATTTAGAAAACTCACTGTTACAATTTTGTTTCTCTAGAACCACTCCCAGTACCAAATGTCTTAGGCTGGGTTCTCTAAAGAACCAAAACCATTAATGTGTATAAATATATAGAGAGGGAAATTTGTATCAAGGAAACAGCTTGATATACCCCAAACCCATGGATCAGTATAGAGGCTTCTCTTGTTTCATGTTGCCTCAGGGACTGGCAAACCCAAGATTAGTGAGTTGGAGACTAGAGCTCTTGCTCACAGATTGTGAAGCTCAGCAAATCCTAAGATTGGCAGGAAAAACTGCAAGGCTTTTCTTGATTTATGTAAACAGCAGGGGATGGTAAACTCAAGATTGGCGGGTCTGATAGCAGAGCTCTTGCTCACAGGTTGTGAAGATCTATGAATCCCAAGATAGACAGATAAGCTGATAGTTTAAACCCCAAGAACTGGAGATCAGACAAACAGAAGACAGCCACAGAAGGTAGCCAGAAGGTCTGCTTATATTTGGATGCAGGCCACACTTCCAAGGAATCTACCTTTCAACTGACTGGCTACTCACAACAGATTCCCTCATGGGACTGAACAATTATAAACACTGATAATCAGGGTCCAGAAAAATTGACACACAATCTCAACCACCAGAGGGATAGAAAAACATAATTATCTATTTGTTTGTTTCTGAGATTTTTGTTTGCTTTCTTAATGATATAACTTCCTTTCTTTCCTTTCTCCTGCCCACTTAGCCCCATATGCTGTTGCCTTCTCATCTGGTTGGGCTGGGTTGCATTGCTCAGCTTAGAATGTCAACAGCACACAGCTTCCTCAAGTGTGCCCTGTTCACAGTTGCTGAATACTACCATTTTATTTACTATTCTCCCTTCATCTTTTTTTTTTATGCTTCTGTTTTCCTCTTCTTTCTCTTACCCACTTAGCACCACACTTCAAATCCTCTCTATTCCCTTCTGAGCATTTGCACTGTACACTTAGTGCTGCACACAAGTAGCAGTGGTGCACACCCCCAGTCCCCAGATTCCACACTGCCCTCCACATCGCCTGCCAGCCTATTAGTGCACAAAACAATCTTTCCCCCCTACCTCCCTCCCTCACTGGCCCAGCCCTGCTGCATCATATTGGGGTGATCAACCTTGCCTACCTGGACAAAGTGAGAAGTATCATACTCACAGATGAGCATGCAACAAAACATGCCCTGCCTGCCTGCCCAGACATAAATAAATAAAACAAAGAAAGCAGGATGAAACAAATCTGCAATTGGCTAAAAAATACATATGATAATTCCTGAACATTTCAGAGACAGCAAACAATATCAAAGCATGTTTAAAAGAAAAAAAGGATAGAATAGATTCAGTAAACAACCAAAAGAAAACATCAGATGACCTTTTGCTAAAAGAAAACTCACTGGAAATACCAATAGCAAATTCAAAAGTCTCATATTCAGGGCTCCCCAAGCAATTAGGAAAGAGATTGAGTAAAAAATAAAAAATAACAGACAAAATCAGAGAAAACACAGACAAAGCAATGGAAGAATCCAGGAGAATATTAAAGGAACAAAATGCCAGTATAAATAAACAGCTAGAAATCATACAAAAACAGCAATTAGAAATCCAAAAGATAAACAACAGGATTTCAGGAATGGATGGTGCAATAGAAGGCTTTAGAAGTAAATTTGAAGCAATGGAAGACTGGATCAGCAAAATTAAAGAGAAATAGTTGGATACTAGATTGTTTGAGGAAAAATTAGAGAAAAGAATAAAGAAAAAATGAAGAAACCCTCAGAACAATGTGGAATGAAATCCAGAAAAAAAATTTGCATGTGGTCAGAGTTCCAAAATGGGAGATAAAAAACAAAAGTACAGAAAAGATCATCGAAGATTCACTGACAGAAAACTTCCCTAATACCATGAGAAATAAAGCGCAAACAATGCAAGAAGCTTAATAAATCCCATATAGGGTAGACCCCAAAAGAAAACCACTGAGACATATCATAATTGCACTCACTAAAACCAAAGACAAAGAGAGACTCCTGAGAGCAGCTTGAGAAAACTGAAAAGTCATGTACAGAGGGAAAACAATAAGACTAAGCTCTACTTACTTGACAGAAATCATACAAGCAAGAAGGCACTGTGATGGCATATATAAAACCTTGAAAGAAAAAAAAAATGCCAGTCAAATAATTGGTATCACATTCTACAAAACTCTCACTCAAATAAGATGGTGAAATCAGAAAATTTCCAGATAAACAGTAATTAAGGAACATGCAAAAACCAAATCACACATGAATTACTAAAAGGAATCTTTCACTTAAAAAACAAACATCAGACAACAACTTGAATCCAGGATGAAGGACAGCACCAGTCAAATATCAACATAGGTAATGAACTGTCAAGGATAAAACAAAACTAAAAGATTTGTAACAGTGGACCAGAGGTATCAATCTGTGAATGACAATAACGTCAGAACAATTAAAGAGGAGATAAATGGTATAACTACAGAATTTTAAAGTGAAGAGGAGTTCAAAGGGTGATATCAAGTAATAAAAGACAGTTTTAAATTTAGGAAGATAAGGCTAAATTTCAAGGTAGCCACAAAGAAAGTTAACAAACCCACTCATCAAAATAAAGAAAAACATAAAGTCTCAGTGAACGTGAAATCTGTAAAAATGTAAGAAACAAAAAGAATTCAGCATAGAAAGAAAGAAAAACAAATAAAATGTCAGCATTGCAAAAAAAAATTACTACAAAATTACACCAATAAAGTCATACCTATTAATAATTGCACTGCATGTAAATGGCTTAAATATACCCATAAAGAGAGAATGACAGAATGGATAGCAAAACAGGATCTATCAAAATGCTGTCTATGAAAAACATACCTGAGAAACAAAGACATGTGCGGACTGTCAATTAAGTTCACAAACTCATCCTAGAAAAAGTGCTATATACCTCATTGCTGAATATACCTATAGTCACCTTTTAAGTACTCCCCTTGGGAACCTGTACACTGATGCCAGTGCCTAATCCACTCTTCAAAGCAATTTTGGAGAAGACCTTTTCTGGCATGACTATCAGAGCCATTGTCACTATCACTGTGTCCTTGATGGCCCGAATCTCATCAAAATGTCTTCCTTCCAATATTTCCTTTATTTTTGAGTAGAGAAAAAAGCCACTGGGGGCCAGATAAGGTGAGCAGGGAGGGTGTTCCAATGTAGTTATTTGTGTACTGGCTAAGAACTCCCTCACAGACAACGATACAATTAAGTTCTTGAACTTGCCACCTCACCACCATGCACAACAGCCATTTCAGAAGGAGTCCCAAAATTGCTCTGAAAGGTGAACTCAGCACTGGCATTAGCACATACTTTCCCAAGGGGAGTACTTTAAAGTGACCAGTGGTGATATTTAGCAATGAGGCATATAGCACTTAGAACAATTAAGTTCGTGGGCTTAGTCATCAGACCTCATAAATGTATTAAAAATCAAAGGATGAAAATGAATATATCAAGCAAATGGTGATCAAAAAAAAAAAAAAAAACCAGTATGAGTGGCAATACTAATGTCAGACAAAATAAACCTTAAAACCAAATCTACCATAAAAAGTAAGAAAGGAAAATGAACTAACAGCACTGAAAAGAGAAATTGACAGTTTTACAATAATAGTATGAGACTTCAACAAACCGCACTCAAGGAAGGGTAGAACATCTAGAAAGAAATTCAGCAAAGATACAGAAGATCTAAAGGCCACAATCAATCAACCCGACCTATATATATATAGAACACTTCATGCAACAGCAGTAAAGTACACATTCCTTCCAAAGCACGTGGAACAGTCTCAGAAGAGACTACATCTTAGGCCACAAAACAATCCACAACAAAATTCAAAACATTAGATAATACAACACATCTTCTCTGATCCCAACACCATTGAAGTAGAATTTAAAAACAAGAAGAGGAAGGAGAAAATCAAGTACATAGAAACCAAATAATACCTTGCTTAAAAATCACTGGATGATAGAGAAAAATCAAAGATGGAATCAAAGAATTCTTAGAATCAAATGAGAATGAAAACACATCATATCAAAACCTCTGGGACATAGCAAAGGCAGTCCTCTGAAGTCAATTTATAACAGTAGCTGCACACATCAAAAAAAGGAAGGGGCAAACTCAAACACTAGCCCTATAACTCAAATAGAGAAAGAAAAGCAAAAGAAGCCCACACCTACCAGACAAAAAGGAAATAATACAGATCACAGTAGAAAAAAATGAAACGGAGAATAGAAAAACAATAGAAAGAATCAACAAACCAAAAGTTGATTCTTTGAAAAGATTAACAAAATCAACAAACCACTGGCAAACTGACAAAAGAAAAACTGGAAAAGATACAAATAAGCCAAATAAGAAATTAAATTTGAGTACAAGTTGACCAGTGAAAGCCAGGTGGTCACCTGCACTGATCTCAAATGTTAAAGGCTCTGGTGACAGGAAAATGTGGTCACAAGACAGGATACAGCACTGGGCTGCCTGCACCCACAAGGACATCCATGTGCAACAAAGTCTAAGCGAAACACTGTCCAAACCCCACAGTATTTCTCGTCAGGTTTCTTTTTGTGTCTCAGAAAACCTGGAAAAGAATGTTTTCTTTCACCAGATTCACAGAGAAAAGTGATAGCTCCATACCTGTTTTTTGATAGAGTTTCTCAATAAAGAATTCCAATAATATTCCTCCATCAGACACAATGGCAAGTTAATAAGTTTTATCCAAAACGTGGTATTTCTGCTGAAGTGAGTTAATCTTACCAAAAATTGCTATACACACTTTAAGAAACTAGAATCTCCATATCCTTGTTAGGGGAGTTTATGTGGTCTTTTGTCTTTTGTGTTCCTTTTGTTAAGAGAGCTTGCTTCTGCTGTACAGGGTTGTGTTTTAAATTTCTATCGTGTATGAGGCTAGAGGCTATGGCTGAGAATTTTTTTTTAAGAACTGTCTTAGAACTTCAGTTCTTTTCTTATCCAAGAAACAAATGTATCTTATGTCTACCTTAAGATTTAAATCTTTAGTAGCTATATTGAAAAACTTTGTTTAAGTCAATAATAAAAGCAAAGCCTTTCTTAGAACTTAAGCTAGATAGTATATGAAATCCATTTTACTTAAAGAAAAAGTATAATTTGTCTGAAATTAAAACTAACGGTTCTAGAGCATGGAAAAGGAGGTAGGCCTAGAAAAAAAAAATTGCTAAAACAAAACCAAACCTACTGCCATCCAGTGAAATCCAACTCAAGTCCAGTCAATTCCAACTCATAGCAACCCTAAAGGACAGAGTAGAACTAGCTCATACAGTTTATGAGGAGCACCTCATGGATGTGAATTGCCAGACTTTTGGTTAGCAGCCATAGCACTTAACTAGTACACCACCAAATTGCTGGGTAGATAAAAGGTTGTAACAAAAAGCAAAATTGTCTCCCAAGAGAAGAAAGAGAAAGAAATTAATTATCTTTGCATTTCAAAATGCCTGGATCAATTTAAACATATGTAAAGGAATTGGGATAAACACCTACCAGCCATGAGCCTCAGTCTTAGTGAAGAATTAAAAAATTCATTTACAAAATTGTTAAAGAGAGGAAAGGTCAAGATAGTGGATTAGACACATGTCTCCTCAACTCCCTCTGAGAAGTAAGACCTGGAACAATAAATGAACTGAGCAGTGGACATCCGGCAAGCCCTAGGACCTGGCATAGTATCATCAGATTTGAACAGACACCAGTATCAGACTAAACTACCCCTCTGAAAGATGAGCCAGCAGCCACTGACCGTAACTCCTGCTGGCTCACTATATCAGAGAACTGTAAGTACTGACAACTTTGTCAGTACTGGGACTGGGCATGAGCTGAAAAATTTGCTGAACTGTTGTACTTAAGTAAACAGTGTATAGTACAGCAGAGAGACAATCCATGGGACAGCCACATATTGAGAGCTCGGATGCTAACTAAGGCCACCACTGCTCCTCCACCCTCTCTTTTCTGAGCTATGCCATAGATTCTGCTGTTTCATAGCAGGAAGGGTTGCTCAGCCAGGATATCATCTTGGTTGGCTTAGAAGCAGAGTCACCCAGCCGGGGGCCTTAGGTGAAGCTGATTCTGAAGCAGAGCAGTGGCCTGTCTGGCAAGCACTTTTCCAGCAGAAAAGCAGTGTTTGAGACAATTTGTGTCTAGATTCATAGGTGGGGCCTGGCAGAGGATGGCTGGCAGGCCCTATCCTCTCCCCACTTTGCACCACATCATAGCATCTGGGAATGGCCCATGAGGTACTCTCATTGTCAGCTGGAAGGTGGGGCCTGCCATACCTGAGGGCCTGACTGTTTTTGTCAGCAGTTGGCCAGCTCCCTGCTTCTAAATAAGATCTGGAAATCTGACTGTAGAGAGGCCCCGCAGCTTCTCCCCTATCCTCCACTGACCCACATCATAGGGTTGGCTGATGGCCCCCCAGTGACTCTATAAGTAGGGCACCATCTTTTCCAACCAAGAGGAAGAGATTGCCATCTCAGAGAGTCCACCTGGGGCCAGTCACTAGAGTACATAGAGATGGCTGGTGACCAACTACCCTCTTGTACTACACTTCAGCTTCTGTTGAAAAATCAAACAGCTAAGTGGCATGTAGACAACAGACCTTAGCCAAACATTTAAAGAAGCAGTCTACCATGGCTCCAGAAAACTCCCCAAATAAAGAATCAAAAACCTTCCCAGATGAAGAAGCCTTTCTGAAACTATCGGATGTCAAGCACAGAAGATAGACCTCCTAGAGATTAAACAAAATGCAGCAGAACA
Source organism: Heterohyrax brucei (assembly GCA_028571685.1). Lineage (NCBI taxonomy): Eukaryota > Metazoa > Chordata > Mammalia > Hyracoidea > Procaviidae > Heterohyrax > Heterohyrax brucei. The sequence goes on along the minus strand of CM053152.1, from coordinate 40,890,300 downwards.
AAATGAAAAACTAAATAAGCTATTTGAACTGATGGAACATCATCGATCTGAAAGCCAGCAGATCAATAACACAATTACAGATTTAGGCAATTCAATCCAAAGCCAAAAGAGCAGAGTTGAGGAGATAGAAGTCTAACTTATCGACCTTGAGGATAGAGCAACTAACACTAGCATTTATGAGGAGAAACTACAGAATAGAAATAATAAAAATGAGGAAGCATTAAGAAACATGTGGACTCTATTAAGAAGAATAAACTATGAATAATTGGAATTTCTGAACAAGGAGGGATAGATGAAAATACAGACAGTACTGTTGTAGAGTTGCTGATAGAAAATTCCCCTCAAATTATGGAAGAAGAAAACATAGATATTCAAGATGTGTATTGGATGCCACAAAAAAACAGATTCCAAAAGAAAGACACCAAGACATATTATAGTCAAGCTTAGCAAAATGAAACATGAACAGAAGCTCTTAAAGGCAATGAGGCTCAAAGTAAAGCAAACATTCAGAGGGAAACCCTGTAAGCTTTCGTCTGACTTCTTTGCAGAAATGACGTTGGCAAGAAAGCAATGGGATGACACATTCAAAGGCCGGAAGGAGAAAAACTTCCAACCAAGAATTATGTATCCTGCAAAAATGTCTCTCAAATATGACAGTGAAATTAACACAATCACAAATAAACAGAAGCTTAGAGACTTTGTAAAAAAGCAAGCCAAAACTGCAAGAAATACTGAAAGAAGCTCTTTGCATAGAAAAACAAAAACACTAAGTGTACACTTAAGGAGGCAATGTATCACACAACATTCAGAATCCTACTCACCCAGGGAAGTTAGTAAGCTCAGGCAAAACTACATTATTAAAAGTGAGTAATTGGTGAATGTAACATGAAAACTATGATATCACCACACTAAAAAGAGGGAAATACCACAGTAGGGATAATTCTTTCAGATAGAGCGGAAATTAAAAATTTATGCAGAAGTTAAATCCTGGTTTAAACTTAGAATAGTAAGGAGGGTCTTAGGAGTAGCCACAAAGCAAAATAACAATGCAGCATATAAAAACAAGAAGCATAACACGAGAGTCTCAACAAAGAAAAAACCCACACTGAAAAACATAATGAGTCAACCCAAAAGAAGAATGACCCAAAACAGAATATTATGAAAACTACAGAAAACATCAACAACACAAAAATGAATGCATCCAAATGACAGCACTAAACACATATCTATCAATAATTACCCTGAATGTAAACAGACTGAACACTCCAATAAAGAGACGAGGAGTGCAATCGTGGATCAAAAGACATGACCCATCTATATGTTGCTTATAAGAAACACACAAAAGATTCAAAGACATAAACAAATTGAAAACCAAAGGATGGAAAAATATATGCCAAGTCAACAACATACCAAGAAGGTCAGGAGTAACAATACTAATCACAGATAAAATACATTTTAATGTAAGATCCACTATCACAGAAAAAGATGGTCACTATTTATTGCTGAAAGGTTCAATACATAAGCAGGACATAACAATATTAAATATTTATGCACCCAATACCAGAACAACTAAATACACCCAACAAACACTACAACACTGAAAAATGAGATAGATCACTCCACAATAATAGTTGGAGATTTCAACACTCCACTTTCAGTAATGGACAGATCATCCATAAAAAGCTCAGTAAAGATACAGAAGATCTTATTGCAACAATCAACCAACTAGACCTTACTGATGTATACAGAAGTTTTCACCCAACAACAGATAAGTACACCTTCGTCTCCAATGCACATGGAACATTCTCCAGAAAAGACCATGTGTTAGGACATAAAGCAAATTTCAACAAAATCCAAATTACTGAGTTATTGCAAAGCATACTCTCAGACCATAAAACCACAAAATTTGAAATCAATAGCATAAAAATCATAGGTAGAAATTCAAACTCATGGAAGTTGAACAATACCTTGCTCAAAAAGCCACGGGTTATAGAAGAAATCAAGGACAAAATAATTTATGGAATCAAATGAAAATGAAAACACATCCTAACACAACCTACAGGATACAGCCAAAGCAGTGCTCAGAGGTCAGCTGCTCTCTACAAGTGCACACATCTGGAATGAAGAAAGGGCCCAAACTAAAGAATTAACCCTACAGCTTGAACAAGCAGAAAGATAGCAACAGAGAAACCCCTCAGGTACCAGGAGAAAACAGATTATGAAGATTAGAGCAGAACTAAAAGAATCAGAGAACAGAAGAACAACTGAAAAAAATAACAAAACCAAAAGCTGGTTCTTTGAAAAGATCAACAAATTTGAGAAACCACTGACTACACTTACAAAAGAAAAACAGGAGAAGAAACAAATAACCTGAATAAGAAATGAGATGGGAGATGTCACAACAGACCCAGAGAATACTACAAAAGACTGTACTGTAACCGATTTGAAAACCCAGAGGAAATGGACAAACTTCTAGATTCATATCACCTGCCAAAATTATCACAAGGAAAAGTAGAACAACTTAATAAACCCATCACAAAGGAAGAGACTGAAAAAGTGATCAAAAATCTACCAACCAAAAAAAAACCCCTGGCTCAGATGGTTTCACCACAGAATTCTACCAAAATTTTAGAGAAGAGTTAACTCCAATACTACTGAGGCTATTTCACAGCATAGAAAGGGATGGAATACTCCCAAACTCATTCAACAAAGCCAGCATAATCCTCATACCAAAGCCAAGGAAAGACCCCACAAAAAAAAAAAATTACAGACCAGTATCACTCATGAATGTAAATGCAAAAATCTTCAACAAAATTCTAGCCAATAGAATTCAACAGTGTATTAAAAAAAATAATTCACCATGACAAGCTTGGATTCATTCCAGAGATGCAAGGCTGGTTCAACATCAGAAAAACAATTAATGTGATCAGCTACATAAATAACTCAAAGGATAAGAATCACCTAATTGTGTCAGTTGATGCAGACAAGTCATTTGACAAAATCCAACACCATTTCATGCTAAAAACTCTCAACAAAATAGGAATAGAAGAAAAATTCCTCAACACAGTCAGGGACATCTATGCAAAGCCAACTGCCTACATCATCCTGAATAGTAAAAGACTGAAAGAATTCCCCTTGAGAACAAGGAGCTAGATAAGGATACCCACTCTCAACACTTCTAGTCAACACTGAATTTCTACTCTTGCTTCTTCTGCTATTGATTTTGGCTTTTATGTTCTTATGGCCTGAGAAAATGCTTTGCAATATTTTAGTGCTTTGGACTTTGTTAAGACTTGCCTTACAGCCTAAATACGCGGTCTGTTCTGGAGAATGTTCCAGGAGCACTGGAAAAGAAAATATACTTGTCTGGTGTTGGGTGGAGAGTTCTGTACACATCTATGAGGTCCAGTTGGTTGGTTGCTGCATTAAGAACTTCTGTGTCTTTATCGAGGTCTTTCCAGATGTTCTGTTACCAAAAGTGTTGAAATCTCCTACTATTACTGTGGAGCAGTCTATCTAATTTTTCAATGCTGCCAGTGTTCATTTGATGTATTTAGAAGCACTGTTATTGGGTGCATATTTAATATTATTATATCCTCCTTATGGATTGACCCTTTAAGCAATAGTGACCTTCCTTGTCCACAATGATGGATTTTACTTTAAAGTCTATTTTGTCTGAAATTGAATATTGCCACTCTTGCTCCTTTCTGCATGTTGTTAGCTTGGTATATATTTTTCCATTCAGTTTGTTTGTGCCTTTAAGTGTAAGGTGTGTTTCTCATAAGCAGCATATACACAAATTGTGTTTTTTAATCCATTCTGTTACTTTTTGTCTCTTTAGTGATGCACTTAACCCATTTACATTCAATGTAATTATTGATAGATATGAATTTAGTGCTGTCATTTTGGTGCTTTCTCGTGTGTGTTGCTGACAGTTCTTTGTTTCACTTAATTTTCTGTGCTGAGTTTTTTTTCCTTGTAGGGTTTTCTTGTCATCCTTTTCAGTGGTGTTGGTTTTATACCTGTTGAAACTTCTCGATTTTGTTTCTTATTTTGATTTGTAGGACTTTTAGTTTGTTAAGAGTCTCCTACGAGGGGCTGAACCAGACTCCAACTGGGTGAGCCCAACAAAAAAGATGACCAAAAGGAGACAAGTAGTGAGGGTCTGACTTCATCAGGTATGGCATCCCTTTCTCACACCTGCCAGGGTACTGCTTGGCAGTGATGGAGCCCCATGGGAACACAAGCAGGAAAATATTCTCTGAGAGAGGTCCTTGCCGGACTAGGTCCCTAAGGAACTGTATGGTATACTCACCATTTTCCACTTCTGAACTTTGTAATTGGAAAGTCATAATCCCTCATACCAGAGCTATCAGAGTGGAATGGTAGAACTATTCCTTCCATTTTCGCCACTCATTGTCGCACTTGGGTAGACATACAGGCAGTACTGACTATTCTCTTGAGAAAAGCTCTTTTTGGTATTTGAACAAGCTCTGAAAGATGATGACAGGCTCCACACACTCAGCCCCCTAAACCAGAAGAACTGGGAGGAGGCTATTTCCACATATGACCCAAAATGGGCCTATGACTAAGAGGCAGGGAAAAATAGATTTCAGTCGTACAGGAATTGTCTAATTGTCAGTCAGAAAAATAGGACACCCAAACCTAACAGTCTGCAGAAAGTGAGAGAAATAATTCAATGCAAAAAATGAGATCTCTCTACCTTCTTGAAAAGGGTAATTGACACCTTCTGCTAGTATTAACCCTGTGGACTCCAACAATGCTTGACTACTTAACATGACTGTTATTTCACAAAGTGGTCCAGATATTTGGAAAACACTACAGAAGCTGGACGGGGAACTCAGGATGCCAATGGGATAGTGACTTGAGATTGCCTTTAAAGTATTTAATAACAGAGGCAAGGCAGCAGAATTCACGATAAAAGCAAAAAATGAAACAAAAGGTAGCTCTATTGGCTGCTGTGCAATTTCCCACCAACTCAGAACAGAAATGGGGGAAAGGAGGTGCCAAGAAAAGGGTGGAATGGAATGGAGAAAAGTTCTACCCCCAGGGTGAGATAAATATGCCTACCGTAGGAAACATGGCATTGGAAGTAGAAATGTCCAGAGGCTAGAGACAGACACAAAGAATTTAGGCCTCCCACCCTCCAAGCTTACAAGGAAAGGGCCGTACTGGTTTGCAATTCAGAATGATCAGACCCAGAGCTAAAGCACTGAGTTGACATATCCTCCCTTAAGTCTTATGTAACCATCAAGGTGGGAGGGCACTCTATCAACTTTATCCTGGACATGGGTATCGGGTTTTGACTTGACGGCACTTGGCTTGGCTAATCCCCCCTTATCTCCCATATTGCCCTAGTGGTTGGAATTTCGGGGAAGCTTTCCAACTGACCATTTCTTTAACATGAACTGTAAAACTGAGGAAAAATTGTTATATCGTGAATTTGTGTATATTCCTGAATGCCCAGTTTTTTTGTTGGGACTGGACCTACTATCAAAGCTTAGAGCTGAAGTCACTTTTGACCCCTCTCAGATTCTTGTGCAAGTCTCAGCTGGACACCTGTGCCTTTCAAGTGGCCCTGTTGTAAGGGGAAAGGGAGCACTCTAGCAGTATCCCAAATGATATCTTGCAGAAACTAAACCCAGAAGCATGAGCTTCTAGGAGACCAGAGTGAGCCAAGTCCACCGAGCCAGTTAAAATCACCCTAAAACCTAGAGCTCCTGTGGTAAATCAGAGACAATACCCACTCTGAAAGGAAACACTGAAGAGAACTGCACACCTAGTTCACTGATGCATTGAAATTGAGACTTCTAAAATACTGTAGGTGCCACTGTAATACCCCTGTTTCACTGGTATTGAAACCAGGAACTGAAGAAAATCAGTTTGTGCAGGACTTGAGGAAAATTAAATAGCGGAAGATATTTACCCAGTAGTGCCAGACCCCTACCCTCTTATGGTGACTATTCCCAGTAACTGTGCCTGCTTTTCAGTACCGGACTTCAAGGACGCTTTCGTCTGCATCCCTCTGTATCCTGAGTCCAAACCTTTGTTTACCTTCAAATGGACAGACAGAAGAAACTGGGAATAAGTGGCATCTCACTTAACAAGTCTTGGCCCAAAGGCATAAAAATTTTCTTACTATTTTTGGAAAATTCTGACCAGAGATCTGGGAGGCTTAATCTAAACTGAGGTATGGTCCTGCAGTATGTGGACAACGTTCCCACAGCCAGTAAGAAAAAAGGAGATTTGGACCAAAATACCATTTCTGTTTTAAACTATTTGGCAAAATGTGGGCATTGTGCCTCTCAGCAGAAAGTTCACCTCTCACAACAAAGAGTAAAGTATCTGGAGCAGAGATCTCACAAGGGCAACAAAGCTCCCTTGAGACTGGCATGAGGGCATCATGTGAGTGGGTCCTCCTGCCTCAAAACGACAACTGAGAGGCTGCCTTGGAATGGCTGCACTCTGTTATATACGGATCCCAGTGTTTGGACTTCTGGCAAACCCCTTCAGGAAGCATTAAAAGGAGAAGAAAAGGAACCTTTGTTATGGAATATAAAGTGCCAACAGGCCTTTGAGAAAATAAAATACAAATCAATGACAGCCCCCAAACTGGGGTTCCCAGATCCCCCAAATCCATTTGACCTTCTTATACATGAGAAACAGGGAATTGCTCTAACAGTACTGACACAGACTCTGGGACGTGCCAGAACACCATTTGCTTACTTTTCTAAACAACTACATTGTGGCTTGAGGCTGGCCACTTTGCCTCCAGGCTGTTGCTACAACATATGATTTACTGGAAGAAGGACACAAGATATTGGTTCATACACCTCAAGCTGTCTTTCCCTCCTAGAACAAAAGGGGAGATTCTGGTCCACAGCAGGTCAAATGTAGCAATACCAAGCCATTTTACTTGATAACCCTAATGTCAGCTTGAAAGCTTTTTCCTCCTTTAACCCTGCTACTCTGCTACCTACTACAGAGTATCCTCTGACACATCTTTCCTTGGAAATTATAAAAGAAGTTTACTGTGGTAGAACACATCTCTCCAGCATACCCTGAAAGATCCTGAAATGGATATGTTTCCTAGTGGTAGTAATTTTACGCATGAAAGAGGTGATAAAGCTGGTTATGCTGTAGTCACACCAACTGAAGTATGGGAAGTTGCATCTCTCTCCGTTGGCACATAAGCACAAAACGTAGAACTCGTAGTCTGGAGACATGTCCTATACTGAGAGCAGGGAAAAGAATAAACTTTTATACTGATAGTAAATATGCCCATTTTGTCTTCCATCCCCATGGAACCCTGTAGAAGGAGAGAGAACGCCTAACATCAGCCAGTAAGGAAATAAAGTGTGTGCCAGAAATCCTGGAGTTTTGGGAGGCAGTTAATGATCCTTTCCAGGTAACAGTCGTCTACAATCCTGGATACCAAAAGGGGCAATTTGCTAAAGCACTGGGAAATCAGAAAGCAGACATGGAAGCAAAATGGGTGGACTTACAAAACACAGAGGGAGACACTGAGTTGCGTGCAATGCCTTGCCCATATTTTACCAGCCCCACCCCCACCCCCACTTGTACAGCTTAGGACTTAAAGGAGACAAGCAATGGGAATATTGCCGTGTTTCCCATTCCCAATAGCTAAGGAAAAGTATCAGTTCCAGAAGCCCAAGTCTCAACTTCACATGAGGGGACTTCTTATGGGAGAGATGATAGCCTTGAATGTATACAACAAGTAGTAGCAGGACCAGGACTCCTGAAAGTGATCCATGAAATTAGCTTTGCCCTAAAAATAATCCACAGACAACACCTCACCCTATAGAACCTGGTCTGACATTGAGGGACCAACATGGAAGAAAACTGGCAGATAGATTTCACAGTAATGCCATGGGCACCTGGAAACTAAATACTTACTGATTTTAGCGGATGCTTATTCTGGATGGTTAGAAGCTTTCCCTTGCCAGGCCAAATAGGTTCAAGAAGTGACCAAAGTCTTACCGAAAGAGATCGTTCCTCGATTTGGCCTTCCAGTCCCAATACAGACTGATAATGGAGGGGCCTTTGTAGCCCAAATCACCTAAGGAAATAGTAAAGCCCTGATGTAACCTGGGAATTACATTCAGCATGGAGATCCTGGTCAATGGAAAAAATGAATCATACCTTAAAGATGAAATTTTTTCCTGTCAGGAAAAAAATTTGCCGTGGACTCAAGTTTTACCTATTGCCCTGCTCTGAATTTGGGTATTTCTTCAAGGTAGGCTCAAATTGAGCCCCTAAGAGCTAATTTACGGGAGACTATTTCTAAAAAATTTGACTTTTCCCACCTCTAAGGTTTGGAACAAAGAGAACAGGTTCACGCACATGGAACAATGCTAAACGTTATTAATCAGCATGCGTATTCCTGCCTTTCCTTTCCCTCTGATACTGTTCTTCATAAATTTCAACCTGGAGATTGAGTATTATTTAAAAACTTGGAATAATCAATATCCTGGAGACCAATTAACACCCCAGTGGAAAGGCCCTTTCAAAATGCTCCTGATGACCCACTCATCCCTAAAGCACTCAGAAGCAGTGGCTTGGGTGCCCCATATCAGAGTGAAGCCAGCCCCACCTGAAGAAAAGAAATTCCAGGATTCTACATGTCCTTGTACTCTCATTAAAGGATTGAAGAATAAATTCCAGAAACAGCCACAAGATAACAATCTCAATCTTCACTTCCTTTTTTCTCTTCCAGACGATAAGTGCCAGTACGGTGTCTGTCATTTCACAGGTTGAAAGGACTCTGACTTTACAGGTGGGAGATGTACTGATGCTTCCATGTATAACTTTTGATTCCAGTAGGACCTACTAATTGGGTCAAGGCAATCCCAAGAAGGGGAACAGGTACTAGTTTGGGATTTGAAAATCACCAATTCAAAAATAACCCACATGGCAGATACTATGAAGTCTCAGAATTTGGACTTCTCAATTATTATTTAACATAACTTTGCTAGATGCTACAATTTATTATTGCATAAAATATTATATAAAATATAAGAAGAGGACTGCCTGAGATACCGAGATTGGTCAAGAGAAAGGGATCCATGTAATTGTTACAGGATACCAAGAACTTGCTCACTTGATAGACGGATGGGACCGGTCCTCAGACAGATTGGTCACAATGTCCTAGGCTGTGGTACCATTTTCCTGATCATGGGTCCCCCAAGCAGCCCTTGTCTGCTCCTATACTAGAGATATCCCCATCTGCCCCTTAACCCAGTGCCCTGAAAATGCCAAATTTGGGCATGGCTAGTCCAATACCTGTTTGCAATCCCTTATTTTGCTCTTACTAGAATTTATAATTACATTACTAGAGACCGATGGGAAATTACATCACCTGACCCAAGGACAAAAGTGAAACAACAGATGTTCTCAGATTTTCAGTTGCTCTCTCCATGCAATGCCACTCTATCCACACATCTCCAACAGCTTTACATTAATAGTATACCTGAAAGCACAAACACAAATTTGTCTTTGTGCTCTCTCCCTGGGCACACTTTCTGGTGGGAGTCGGGGGCAGACTTTACCCCACCAACAAGAACCCTAACCCCAAGCCAGCAGCATACACCTGGGCCATTCAATGACTCACTGGAATTTACTGTGTGCGCCAACGTACCTTAGGATTTTTTACCTGCCCACCTAAATTCCCACTCAAAACCTCTGTGATGACTTTTGAAAGAAAAGAAATGTGTTTTCTGTGGACTCCATCTCTCCCACCAGAAAGTGTAAGAGGAACTGATGTTAACCCTATTTTGGATCACACAAGATTTGGCTGGTGGTTTCTAAGAACAATTATCCCAGGACTATGGGTATACATATCATATGGAAATGTTCATTAGAAATTTATCAGATACTCTTCATCTTTTAGCTTTGGATACCTAAAAAGCTCTGAAAGCCCTTGCAGAAGTGGTCCTGGACAAATAACTTCAGGCTGTTTATTAGCTAAGTTGAGGTTAGAGTATGTGCTTTCTGTACATGAATAAATATACTGCTGGGGAGGTAGAAGTAGGATTAGAGACAATCAAAAGTGTAGGGAATGGACAAACAAAGAGAAGAAGACTCTTAGAATCCAGTTTCTAAAATATTTCTGAACTTGAAATGCTGGTTGATTCCTTTACTCACTATAGGCACACTACTTCTCTTACTATGTTTCTTTCTTTCTTGCTTCCTGAAAGTCAGACTAAGAGGAATGGGGATATTCTCAAGGCTCAAGAAGTTTTTGCCTTGGTGAGTACAGGTGCTCCTTATCCTGGGGTCAAGGATTCTCAACACCTCATCCATGAAGACATGGTAAATTCTTACTCTGCTTTTCTTACAGTTTAACATCCCTGAGGGTCTTTCTCAGAACACAACTCTCATCCAGCAGGAAGCAGCCAGAAACAACGCCCTGTTTCCCAAAATTGAGAAACTCACATCAAAAGGGGGGATTGGAACATAATCTGACCTAATTTATTTCTTAACTCTGTCTCCAAGCATGAGTCTACTGTTGCCTTAGTGTCTCTCAAGATTAAAGACTGATCTATGCTCTTTTTAGGACTGGAAAAACAAGTGATAATAATCTAAAAATCATAAAAGAAAAAGGAGTCTGTCTTGTGACCAGGAATTTATATGATGGCCAGACCACCTCCAGGCCCAAAACATCAATTTAATATATGAACACATCTGGGACATGACCACTCAAAGAAAAATTAATTACTCTACAATTGCTAAGACTCATAAAACCTTATCCCCTTTTTCTATAAAACCTCCAGCTCAGCTCCATTTCTGGGAGGCAGACTTTGGAGGAATCAATCCACTCTGTCTCCTTATGTATAGATATATAATAAATCACCTTGCTTCTCATCTCATTCCTGTCCCAAAGATTGGCTGTTTGTGGCAGCCAGAACAAACTGTACTTAGGTTTATAGTAACAAAATTAGACTAGAGAAATACCGCTGAACGAAAACTTAGAATTTTTAAACACACTCTCTTTCAACAACAGTCATGTTTTATAGTATGCAGGCTTAAAATAATTTCTAAGACATTTTAGGTAACTTACTGATGTTAAACTGAGTTAATAAATATTTGTCATACTTTAAACTTATACAGTTTTGCTTTTTATGCCACAAGAGAAATGATATGTATATGTGTCTATGTTGGTCTGCTAATGAGTGAGTTCACTTTCGCCATTTAAAAGGGTGCACTCAAAGAGGTATGCAACAAAGACAATGCTTAAGAGGTTTATTAAAAAGCAATTTATTTGATGTGGTTGAAAGTTTTATCTGTCAGTCTAATGGTTAATGGTTTAACTTAGGAGTTTTTTAAAAACTTCAACCTTAAATAAAATATAGAAAAGGAATTGATTTTATTGCTATTAATGTAACAAAAATTTATTTGATTTCTGAGTTGAAGTGTTAATTTATTCTTTGTCTAATCTGCCTTGAAGGCAGAGGTTCTGCCTCTCATTAGAAGGTATCTTGAGCTAAAAACCAAACTGCATGACTTTTAGAAAAATAAGAATAAATTCCAGGGTATCTACTTCAAGATCTTTGGCTAAGAATTGTTTCACAGTGACCTATGATAAACTCCTGACAACTTTGAAAGTTTGTGGAAAATCACACTAAAAAATTTATAAAGTGCTAAAAATTCTTACTGAATAGATTACCTGAAAGGTGTTGTTAAAATCAAGAAAAATGCCTGGCTCTCTTTGTGTTAAGATCTATATGTGAGTATATTCTCTTGTGTTTTTGCCTAAGATTAGAGCAAAAACACATAATATTATGTCATAATTTTATTATTTCTTAATTGCTAACTTGGTAGAAATTGTATCAAAATCAGTGGCTCAACTACATAATTCAAATAATTTATTTATAAAGATTTTTCACTATTCAGGTATTTAGATACTTGATAATCTTGATACATTCTTGGTGTGTCCTGACTCTATGGTACTATGCATCAAGATTATTATGTATTGTATCTTAACCTCTTTAAAAATAGTTAGTTGTTATATTTAGAAATATGCTTATCTAAAGATTTTTTTCATTCTGTTTGTAATTAATTTCTATTAGATCTTTCACTATGTTGTAGGGAAAAAAATCACAAAATTTAGTAAAGCAAACAGAAAGTTTCATTTGGCATAAGTCAGAAGCAGACAAGCACACTGCCACGTCCATTGTCTGCCTGAGTCCAAAGACTACTGCAGAACAGACATGAATGGGAAAAGGAACAATCACCCTGTCAGAGCCATATCTTCCAGACCAACAGACTATTACAAAATAGACAAGAATGGAAAAATAGACAAGCACACTGCCATAGTCGTATCTGACAAAACCATTGAAATCTTCACCTTTTCACAGACTAGCTAAAAACAACGACGCTACATTCTGAGTTGTCTTTAACAATCACTAGTATGAGTTTCAGTAATGACAGTTAGGAGGGTGCAACAAATTTCTATTTACTAAACACTAATAGAAAAAGTAAGACTGAAAAGTATTAAGTGTTCCGGTTATTTGAAAATTTCTGTAGAAGATCTTTTCCAAGATTATACTATTTATTGTCTTTATACCTGAGGGCCCAATTGATGTGCCCTTCTGTGTCTTTGTGAGCATAGCTGGGTCACATTATCTATGTTCAAAGATAGAGAATAATGATTCCAATACTGTTTCCTAAGTCATTCCCTCCTTTTGATCAGAGACAGAAGATAAGACAATAATGGTCAACAACTGGACTTAGTCAAACACCTAGATAGTGAGCATGGCAGATTCTTCAAACTCACCGTGCTAGTTTTCCATCAGATACCACCTGTTCTTCACCGGGATCCTAAGTACTGATGTTGTCATCAACCACAGTACCAGGAGTGAGCAGACTCAATGTACATTAACATTTTAGCCCAGGGTCTTCTTTGCCTATTAAGTTTATAAGACAATGGAAGATAAGCTTTACTATGCCTAATCCTGTAGAGTGTCTATGAACTGGAAATTGCCTTGACAGCAGTGGGTTTGATTTGGTTTTTAACACTATCAGGACATAAACTAAGAATATTGCTAAGAGATCTAACTCATGTACTTATTCCTGATGGTAACCAAACACACAACTCTGGTGTTTGTAAGGAGGTTACAATGTATAACCAAGTAACTTGCTATCTAATTCTATGTGTTTCTTAATCTATTTCACAGACCACATTTTCTTGGGCTAATAAAAAATCTTAAGGCTAGTTGGTTACTTCACATCAGCTTGGTTTATAAGGTCAAAGATCACTGTTAGGTTTCCACCTACTAACTATTTCTTTGTCATTTGTCGCATAGTGATTGATAAATACCTTAAATATTTCTCCAACTCAACTATGCCATAAGTAGGAATTAAACTTACCAATTATACCCCGAGTGTTGAAGCAATAAGATGTCTTTTGACTCTCATTTTATACTGAGCAACAACTTAACATCACCTTTCCAGTATTTATTAGCTTCATACCATGAATAGCTAAAAACCCACCTCTGTGGAGTCAGGTCTGACTCATAGCAACCCTATAGGTCAGAGCAGAACTGCCCACTAGAGTTTCCTAGGAGTGTCTGATGAACAGCAAAAGGTGATCCTAAAGTTCTCAAGCATATTCGCACAAGTATTTGCCAGGAACCTAAGCAATAGGTTGCCCACTTAAATTCACTGTCATTTGGAAAGGGGTCACATAAATCAGTACAGTCGAATCTACCACACAAAATATATGTCTATAAGTAGCACACAGCATTTGTCCAGAGAGAAGAGAATGTGTAGTAAAACTTGCCTGTGCCAATGAAGTTTTCATTAGAGAAGTAAGGATTAGCAACACACTACAGGATGGACATCTCCTGTTATTCTTCCCAAGAGCAAGATGCCCAACCTTAGCTTACATATTATCTGTTAATAGTCATGGCTCACTTTCTCAGAAGTGGAAGTGGAACATGAGACAAAACAGAGTCTCAGCCATGAGGTCAACCTCTCCTGAAAACCTGATTTCTTTAAGATACATATTTTTCTGTATAGCAAGAATATGAGAGTTTAACTACAAGCTTTAGACAGGTATGTCATACAACAATGTCTTGAAGATTGAATAAACTGTTTAGTGATTTACCTTAAACATAGCTCTCGGTCTGATTTTGGGAGTCAGTTTCACAAAACAGACTGAATTAAAAAAGAAAACAGCACGATGCCCATCGTCTTATCAGTTTATCTGGACCATTGTTTGATTCAAAGTGGCTTCAGGAATCAGTTCTTTTTTTCCTTCAAAGTTGAGAGGGATACCCAAAGGCAGTAGCCTACGTGAGTTACCCTCTCTATAAAAGCCAGAAATCGGGATTTTTGGAAAAGTACAACTCTTTTGTAGTTGTCTCCTTTGGATCATGATCTTGTTTTGAATATCTGATCAAAAACATTCAATAAATGGTAAATGGGCATCATTTGTTTTTTAAGATCCCAGGTCCATATAGCAAACTAAGAGCTAGAATAGAAACACTTTTAGGCCAATTCTCCGAAATAACCAATGAACCCGTGACCCTAAGTTCTTTGAAAAAGGAAACACAACCTCATGAGGCATTTATTTATGCCTAAGCAGCATCAGTAACTGTTTTTCGTGTGCCTCAGCAGCAACTATGTTCTGTAAAACCTCAGCTTGTGTATTAACATAAATATAGCAACATTCATCTGATAAGGTACATACTGTTTCTTGATAGAACTAATGGGAAATCTAACATTATTCTAATTTGTAAAATTATGCTCAAACTTCAGACATGTCTCTAGTTATGACATTTATAGCTTTGCTAAGCTTACTAACACCCAGTGCCATTGAGCTGATGCCAACTCATAGTGAACCTATAAGACAAAGGTCGCCTAGATTGCTGAACCTGATCAGCAGACTTGCATTCCTTTCCCTGTCTCCAGGGTACTGAACTGGTTATTTAAAAAACTTCAGGGAGGCTATGATTTTGAATAATGTACATTCTTCAGTAAGATGTAATGGAATCTTGTGACTCCCTATTCTATCTCATGCAAACCCTTTTTGTAATCTGGCTATAAAAGTCACTGGAATTGTGACCCGAGTGGGACAGTCTTGCAGAAGCTGTTCTCACTGTTCCCCAGGTTTGCATGCTTGTCTGTTAGTAAGGCATATTTTGAACCTTTATCCACTTCCCTGAGTCTAGTTGCAGTGACAGGTGGAACAAACTTGCTTTTGGTTCAGCAACACTCATAGAGTTTCCAAAAAGCACCTGGTGGGTTTGAACTGCCAACATTTTGGTTAGCAGTTGTACCACTTAACCCCTACACACCAGGGATTCCACATCTAATTCAAGAGTTATGTATCTAAATTCATTAGTTAAATAATTTAGGAGGATGGAAAACAGTCTCGTATCCAAAAAGCAGGACCTTATAACATCAGCAATATTACCTCATAAAATCCATAATTTCACTTAGTTTATTCAGTTTTGTGTAGTCATTTTTTCGTTCCACATGATTCTGGATCAGTTGCAGTCTGCCAACCCACAGATGTAGCACAGAAGTTCTAGAAATCTCAAATGAATCTAGTCACAGATTTTTCTCAGTCCATCTTTTTTTATTGAGATATTCCCATCAAGCATTTCTAGCAAATAAGAAAAGTAAACACTTATCTGCAGATGACAAAATTTAACAGTAAAACACCTGACACAAATTAATTATAAGCACAAAATAAAGGTCAAATAAAATATAATCAGTTAAAAAATAATACTTCTAATATAACCATTAACTATATTTTTAATAAACTTTAAATATAATACATATCTGAATATGTAACAATAATTTAATTTAATGTTTTTGATCAAACATGCTATAGGAAGATCATGATCCAAAGGAGAAAATCATGAAAAATTGCAGTCTTCCTGGAATCCAGATTTCTGACTTTCATAGAGAGGGCAACTCATACAGGCCTTTAGAAATCCTTTGAACTTTGAGCTTTGAAGGAAAAAAACTGGTTCCTGAAGCCACTTTGAGTCAAACAATGGTTCAGATAAACTAGTAAGACAACGGGTGTTGGGCATTGTGCTGTCATTATTTTTCTGTTTGTTTGTTTTGTTTTTTAAGAGAATTCAATCTGTTTTGTGAAACTGACTCCAAAGATCAGACTGAGGGCTATGTTTAAGGTAGATCACTAAATAGTTTAATCAGTCCTCAATACATATAACACATAATAACCTTGAAGTATAATATCATATAGTCAAGATATACCAAGACTATATACCAAGATTATCAAGTCTCCAAACACCTGAATAGTAATAAATATAACATATGTAAATGATGTGAATTCCTCAGTCAAAAAAAATGAAGTTGCAACAAGGTTAATAATTAAATAATAAAATTATGACATAATATTATGCATTTTTTTGTCTAAATTTAGCCCAAAACATAAGAGGAAATACTAACATATAAATTTTAATCTGACAAGAATCAGGTGCTTCTCTTGATTTTATTATAGTTCATGTAATTTATTAAAGAAAGCTTTTTAGTACTTCTGCTTTATAAAAAATATTTGTGGTTTTTCCATGAAGTTTCAGAGTTGTCAGAAGTTTAGTATAGGTTATCAAGAAACAATGTTTAATTTATTTAATCAAAGATCTTAAAGCTAAAAAAACTTAGCTTTTTTTTTTTTATCTTACAGTTGCAGCTTGGTTTTCAATGTTAGGCATCTCATTCTAGTGAAAGGCCTAAACTGTGTCTTTGAGGCACATTACACAAATAATAAACTAACTCTTGAATTCAGAAATCAAAAAAAATTTTGTTATTTTAATAGCAAAGAAACCAAACCCACAATTATTTGTCTTACATGCTATGCAACATTAAAGCTCATAGAATTCTCATAAACTAAGCCACTAAACTTCAAACAGGTAAAACTTTCGACCATATCAAATAAATTTCTTTTTCAACAAACCTCTTAAAATGTTGTCTTTACCAAAATGACATGGGGGAAAGAGAACCCAGAAGACAGAGAGACATACGTGACTACATCTATGTGTTTGGAGGAACCAGATGGTACCTGGCCACCACCAGTGATAGCTGGGACGAGAGTAATAAAAAGGGGTGCACCCTGAGAACTCCACTAAAAGACCACAACTGATGGTCCCAGGGCCTCAGGGTTCCCCTGGGAGCATGGCCCCTGGTCCTGATGCTGCCCTGTCCATAAATCATTACCGAGGTCAGCTCTTTGAACAGAAATGGATTGAACCTGACGAAACAGAGTGACCATATCGTGTGTGCACTTTATGGTTCTAATGCATCTATAGGGTGTCATCCTGCTGGCCTCCTACTGGGGCGGGTGGTGGGGGAGGGTGAAGAGGAGAGGACAGGAGGTTGTTAGGAGGATATGACATATATACAGTGGATAGGAGAAGTGTGCTGTCACCGAGCAGGGACAGCAGTGAAAGGTGCACATAGGCAGGCACGCACATTATGTTGGATGGTAAACTTTCACTCAATCACAATTAAAAATAAAAGTCTTTGTTGCATACCTCATATAGTACATACCTTTAAATGGCAAAAAGGAACATTAGCAGAGTTAAATGTGTATGCTCTTTCTCTTGTAGTGTAAAAATCAAAATTATATAAACTGAAGTTATGACAAACATCTATTAACTCAATTTAACATCAGTACGTTACCTAAAATGTCTTGGACATTATGTTAAATCTATATACCATAAAACATAACTGTAACTGAAATAAAGTTTGTTTAACCATTCCAAGTTTTCATTCAACTTTTACTATTTCTCACATGTTTCCTCAATCTAATTTTAACCCTTAAAGTCCCAATCAGCTAGCTTTGGAATTACAAAGTCTCTGTTAAACTGACCAATTAATTGATAGGGATATAACCTTAAGTTTCTGGCTACTGCTAGAAACATTTGCCACTCCATTTCAAATGTGTTTCAGTGTTCCCTTGCAATGGAAAGAACCTGTTTACAATTCCTTTATAGTTGGATCCACCCAGCATTTGGCAATATTTGGTATAACAAAGCTGCAATTCTTTCCTATCTTTCTTTTGTCTTAAAAGATCTCCACCTGGTTGGAAAAAAGTCTTTCAAAAGCTTCCCTGGAGCTCTATGATCTTGGAGACATGGGACTGCAGTGACCTAATCCTGCCCTACCCATCTTATTTTTCATTTCAAGTTAGAAAACAAGATCATGTCATTTCAAATTATTTACCTATGTTTAAGTTCACCAAGTATTTCAAAAAGCAAAAGATAACTAATGTCTTTCCTTTTAGTCTCTGGAACTGCTACTTTTACTTTAAGAAAAAAATATTCTCTCTCTTAAATAAAACATATTTCATGTAATATCTAGCTTAAGTTACTCAGGAAGGTTTTGCTTCCAAGACTGACATTTAGACTATAAATATCTTGGTGTACTTTTCAAGTAGACCAAGTTATATCAAAATTTCTCCAAGTAGCTACTAAAAGTCTGAGTCATAAGACAAACACAAGGTCTGGCTTTTCTGGTCAAAGACAGAACTGGGATTCAACGACAGCATTACCAAAAAACTGCAATTCTCAGCCACAGCTACCAACCTAAAACAAGACAAAAACTTAGACACAATGCTCTAGACCAGAAGCAAGCTCTTACAATGAAAGGAACAGAAAAGACCACATAAACTCACCAAACAAGGATATGAGGGTTCTACTTTCTGAAAGTGTACATAGTAATTTTTGGTAAGATTGTCTCCATTCAATGGAAAAAAAAAAAAAATATTCTAGACAAAACTTAATAACTTGCCAGAACCTCAAATAGAGGAATGTCAGACCTTTTGACAAAACTTGGGCATCAAGCAGTTTCTCTAAAGAAGAAAGAAAAGCCAGCCAAGAAGAAAGAAAAGGCAACACAAATCAAAGCTCGTTTTCCCAAAGTGATCACTGAAATTCCCAATTACTTCCAGTATTCTCAGTTTACAGTGTTTTTAAATATGAACCTTGAAGTTCTTGGTTTCCCTCTTTCTGAGCTTAATTCATTTTGATGACTGCAGAACTAGTTTCTTATTTTATACCTTAAATAAAGTAGTTCCTCCAACTGAAAAGTACTTTAAAGCTACTCATGAATTTTAACATTGTGACCCTTTGTTGAGAAACCATATCATAAAAAAAAAAAAAGTATGTAAGTACTGCTTCTTTCTTAAGTTTTATAATACAAATCAGGAGCTGCCACCTCCCCAAGAATTTGGCAAAACAGAGCACTTTCTTGAGGTTTTCTCTGAGTCACAAAAAGGCTCAAATTTTGTAGCTCATGGTGATCCAAAGCTCTTTGAGAACAGAATTACCTCTTTAATATTCAAATGCCAAATCTGGACCAAAACTGTGGTTTACCAAAAGAGTTATTAAATGTCACTCTAAACCAAAAGATCAGGCAGAAATCTAAGACAGATTCCCCTCAACCAACTAACTGGTTTTCGAATAAATATGCCAAACAAAACTTCAGAAAACATGAGAAAGAGAACCAAAGAAGTTTTCCT
This sequence comes from Heterohyrax brucei, assembly GCA_028571685.1. NCBI lineage: Eukaryota > Metazoa > Chordata > Mammalia > Hyracoidea > Procaviidae > Heterohyrax > Heterohyrax brucei. Next base: position 40,870,760 of record CM053152.1, on the reverse strand, counting down.
AGAGCACTCACTCTGTCAGTGCCAAAGGGACACGGAGCAAGACCATGTGTATCCGGAAGACAGAACCTTCCTTTGGCTGGTTTCTGCTTCACAGCTAGGCCTCCTCAAGTTCAAATGAATTCAGAGATTCAAAAATCCTTGATGACTAAACTATTAAGTGCTGCAGGGAAAAAAATCACAAAGTTTCATAAAGGAAAAACAAAGTTTTATTCAGCATATATTAAAAAAGCAAAAGTGAGAAGCAGACAAGTATGCTCCCAGAGCTAATGGCAATCCAAATCCAAGGACTGCAGAATAAACAATAACGGGAAAGCAGACAAGAATGCTGCCACAGCCATGTCTGCCCAACTCGAAGGAATTTAACAGAACTATCAAAGTATATTAATATTGTAACCCTAATACCTTGCAACATGTTTTCTCCTTTTCACAATTGTTAATGGAGAGCTTCACAAAACTAATGTGATAATAATACTCTAAATAATCTGTGTTATTTTTTTTTACTGCATCAGCTACTCTGGCCTCTGCACTGGCCTCTTTCCAAAGGGGTGCAGAGCCCCCTCAGCTCCTGTGACCTTGCTCTCCCTACTCTTCTTTGCTTTCCTAAGAAATGGCCTTCAGCATGGAAAACAGCAGCTAGGAAGGCCGCCTGGCATTTTGTGTATTCACAACTTTCTTTCTTGCTCCTTATCAGAGAGTGAACTTGAAAGGCTAGTTTTAGCAGCTGAGGAATTTTTGTATAAGTTTTGTCTTCGCCTGTTACAAACATGCGGATTAGAGTCCAGGTGTCTGACATACATATTTGTAGTTTAATGAAGAGTTTCTTGTAACTATTTTGTGATGTATACAATTATCTGTGGGCTATGTGCTTGAAAACATGAAATATTTTTTGTTGAAATGATACATAAACTCTGATATAAAAATTATCTTTTGAGACTCCATGAGTGGAGGACAGCCTGAATTGCTGTGGAGTTTCTGGTGGTATCACACCTCCTAATAAACCTTCTTCCTCTTTCTAACATGGAGTACATTTTATTGGCTCCACTGCTCCAGGGCGGACCCAAATCAGGCAACAATGTTACAACTGGGCAAAACCACTGAAAGCTTCACATTTTCTCAGACTGGCTAGAAACTGTGATCATATATTTTGAGTCATCTTTAACAGTCATGGGTACAGGTTTCAGTAATGACAGTCAGGAGGGTCTTTATTGGTCCAACAAATTTCTATTCACTAAACCTAATAGAAAAAGATAAGACTGGAAAGAAACTTACATGAAAGTTTCCCTAAAAGACAACTTTCCAAGATTAGCCGTCTATTATGTTTATGGGAACCCTGGTAGCTTAGTGGTTAAATGCTACGGCTGCAGTTCAAATCCACCAGGTGCTCCTTGGAAATTCAATGGGCAGTTCTACTCTGTCCTATAGGGTCATTACGAGTCAGTATCAACTCGACAGCAGTGGGTTTGCGGTTTTGGTTTATTGTCTTTATGGGAAACCCTGGTGGCATATGGTTAAGTGCTACAGCTGCTAATCAAACAGTCAGAAGTTTGAATCCACCAGGTGCTCCCTGAAAACTCCATGGGACAATTCTACTCTGTCTTGTAGGTTCTCTTTGAGTCTCAATCAACTCAATGACAACGGGTTTTGTTTTGTTTTTTTTTATCATCTTTCTACTTCAGGGCCCAGTTGATGTGTTGTGAGTCCTTTTGAGCCTAGCTGTTTCACATTCTCTATGTTCAAAGACAGGAAATAATGATTACAGTATTATTTCCTAAATCAAGTATAAGAGTATTATTTTTATAAGTTAATCATGGCTACATTAAGTTTTGTCATTTGCAGATAAATTTTCACTTTGCTGATGTGCTAAAAACATCTGACCAACATATTGCAACAAAAAGAATGTATTAGACTTGAAAAAAAGACTGTGACTAGACTGAATAAAATTTCCAGAACTCCTATGCAAAAGCATACACTGTGGCTGATGCAGAATCATGCAGAACAGAAATTACTATGTAAGACTGAGTAAATGAAGAGGAACTGGAGGTTTTATGTGGGAATATTTCCGATATTTTAAGGCCTTATTTTCTATATATAAGAAATCATTTCCTTTCTCCTAAATTATTTAACAAATAGATTTAGATATTGTAACTCTTGAATTAAAAATTATGCTCTCATAAAAAGTTTTGTGATACTTCTGAGAAAATGACCCATGACTGTTAAAAGGTAGACCAAGGAGGCACAGTTTTAGCACAAGAATACTTAGTACGTTTTAAACAGATTAACTGAAGACCTCCTATAGAAGAGGTCCATCCCCTACGCCATCTTGTTAATCATGTATTCTCTAATGAAAATCTGATGGTCACACGTAAATTTTTCTATACCTTCTGTTTCCTCTAGACAAACTTTGTGGTGGATTCAGCTACACTGGTTTCAAATGATCCCTTTCCAACTGACAGTGAGTTTACATGGGCAATCTCTTGTTTAGATTCCTTGCAAGTTCTGGACAAAACACTTTCAGAATTGTAAATGCAATTTATACAAACTCCCTACTTGTAAACTTCTTTAAAAGTAATTTACCTGCCCTCCTTTGGTGAGCAGTCTTGGCAGCAGCAGCTCTGATTGGTTTCACTTCCATATACAATGAAATAAATGTGCCTTTCTTGTTCTCTACCCCATTCTTTCATTTATTGGCTACATCGAGTAAGAAGCTGGAGTTCCCACCCAGTAACACACAAACTGGGGAGAAATTTGGGGCTATGACAAATCTGACAAAGATCTAATCTCTAAAGTCTACAGGAAAATCCAACAACTCTACAACAAAAAGACAATCTAAGTAAAAGATGAGCAAAGGAAATGAACAGACACTTCACCAAAGAAGACATTCAAGAGGTTAACAGACACTTGAGGAAATGCTCACAATCACTAACTATTAGAGATATGCAAATCAAACCACAATGAGATACCATCTGTCTTAGTCATCTAGTGCTGCTACAACAGGAGTAACACAAGAGGATGGCTTTAAAGAAACAAAAACCTATTCTTTTACAGTTTAGTAGGCTAAAAGTCCAAATTCAACATGTCATCTCCGGGGAGAGGCTTTCTTTCTCTGTCAGCTCTAGAGAAAGGTCCTTACCATCAATCTTCCCCTGATGCAGGAGCTTCTTGGTGCAGGAATCTCAGGTCCAAAAGATGTGCTCTGCTTTGGTTGCTGCTTTATTGGTGATAAGAGGTTCCCATGTCTCTTTGCTCACTTCTCTCCTTTACATCTCAAAAGTGCCTGGCTTCTGACACTGTCTAGCCTTGTAGATCTTATCAATATAACTGCTGCTAATTCATCCCCTTAATGTCATAGTGATAGGATTTTATAACATGAAGGGAAGTCACATCAAATGATAAAATAGTAGACAATCACGTTGTTGTTGTTAGGTGCCGTTGAGTTGGTTCCAACTCATAGAAACCCTATGAACAACAGAATGAAACACTGCCCAGTCTTGTGCCAGGTCCACAATTGTTTTTATGCTTAAGCCTATTAATGTAGCCACGGTGTCAATCCATCTCGTTGAGGGTGTTCCTCTTTTTTGCTGACCCACCACTCTACCAAGCATGATGTCCTTCTCCAGGAACTGATCTTTACTGACAACATGTCCAAAGTATGTAAGACACAGTCTTGCCATCTTTGCTTCCAAGGAGCACTCTGGTTGTACTTCTTCCAGAACAGATCTGTTTGTTCTTTTGATGGTCCATCGTACATTCAACATTCTTCTCCAACACCACAATTCAAAGGCATCAATTCTTCTTCTGTCTTCTTTGTTCATAGTCCAGCTTTTGCATGCATATGATGTGATTGAAAATACCACAGCTTGGGTCAGGTGCGTTTTAGTCTTCAAGGTGACATTCTTACTTTTGAATGCTTTGAAGAGGTCCTTCGTGACAGATTTTCCCAGTGCAATGCGTCTTTTGATTAGTCAGGGAAAACCTGTGAATAGCAGCCAAACATTGTCAGTCACACAGTACTAAGAATTATGACCTAGTCAAGCTGACAGATATTTGGGGGGCAGACAAAATTCAATCTATGACATCATCTCATCACAGCATTAATAGCAAAAAAGAGAAAAAATAATAATAAATGTTGGAGAGGCTGCAGGGAGATTGGAAATCTTACACACTGCTGTTGGGAATGCAAAATGGTACAACCATTTTGAAAAACGTTATGACGCTTCCTTAGAAAGCTAAAAATAAAAATACCATATGATCCAGCAATTCCACTTCTAGGACTATACCCTAGATAAATAAGAGCAGTCTAATAAATAAATACATGCACTCTCATGTTCATTGTAGCATTGTTCACAATAGTAAAAAGATACAAGTAACCTAGACGCCTTTGAACACATGTATTGTACATGCACACAGTGGAGTACCACACAAGGATAAACAACAACAATGAAGCATCTCACAAAACAGATGAATCTAGAGGGCCTAATACTAAGTGAAATAAGCCAGTCACAAAAGGACACATATCGTATAGTAAGTTCTGTGATGTACTTCCCAAAAATCTGTTACTGAAAGCTCCACTGAGCAGAGTTCTGCTCTGACACACAGGGGTCACCATGAGTCAGAAACGACTAGAGACCAACTGGTTTCTAATAACTAATGACTTTGGTTGGTTTCAATAACTAATGACTTTTCCAGTGCTCTTTGGTCACTCATACTTCTTGTTTGATGAAATAGTTCAAATTTTTTTATCATTTTTTTTAAAAACTTCATTTTAGATGAATGTATACAGAACTAACTAGCTTCTCATTAAACAATTAGTACACATTCTGTTTTGTGACATTAGTTACTAACTCCACGACATGTCAACACTCTTCTCGAGCTTGGGTTCCCAATCACCAGCTCCTAATCACTACTATAAAAACTTATGTAAAGGTTTGCACACAAAAAGAAACAGTCTTCAGTGGTAAGGAGGGAGGAAAAGGGTAGGGATGGAAAAAACACTAAGTAGGCAATAGATAAGTCGTAACTGTGGTGAAGGGTAAGACAATACATGGTACTGGGGAAGCCAGCACAACTTGTACAAGGCCAAGGCCGCAGAAACTCCATAGACACGTACAAATTCTGCAAGAGACCGAATTACTGGGCTGAGGGCTGTGGGAACCATGGTCTCAGGGAGCACCTAGCTCTACCTGTACACACAGTTTATAAAGAAAATATTCTACATTCTACTTTGGTGAGTAGCATATAGGGTCTTAAAAGCTTGGGACCCCCGAGAACATGGCCCCTAGACTCACTGCTAGCCAAGAGCTGAAATCAGTATGGAAGATAACTCTTCAGGCAAAAACCTGAGCAGACTACAGGACATGAGGCTATCAGAGCAGCTCCTCTATAGAAGTGAGATGGGAGGGCAGAGATGAGGGGACAGGAGTGGGTTAAATGAATATAAGAAGTGCAGGATGGAAATCAGGAATGAGCTGTCAAGGGTTGGGAGAGCAGCTAGAGTTGCTTAGAGGGATGTGTACCGGGTTTTGTATGGTTGATCCACTTGGATTGTAAACTTTCACTTTATCACAATAAAATATTTTTTTTAAAAGCTTGTGAACAGCCATCTAAGATGCTCTATTGGTCTCATCACTTTGGGAGTAAGGGAGACTGAAGAAAACCAAAGATACAAGGGAGTGGACTAATATGTCACAATACCACAGCCTCTACTAAACTGAGTCCAGCACAACTAGATGGTGCCCAGCTACCATCGTTGACTCTTTTGACAGCAATCACAACAGAGGTTATTGGACAGAGCTGGAGAAAAATGTAAAACAAAACCCAAGCTCCCACACACACACACACACACACACACAAAAGAGAATTCTCTGATTATCAGCCTGATAGAGACTGGAGAAAGCCTGACACTATGGTCCTTGGACACCCTTTTAGCTCAGTAATAAAGTCGCTCTTGAGCTTCATGCTTCAGCTTAAGGTTAGACAAGCCCTAAAACAAAAGGGGACTGAAGGGGCATACCAGCCCAGGGGTAACAACTAGAAGGCATGAGGGGACAGGAAGCTGGTGATTGGGAACCCAAGGTCAAGAAGGTGTTGACATATTGTGGGGTAGGTAGTCAAGGTCACAAAACAATATGCATACTAATTGTTTAATTAGAAGCTAGTTAGTTGTGTATATCTTCATCTAAAATACTTTTTTTTTTAATGGGCAAAGAATTTGAGTATGTATTTCACCAAAGAATAAATACAAATAGCCAAAGAACACAAGAAAAGTCCTTAGTTATCAAAACTAACTGAAAGTCATTAGTTATCAGAAACCAGATGGTCTCTAGTCATTTCCAACTCCTGGTGACCCCTTGGGTGTCAGGGCAGGACTCTGCTCTATAGGGCTTTCAGTAGCATATTTTTTGGAAGTGGATTACAGGACTTTCTTCCCAGAGGCCTCTGGGTAGAATCCAATTACCAACTTTCAGTTACTAGTCAAGTTTGTCAATTGTTTGCACCACCAACAGCCTCATTAGTTGTTGTTGTTGTTGCTGTTAGGTGTCATCAAGTCAGTCTTGATTCACAGTGACCCCATGTGTCAGAGTAAAACTGCCTGCATAGGGTTTTCTAGGCAGTAATCTTTATGAGAGCAGATTATCAGTGCTTTCTCCCACATAGCTGCTGGGTGGATTTGAATGAACTGCCAATCATTTGGTTAGCAAAGGAGCTTTAACTGTTGTGCCAGAAGGACTTTATTCATTAGTCATTGTTGTTAGGTGCTGTGAACTTGATTTCAACTGGTCGCAACCCTATGCATGACAGAATGAAACAAGGCCTAGTCCTGCACCACGCCCACAATCATTTTTATGCTTAAGCCCATCATTGCAGGCACTGTGTCAATCCATCTTGTTGAGGGTTTTCTTCTTCTTCATTGACATTCCACTCTACCAAGCAAGGATTGATTCCTCCTGAGAGTATGTTCAAAGTATGTGAGACACTATCTCACTATCTTTGCTTCCAAAGAGCACTCTGATTGTATTTCTTCCAGAACAGATCTGTTTGTTCTTTTGGCAATCTATGGCACATTCAGCATTCTTCTCAAACACTACAGTTCAGAGGCATCAGTTCTTTTTCTTTCTTCCTTATTCACTGTCCAGCTTTTGCATGCGTGTGATGTGACTGAAAATATTATGGCTTGGATCAGGCACACATTAGTTTTCAAGGTGACATCTTTACTTTTCAATACTTTAAACAGTTCCTTTGCAGCAGATTGTCCCAATGCAACGTGTCTTTCAATTTCTTGACTGCTGCTTCCATGGGCATTAATTGCGGAACTTGGTAAATGAAATCCTTGACAACCTCAATCCTTTCTCCATTTATCATGATGTTGCTCACTGGTCCAGTTGTGATGATTTTTGTTTCCTTGATGTTTAGGTGCAATCCATACTGAGGGCAGCGGTCTTTGATTTTCATCAGTAAATGTTGCAAATTCTCGTCACTTCCAGCTAGCTGGACTGTGTCACTTGCATAATGCAGGTTGTTAATGAGACTTCCTCCAATCCTGATGACTCGTTTTCTTCATACAGTCCAGCTTCTCAGATTATTTGCATCATATACAGATTGAAATGGTATAGTGAAAAGATACAACCCTGATGCCCACCTTCCCTGACTTCAAACCATGAAGTGTCCCCTGTTCTGTTCACATAATTGCCTTTTAGTCCATATACAGATTCTTCACAAGCACAATTCAGTGCTCTGGAATTCCCATTCTCTGCAATGTTATCCATATTCTGTTATGATTCACAGTCATACGTCTTTGCATAGTCAATGAAACACAGGTAGACATCTTTCTGTTTTTCCCTGCTTTCATCCAAGTTCCATCTGACATCACCAATGATATTCCTGTTTCCATGCCCTCTTCTGAATATGGCTTGAATTTCTGACAGTTCTCTGTCAATATACTGTTGCAGCTGCTTTTGAATTATCTTGAGCAAAGTTTTATTTGCATGTGATATTAATGATATTGTTTGGTAATTACTGCATTTGGTTTGATCACCTTTCTCGGAAATAGGCATACATATGGATCTCTTCCAGTCAGTTGGCCAGATAGCTGTCCTCCAATTTCTTGGCATAGACAAGTAAGCACTTCCAGTGCTGCATCCATTTGTTAAAACATCTCAGTTGATATGCTATCAACTCCCAGAGCCTTCAGTACCACCAGTTCTTGATCACATGCTACCTCTCCACATTGCTGGGCATCAACCAGTTTCTTTCTAGCATAACGACTATGTGTATTTCTTCCACCTTCTTTTGATGCTTCTTTTAATATTTTCCCATAGAATCCTTCACTATTGCAACTTAAGGCTTGAATTTTCTTCGGTTCTTTCAGCTTGAGAAATGCAGAGTATGTTTTTCCCTTTTGTCATTAGTCATTAAAGAAATGAAAATCAAAGCCACACAGACCCAGGGGAAGACCGATGACAAGTACCTTCCCCTAGAAGCAACAGAGACAGAAATCCTTCCCCTAAAGCCAGCCCTTGGAGTCTGGACTTCTAGCCTCCTGAATTGCGAGAGAATGAATTCTGTTTGTTAAAGCCATCCACTTGTGCTATTTCTGTTTTAGGAGCACTGGATAACTAAGACAGGCTCTGTGAGTCAGAGACAACTCAGAGGGAACTAGTTTGGTTTTTGGTTTTCATGTAACCTTTCGGCAGTAATCATGTATTTTGTTGTATAAAGCTTTAAATAATTCTGCTCTAATGTAAAACTTAACTCATTTCCATTACAATGTGTTTTGGACCCAAAGGTCTTTGCTTGTTTTGTCTTTTTAAATGCACCATGATGTAATTTTATTAAAAGTTTTTGATTCCTAAAAAAAAAAAAAAAAACTGCAATGAGATAGCACCTCATACCAACTGAAATGGCTATGATTAAAACCCACAAAACAACAAGTGTTGGCAAGAATATGGAAAAATTGAAACTCTCAGTTGCCATGAATTGGATCTGACTTGATGGCACTTGGCTTGGCTGGCATTCATTGTTGGTAGAACTGTGAAATGGTATAATCACGGTGGAAAACAGTTTGGTGGTCCTTCAAGAAGTTATACCCTGAATTACTATAAAATAGTGTGTGATTGTCAAGTTTATTTTGTTATCAATTGTAGGTGTGTGAAGAATCTATTGGTTTGAACATTTATACATACATAGTAGCCTTTAAAAAAAAAAAAAAAAAACATTGCTATCCAGTAGACTCTGACTCGCAGTGACCCCATGTGTTACGGAATAGAACTGTGTTCCATAGGGTTTTCTTGGCTGTAATCTTTACAAAAGCAGATCATCAGGCCTTTCTTCTGTAATGCCACTGAATGGGTTGCAAGGGCTGAACACAAACTGTGCCACCCAGGGACCCAAAATTATCATAGTTATAAGTTGCATTTGACAGTATTTGGATGACTTTTTTTTTTTTTAAGTAAAGTAAAATGCCACTGAAATCTCTCATCATACCTCAGACCAATACAGTTGGCATAACACACAGCCTCCACCAGGCCATTGTCCTGTTCTAAGACCATCTGTCTCTGGGGTAGAAAACAGACTGTACTTGGCCCTCAGAAGAGCTTACAGTCTGCCACAGTCTGCTCCACAGTCTTATCTCCTGCTACACCCAACCCTGAAATTCTGTTTTCGACAGTTGGCTCTCATCCTTTCCTGAATCCACCTTCCTGAGTCTGCTTCCTGGCCCTCTGCCCTGAGAATGCTTCCTCCGCCTATGGTTATCCAGGTGATTCACCTTGCAAAACCCAGGACAATGCCACTCTCCCCTAAGTAAGGTTTCCTGAATATCAACCAAGTGATCTCCCTCTTCTCTAGATGTTACAATATTTGTTTTTGCCATACATTACTGAATATACTTTTACAGGCATGCCATCTTTTTCAAATAAATAGAATTCCTTGAGGGCACGGATAATTCAGAACATTCTGGCCTATATCCACAGACTTCAGCCTAGTGCTAGACTAAGGCTAATATGATATCACTAAAATGTAATTATCATTTGTTTGTGACTTAAAAAATGCTCAGTTTTAAATCATATATATATGTATGTACGTATGTATGTATATAAGCATATCCAACTGTTTAGGGAGTATCTCATCACCCAACATTTCACATTTACAACAACAGTAAAAAATCTGTTCTCAACTATTTTTCATGTTAATGACATATGTCTGGCTGTAACAAACGTCAAGGTAAGAGTAATTAATGCTGGCTGTGATGGTTAAGGTTGTGTGACAACTTGGGTAAACCATGATTCTCAGCGATGTGACAGTTACATAATGATGTAATTTGGTGGTCGTGTAATGATGTAATCATCCTGTTTTCGCATAATGTTGATTTTTTGCATAACAGCCTGGTCTTTGGAACATAACCAAGGAGATGAGGAAAGAGTGAATATATATGGTTTATTATAATTAACGTTTCCCTTTAATTACCTCATCCATTTCCTACATTTTTTTAATTGTGAAAATATATACAACAAAACCTTCACCAATTCAACTATTTCTACATGTATGATTCAGTGACATTGATTACATACTTCACTGTGCAATCTTTGTTATTCTCCTTTTTCAATTCCACCACCATTAATATAAACTCAATAGCCTCTGAGCAAAAAGTCGTTTTTCCTACTCCCTCCTACTCCTAGTAACTGCTAATAATCTTCATTTTCTGTGAGTGAGATCAGACAGTGTTTGTGCTTTGGGGACGGACTTATTTCTCTCAGCATGTTTTCTAGATTCACCTATGCTATGGCATGCGTCAGCACTTCATTTCTCTTTATGGCTGAGTACTTACTATTCAGTGGTATGTACATACCACATTTCAACTATCCACTTACCTATCGATGGACATTTAGGTTGTTTCCACTTTCGGGCTGTTGTGAAAAGGGCTGTAATGAACACATGTGTTCAAGTTTCTGTTTGTATTCCTGCTTTCACTTCTTCTGGGTGAAGAACTGGAATTTCTAGTTACATGTAATTCCCCATATTCTTGTGGCCCAATGCTTAGATTTTAGGCTTCTCATGGATAGTCACCTTCTAGTGATCACTTTCATGATAATATTTTTCATCCTAAAGTTTCACAACTGTGTTACTAGAAGTGGTGGCAAGTACTAAAAGAACAAGTGGACATGGTGAAAGTGTGGATCTATACTGAGAATGAAAAAAAGAAACTAGGAAGGGAACTCAGTGTTTCATGAACTCCTGGATACAGCAGGTTTGCTCTAAGAAGTGACTGTTCTTTTTCTCCTTTGTTGCTTTTCATCCCTGTGTGATCCTGTCTACATTATGCTGAATTTGCTCTGCTGTTCAGTCCCCATTTTCCTTTTTCTGGACACTTCATCTGTTTCCCTTCCATTCAATTTGACATACATATATTGAGCACCTACTGTGTGTGAGGCATTATGGATAACACTGTCCCCTCGTTTATCAGTGTGTGTTATACATCATATATATTTTCATAAGCCACAGAGAGTAGCCTTTTATAAGAGGATTGGATTCTTAAGTAAATATTTAAGCAAAATTACCCAAATATAAGTGAAATTACCCTTGGAATGCCCTTGAATGATTTCTAAAAGCATACCATAACAGGTACAAAGGAAAGAAGGCCAACCTGGAGAAACAGCTTACCCGTGCTTGTATCACAGACTGACTCTGGAGCTAATACTCCTTGAGCAAAGCAACAGTAGTTTAATGTGCATTTGATGAGAGTTTGCTTGTATGTGACTGTATGTGTGTATGTGTCCTTTTTCTATCATGGTTTCTCTCCTTCATCCTTTTTTGTTAGGTATCACTGAATGATTTTGATTCATATGGATTCCATGTAACAGAGTAGAACTGCCCCCATAGGGTTTTCTTAGCTATAATCTTTGTGGGAACAGATGGCCAGGTGTCTCTCTGTGCAGCTGGTGAGTGGGTTTGAACAGCCAACCTTTCAGTTAGCAGCCGGTTGTTTAAGACTGTACCACCAGGATGTTCCTTTCCTCTTTCCTGGTCCTAATTGCCCCAAATGTACTTGCTCTCCAGTTCTCCACTTCGGCCGTTATTATTTGGTCTTTGACCAGTCCATCAGTAATGTAGTTCTAAGCTGCCACCTTGTGGCTATTTAAGGTAAGTGTTTTAACTGGTTTTGTCTTGCTAATGGTAAAAACATAGTAAAATAAAGCGATTGCCGTTGCAGTATTTCCTATGTGCTCAATTCAATGACATGACTTCTGTTCACCATGTTGTAGAAACATCTCCATTATCCTGCTTTCTCTTCTATCAATAGCACACGCCCACAGATTAGTCCTGAGATGGTTAACCCATGAATGTAGTAGTGATCTTTGCACATGATGGCCCTAGCTCAGGTCACTGGGTTTTTTCCTACATTATTCATCCATCTAAATAGAAACTCAGTACCTTATGTAATAAATCCCCATTTCCTTCCTCTTCAGCCCACGGTAACCACCAAACCTCGGTTCTACACATTTGTCTATTCTAGATATTTCATATAAGGGGGATCACCAAATTTCTCCTCGTGTGTCTGATTTATTTCAGCCAGAATAATTTTTCAAAGGTTCATCATGCTGTCACACTTTAATATGAATATCACTTATTTACACTTGTAATTTGATGGCATCCCTAAACCCTCTGCATTTTCATCATGTTTTAGACTGAGCAAAATCAGTGAAGTATGTGTAGAGAGAGATTCAGTTCAAGGAAATGGCTCACATTGCTGTGAAGGCTAGCAAGTTCCAAATCCATGAACCAAGTGTCAGGCTGACTCACATGGTTGCAGGGGCTAACAAACCCCAAATCAGCAGGTCAGGTGGAAGGCTGCTGGCTCACAATCCAAGAACCAGAAGTCACAGGCTGACAAGTCAGATGCGGTATAGAGTGCAAGCCTTGCTAGAACACCCACATATAGCCACCAATACAAGGAAGCTATGCTTTCAACTGATCACATCACGTCAGATCACAAAATGTAGGCTAATTAAGCAATTTCTGACAAACCACTGAGAATCACGGCCTTGCCAAGTTGACACAACCTTAATCATCGCATCACCACCACCACTAACTCTATCCAACATTTAAGAACAACTTGTTACTTGTGTGGCACAGAACCAGAACAATTCGTTTCCCCAGAGCTGCTAGTTTTCTTGCCATAGGATCATGAAAGTATAAGACAATATTTTCTATCCTTCAGGATAACAAGTTTCCCAGGAGCTGAAAATCACGGAAGAGTCTAGATATAATTACAATTTTCTCCCAAATTACCTTGTAATCTTTACTTTAAACCTGGTCGGTCACAAGCAGTAACAAATTCATTTAGCTAGCACTTAGTGAGCACCCTCACTGCCTTAAGGAGCTCACAGCCTTGCCTGAACCATGTGACAATTGCTAATAATGTCGGTGAACTGCCACACATCAGAGGAAGAATAAGGACAAGGACTGAAGTCTCTCTGAAGGCCTCAGTGACAACTACACAGAAGAACCTTGACTTCGACTTTAGCAAGCTGGTAAAGGACCATGGCTGAGGGGAAGATGCTAGCCATTCCAGGCAGATGGAAGAGCAGCACTATGTCAGTGAGACAATGCAACACAACACCATTACAGAACTTTGTGTCCACAGTCTTGCCAGCCCAAGCAGCACTCCAGGACCTTTTGTGTTAAAATTTATCATTTAAACATTCTTAGAAGTCTTTTCTCTAACAAAATCTTGCACTGAACCATAAGGGCTGTTTGAGATACAATTTGACCAAACACTGCATTGCTCAGTGTTCATTCTCTCTGCCTTTATTATATTTTTCTTATTTCACAATTACTTCTTTTAAAGCAACACTAGGTCTTTTCACAGCCCATCCCTTGAAACTAGACTGAGACTGGTCTCCAAGAAGTCACTGAAAAATTGCAGTACGGTACCTAGCAGTTGTTAGGTATTGTTCAGTCCATGTGGACATAACAGAACTGCTTTGTAGTGATCCCTGGGCTGTAATCTTTATGGAAACAGATTAATTGGTCTTTCTCCCACAGGATTGCTGAGTGAACCACCAGCCTTTTGGTTGGCAGCTGAGCACTTTAACCATTGTGCCACCCGGACTCCCTATGGCACCTAGTAGTCAACCAAATCAAACCTGTTGCCATCAAGTCAATTCCAACTTGGTGACCCTATACGATAAATGAAATCTGACCATAGAGTTTCCAAGGCTATACTCATTAAGGAAGGTAACTGCCACAACTTCTTCCCTGGAGCAAGTGGTGGGTTCCAACTGCTGACCTTTTAGTAAGCAGCCAACCAAACGTAGGTGACACAATGTATGCTTTTTCACTAATAAAAGTACTTGTTATGAAGTTATCCACATTTTTAAGTTTATTCTGAAAAAAAAATCAATCTTAGAGAAAATTTACAGTTATAATTAACTTGTACACTTTTCCTTGGTAGACACCAGGTTTTAACATCGCATCATGTTTTATCTCTGTTTTATTCCTTTTAATTTAATCACTTTAGAACAAATTGCAGATTCCATGGCCTAAAGTATTTCTGATGTCTCTTCTAATAGCAAAGACATCCTCTCCCATAACTACTAGGCATATTGGTGAAGGCGTAAAGACATAGATCAATGGAAGATAATACAGAACTCTCACAAATATGCTCAACTAACTTTCAACAAAAATGCAAAAAGCAAATTTAACACAAAATGGATAGATTTTAAATTCTACTAAAACAACTAGACATCTATAGGCCAACAAGTGAACTGTAGCCTAAACTTTATACCTAATATAAAAATTAACTTGAAATGGATTGTAGATTTAAATATAAAGTGTAAAATTGGAACAGATTTACAAGAAAACACAGGAGAAAACTTACTGGACCAAAGCTAGCCAAAGAGTTCTAAGACATGACACAAAAGGCACAATCCATAAAAGAAAAAAATCAATAAACTGGAATTCATTGGAGTTTTGCTCTTTGAAACCCCTTTCTTTGAAGAGAAAAGTGACAGCCTGGGAAAAATATTTGCCAGTCATATATATGACAAAGGACTTGTGTCTAAAATACATAAGAAATTCTCAAAACTCAGTACTAGAAAAACAAATAATTCAATTAGAAAATGTGCAAGAGATATAGATACATACTTCATTAAAAGTATATACAGAAGGCAAAATGGCACATTGAAGATGCTCAACATCATTAGCTGCTGGGGAAATACAAATTAAAGCCACAATGAGATGTCATTATATGAGGTTTGACAATTAAGTTCACAAACTCATCAAAGAAAAAACATTACATACCTCATTGCTGATTATCACTGCTGTCACATTCAAAGTACGCACTACCCTTGGGAAGCTGTGCTACACCACCACTTCCTAGTCCACCCCTCACAGCAATTTTGGAACTCTTTCTCTGGAATGGCCATCAGAACTGTCGTATTACCTTCATGTCCTGAATGTCATCAAAATGTCTTCCTTGTAATATGTACTTTCTCTTGGGGTAAACAAAAAAGTCACTGGAGGCCAGATCATGTGAGTTGGGAGGGTGTTGCAATACAGTTATTTGTTTCCTGCCTAACAACTCCCTCACAGACAGCACCACATGAGCTGGTGCACTGTCACCATGCAGGAACCATGAGTTGCTGGTAAAAAGCTCAGGCCGTCTTCACCTAACTTCTTCACTCAGCCTTTTCAGCACTTCCAAATAGTAAACTTGGTTAGCTGTCCCACTGATAGAAATTCATAATGAGCAATCCCTCTGATATCAAAAAAGGTTAGCAACGTCGTTTTGACTCTTGATTTGGACTGATGAAAATTTTTGGTTGTGGAGTTTTGGCTGACTTCCACTGTGCACTCTGAAGCTTTGTTTCAAGGTTGTATTGGTACACCCATGTTTCATCACTGGTGGTAACACGGCCTGAAACATTGTCTTGTCTCTCTAGGAGGTCTTGGCAGACTTCTACTCTCCTTTGCTTTTGTTCATCAGTGAGTTCCTTCAGCACCAATTTGCAGATACTTTTCTCACACCAGGATACTCAGTTCAGACCTTCCTGTTTCTCTGTCAACGTTTACTTTGTGGCTATGCTCCTCACAGTCAGCTGACGATTCTGATGCACAGTGTATCGAAGTCTTGCAATGTTTTCATCAGTTCTGCTTGTTACTGGCTACCCTGACCTCTCTTCATCAGTGAGGCTTTCTTTCCTCTCAGAAAAATGTTTAATACATTGGCACACTGCCTTTTTTCATGGCATTATCCCCATAAACTTGGACTAATATGTCCCTGATTTCACTCTCACTCTTACCAAATTTAACAAGAAATTTAGTGTTCACTTGTTGCTCTAATTCTAGCTCCAACATTCTCACAACAGCACATAAAAACAAGCAACAATAATGAACACTATTCAGCAAGACACTGCCACAAGTCAACATGAACATAGCTGTGAGATACACTGAGATACACTGATAAACCACAGTCATGAAATCTTACAGTTCTGTCAATGTAAGTGCATGGTGACAAGTTTGCAAACTTAATTGTCATACCTTGTATACCTATTTAAATGGCTAAAATACAAAATAGTCATAAAACCAAATGCTGGCAAAGATGTGCAGTGTCCTCATATTTAGTTGAGGAAACTGTAAAATGCTGCCGTCACTCTGAAAAGCAGTTTGGCGGTTATGTGTTATAAAATTACATGTGCACACAACAGCCAGAAGGTGGCAACAACCCAGATGTTCAATAGCAGGTAAATGGATAAACAAAGTGTGAAGTATACATACATATATATATTTATATATACAACTGAATATGATTCAGCCACAAAAAAGAATTTTTGATACATGTGACAACATGGATGAACTTTGAAAACATTATGTTAAGTCAAATAAGCCAAACACAAAGGACAAACTTTTCTATGATGTCATATATACAAGATATTTAGAATAAGGAAATTCATACGGATAGAAAGGTTATCAAGGGCTAGGAAGAGGGGATAGGGTGACAAAAACAAAAATTTGGGGACTAGATAGCAGTGGTGATGGTTGTACAACATTGTGAATGTAAGTAATGCTACTCAAGTGTACACTCAAAAATGGTTAAAATTAAAGAAACTACACTCACACATCCACTATATAAACCAAAAACAAAGAAAGAAAGAAAGAAACCCACTGCTGTCAACTCTATTCCAACTCACAGTGACCCTACAGCTCAAGGCAGAATTGCCCCATAGGGTTTCCAATGATCTGGTAGATTTCAACTGCCACTCTTTTGGTTAGCAGCACAGCTCTTAACCACTGTACCATTAGGGCTCCAAATCCACCATACAAGCGACAAATTTAGGAAATTTAACAATGTTGCAGTACTACTATCTAAAACATAGTCAGTATTCAAATTTCACCAACTGTCCCAATAACATCCTTTATAAGACACTTGTCCTACCTCTGAAACTACATTTTTTTTTTTTTTTTTTTTTTTTTAAGGATTTCATTTACTTAGTTTTTGAACATTTTATTGTGGTTTGGGTGAAACCTTATAGAGCAAATTAGTTTCCCATTCAACAACTTATGTACATATCTGTTTCACGACATTAGTTGCAATCTGCTCCATGTGACAGGACTCTCCCCACTTCCATTCTGAGTCCCCCCATTTTGCTTTTGCCTGTCCTTTCCTGTCTCTGTGGCCTGCTTCTGAGCTTTGTTTGGGGACTAAAGCTGACTTTTCTGTCTCAAACAGTTGATTGTTCTAAGGAGCACGTTTCTCACAGGTGCTACTGTTCGCGTTGTAGTTCTCCTTGTTATAACTGTGGCCCCTGTGGCCTCTTCTGTATACACGGATACACAGGTATTTGCAGAACATTCAAATGCATACATAAAAATATCATCTGCCAAACCTGTATATGCTCCTGGGTGTACTCCCACATGACATCTCACACTTATTCAAATTATATTTCTACTTATATATCCACTTGTATATTATTGTTACTGCAGTATTCTGTAGGTAATGTTTATCTTTGTTGCCTTTTACTTTTGCTGTACCTCAGTACCTTTCCTGCCTTGGTCATGTTGTTCTGACTTTTCCCATACTGTGTGATTATCTTATTCTTCACCCAAGATACTGTCTAATAAATGACTCTCCATCCCTCCTTCTATCCCTGATAGCCATTAAATAATATTTCTTTCTACAAGAAAATCTTTTCTTGAATTTTTATAATAGTAGTCTAACACAATATTATCCTTTTTGATTGACTTATATCACTCAGCATAATGTCCTCCAGGTTCATCTATGTTGTTCAGATGTTCCATGGATTCATCCTTATTCTTTAATAGTACACACTATTCCATTGTGTGTATGCATCACCATTTGTTTAACCATTCATCCACAGATGGGCACTTGGTTGTTTCCTTCTTTTTGATACTATAAATAATGCTGCTATGAATAGCTAGTCATGTCATGGTTCTTCTTTCTCTAGGATATATACCTAGTAGCGGCAGTGCTGGATCATATGGTATTTCTATTGCTACCTTTTTAAGGAAGTGCCATACCATTTTCCACAGTGGTCATACCATCTTACATTCCCACTAGCAATGTATGAGTCCCAGTCTCCCCTCAGTCTTACCAGTATTTGTTGTGTTATTTTTTTAAGACTGCCATTATCGCTGAGGTGAGGTGATATTTTGTTCTGAGTTGTATCTCACTGATGACTAAGGGACCCCTGGTTGCACAGTGGTTAAGAGTTCAGCTGCTAACCAAAAAATTGTCAGTTTAAATCCACCAGTTGTTCCTTGAAAATACTATGGAGCATTTCTGTTGTGTCCTATAGGGCTGCTATATGACCTGAGTTGGAATCAACTTGATAGCAATCTGTTATTCATTTATTTTCTTGAATGACTGATGATTGTAAGCATCTCTTCATATATTTGTTGGCCTCCTGAATATCTTCTTTGATGAAGTGTCTGTTAACATCTTTTGCCCATTTTTAGATTTGATTATCTGTCTTTTTGTTGTTGAGGTGTTGAAGTTATCTTTAACATTTTTAGATTTGTCTTGTCAGATATGTTATTACCAATTTTTTTGCCCAGTCTTAGGTTCTCTTCACTTTTGGAGAAGCCTTTTGATGAGCATAAGTGTTTAATGTTTGAGAGGGCCCAGTTATCTAGCTTGTCTTCTACTGCTTGTGCATTTTTAGTTATGGCTGGTTCTGTTGCTTATTGGCTATCATGATCATGCACAAGTTACTCAAATCTTCTTTAAGCTGTTTAAATAAGAAACAAACTGAACTATGAGGGACAACAACTGCAACACTGCTTTCAAATGTCTTCTCCCAGTTTAGCTGAATTCCTTCCCGTGCACTTAGGCTGCTCTTAGGGACATACAGAAAATACATAACTAAATCTCAGTCGAGTTAGTCTTGACTTCCAGTCAACATGGCACCATAGACAGAAGCACTATGCTGTCCCTTCACAGTGAAGACCCAAAAAACTGAGCAAAACAGAGAAATGTCAACACTGTCAGCCAAACCACAGATGGAATAAGAAACTGACAGGGAACAGATAGCCACAAGAGATATGAGAAGAAGTCAAGTTCCTTATCAGCTAACCCAGCAGAGATTCACCATTTCCGACAGCTGTTGGAGATTGACAGACAGGGAGCACAGGAACGCAGCTTCATGGAAATCCCTGCAGTAGACAAAGCACCTAGTAACCAGTGATACCTATTTTCCCAATCCCATCTTCTCCCCTCCCCTCTCTTGTACCTCTGATACCTCTTAGCTACCTATGGTGGCTCTGCGGGCCAGGAAGTGCAGCATCCATGTCACCTGGACTCATCCTACCTGTATCAGATATTTGCAGACAGAAAGTGTGTGAAAACAGCTTCAAGAGCTCCCAGCAGGACACACATCACCTGGTAATAAGCAATATATGCTTTCCTAACCTCACCGCTTCTCACCTCCCCATGCTTCCTCTGTTTTCCACCAGCCATAATGTCTTGGCCAGAAAGAAACTCTTCTGGCCCTGGCCACTTGGACTCACCCAACTCTCCAACCCACCCACCCACCTCACTGGCCAGCTCCCTGAGTGGCATTTGGCTATAGCTGGTGTTGCTTTTCTTCATTTCTTTTGGTTTCTTCTATGGGTCCTACCAGCTACCTCTCCTTTCTCTCGAACACCTGGCTCGGTGCACCATCTTTGCCTCTTCTTGAAAGGCTGTGAAGTATTGTTCAAAGGGGGACCACTACCCAGGCACATGACACCACACTGGTAGATCTTGGGTTTTTTTCCTCTTTATCTGTTTTTACTTTCATAGCTTGTGAGTCCCTTCTACCCAGACTGTACTGTACTAGGTATCTAAGTCCCAGTCCATGCACCCACATCAGTGGGACCCCTGAGGGCACTTTCTTGGCTTGCCCTGCTTTTTCCCTTCCTATCTTTCTTCGTTTTGCAGTTCTCATAGCTCTATACTTACCTTCTTTACCTGTCTCCTGAATACTTGATGCTGTGTGAAATCTATTACCTCTTCTAGCCAGGCTATACTCCACAGCCTGGGAGATACTTCCCTAGTCTTCCCAGAAGCACCAAGGGGATCTCTCAGTGTCTTTGTTTCTGAATTTTTATCTTCTTCTTGTTGTTAGTTTGTTTTAATCTTTTCCTCCATTCTTAGTCTCTCATTTCTCAACTCCAACAGCAAGCTCCCCTAGCACTCAGTTGGTGGTTTGGTTGGTTTTTGGCTCCTGTTTCTCTCTGTCCTGCCTACTGTCTCCCCTACACATCTTAGCTTCTGTCTTAGTCAGCTAACGCTGCTTTAACAGAAATAACACAAGTAGATGGCTTTAAAAAGCAAACATTTATTTTGTCACAATCTAGTAGCCTAAAAGCCCAGATTCAGGGTGTCAGCTCCAGGGGAAGGGTTTCTCCATTGGTTTTGGAGAAAGGTCCTTGCCATCAAACTTTCACTAGACTGGGAGCTTTAGAGGTGCAGGGACCCTGGTCCTTTGCAAAGGACACATTCAGCTCCTGGCACTGCTTCTTTCTTGATGGCATGAGGTCCCCACATCTCTCTGCTTGCTTCTTTTCTTAGTATCTCAAGAAACTGCCTCAAGGAACAAACAATCTTACACACTGAATCCTGCTTCCTATCCACCCTTATTAACATCACAGAGGCAGGATTTATGTTGAAGAATATCACACAATACCAGGAATTATGGCCCAGCCAAACTGCCACCCACATTTTTTGAGGAACATAGTTCAATCCATGAGAGTTCCGCACATCAAAACCACCCCTTTCCTTCCTGTCTTCCTGCACCATACATCACACCTGAAGAGCACAGGCAAAGCCTACTGGAACCAGCTCAACACTGATCCCTGGACTGCCCTGTCAGCCCTAATGCATGCCACAAAGAACACATCCCAGTCCCTCACTTTTAGCTGGACCTTCCCTGCTACACCACAGCTGAGGGACTGGCCCTGCTCACTGGACAAGGAGCTAAAAAGTACCACAACCACAGAAGAGCAAGCAACAAAGAATGCACAGCTTGTCCATTCAAACAAAGGAGCAGGACAAAACAAACATGTCTACAATCAATAAACAACATAACTACTGAATGTCCTGAGGAAACCTTGGTGGCATAGTGGCTAAGTGCTATAGCTGCTAACCAAAAGTTCAGCAGTTAGAATCCACCAGGTGCTCCCTGGAAACTGTGGAGCAGTTCTACTCTGTTCCACAAGGTTGCTATGAGTCAGAGTTGACTCCACAGCAGTGGGTTTGGATTGTGGGTAGGGGTGAAATGTCCCAAAGACAGCAGATAATATCAAAACATTAAAAAAAAAAAAAAGATAGGATGGTTTCAGTAGGCATCCAAATAAATGACCAGATGACATTCCAGTAGGAGAAAAAGCATTAGAATTACCTGATGGAGAATTCAAATCTCTAATAGTCAGAGCTATACAGAAGTTGAAGCAGACAAAAGTGAAGAAAACATAAACAATAAATCCATGGAACAATTCAGGAAAGTAACACAGGAGCAAAGTGCCAAAATAAAATCACAACCAGATATCATACAAAAACAACAATTAGAAATCCAAAAGATAAGCAACAAGATTTCATAAATGGACAGTATCATAAATAGTTGAGAAGCAGGTTTGAAATGATGGAACATAGGATCAGAGAAATAAGGCAAACATTTGGATACAACTCTGGAAAAAAATCAGGAAAAAGGATTAAGAAAAATGAAGAAATCCTGAGAATTATGTGGCTTACAATCAAAAGCAAGAATTTGCAAGTGATGAGAGTTCCAGAATGGGGATGGGGGGGTTGGAGAGTTGAGGGTTAGAGGGTTGGGGAATTGGAGGGTTGGGGGATGAGGGGGTGGAGAATGGAAAACACAGAGAGGAGAAGAACTGCTGGTAGAAAACTTCCCTAATATTAAAGATGAAAGCTGATCATCCAAGCTCAACGAACCCTATATAGGACAAACCCTTAAAGATATATCATAATCACACTCTCTAAAACCAAAGACAAAGAAAAAATTATGAGAGTAGCTTAAAAAAAAACAAAAAGTCACATATATTCGGGAGAAAGACTATGGACTAAGCTGATTATTCAGCATAATCCACGCAAGCAAGAAAGCAATCTGATAATACACATATACAACCTTGAAAAAAAAAATGCCATTCTCATCCAAATATGATGGTAAAATTAGGACATTTCCAGAAAAACAGCAACTAAGGGAATATGTAAAAACCAAATCATATTTACAAGAATTATTAAAGGGAGTCCTTTGGTCTGAGAACAAACAACATCTGACCACAGCCTGAATCTAGGACACAAGATTGTACCAGCTAGATACCAGCCTAAGAAATGAACTCTCCAAGGCTATCCAAAACCAAAAGAATTAGAACAAGGAACCAGAAATTAATCTGTAAATGACAACTACATCAGAACATTAAAATAAGGGATAAACAGTGTTAAGTACAGGATTCTCTAATGGCGTGGAAGGCAAGGTGGTATCAAATAATAGACTGGTTGAAATCTAGGAAGATAAGGGTAAATGCTAAGGTAACCACAAGTTAATAAACCTACTCATCAAAATAAAAGAAAAACACAAAGTTACAACAAAAACTAAAAAACAAAATAAATTCACAAACTAAAGAACTCAGCACAGAGAGAAGAGGTGCAAAGACAATGTCAGCAACACAAAAGAAAAAGCACTACAAATGACAGCTATAAACTCATATCTACCAATAATTTAAATGGTTTAAATGCATCCATAAAGAGACAGTGATACAATAGATTTAAAAAAAAAATCCATCATAGCTTAGAAACAAAGACATCAATTTATTTAAAAAAAATCAAAGGATATAAAAACATACATTAAACAAAAATCTAAGAAAAAAAGCAGGAATGGTAATACTATTTTCACGTAAAATAGTATTTAGACTTTAAAACAAAGTCCACCATAAAAGACAGATAAGGGCACTGTATAATGATTAAAAGGACTATCTGCCAGGGAGATTTAACCATAATAAATATCTATGCATGCAATGATAAAACCAAAACCAAACCAAAGCAAAAAAATCCAGTGCAGTCAAGTCAGTTCCAACTCAGAGACCCTATAGGTCAGAACAGACCTGGCCCATAGAGTTTCCAAGGAGTCCTTGGCAGATATGAACTTCCAACCTTTTGGTTAGCAGATGTAGGACTTAACCACTATGCCACTAGCTTCTCACCCAATGATAGGGCTCCAAAATACATAAAACAAACTCTAACAACACTGAGACAATTCCACAATAATACTAACAGACTAAAACATACCACTCTTGGCAAAGGACAGAACATCTAGAAAGAAACTCAACAAAGATACAGCAGAGATAAAGACCACAATCGGCCAATTTGACCTAATAGATATATACGGAACACTCCACTCAACAACTGTGATATACACATTCTTTTCCAACTTACAGAGTGTTCTCCAGAATAGATGACATCCTGGGCCACAGAGCCACCCTCAGCAAAATCTAAAGCATTGAGACAATACAAAGTACCTTCTCTGACCACAAAACCGTCAATATAGAAATTAACAAGAAGAATAAGGGAAAAAATTCAGTAACATGGAAATTGCATAACCACCTGCTTAAAAACCACTTGGTAATAGAAGAAATGAAATATGGAACCAAAAAAGTCCTAGAATGAAAACACATCATACCCAAATCTTTGAAAAACAGCAAAGGAGTGCTTAGAAGTCAGTTTATAGCAATAGATGTACATATCTAAAAAGAAAAAAACGGACAAAATCAAAACATTAGTTACAAACTCAAACAAATAGAAAAAGAACAACAGAAGAAGACATCGCCACCAGAAGAAAGCAACTAATTAAGATCAGAGCAGAAATAAATGAAATAAAGAATAGAAAAACCAACAGAAAGAATAAAAGAAAAATAGGTTCTTTGAAAGAATCAACCAAATTAATAAATTGCTGGTCAAACTGACAAAAGAAAAACAGGAAAAGGGCTCAATTAGCCCCTACCCCTATCCCCCCCCCAAAAAAAACTGACAAGAGGAGCATTATAACAGACTCAACTGAAATAAAAAGAATCATAACAGAGTATTATGAAAACTACACTTTAGCAAATTTGGAAACCTAGAGAAAATGCACAAATTTCTAGCAACATACCACTTACCCAAACTAACACAAAACAAATGCTGAAAATCTGAACAGATCCATAACAAAAGAAGAGACAAAACAAAAAACAAAAAGCTCCCAACAACAAAAAAGAGCTTGCTCAGATGGTCTTCCTAGAGAATAATACAAAACTTTCCAAGAAGAGTTTACACCAGTACTACTCAAAGTATTTCAGAGCATAGAAAAGGAAGCAATACTTTCATTCTATGAAGCTAGCATAACCTTGACACCAAAACCAGGCAAAGACAGCACAAAAAAAAAATACAGACCAATATCTCTCTTGAATATAGACACAAAAATTATGTCCAATAGAAGTTAGCACCATATGAAGAAAATAATAATGACAAAGTAGGATTCTATACCTGATACGCAGGGGTAGTTTAACATTAGAAAGTCAATCAACACAATCCACCACGTAAGTAAAAGGAAAGAATCACAAGATCATCTCAATCAATGTAGAAAAGCATTTGGCAAAGCCCAACACTCTTTCCTGATAAAAGCACTCAATTAAATAGGTATAAAAGGGAAATTTCTCAACATAATAAAAGGTACCTACACAAAAACAACAGACAACATCATTCATAACAGAGAGAGGCTGAAAACATTCCCCCTGAGCAGGAACAAGACAAGAATTCTCTTTATCACCACTCCTGTTTAACACTATGCCAGAAGTCCTAGCTAGAGCAATAAGGCAAGAAAAAGAAATAAAGGGCACCCAAACTGGTAATAAAGAAGTTCAACTGTCTCTATTTGTAGATGATACAGGACCACACACAGAAAACCCAAAAGATACAGCCACTGGAAGTAACAGAAAGTTTCAGAGTAGAAGCAGGATACAAGATAAACACACAAAAGTCAGTTATATTCCTATACACCAATAAAGAGAGCAATGAAAAGGAAATAATCAGGAAAACAATACCATTTATAATAATTATTATTAAAAAAAAAACATGGCTACTGAGTTGGGTCCAACTCATAGTGACTCTAGAGGTCAGAGTAGAACTGCCCCATATAGTTTCCAAGGAGTGCCTGGTGGATTTGAACTGCCAACCTTGTTGGTTAGCAGACAGTGTACTTAACCCATTACACATCAGGGTTTACACCATTTATAACAGCTCCTAAAAAAGTATTTCTGAGTAAATATAACCAGGTATATAAAAGACCTATACAAGGAAAACTACAAAATACTATGGCAAGAAACCAGAAGAGATCTACATAAATAGGAAAACATACCACACTCATGGACAGGCAGACCCAATATTGTGAAAATGACAATTTTACCCAAAGCAATTTACAAATACAGTGCAGTCCCAATCCAAATATCAACATTCTTTAAAGATGGAAAAAAATGTATTCATTTTATATAGGCACGGAAGAAGACCCAGTTAAGCACTATTAAAGAAGAAGAAAGTGCAAAGACTCACACTATCTAATCTCAGAACCTACTATACAACTATGGTAGTCAAAACACTCTTGTATTGGCAGTGACAGATGCTTGATCAACAGAACAGAATTTACAGTAAAAACACAAAATTCAAAACCAGAACAGCACAAATGCATGCAGTTGATAGAGGGGTAGGTTATTCAGATATTCACCCCACCACTACTACAATTATAAGTAAACTAACTGAAAAATCTTCAGGAAATACTTTAGCTAAGAGACTTATTGAAGTGACCTATTTCAAAAAGCATTTGAAAACTGGTTAATACTACTGAAAGATTTTTAGAAGATGGTGGGCTAGACATACATCTCCTCAATTCCCTCTGAGAAATAAGGCCTGGAGTGATAACTGAAAGCAGCATGGACATTTGGGAAGCCCTAGGATCTGGCATAAGGTTGTCAGATGGGACTATATGCCAGTAATGTAACTACCTCTCTCAAAGATGAGGCAGCAGCATACTGAATCCTCCTTATGTTGACTCACCATTTGGGAGGACTGCAGGCACTGACACCTTCTTTGCTATCCATGAGGCAGGGGCTGTGCAGAGCCAGCTAATATACTGAAGTACAGTGCTTAAGCAAACAGCATATAGACCAAAAAAGAGACTGTGTTGTGATAGCCACATATTAAGAACTTGGCTGCTGACTGAGGGCACCACTGCCCCTCCACCCTCTCTTTTCTGAGCTGTGCCATAGATTCTGCTGTTTCATGGCAGGCAGGGGGGCTCATGTAAGACACCATCTTGGTTAGCTGGGAGGCAAAGTCACCTACCCAGAGGTCTTAGCTGGGGCTAACTCCCACAGAGCAGCAGCCCTGTCTGGAAAGTGTTACTCTAGCAGAAATTTTGTATTTAGGATGGTGATGCCTAGAGTTACAAGTAGGGTCTGACAGTGGATGGCAGCAAGGCAGCAATGAATCACTTCATTGCACCTGGGGACGGCCTAAGAGGTGCTTTTGTTGTCAGCCAGACGGTGGGGCCTGCCACAACTGAGGGCCTGACTGATTTTGGTAGCTGTTGGACAGCTCCTCTCTTAGCAGTAAAGTACATTTTTAAAATAAGATCACCTGGAGAACTGACTACTGAGTGGCCAGGCAGCATTGGCCTCACCCTTCACTGATCCATCATAGTGTCAGCTGACTGCTCCCACCCAGTGACTCTATAAGTAGAGTGCCATCTTTGCCAGCCAGGAGGCAGAGCCTGCCATCCCACTTAGAACTATACCTCAGCTCCTGTTAACACCAGAGAAACTGAATAGCTTCTAGCTGGCATGAAGGCAACAATCAATAGCTAACCATTTAAAGAAACAGTCCACTATGGCTCCAGAAAACCCCCAAAATAAGCCTTTCTGAAACTATTGGAGGTCAAGTACAAAAGAATTATATAGAAAGCCCTTCTAGAAAGTAAACAAAATGCAGCAGAACAAAATGAAAAGTTAAGCAAGCTATTTGAAATGATGGAACATCAGCAATCTGAAACCTAGCAGATTAATAGTAAAATTACAGAATTAGACAATTCAATACAAAGCCAAAAGAGCAGAATTGAGGCAATGTAAGCAAGAGTTAGTAAGCTTGAGGACACAGCAACTGACACCAGCATTTACAAGGAAAAACCACAGAAAAGAAGAAAAATGAAGAACATTAAGAAACATATGGGACTCTATTAAGAGGAATAATCTACAAATAACTGGAGTTCCTAAACAGGGAGTTGTTGTTGTTGTTAGGTGCCACCGAGTCAGTTCTTACTCACAGCAACTCTATGAACAACAGAACGAAAAACTCTCCAGTCTTATGCCATGTCCACAATTGAAAATAGAGAGTATTTTTGTAGAGTTGCTGACAGAAAATTTACCTGAAGTTATGAAAGAAGAGAATATAGATTTCCAAGATGCATATCGAACACCACAAAAACAGACCAGACCCCAAAAGACACTAAGACATATTACAATCAAGCTTAATAAAATGAAATATAAACAGAATCTTTTAAAGACAGCAAGGCTAACATTCAGAGGGAAGCCCTGTAGGCTTCTGAGCAAAAACAATGTTGGCAAACAGGCAGTGAGATGACACATTCAAAGCCTTGAAGGAGAAAAACGTCCAACCAAGAATTATATATCCTGCAAAACTGTCTCTCAAATACAAAGATGAAATTAAGACATTCTTAGATAAACAGAAGCTTACTTTGTAAAAACCAAATGAAAACTACAAGAAGTACTCAAAGAAGCTCTTTGCTTAGAAAAACAGAAACACTAAGTGTATACTTAAAGAGGCAATGCAGGACACAACATCCAGAATCCTACTGAGTTAAGGCAGTCACAAAGCTCAATCAAACTACAATATTAAAAGAAGGGAACCAGTGACCATATCACAAAAACTATGACATCATCACACTAAAAAGAGGAATATATTACAGTAATTACAACCCTTTCATATGGAGAGGAAATTAAAATGATATGCAGAAGTTCAAGTCTGGTTTAAACTCAGAATATCAAGGGGGATGATGGGGTAGCCACAAAGCAAAATAACAATGTGACATATCAAAACAGAAAACATAATACAGAAATCTCAACAAACACAAAACCAACACTGAAAAAGATGAAAGTCAACATTTTAAGTAACAGAGTATTTTCAAAGCAGAACATCATGCGATCATAGAAAAGTAACAACTGGACTTCTTGGAAAATTTAAATCTCCATAATTTGGTATAAAATACTTGCCTGCAAAATTCCTAAAGCCCATTCTTAAAGTATATTAAACAAATGTTTTTTGTAAGCCACCAAAACAAAAAACAAACCCACAGCCATCGAGTCATATCTGACTCATAGCGACCCTAGAGGCCAGAACAGAACTGTCCCATAGAGTTTCCAAGGAGTGCCTGGTGGATTTGAACTGCTGAACTTTGGTTAGCAGACATAGCACTTAACCCACTATGCCACCACGGTTTCCAACCAACTAGCACATAAAAACAAAGTTTCCCCAAACAGATGGATGAGTGAATAGGGATAAACACAAAGATATACACACAGAGATGGCAGCCAAGAGAATAGATTTTCATTTCAAGTACAGTCTTCTAAATTTGTATTTTAAGTATAAAGTTTTGAAATATTAGATACAAGACACACCCCTGAGGAAACTGCTGCTACAACTGATTGGCCAGTCACACCAGATCACATCATGGAGGATTACATCAGGTCACAAAATACAGGATGACACTATTATATAACTGCCAAACCACTGAGAATCATGGCCCAGTCAACTTGACACACAATCTTAACTATCACAGTCCACACTTTTGTCAACTTGGCATCTGTACACATCTTCTTAAACCAGTCTCTAAAAAAGACAGTCAAATTTGCATGTACCATGACACAACACACATACAACTGAAATTGCCCTAGCCTTATTTACAACTTGTGTTTTACAATAAGTAAAGGAATAAGTGAAAATACATGTATAATAAAACAAGGAATACTAAAATCAATTAGTGCTCATAACTGTAACTGGTCACATGGTCCTAGCTGGTATTTAGAATTACCTTTTCCCCCCACCCATTTCATATTCCCTTTGCCCTCAGAAAGCACATTAACTGGCTCTGGTTCTTTGCCTGGCGGATAACTCAAAACCTTCATTCCTGAAGGGTTTGGGCCATTAGCAGTCATGTTGAAATTGGTTTGCTGTAGTTTTCCACTGACTTTGATCACAGTCTGTGGTAATACTACAAGATACCCAACAGATCCCTTGGTTTCCCAACATATTCTTCTTTACCTCCACTGTACAACATCAATCCAATTTTCCCTTGGTAGACACGATCAATCACACAAGCCAAAATGGCATCTCCCCCCTTTGCCTGTTGATTCAGCATGAGCACAAACTGGCAAGGTGGAATCCTGAACTTCCAGTTCAATGAAATCTATGTTGTTCCTAGATGTAAGTATTCCGATCTTTGGAAATAAGACCTCTAAACCCACAGAACATAGTGTTGCAAGGACAGGAAGCAAAAATTTTGCAAGTCAAGTGTCTATGGGTAATAATAGTCAGTGGTGCCACTCCCATCTCCACCCATTGATTCCTGGATGCATGAATCCTGCCTTGGGAAAAACACCACCATACACTGGATGCTGGTTTAGAGCAAACACAGCCTCTTGGACAACACTGTCCCAACCCTGCAAGGTACTGCAACCTAACCAAAGCTGTAACTGTCTTTAGAAGGCCATTCCATCATTCTATAACGCCTGCTGCTTCATGATGATGCTGAACATGCTAAACACAAGTGAATTCCACGAGCATGGGACTAATGCTGCACTTCATTCACTGTGATGTGAGTCCCATCTAAAGAAAGGCTGTGTGAGGCACTACAACAGACAAGATATTCTGTAAGTCCACGGATGGTCGTTTCAACAGAAGCACTGCATGCAGGGAAACCAAACCCATACTCAGATTAACTATCACAGTAAGAACAAAATCCTGCCCTTTCTATGATGGAAGCAGTCTAGTGCAATCAACCTGCCACCAGGCTGTTGGCTTATCCTTTTGAGGAATGATGCCATATTGAGGACTCAGTATTGGTCTCTAACGCTCGTAGAGCACGCATTCAACAGTGGTTGTAGCCAGGTAGGCCTTGATGAGTGTAAGTCTGTGTTGCGGAGCTCATGTATAACCTTCATCCCTGCCACCGTGGCCACTCTGTTCATGAGCATTGACAGGAGCGGCTAGGGAAAGGGGATTACTATTTTCACAGAATGCAACATCCTACCCACTTTATTGTTAAAATCTTCCCCTGCCAAGGTCACCCTTTGGGGAGCATTCACATGAGATACAAATATCTTCACTTCTCTGGTGCATTCAGAGGTCTATCTACATACCTCTTCCCCACACCTCCTTGTTACTAATTTTCCAATCATGTTCCAAGTCTGTGACCATTCAGCTAAAGCACTGAATCAGTACAATTGCACATCTGGCCATTTCTCCCTCTAAGCAAAGTGAACAACCAGGTGCAGTCAGTTCTTCCCACTGGGAGGATTTCCCTTCACCACTGTCCTTCAGGTAGTCCCAGGAATGGGCTGCAGTGCTGCCACTGTCCACTTACTTGTGGTGCCTGTATATCACACAGAATCATCTTTAAACCAGACACAAGAGTTCTCTTAGTCAACTGATCATAAGAAACTCTCCATAAGGCCATAGGAAACCCTGGTGGTACAGTGGTTAAGTGCTATGTCTGCTAACCAAAATGTTGACAGTCCAAGTCTGCCAGGTGCTCCTTGGAAAGTTTATGGGCCAGTTCTCTATTCTGACCCATGCAATCTGAGTTTAGTTTGTGAACTCATCCTAAAAAAGTGCTAAATACCTCATCACTAAAAATCACTAGTCACTTCAAAGTACTCCTCTTAAGAAGATAGGCACTGACACCACCACCCACACAGACCACCTTTCAAAGCAACTTTAGAACTCCTTTTTTGGAATGACCATCAGAGTTGTCGTTGTATTGTCCATGATGTCCTGAATGCCATCAAAATCTCCTCTCAGTATTTCCTTATCTTCAGGTAAACAAGCGTCATTGGGGGGGTCACATCAAGTGAATAGAGAGGTTATTGCCATACAGTTGTTTGCTGGCTAAAAACTGTCACAGACAACTATACAATTAAGTTGGCAAACTTTCCATCTTGTCACCATGTGCAATGGCCATTCCAAAACTGCTTTCAGGGTGGACTATGCACTGGCATCAGCGCATAACTTCCTAAGCACTTCGAATGCGACCACAGCGATACTCAGCAGTGACATATGCAGCACTTAGAACAATTAAGTCAGACCTCATTCAGGGTCACTGAGTCAGAATCAACTTCACGGCAGTTGGTTTACAGTTCTGAAGGTCAGACAATACCTGGTTTGATATTGCAGCTCAGGCTGCATGGTGACTCGGTGGCCCACGGTTAAGCGTTCAGTCTGTACTAAGGCCCATTCACGAGCCAAGCTGCTTCTCAAAAGGACAGTAATTGTCTGACGATGGCAGGGCTTCGTTCCAAAATACTAAGCTTCTCCACTGATTCACCAATAAGGTTCTGTCAAAGATTCCAAACAGCATCTGTATTTGCTACTGATATTTCAAGCACCATCAGATCTCCCAGATCCTATAGCCCAAGTGGCAGGCAAACTTGTACAGTAGACTGGACTTCTATTCTGAGCCCCCCTCAAAAACTACAGCAGTTTCGGGTCATTTAATAGGCCTGAATAGGACATCCAATAAGGGATATGCTGCCTTCTAAATTCAGATAGGCCCACCAAGCACTTTGCCTCCTCTCTTGTTGCAGGAGGGGCCAGATGTAACAAGCCATTCTTCACTTCAAGATTATCTGAAGTGCCCCACATCATCAGACCCCTAGAAATTTCAGAGGGAAGATGCCTAAATTTGTCTTTAACTTCCCACCCTCTAGCATGCAAACATCTTACCAATTAGCCCAGAGTCACTGATACTTTTTCCTTACTAGGACCAGTCATCATAACATCGCCAAGGTAACGGACTGGTGTGACGTCTTGGAGAAGAGAAAGGCTACTAAGGTTCCTGCAGACTAAATTATGACAATGAGCTAAGACAGGGAAGTTGTGTTACTGGTTTTGTTAGCCAAAGGCAAATCGTGTCTGGTAATCCTTCAAAACCAACAGTAAGGTACTGGTTAAAATAGCTGCATACCAGTTACAAGATGTATTAATTTTCCCATGTAATGAAACTACATCTGAAACAAGAGCAACAACTGGAGCCACCAACCACTTTGTTAAGCTTACTATAATCCACTATCATCCACCAAGACCAGATTTTTGGCCAATAACCAAAAAACCAAACCCAGCAAGTCAATTCCAACTCATAATGACGCTACAGGACAGAGCAGAACCGCCCGATAGGCAGCACCTGCTGGATCTGAACTGCCAATCTTTTGGTTGGCAGCCACAGCACTTACATAGCACTTAGAAACCACATAGCACCAAGTTTTTCGGACCAAATAGGCAAGGTAAATTGGATGTGGTATACGTTACCAGCCCTGCATCTTTCCATTGATGCGGCACTCATCTCTGTGATTCCACCAGGAATACAATGGCACTGCTTTTACTACTGCAACAGAAATACTCCACATCAGGAATCCAGTGTGGAGCTTCTGCTAGTTGCTGTCTATTAAAAAATTATACTATTGAGAACAGGTAGCTCTTAGCTGGAGGTGAGATGAAAAGGCAGAAGGGACAGGAGCCAGGTGAATGAATACAGGAAATATACTGGAGAGAGGTGTGCTGTCACTTTGCAGGAAAAGCAACCAGGGTCACGTAACAGTTTTTGTACAATAAACTGACTTGAATTATAAATTTCACTTAAATAACAAAAAAGTGTGCAATCTGGAGTGGAGAAATCACTATAGCATTTGGGTACCCACTAAACTCACTGTGAGACAGATCTCAGGGCTGTTGTTAACCTGACCTCTACACACCCCTGGCTGGTGGGTCACAGTGATTTTTTTTCATCTCCCAGTGTCAGCTCAGAGTCAGTGCCCAGTAACACCTGAGAAATCTAATTTCTTTTTCCTCCATAAAGCATTAACTCTCATAGAAGGCTACAGATTCCTTTGGGGAAGACTGGGAGAAAGACTAACACTGTATAACTCTTTGGCAGTATAGCAGGGTTCTTCCTCAGGGGGTCTGGCCTTTCCTCAAGGGGGTCCAGGTCTGTAAATTGGTTCAAGTCTGGGGACAGACTGAGGGGCCATTACTCCTACTGCAGCAATTTAAGTTACACTGCCATCCACAGACCTTGAATTCTTCCCCTTTTACAGATTAATATTTAATTTCCCATCAATTTCACTCCTAGGGATGTATACACTGGAGGCAAGTCAGGCCCTCAAGGAAAACTCTCAAAACTGACTGGGGGATCAGCTCATTGAGGACAATTATGTAATTAACTGCCAGATTAATCATAAAATACAAAACTACATCATTATGCAACTGTAAAACCATTAAGTGACAGCCCAGTCAAGCTGACATACAACCTTAACCATTGGAAGCAGAAGTATACCACCTATTTTCTCAAGGCTCCTCTAATCTTCAATTTCTTAATATCTCCTTTCCATTTTCCACTTTTTTCAAACTTATACTAGAAAATTACATTGCCTAAGCATACACTAAAGTGAGCACTTTATGTCTCTGATTTTTATACAACATGTATCTTCAGGGTCAAATCTTTTCTATCCTACGCTGTTACCATATCCACAAAATGTTCATGTTTTGCGAAGCAGCCCTATGTAGTTTCTAGATGTTACGATTCACTGAAGATTGTATTTACTTATTGAGTAGTCCAACAAAATACCTGCAACTGCTGATTCCCATTCAGAGCATCCCTACAGGACATAGTACTCTTTATGGAAGCCAACTTGCCACATTTTCCTCCATTGCAGTGACTTGCTGGGTTCAAACTACCAATCTTTCAGTTAGCTAGCAGCCAAGCACTGAACCACTGTGTTACTAAGGTTTCTGATTAGCCTAATAGGCATGATACTGTATTAGGCAGTATGTCCTGCCCCTGATATCTGGCTTAAGGGTTTATTAACCAGTTAACTAGTTTTCTTCCTGGCTGTTACCAGGGCTTAAAATTCTGCTGCATGGACACTTTATAATCTTGTAGACTGACATTTGAAATAAAAACAGGTTCATAAAGTAAAATGCAACATACAGTTATCAGCATGTGGCAGCTTTCACTTATCCAATTTTTTTAAGTATAAAAAAATGGGTTCTCCTACATGTCTTTCAGAGTGACTTACGAGAATTAAATCTTAACCATGCTTGTCCTAGACAAAATTTTAATTAGACACACAAGTAGGAGAAAACCACTTTTAATTGAAAAATAAAGCAATACATCTCAAATAAGTTCTGTGTTTCACAGCATAAGTGGTAATTTGTTGAGAGAAATCGCTTTCCTAAATGGCATAGTGAAATATAGGTATTTTGAGTATCACAGTCTCCTTCCTTTATGGACGATTCAGCTACAAACGTTAAAAACAGAACTGTTGATTTTAAACTGTGAATCTGCAAAGTCTCTATTCCCAATTACTGTGATAAATGGGGAGATTTTAAACAATCATTCTATATTCAGAAGTTACCAGATAATAGCAAATACTATTTTCCTTATGAAAAAATCTGTATGAAACACACACATTAATTTTAAACTTATCCACAATACTTCAAAACACAAGTTCATCAATATGATCTTTATCACAGTTTTCCTTTAAATAAGTTCTCAAATCCCAGAATGGTTCGATTTGACACACTCAAAAGTATTAAAACTTTGAAAGAAACTACTGAAGTTATTCTTTTACTCTGGCAAAAACTGTGGTAAAAAAACTTTTTTAAAGAGTTCATTAAACACCTATTCCTAAAACTACACTCATGTAACTACAGAGAAAATGTTCAAGCACATAGTAAATTCACTTAAAAACGACAGAACACAGGCATAGATTACTTAAATGGCTGGCTTTTTTGTGTAATCACTACCACCCATAAACAAAGTCACTACTGTTTGACCGAAAAAGGTTTTTACAAAACTCCACTTCCAAAATTAACATTTTTATTAAATCAAGTTAAAAAATGTTCACTTTAGAAAAGTCAACAAGGGTTTTAACAAAACCAAAATATATCTTTTTATACAATATATGTATATATTAGCAGCAAACTACTTTTGAGATTTTATGTTATTCATTTTATGGAAAGCATTTACAATGTATTATTAGTATGGAATGTTAGCTAGTCCACTTTTCCTCCTTTATTCTGTGATTTATAGTACAAGATACTTTATGATTATCATTAATAAATACTAAGAATCAATCCAGTTTTGACTAAAAAGCAGTGAAACAGAGTGGTTGGTAGAATCTGTCTTACTACTTCACAGTCACACATTATCTTTGAGAGTAACAAATGAGCACCATAGAAATGAGTGTGTGTGTATAAACTCAATTTTTACGGTATAATAGCAAGCAACTAGACCACTTAAAACATTTAACGTTTTTAAAATTTGGTGATACACAAAATTTTAATCCAGTCAGATAAACACTTCAATCCTATACTGTCCATTTTGAAAATCTCAATACAAACTGTAGTAATCTGATAAAACTGTATGTATATATAATGTACAGCTCTTTAGCTTTGAATTTCCAAACTGAAATGAAGTCATAACTTTCATTTAAATATATAATATCACCAACTGAAATCTTCTAATAAAAGTCCATCTTACTAGAAATACCAGCTGTTGAAGAACTCTGAGACCAAAGAGCTGTGTTCTGCAGTTTACTTCATTATGACTTTACAAATGAAATGGCAGCCAAACAAGGCTGAAACCACCAAACGCTCACCAAGGAAACAAAATTTGCTCTTGATATTTCCTTTATTTCCTTCTAATACCAAAAAGAAACTATCTTTACAATGAACTTCCATTTTTCAAAGAGTTAAATTATTAAAGAAATCTCACTACCCTTCAAAAATACTAAAAGTTATATAAATACAATTTTCTTAAAAGATGAATTCTTCAACAAGAATCTGTATAAAATATTTGACTTTGGATTGTTCCATTTAGCACTTCAAGTTTCACTCTGCAATTTGGGTAACTGGCTCAGGTATGTTAGGTTTTCATCAATTGCATCTTTAGAATTTACAACTGTGTGTTACCTGTGTACAATAAAGCAAATGCAAGAAACTGCACCAAATTTCAAAAGCAACATAATGATGAAAAATTCAATATGAAACAAAGATAAGGTACAACAGGGACTCCTTTTCACTACTACATCAGTGAAATATAATCCTCTTTAAGCCTTCAAAATAAGCTAATGTCTTAACTTTAATTTTTTTAATTTATCAAGAGGATGAAGTTGTTAGGTGGCCCGACTTTTATTTTTCAATTAAAAAACTAAAACAATAGACTGAATTACTTTTTATTAATATACATATCAAGTTATTGACTGAAATGGTGACTTCATGTTGTTTTCCCCCTTACAGATGGCACTTGTAGGTACAAAGACGCAGTGATGTCTATAGCCTTCAGATGTTTACTTGAAAAGATTCCTCAACAGCAGTTTGATATTGTGTTTCCTCATCTAGCTGAAGATTCTGAAACAGCAACATTTCACTTGTCAACAGGAAAAATACACCCAACTACTCATATCTACACATCCTGATACCACACTCAATGTCATTTATGTACAACATACATTAGTCCTTAAAAATGTGAGCTATAAATATCTGAAATCTTAATTTAAAAAATATTCCGTTGTAATTACAGAAGAGTAACTGATGATGAACAGGAAAGACAGGCAGAGAATGAAGTCTGAAAATTTCATTGCTTTAGGATTAATTCATTGATTAGAGGTATAATTAATTGTAACCCATATCATAAGTGATGAGGTTTTGTGTCATCTCTAAATGCCAAATGTCTGAAAATAAATACATTTTAAAGAAAACAACATTTATTAACAAATGAATAACAGCCTCTTAACCATAACAAGAAGCTAAAAAATACAGTTCAATCAATTTTACTTGTAACATTACTCTTTATCTTAAAATTCTATTTTTCATCAATTACACATATTCCATCAAAACAGCTTAGACATTCATATTTTTCTATGGTAAGGTAAAATAATCTGACCATTAGATCAGCAGCAGCTCACAGACTTAGCTTTATCAAACACACACTCTCCCAAGTAACTTTCTTATAATGATAAAATTTAAGAATAATCTACCATTAATTAAAATCTACCATTTAATTAAAATACTAAAACAATACAGTACACCTAAGTTTTTCACACACTTGAATTACTATTTGGAAGTACCATGACAAAAAAAATGCAAATTCCACAAAATAAAATATAACATTTAGGAATGAAGGACTTTCAATATCACAACCCCACATCATAAGTAATCAATCATGGGTCATCTCTAGATGTCAAATCCCTCAAAGTAAGTTCATTTTAAAGAAAATAACATATATTAGCAGTCAATTCTGTTCATGCCACTGCCAGGACTGCACATGCCTGTATTTACCTAAAGTGAAAAACAAGTTATCATCATTTTCATCAGAATATTCAATTAGATGAGCTTTCAATTACACCTAAATTTAATAAAATGCAATGTCTTCAAAAGTAAAATGTAATTCATTATCTAATTTTAAAAACATCATGACACATCTGGGAAGTGGAAATTAATCAGTGTTTTGCTTTGGGGATTTATTTTTATATCACGTAACTTTCCTTACTGAGCCCATTAAAGCAGGCAGCTGAGGCCAGAGTTCACTATCCAACTTGGTTTTGCCTAATAATCAGGTTTCCTCTTCCTTATTTCCCTTAAATGTAAAGAGGGGATTTCATATAAATGAAAATTTTATTAATCTAGTGGCTTGTTTTTCATGTTATCAATTATTTCTCTAGTACAGAAAAAGTGGTAAATTTAACTTCTACTTCTATAAACCAAATTTTACCTCTTAACATCAAAAACAGAACTCATTTTATAGGCATCCGGTGTCATACAACAGCTTGCTCTGAACTCAATTCTAGATTCAAAACGTCAGTTTAATAGTGTATATATAATATTGAATACTCTTAATCCTGAAGAACTTACTTACCACAAATTCTCCATAATCAAATTGATGTCTTTGATTTAGATGACTAACAAAATTTCTAGTAATCTGGCTAGGATCTCCCCAAGGAAGAGACACACAAATAGGACAGGTCTATGAGAGAGAGAGATTGTTTTAAATAAAAAGTAATGAAAACAATCACATACTATTATTACTGAGGGTATACAGGCTATGTTTCCTAAAATATCTACATAAAAAACATTTCTAAGGGTCAAATTCCACAACTAGATAATTCACCAACCAAATTACCTTGGATAAAAAAAATTACATTCATCAAATGCAATAGAGAGATCTTAAACACTGTATTATTTCATCTCTAATTATGTAACTGTTTCAATGCAAACACCAGTTTTTAATCATAAGAATTATGATGATAAAACTCAAAACTATTGCTGCAAAGTGAATTTCAACTCATTAACAACCCTGAATGGCAAAGCAAAAATACTCCACAGGATTCTTTACAGAGGGAGACTGCTGCTGCATCTTTCTTCCACAGAGTGGCCAAAACCCAATACTGTCAAGTACAGTCTGACCCACAGCAGCCCTAGAGACCCTAGAGGTAGGAGTACCTGGTAGATTTGAACCTAGGAGCTTCCAAGGAGCACCTGGTAGATTTGAACTGTCAATCTTTTGGTTAGCAGACGTAGCACTCTACCCACAGTTTCCTATGGAATGGCACCCGTGGCATGCCACCGGGGTTTCCTATGGAATTGCTGTGGATTTGAACTGTCAACCTTTTTGTTAGCAAACTAAGCACTTTAAATGGAACAACCAGAGCTCTTCACTATAATGACAGTTACCACTAATTGCCTCCAACATACTTAGGTATGTGATCTCATCTGATCCACACAACTATGCTATAATTACTATTAGCTTCATTTGTAAGTAAAATGAAAATGAAATAAACATTACATTATATCCTTTAGGATTTTTGCATTTTTTTATTGTTGTAATGTTTCCCTGAAGTTTTAAACAAAGTAAATTACGCAAAGCAAATAGCTTCCATACTGAAATATTTTTAAAAAAGAAACTTTAGCAGTTGGATTCCAGCAGATTAATGATACACTGAACATTTTGCAGGAATTCATAAAAATTTTGTAATTCAATATAAAATGCTGAATGAAATCCTGGTCATAATATAATTGTTTTCTTTTTTCTCTGAAAATGTCTTTGGCACTGTATTTGCTTACTTAACATAAATGAGTCTCTTCTAAGGAGAAAATTGATAGTATCTCTTCCTGTCTTTTACACAGAGTTGGAAGGCCTTGTACAGTTACTGGGGCTTATTTTTTCTAGCTACATCCACTAGAACAGTTTAGAAATAGCTACATTCTTTGTTTTACTTATAATGTTTTCTTTCTGTTCTTATTCCTGAAGAGTATATTTATATATCAAGTGATCTGAAAGTAAAGTATTCATTTCTGGATCAGTTTCTCCTGCTTCATCCACAAGTGAAATCACCAACCTGTGAATCATGTTTCAAATGAACACAATGTTGGAATCCTGTATTCTACTCTATCTCCCCTCATTCATTAAAAAGATCTCAAAAATTGCATTTATATAGCACATTCTTTCAAGGATACAATTAAACATACCTATTAGCTTTACACTTACTTATAGGTGTTTTTACCGCAGCAGACCCACCTGACTGGATCCAGTTGCCTGTATCCTATAGAGCAAGAAACTGAGAGGCCCCAGAGAGTTAGGATTTAACACTTCTCAGTAATACACCTCAGGTTCACTTTCCATACTTCCGTCTTTTACAAGCTATTTGACTATACTGGCATGACAATAAGCCTATAGTGTGAGTTACTGGAATTTTAAATCTCTCATTTTTGCTTCACAATTATCAGTCATTAACTGATAAACATCTACCGAACTGATAATGCTCCTCCAATTTACATCAATTACCTTCCCTTGTCGGGTACATGTGAAGTAAGTTGAACAGTATGCTTTAATCTAAGCAGGAGACTGTCTTAAACACAGGTACCTACCACAGGAACTATCTGAAATAGGTGATTACTGTTACAGTGATCCAGTAAACGCTGTCTGGTAAAATTTGATTCTTGACACAATGGACACTTAAAGGTGGGATGCCCAGAAGAACTACAAAACAATTTTAAATGAAGAATATGTAATTCAAAATCATAATATAAAAACAATGCACTCTTACTTTTTGACCAATTGTTTTTAGTTATAATTATTTGACTATTCAAATATGCTCATTTTTAAATAACTTTACAGTAAATAGAAATTTCTACATAATACTTCTAAGACCCCCACATAACAATTTCATTTATTAAGCAGTCATTACCAAACAACTTAATTACATTAATCTGTGTGGTGCCAATAAATGTCATCATGTGTTTCTTAAAAATTTCAAATATCTCGTGGCACCCCACTTCAGAAAACTCTTATCTAAGAACTTAAAACATGTAAAAGACTTCTATCAACGTCTCATCTTTAATACATGTCAGTCCCCAGGAATCTTAACTCACAAAATTGCTAGAGAAATGCAGAACATAGGACTGACTACCAAAATGAAACACTTCAAAACAATCTGAGGATCATGCATCACCAGGTTTAATACCTCTGAATCGGAACAAGGGACAGTTCAATATTGACAACTTCACCTAATCATATGCATGGACCTGACCACAGTAAAAATGGTGAGCTAAGCTGTTCTGATTTAACATGGGAACACTGAATACAGCTGCTACAAACTTGTAACACTATGTCTGATGATTAACTTAAAAATCCATTATTTGATACAGTGATAGATATTATTTACTGTAGTAGGATTTTTAAAATGCTTACCTTGTATTCTCTTGGTAAGTGTCTGTGTTATCAGATGTGGATGTTTCACTCCTATTACTTAAGAAGCATGGGGAGGGAGTTAACACCACGAACAACAAAGAACATTAATGATTTACTAATCTCAAGTGCTAAACATCAGTCAATTTGTTTTAAAAGTCTGAACTTTAAATACTGTTGAACTTTGAAATCACTGTGGGATGAATTACATTTTCAAGTAAATTAAGATAAGAAAGCTTAACCAGCCCTTAGTAATGTCCTTTAAAATTAGTTTATGCACAACTACAAAGAACAGAACATTCTTAAAATATCCGGCGGCACCCCAGTTTCGGAACCTCATAACTAACAACTTAAAATGTTTGAAAGCTTTCTACCAATGTCTCATCTTTAATATATCCCAGTCCCTAGGAATCTATCACACAAATTTGTTAGGGAAAGTAAAGAACAAAGCACTGACTACCAGGATGAAACAGTAGTTAATAATTTTACAGAAATATCTGAATCTGCGGTATGACTGCCATTCCCTGCCACGCCCTCCTCCCCCCTCCACCTCTGGTCCTTTCAACTTTTATATTAAGATATTCCTCTATCTAGAATAGTTAAGTTTTTGAAAGCTGGTACAGGTTTAGGAATTCATGCACTTTTGCAGATTCCAAAATGGAACTGTTGTAGTGTGCCACTGAGTTGATTTTGACTCATAGCAATCCTGTAAGACAAAGCAGAACTGCCTCACAGTGTTTCCTAGGAGCAGCTGATGGATCTGAACTGCTGACCTTTTGGTTAACAGTCAAGGTCTTAACCACTATGCCAACAGGGCTCCCAAAGTGAGTAGCTTTAAGAAAATATTAGAATTTGCATTGATTACATATTTTACCTCCCCAAAATAAAGGAAACTAAGCTTTACTAACATTTATTATCCAGAGGACCATGATATCCTGAGTGCCTACGTTACAGTCACATGCCATATGGAGTATTAGAGGAAGCCTGAGGAAAGACAGTATAATCCATCCCTGGACTGTCAACTATGTACTACAAAAAAATTTTGTCAATGTGGTCAAGTTTATAAAATGAGGGCTTTCAACAGTACAGTACTAAAAATAGTAATGAATTAGGTAGTGGGCTACCAAAAAACAGCACTAAAGTATACCAGTTATCTCAATACTAGAGTAAATGAAAGCATCTTAAAAACTAGTTATTCATTTTTCTCCTGATCCTATGAGGTGCTAATATTATCACCACTACAACCACTACTCCCCTTTATTTAACAGATGAGAAAACTGACACACAGGTTTGTTTGTTTGTTTGTTTTACCAAAAGTCATGAAATAGTAAGTGGCACAGCTAGAATCTGAATCCAAATAGCTGGCTCCAAGCTTTCATTTTTAACCACAAATTATACTGCTTTTCAAGGATGACAACAATATGGTGCAAGAAATTCATCATGGCTAGGCTATATGGGTAGCCCTGGAGTACAGAGGTTCGATACCTGGCTGCTAACCAAAAGGTTGGCAGGCCAAACCCAAAAGCCGCTCCTTGGAAGCCCTACAGGGCAGTTTTACTCTGTTCTACAGGGTTGCTATGAAAGGAATTTTGTCTTAAAATTAAGCTGTTGGATGTGAGATCAGGAAGCCATTCTAGAATCTTGACATCTTTTTTCCAGAAAAACATACATATACACAAAATTCGGTAATTTTAGGGAGTTCACAGAGCCCAACTGGCCTACTGAAACCCAAGGTAAGAGACACTGTTATGGAGCCATGAGAAGCCACTGAGCGTATACAGGGAGAAAAGTATAAAGGCAAGGGCAAAGAGATTAGAACTTCACTTCTGAAAAATCACTTCAGCAATGGTATACAGGACAAATCAGAAGATGGCAAAGCTATATAAGATGACACCCAGCAAAACCACTATTGCAATAATCCAAGTAACAATTGATGAAGGCTTGAACTACTGAAATGACAACAGAGAAAGGAAAAAAACCACAGATGAGAAATACTGGTATTAGTAATCAATCATAAATATGACCAACTAGATGACAAAAGTAAGGGAAAAAAGTATGTCCTGAAAAGAACAGTTAATTGATAACAAGCAGTGACTGTACAAGTCATATATAAAGAACTAGGAACTGTGCTAACAAGCTTGAGATAAATGTTAAACAAGACAAACACTAGTCCACACCTAAAAACTTAAACTAGGAGGCCCCCAAACAAACAGGTAATTATAATATGGTAGAAAAGTAAAGTACAGTAACAGGGGTAAAGAAATCTAAGAGGATTACAGAATCACATCACAGGAGTGATCCATTTAATTCAATGATACTAAGAACCTAAATAAAACAACCTAAAAGAATTTTGTAAAGTACGCAATCAGAAAACTACTAAGGACCTTTACTAGAAGTTTAAACAGAGTGAAGCCTGAGCACAGTTATGATGAGGGTAGATGGCGGTAAGGGCAGTTAAATTACTGAAAACTGGCAACATGTATCATGAAATTAACTACTACTAAATAAAAATCTGACAGACTCTGCTTAACACACACTCCTGAAAGTCTTTCTACAGTAGCAACACTGCCTTTCTTACACTGTAATAAGGTATGCTACTGAGGTTTTCAAAATTAAATAACACACTCTATAGAGATACATGCCTAAACTGGGGAAAAAAGGAAACAAGGAACCAAAAAAGAGGAAAATGATTACCTCTGGGAGTGTGGGGATAGAGCTAGGGCTTCATATGAGCAGGGGCTCACAGAAGACTCTAATCTATGGAATAATGTTATATTTCTTCACCCATGTTACCAAATAACTGGGTACCTGGTTTATCACTATTTTTAAAACTCTACAGGTATATTTTGGCCATTTTGCTGCATAAAATCTACTTAGTAAAAAATCATAAATGATAAATCAAGTCAAAACTTAAAAGAAACCAAAACAGAAGAATTTAATAGTACCAAGTCAC
This sequence comes from Heterohyrax brucei, assembly GCA_028571685.1. Taxonomy (NCBI): domain Eukaryota; kingdom Metazoa; phylum Chordata; class Mammalia; order Hyracoidea; family Procaviidae; genus Heterohyrax; species Heterohyrax brucei. Next base: position 40,826,237 of record CM053152.1, on the reverse strand, counting down.
ATTTTCCATCAATCTTTATTATCAGAATAAATAAATTCAATCTAAACATTTCAAATAACTCTATTCCTTAAATAGAAAAGGAGATTCTAATCTGTAAATATATTATTGAAAGGGGTTTTCTCCAGATTTCAAATTGTTAACAGAAAATAATCTCCAACTCCCAAGTTTACTGCTTAATTCATAGAATGTAGATTCTTAGAATGATTTTAAACAATATACACTTCAATACATCATGAAGCTGGTGTCCCAGATGCAATTTTACGAATGCCAAATAAACAGTGAAGACAAATTACACAGTTGGGATATTTAGCAATTTATTTAAAACAAACAAAACAAAAAATACCTTATCATAATCCCCTAAATCATTTCCATTTTCAATTATTAAAATTATCTTTTTAGTAATAAACATTGCTTACCTGTTCCCTACAGAATCTTGAGAGATCTGAAAGTTTGGAATGATAGAAGAAACACCATATTCATCCTGATACTTCTTACAAGATTTGTAATGATGTCTCATGCGATAGAACTTAATCTGTAAATTATTAATTAAAAGGTAAAGTGATTTTTAACTTGGAAAAGTATTTACAGATCTGACATACTGTCAACGAGAAAAAGAAAACGAATTACTAAACAGCCATTTAAACAAATTTAAGTAAATCACTTAATCCTTACATAGAAGCTGAAAATAAGTAATGCATTTTCATCTATCAGACTGAAGAACCATGAAGAATGGTCCATCTGCCCAGACTCATCACATACACACAAAAAAATTAAAAAAATATTTTACACTTGAGCTTTGAATGGCTAATACTAACGACGGACCAAAATAAAAAAATAAGAGGTCGCCTCGTACTGCTAAGTATTTCTTTTCTCTTTACTGCAAGCTGGCATAGTTAGAAAGAGTTTAAAAAATTAAGTCCCCAGGTAAACGCCTGGCACATTTGTCAGTTTCTCACTGAAGAGCTGAGCCAGAATCTTTCAAGTACATTTTCCAGCTTCACTCCACTGCCCTGCCAGTTAAACACCTTCTTCAAAGAGAAGGAAAAGCAGATCTGACTTGGGTGAATGGATGAAATAGCAACTAGTTTTGCTCAGTGACTCTATTCGCTGTCAAAAGAAAAAATGCCTGCAATAAATCCAGAGACACAGGGATATATTCAAAGCCTAACCACTCTTCTCCATTTTATTCCTTTTCCAAATGATGGAACTATAAAATTTAGATTAAAGAATGCCAGATTTTACCAACACTCAGTTTTCTGACCAGTTCTTAAAAAGTAAGTGTTCTATCAAAATATTTTCTAATTTCTCAAGTGAATATATAAGTAAAACGAGCAAGTTCCTCGGCAACACAAACCTATTTTACCAAACTACTAACATTTCTATGTGCAAAGCTAAATACTGATGTCACTGTCAGAAATGAAGGGTTGAGTCTGTATCAGAATGAGGTTTAAATGAGTTAAATGCCTGCTTGATCATTTTAATTCATATAATCACTGAGCAATTACTGTCAAAAAAATACCATGTCAAAAATTACAGTGAATTCAGACTGTGTTGGCTTCTGTTCTGAATAAATTAATAATCTAGAGAGGCCTTTTCTTTCTACCCAATTCCCAAACTAAATAATTTCTTTCTCTTCAAAACGTTACCCACTCCAAAAGCACAAGGAGGAATTTCGGAGAAGAAATGACTATCACATTTACTGTACCTGTTTTGCACAGCATCTGCAGCTACCAGAAAACTTCCTCATGATATTTTCAAGATCTAACGCCCGTTCAGGACACGCTCTCTCTCTTCGAGTCACACTTCCACGACAGAGGGGACAATGTACTCCACCTTCTCTCATTGCAGTCAGGAAACATTTTCTACAGAAACTAAACCAAACATTTGAGACACATTAACTAAATAAAAAAAAATTATTCTTTTCTGTGGTTAGTAACAAACAAGTGGGAGAAGGAAAAGCCAGGGCTGGGGAGGACAGGCAGGACAAACTTCCTTCCCCTCAGGTCATGCTCAAGACAAGTAAAGGCCCTTGTGGTAAAGCAGAGATGGGAGACTTCCCTGAACATCAAGATTAAAACAGCAAAGTTTTATCACACTGGGCTAAGTGGGATGGGTAGGTCTGCAGGTTCTCCAATGCCCCTACACACTTTCAGGTGTCCCTGCGCAGGGCAGACAAAGCTTCCTAACAGGTCTTCCCTAGTCCCCATGTACACTGCCCACTGCCAGACAAGGGGCCCTTGCAGAGGTGCCACCCCATCAGTAAGCAGTCTGGCACCCTAATGGTCTGGCCCCTGGAACAACATGCTATGCATCTCAGGTTGTCGGCTTGTTGTACAGTTAACCCTTACGGTAGAGGGAGCGAGATGAATAAGCAAAAGTCAAAATTAACCTGAAAAGCAAAAACTGGCACGTCAGGTCACAACTCGCTCTAACATCACACAAGTTACTCATTTTCCCAGTTTTATTCATTGAACTGAGGTATTAAAATACCAGTCTAAAAAAACCGTATCTTAACTCTGCTGGTTAAAAAATGATTATGGATATCTATTCATTCTAAATGAAATTACACTGCTCATATGTATATGTGTTTCTGAAAGTATAAGAATAGTAACTGGACTAGGTGGAAATACAAAAGAAATCACACTTGAGTCTGCTATACAACTTTCTAACATAGTATATGAAAAATAAATGCTCATTTAACCATAGTGAATCTCCATTTCTTTCCTTCATAAATGAGACAATGGCCCAATAAGCTTTTGTCTCAAACTAATATACTTTAAGACACTGTTCCACAAGCTATGAATGGGTCTACTACAAAAAGTACATGTTGGTTTAGAAAATTACAGTGCAAACAACAAAATTACATAGGTTTTCCTGTAACTTACAGTATTTACGACACTGCTAAGGAAAACATTTAGGTGCTATCCAAATTTATTTGGTCAGAAAGCTTCCCACAATAATGTGTAATGAAGAATATTTAGGAACACTTCCAGCTCTACAAATCTGTAATGAAGGCACTAATCAGAATCAACCTATCATCTTTATTTTTTTATCTCCTACTCTTATCAAGGAAGTTCAGCAAATGTGAATCCACCAGACTCCTGGGAAACTCTATAGGACAGTTCTATTCTGTCCTATAAGGTTGCTATGAGTCAGAATCAATCTAAAGCAATGGGTTTTTAATCTTATCAAATACCAAAGGATCAGTTTCTCTTAGGGAAACCAGATAAATCATAAACATTTATACTGGGGATCTACAGTAAGTACATATTTACTCCAATCCCCTATAAATGTAAATATACTGAACATCTCTAATCTCTACCATGGTTGGAAAAGGCTGGTGGTGTAGTGGTTAAGCACTACAGCTGCTAACCAAAAGGTCAGCAGTTGGAATGTACCAGGGGTTCTTTGGAAATTATACGGGGCAGTTCTACTCTGTCCTATAGGGCTGCTACAAGTTGGAATAGACTCAATGGCAATGCGTTTGGTTTGGTGGTTTTACATTATGGTTAACAGGTTGGCTGCTTATCAAGAAGTCAGCAGTTTGAATCCACAGCTGTCCAATAAAGTCGCTGTGAGTCAGTACTGACTTGACCGTAATGGGTTTGATTTCACAGATTTATACTAACAAAAGTTGAGAGGTAGTAATACAGATCACAAATTTTTCTTTTTTTAACAATGTGGCACTGACCAAGCCACTTTTCCTCTTTAAAATCAGTTTCCTTGCTCATAATGCATCTAAAATGTTTACCACAGTATTTACCACAGTCAGGTAAATAAATGTTCAACACACAGAAGGTAGTATTACTAATATACAGCACTAGATGTGATTACCAACTAAGATCATAACCTAAAACACTAAAAATATTTACGATAACCATAATCAAAAAAACAGTAAGCAAAACCAAGCTGCCACTACTTTTCATTTATCAAATTGGAAATTAGTTTTTAAAGAAGGCATTAAAGAAGATACAAAGAAAGGAGCACTCTAGGCTTTGGGAAAGCAATTTGTCAGTGTTTATCAAAATCCTTAAATGCAGACAATCCTAAAAGTCTGTGTAGTTTTGAGTTTTAATAACCCCAGAAATATAAATACTACAAACTTAGGAAAAGAAACATTTCCAAGTTCACTTAAATTTCTTTTGTATTTAGGTTTTATAAATTTTGTTAACAAAGTTTTAATTTAAGTTCTTTGTTTCAGTGAGTGCTTACATTCTTCAATTGGACAGACTGTAAAAGTGCAAGAAGAGAGAAGTTAAAGATCAAAAATAAAGAGTAGCTGAACAATAGCCCAGGAAATGATAAAGTCTGTACTAAGGCAGAGGTGGGAAGAAGGGATAAAAACATCTCTTTTTTAAGGGCACAGTTCTCAACAGATTTTTTTTTTATAATCAGTTGTAGGCAAATGAGAAAGGCAGGCATTTCTACTTAGAACATTTAAATAAAAGGGGACTATTAGCAGAGTTAATAGATACTGGAAGATAGTTTGACTGAGGAAAACTAAGTGTTAAATTCCAAGTACCTGCAAAAATCTCAGTAAACAAATGGAAATATGGATCTAGAAATTAGGGGAAAAAAATACGGAGAACAGACAGGATGAGTAGAATACCGAAAAAACAATCTAGAAAAACAAATATTTAAAGGAGTTATTTGGAGAACGGGGGATCACAGAAAAAGAACCAGGACTCAATAATGTTATAGAAGCCAAGTCTAGTCAGCTGCCAAAAAAGACATGTAAAGAGACGAGGGTAAAACTATCATGAAATTATCAAGGTACTTTGCATCAACAAATTCATACTGTCAAAAAAACAAAGAGAGAGAGAGCCATGCATAAAAATTACTGCATCTGAGTGGGATAAATCAAGTAGAAGAGTTAACTATTACTGGGTAAATTAGCCAGTATGCTAACTAATTTAATAATTGTAAATAAACACATAGACTACTAAAAGATTTTAAACAGCTAAGATGTATTATCAAAACCCATATTTAGGAGAAAGTAAAATAAAGAAACATTTCAAAATTCACTTAAAAAACAATTAAAATAATTGTAAGACTACGATAACACCATACACTTGCCAGTATGACTAAAATGAAAAAAGTGGAATATACTAAGTGTTCAGAAGGATGTGAAGGAAATTTTTATTTGGTGTATAAACTCATATAATTTGGAAAATCCATTAGCAGTATTTACTTAAGGTTAACGTATGTAAACACGACAACGGAGTAATTCCATCCTAGATATATATGCAACTGAATTGCATATTATGATCAGAAGGAACTTCCTAGAAAATTCATAGCCACTTTATTTGTAATAGTCAAACCCAGAAAACTACAGAAACGTATACTGATAGAAAAATGAACCAACTAATGTAGTCACATAATGAAAACCATAGTACACTGTAGTGAAAGTGAAAAAGCACAGCTACATGCAACAATATGGGTGAACATAATGTACAGCTACAGAAGTCAGACATAAGTACACAGTGCATGATTCTATTTTTAAAAAATACAGAAACAGTGTGCTGTCACCGGGCAGGGAGAGCAGTGCAAGCTGCATATAGGTGGGTATGTGAATTTATATGGGAATGTACATTTTCACTCAGTTACATTAAATAAAAAATTTAAAAAAAATACAGAAACAGGTAAAACTTATCAATGTGTTAAAAGTTAGGACAGCAGTATTCTGGAAGAAGGGGGATGCAATCCTTGGAGAAAACAGCATTAGGGGATAAAAATGGTTCTGTGGTGTGATATGTGTGCTGAATGACAAAAATCTTTTCAGTTTGGGAAAACACAACAAAATGGACATTTATGATTTTGGCCTTTTCTGAACTAAAAAAAAATAATGAGGAGTAAAAACAAGTGTGATATGTTAAAACTGACATAAAAAGAGCTAATTTATGTTCCAATTTCTCTTTAAAAAATTCTAAAATTAAGAGAGATAGGTGAGGTGAACCATTAAAAAAAGGGAAATTTCACCACAGCACTATTCCAGGTGGTTCAAAAACCAACCAAAACAAGAAAAATAAAACACAATATCAAAAAGAAATAAGTGAAAGTGTGTGTGAGGCAAATTTTCAGAATTAAAAAAAAAAAGTCTACAGAGTAAGATGACTGAATAACCAGTACCAAGAATTAAACAATAAAAATAAACAGACCCACATTCAGATGTGTCTGTCACTGGAAATTTTCACAATAAAAATTATTTTTAAACGCTAATAGCTTCCAGAGAGTAATACATTTACTTATATCACTTATTAAGAGAACAAGATTATTTTAGGGGACATCAAGGTCAGTTGGCATAACTAGTCTTTTGCTAAAAGAGTTTCATGCACTCCGTAATCATGAGTGGTGTCTGGGGTCTTAAAAGGCAGCAAACTGCCATCTGAGGAACATCAACTGGTTGCAATCCATCTGCAACAGATGATAACTGAGAATATCAAGGACATGAGGAACAATGAGTCCAGGAGACAGAAGGATCCGTATGACTGGGAGACTACATCAGCAGGAGACCAGAAAAAGCAGATGCTGCCTGGCCACCACTAAAGACAGCCTTGATAGGGGACACAACGTGGAGTCCCTGACCCAGCATGACAAAAAGAGGTGTGCAGATCAAGAACTGGACCAAAAGATCAGAATTTATGGTCCAAACACCTGGAGGGTCCCCTGGAAACATAACCCCTATTGACTTACTTGCTGCTATCTCAGAGCTGACATCAGCACTGAGATCAACACTTCAGACAAAGAATGAGCATGTGATGTGTGTACTTTATGGTTTTTTATACATTTATAAGGGGCTGTTCTTTCTAGAGGGGAGAGGACAGAGTGGAAAGGAGGGGACAGGTGTTCCTTAAGAGCATACTAGAAGTAAACAGTAAAGAGGAGGAGTGTGCAATCACAAGGTGAGGAAAGCAGATAAAGTTGCAGAGGCAGGCATGCACAACTGACTTAAACTGTATACTTTCACTTTAATCATAATAAAAAAGGAGAACAAAATCGGCATCAAATTCATCAGCAACAACAAATTCACAGAAAGCTGTGTTAAAAAATTCTAAGATTATTTACAAACCAGAATTTCATATTTTACATACTAAATCATTGCTTTACGTACTTAAGGAATTTCCAATACAATACAATATATGTACTATTGAAAAACTTTGCTAACAAATGCTGGCAAGGATATTGGGAAACTGGAACCATTACCCCTTGCTGGTGGAAATGCAAAATGGTACAGCCATTACGGAAAACTGTGCGACAGTTCCTCAAAAAACTATAACTCAGCAAATCCATTCCTATTTATACATACCCAAAAGATTTGGAAGAAGAGACTCCACTATTTGTACACTAATGTTTACTACAACACTATTCAGAAGTGATGAAAGGCAGAAACAACCCAAATACTCATCATCAAATGAATGGATAAACAAAATGTGATATGTACATACAATGGAATACTATTCAACCACTAACAGAAACGAAGTCTTCATACATGGTATAATATAGATTATACTGAATGCAGTCAGTCAATCATAAAAGAACAAATACAGTCTACCTCTACTGCTATAAAAAGACAAGAACAAGAAAAGACAAAAGTTTATTAGCAGTTACCAGGGATAGCAGGGAGGAAGAAGAGAGAGGGTCATTCCCTATGGAGTACCAAGTTTCAGAGCAGGTCTGCACAGCTAATTAAGTAATTGCTGTCAATAAGCTGTATACCTATAAAAAGTTGCAATGGCAAGAACTGTACAATATATTTACAACATGGACAAAAAAGAAGTAGCTGCTGAGGATGTTTATATACAACCAAACACCTTATATGATTTGGTTCCTTGGTCTGGAAGTTTAGCGTCATTCCCACTATCTTCTTTAGTGCTTCCACTCCATTTCCTGGAAACCTGTTGGTGTGCAGTTCTACTCTGTGCTGTAGGGTCACTGTAAGTCAAAATGGACTTGACAGCAAGAGGTTGGGTTTTTTTTATTTTTATTGTATCTCCTAGCTCCCTGCATGGTGCCTCGGGTCTTAGAAGCTTGTGAGCAGCCATCGAAGATACAACTGGTTGGTTTCATGTCTGCCCGGAGTAACAGGAATGGCAATCAGAAAAAGAAAATGGAATAATACGTGGCTAACTGACTCCTGGCCCTGGAATGACCTGCTACACAACTGAACATTTTGATCAAAGATTCTATGGAAGTATACTGATCAAAAAGAAGAACATGTAGCACAGAATTTTAAATTCTCATGGGAAACAGATTTTCTAGAGGCAGGGATGCTTAAAGAATTCCCAAAGACTAATGCTCTGAGAAAATCTTTAGACCCTTAATCAAAAACATCTCAAGGTTTTCTTAAAACCAAATAGTTTAGCCTAACTAGTAAAGAACATCTGGATTTAGCACTGTGCTCTTTCAAAGAAGTATCTATAGGGAAACAAACTGACACAAACAACACAAAAAATTACACAGGAAACTTAGAGGGCAATCAGTTTATGTTAACAGGGGAGGAGCAACTCAGAAAGGGAGGATGAGAATGGCTGCACAAATGTAATCAATGTCACTGAACTGTGTAAACAGAAATCACTGAATTGGTGTTATGCCCCGCTGTGTATGTTGTCAACAACAAAAATAAAATTAAAAAACCTTGCTTTCTGCAAAACTACACACTAAAACTTACAGGACTTATGGAAAAAATGATTGGGGATGGACCATCCTTAAGACCCTGTCACAGAGCACCAACAAAACTCTTAAATATCCTAACATTTTTAATGTAGTCTAAATTCATTATACTTTTTCCTAAAATTATGGCTCCTGATTCTGTAGTCTTACATTATTACCATCTCAGAAACCAAGATCTTCATCTCTGCATTTCCTTCTAAAACTTTTAAGTTTTGCTCATCATATTTAAGCCTTTAATCCATGTGAAACATTTTTATTTAGATATTCTGTAGTAAGTGAAGCCACTGCTCAAACACCTTTTTCTGAATAAATCATTTTGCCCACTATTTTATGATACTACATCTATCAAAGTTCCAAAATATGCAAGAGACTGTTTCCAGGCTCTTGAATGTATTCTGATTCTATGCTGAATTAATACCACACCATCTTAATTACTATAGCTTCATAATATGTCACGATATCTAAGACGGTTGGTTCTATCTATATTCTACTTTTTCAAAACTGTCTTATTTGTCCAAGAGCATTAACTCTTGATTAGAAATTCTGGAATCAGTGTTTCAGTCACCTGGTACTGCTCTAACAGAAATATCACAAGTGGATGGCTTTAACAAAAACAAGTTTATTCTTACACAGTCCAGAAGGCTCAAAGTCTGAATTTAGGGCATCAGCTCCAAGAAAGGCTTTCCCTCTCTGTTGGCTCTGGAGGAAGATGATTGTGTTCCATTAGTGTTTGTCTGGCCTGAGAGCATCTAAGCAGAGGAAGCTCAGGTCCCAATGACACGCTCTGCTCTTGGTGCTCCTTTCTTGTTGGTATGAGCTCTCAAACTCTCTACTTGCTTCCCTTTCCTTTTAGTTCTTATAAGATAAAAGGTGGTAGCAGCCACACTCTAGGGAAACTTGGAGGAAGAAGGTGACCTCAGGATGTTTCAGTCCCACTTTAACCCTCTTTAACATAATCCAGTCTATTAATCATAGACATAGATTAGGATTTACAGCATAGGAAAATCACAAAATGGAGGACAACCACACAACAGTGGGAATCACAGCACAGCCAAACTGTTACATACATTTTTGTGGGGACACAATTCAATCCATGACAATCAGTTTTGCAGGTTCTACCAAAAAAAGGGTCACTGAGATTTCACTGGAATTGCATTAGCATCTTTAAAATTGTCTGGAGAAGGAACATCTTTATTTTTACCGAATCTATCTGTAAATAAGTCATGTCTCTCCACTTCATATTTCTTTCATGCCTTTCCATAGTTTCATAATTTTCCTCTATAAAAGTTGTATATTTTTATATAAATGTTATATATTATTATTATGTTTATTTCCATGTACTTTATAGTTATTGTTGCTATTATTATTGGGCTTTTCCTCTCTTAAATTTTTTACCTGATGTGTATAAAGGGATGTTTATATAAAAAAATGTTATTTTTATCCCCCTAACTTGTATTCAGAAACCTCTCTGTGCTCTTTATTAGTTCTAATAGTTTCTCAGGATTTTTATGTAGATACATTTTATCACCTACAAATTATGACAATTTTATCTTTCTTCTCCATCGTTTTAAATATATCTTACTTCTCAGTGAATTGCTTGTAACCTGAAATTCCAAATTAGATGATAGAGATGATTCAAGTACTTTATGTAACTTCTGACTAAGAAAGCTACCCTTAATCAAAATAAAACATTCCACCCCATTCCTAATCTGCTACGTTTTGTAATAAAATCCATTGCTATCAAGTCAATTCCAACTCACAGCGACCATATAGGCAGAGTGGAACTGCCCAATAGTTTCCAAGGAGTGCCTGGAGGATCTGAACTGTGGAGCTTTTGGTTAGCAGCTGCACTACTTAACCACTATGCCACCAGTTTCCATTCTGTAACAAGAGAGGGTCAAATTCTAACAAGTGTTTTTTTTGCACCCACTGAAAAGATTCTATGCTTTTTTAATTCTTCATTCTGCTAAGGGGATGCAATACCCAGTTTTTCTCCTGTCAACTCCAGTTCATGGTGACCCATGTGTGTCACAGCAGAACTGTGCTTCACAGTTTTCAATGGTTAATTTTTCAGAAGCAGATAACCAAAGGCTTCCTTTGGAGGTGCCTCTGAGTGGACTCAAACTGCCAACCTTTTGATTATTGGCCAAACATGTTCGTCTATACTACCCAGTGCCTCCTACCATAGCAGGGTAAGTGTGTTCACAGCTTAGACTTAACTCCACTTCTCATGCAGGATTTTCTCCATTACATGATCTTTAGTGAAATGCAGCTGCTGAAAGAAGTATAAAAAGTTCGTGACTGCTACTTTTATACACATGAAATGTCTCTCTCCCTTAATCAATAGCTGATTTTATTTTGTCCAATATTAACAATGATATATCAGCTTTCTTTTGAGTAAATACAAATACAGGAATTCAGAAAAGTTAGCACTCAAACCCTCTGAATGATCTATTAAACGAGTCAGTTCTGCTATAATGTGGAAAATTTATGTCCATAAAATCACTGCAATGTACAAAATAGTACAATAAAGACCACTGGGCTTATGGCAAAAAGAGGGCTTGAGCACAACTCAAGTGTACATATCTGAAATAATATACAATATTGGTTAAAAAAGCATTCATGTTTAAAAGTTTAAATATACTCAGTAATTGTTAAAGAAGGCCTTATTTGTAACATTTTGTGATCCTGGGAGTGGGGGAATCATAAACAAACACTAACAAAACATTAACAGTTCTTCAGTATGTATGTTATCTTTTGTGTAAAAAAGGAGGGGAGAGAATTATGTTCCTACGCATAAAATGTCTGAAAGAATACCGAAGAAATCAATAGTGATGGCTATCAAGGAATTTAAGGAGGTGTGGAAGGGGTGGCAACAGGAATACGAGAACTATTTATTCTATACCTGTTTGTACTTTTTGATTTTTGAATCATGTGAATGTACTATTTTGATAATTAATGTTTTGATTTAAAAATTCCAGGTGACATAAATTAACATGAATTTAAATTTCTTTATTCCTTGTGCTTTTTGATATTAAATTTCTGAAAAGGGAAACATCATCTAAAGGAAGGAAAGGATATGAAATCAAGAAGACGTGTATAGACTGACAAAGAACACTGATGGTGCCGTGGCTAAGTACTTGGCTGCTCACCAAAAGGTCAGTGATTTGAACTCACCAGCAGCTCCACAGGACAAAGAGGTGGCTGTCTGCTTCTGTAAAGATTGCAGCCTTGGAAACCCTGAATCAGTTCTACTCTGATCTATGGAGTTGCTATGAGTCAGAACAGACCCAGTGGCAATGAGTTTGGTTTCAGGTTTAAATAGAACTAACATGCAAAGATAAGCTAGAGTACTCTGTTGCATGAAAACAGTCACGCAACATATATTGCATGATCCCCTCTACATTTTTAAAGGATGTGTTCATTTTTGAAGAATGGCTAGATAAACATATACCATCTTCTCAATAAAGATTATACTTCTGGCAAGAGGAATAGGAATAGTGAAGGGGGCTTATTCTTTTTTGACAATTTGAAATTTTTTTGTTACATTCATTATTCACTGCTTTTGTAATTTTAAATAATATATTCTAATATTAATAAAATAACTATTTTAAAATACTTTTACACACTTACTATGCCAGGAATGAAAACTGAGATCCTAACCATAACATTTAATATAAAAAATATCTACAAATGAACTTTCTAAAATATAACTTTATAGAGAATAAACAATGCAAAAAACTTCGAGTGAGAAAAAAATTCAGGTCACTTACGTATTTCCTAATTCACAGTAAATAACTCATTGAAACTTTAACACTTTCCAAATTTCAAATACAGTATACACTACTCCTAAATATATCCAAGTACAGTATGTTATCAAAATTCTATGAGGTAATTATGACTTTTATTTTCAAAACCAATTTCAAAAGCCAGTCCCCACTTCCAAATTACAAATTTAGAAGTTATTACATATAAAAGTCCTAAAGCACATACAATGAGATAACAGGAATGGTATGCGGCAAGGTTTAAAAAAAGTTGGAAATCTAAATACAAGTGTATATTCTCCTACAAGTAATTGGTTCTATCTCAGAGCACATAACTAGTATGGTTTATTCCAAAATAAACCATATGTACATTTATTTACAATTTTGTGGTTAACATAATTGCTATCTTCAAGAGTATTAATACAGAATTCTTTTTAAGTTCAACGTCTATTTTATCTAAAATATTTTCAAAATGAAGTAATCATAAAAAGAGGTAATAAAGAAGCATATTCTAAATTATACGATATGGTTAATTTGTATTACTGTTAATATAAAAAAGGTGAATTATAAATAAATCTTTTAAAACACTCTAGAAGCAAAGTATTTTACTTAATAGGAAATAACCATTCATGTGGCTTTGTTCCTTGAGAAACAAACCCGATTTTTTTCTTTGTGCCCAGCATATTAATTACACAAAAAATATCTAGTCAAATATTGAATGAATTTTTACCAAAAAGTAGAAACAAAGCAAGAATTTCTATTTAGCACATTTACAAAGGCAATGGCAATAGATGTAACACCAAAGGTTTAAAAGCATAAAAAAAGATCAAAAAATAAAATTCAAAATTAACCAAGTACGAAAATAAGGTTAAACAGGTAATCATCAAAACGAAACCCACTGCCATCAAGTCAATGTCAACTCATAGTGACCCTGTAGGTCAGAGTAGAACTGTCCCATATAACTTCCAGGGACTGCCTGGTGGATTTGAACTGCTGACCTTCTGGTTAAGAGACGTAGCACTTAACCACGATGCCATCAGGGTTTCTAATCATCAAAAGGCCATTAAAAAATTAGAAACTATATAAAAATTTAATATGGGAAGAAGCACACAGCTTCACTAGCAACTGAATTAGATAATTAAAATTTTCTCTAACCAAATAAAAACTAAGTTTGTTCCCATAGCATTTCCAAAGCTGTAAATTTTTACAGAAGCTGACTGCCACATCTTTGTCCCACGGAGCAGCAGGTGGTTCCAAACTCTTACCTCCAGTTAGCAGCCAACTGCTTTAACCATGCACCACCAAACTCTTCAAGTGACCTCTAAGACACTGTTACACACTGTATGAAACTAGCACATAAATATCAAAAAAAATAAGTTGGTAAACATGTTAGAATGCAGCTACACTCTTACAGTACCAATGGCATTTTGTAAGTTACTTCAATTTTGTAGAGAACAATATGACATTTATAAAAATATTAGATACTGTTATCATTGTACAGTGTCACTGTGCTGCTTCTAACTCACAGCACTCCTACATACAACAGAACAAAACACTGCTGGATTCTGCACCATCCTCATAACCCATGCTCTGAGTCCATTGCTGCAGCCATTGTGTCACTCCATCCTGCTGAGGGTCTTCCTCTTTTACTCTGACTCTCCAACTTTACCAAAAATGCAGTCCTTCCTGACATGCTCGAAGTTTCACCATCTTCACTCCTCCTATAACAGCATTCTGGCTGTACCTCCTCCAAGACAGGTTTGTTCATTCTTTTGACAGTCCAAGGTATACCCAATATTCTTTGCCAACATCGTAACTGAAATTTCAGTTCTTCAATTTTCCTTATTCATCGTCCAACTTGCCCATGTATATGAGGCAAGTGAAACTGCCATGGATTGGCTGGGGCAGGAACATCTGAGTCCCTGCTTTGCAAAACTTTAGAGTTCTTTTGCAGTGGATTTGCCCAAAGCAGTATTTCGGCTGATTTCTTGACTGATACTTCCATGGGTGTTGGTTGTAGATCCACGTAAAATGAAACATCAGTCCTAAAATGAAACGTCAGTCCTCTCTCTGTTTAGTCTTCTCGTCTTTGCTCCATTTATGGAGATGCTGCTTCCTAGACCAGCTGTGAGGGTTTTTGTTTTCTTTATGTTACAGTGTAATCCATACTGAAAGCTGTGGTCCTTGATCTTCATCAATACTGTTTCAAGACATCTTCACTTTCAGCAAATGCAAGTTTTCTGTCACTTGCTATTACAGGTTCTTAATGAGTCCTCCTCCAATCTTGATGCCCCATTCTCCTTCACAATGTCCAACTTCTAAGACTGTCTATTTGGCATACAGACTGAAAAAATACGGTGAAAGTGTATCACCCTGAGGCACACCTTTCCCGACTTTAAACCTTTAAACCTTGTACTGTTTCAACTGCCTCTTGGTCTACATACAGGTTCCTCCTGAGCAAAATTAAGTGTTCTGTAATTCCCATTCTTCACAGTGTTATCCATAATTTGTTAGGATCCACATAGCTGAATGTCTTTGCAGTCAATAAAATACTGGTAAATATCTTAATTAACACTTTATTAAGCACCCAATATTTGCTAAGCTGCATTCCAGAACCTTTACATTCATTACCTTAACTTTTTAAAAGGAGGGGAGGAAAAGGGGAAGGACCCTTTATTTTACAGATAAAGAAACTGAAGCTTAAACAATAAAAAGTTAAGAAACATGTAAAAGGTTGAAAATAACGTTTCTGTCATCAAAATATACAGTTCTGCATGCAACAACCAAAACCAAACCACTACTGTCAAATCAGAATAACTCCTATGACTTAAACTACTCATAGTGACCCTATGGTACAGAGTAGAAGTATCCCATAGTTTCCAAGGAGTACCTGGTGGTTCTGAACTGTTCCCCTTTTGATAAGCAGCTATAGAACGTAACTACCAGACCACCAGGGTTCCTAGACCTACACTAAAAACCAAAATCAAATGCACTACCATCGAGCTAATACCAACTCATGGCAACCCTACAGAGCAGAACTGCCCCCATAGAGTTTCCAAGCAGCACCTGGTGGATTTTAACTGCCAACTTTTTGTTCAGCAGCCATAACACTTAACTACTACACTACCAAGGTTTCCTAACCTACACCAGATCCCTGTCATATTCTCTCCTGGAATCTATCACTTTGTAATTATCCAGTTATCAGGTTATTTATTTAAACTAAAATACAACTTACCAACACCAAACTCCAAGAAGAGTTGGCTCCCACTGCTGTATTCCCAGCAATCACACAGTGCCTGTATCTACTAGGCATTCACTGGTATTTTTTTTAAAGCAATGAATGCCATCTCACCTTATTCCAATCCCATAAATAGTCCCTTCACCTAAAAATAGTCTATAGTCATCAAATCAAATCACAGAACACCTCTAATGTGCAAAACATTTTGTTAGAGCTGTAATAATACTTGTGTGACAGTTTTTTTTTGCTTTGCAAACTCTGACATGTGTGAGCTGATTTACATACCATCATCCCTTGGTATTCACTAAAACCCTGGTGGTGTATTGGTTAAGTGCTAGGTCTGCTAACCAAAAGGTCACATGAATCCATTAGGTGATCCTTAGAAACTATGGAGCAGTTTTACTCTGTTCTGTAGGTTGCTATATGTCTTAACTTGACAGCAGTGAGGTTTTTGTTTTGTTCTGTTTTTTTGGTATTCATGGGGGCAGGCATTGGTTTCTGGACCCCTTCAGATACCAAAATTCAAAGATTGTCAAGTACCTTATAGAAAATGAATTAGTCTTTGCATATAACCTACTTCTCCCATACACTTTAAATCATCTCCAGATTACTTATAATAAATCCAATACAGTGTAAAAGCTATGCAAATGGTTGTTAATGTTTACACTTAACATTTTAATACTCTCTCAATCTGCAAGCACTTTATCAGGAATCAAGAGACTGATCTTAGGGGCAGCATTAACACTTCCATGATTCCAGGAATTTCAGCTACTTTCGTTCTGCTTTATTGTGCAAATGCTAGATTCATTCTTATGGACTTAAGGCCACTTACCAAAAAAATCCCAAACCCACCACCACAGAGTGGATTCTGACTCACAGTGACCCTACAGGACTGACTATAGACACAACAATGGGTTTTGGCTTGTTGGTTTCTGATACCCCTAGTACCTAGTATGTGGCATAGCAGTAAAGTATTACAGCAGCTAATCAGAAGGTTGGCAATTCAAATCTGCCAGGTGCTCCTTGAAAACTTGATGAGGCAGTTATAAGCTGTCCACAGGGTCGCTGAGTCAGAATAGACTCAACAGCAGTGGGGTTTTTTGGTTTTAGTATCAAGAATAGTACTGACACGTAATAAGCATTCAGTTCTTATTGAATAAATGAATAAACAAAAATAAAAAAAAGAGCGCCTATTATGTACTAAGGAAACCCCAGTGAGATAGTGCTTAAGAGCTACAGCTGCTACTCAAGAGGTTCGTAGTTTCAATCTACCAGGCACTCCTTGGAAACCCTATGGGGGCAGTTCTACTCTGTCTTATAGGGCCTCTCTATGAGTCTGAATAGACTGGATGGCAATGGGTTTGGTTTTAGAGTCTTACTATATACTAATACAGAATGATCACACCAAGTTACTACAAAAGCTAAGTACAAAAATGCATATAGCACCCTCTTCTCAAGAAACATGAAAATAACACATTTACAGCCTTATCTACACATCTCTCTACAGTACATATAAAGCAACACTGATTATGGAGGACAGCCACATTACTCATTATTGTACCTTTAAAATTCTGAATTCTATGACTCAATTCCCCATTCACAATAGGTTCTCTGGTATCAAGTATCTGGATGAAAAAACTTGAAAGGTTCCTTTATATTAACAATAATTATCTAACTTTTTGTATTAAATGCTATAGCTATTAAACTGACAATATTTCATATTTTGACAGGTTCTGAAAACTATACAACACAAATAAAAGATTATTATTCACAAATGTTATCTCCTTTGGTCCTTACAATAACCCTATGAAATAATTAAAGTACTTTTACTCCTGTTTCATAGTTAAAAAAAACAAGTTCAATGGGATTAAATGATAATCACCAAGTGATACAGACAGTAAGCTGCAGATCTCCTAACAAAAACTTATGATTAGAACACTAACTGCCTATGGGACGTTCAGGTAAGTGAAAGTAGGCCAGACTTGCTACCTTTAGAGCTCACAGGCTAACCTGCAAGGCTGACATTAGTCAAATGATTTGATTCCAAAAAATGTTACGATTACAAACAGTGATGAGAGGTAAAATGTAGATGCTTTACCTCCAATTCTACTTTTTTCCCTTTTGTCCCATCAAGCATGTGTCCTCAAATATAAAACTGTTTATCCTCATCTTCCTCTGGACTATGTGAATCTGCTAACCACTTGCACAGAGTCAATTCCAACTCATAATTACCCCAAGTATATCAGAGTAGAACTGTGCCCCATATTCTTAATGGCTGACTTTTTAGAAGTATATTAACCTGATATTTCTTCCAGTGCGCCTCTACTGTTACTGTTAGTTCCTATCAAATCAATTCCAACTCTTGGCAACCTCATGTGCTCCACAGTTTTCTTGCCCTGTAATCTTAACAGAAGCAGACCACTGGGACTGTTCTGCTAGAGTACCACTGGTTAGGTTTGTAATACCTTAGGTCAGCAGTCAAGCACAAACTATTTGTACCACTTAAGGTTCTTGTAAAGCGTCCCAGAGATGCAACAATGCTCAGACGCTAACCGAAAGATGGCAGCTCAAACCCACCAGCTGCTCCACAGGATAAAGATGTGGGAGTCTGCTTCCATAAAGATTTCCACCTTGGAAATCCTATGAGGGCAGTTCTGGTCAGGCCTATAGGGCTGCTATGAGTCAACTCAATGGCCACAGGTTTGGAAGATGCTTCTTACTGGACAGAAACATCCAACCTTTGGTTTGGCAGCCAAGCATGCATAAATCTTCTGTACCACTGAACCCACTGCCAAGTTGACTCCAACTCAAAGAGACCCCCATAGGGTTTCCAAGGCTGTAAATCCCTATAGAAGCTGACTACCACACCTTTCTCCTGTGGAGCCACTGCTGGTTTCAAACCACCAATTCTTGAAGCTGATCAGGGACTCTCACATGAATTTCTTAGGCAAAGCTTATTTCAAAACAAAGTAGAAGGTCTGGGAGAAAAAAGGTACAAACCTAGAATTACTAGTTATACTCACATACCAAAGGCATCTGTGTCTGCAGCACAGTGTATTACTCTAAAATGAAAGGTTATCAGTAAATTTCTTTCAACTTTAAACTATCAGAAGCCATATTCAATTCGGTTCTTATCCATTCCCCAGTAAATGGCTGATAAGCACATGCTGGAGAGAAAGCCTTTTTACCCATCATGCTCCTGATTTTAGAATTAATTAATTAAAAACCTGACATTCTTTATCTTCCTAAGGAATCACTGTGTGACACAAACAGTTAAGTACTCAGGTACTAACCAAAAGGCTGACAAATAGAATGCAGTCATTTAAAAAGAAAACCAAACTCACTGCCATCAAGTCAGGTCCCACTTATAGCGACCCTAGAGGTCACAGTAGAACTCTCCCACCGTTTCCAAGGAGCGCCTGTGGATCTGAAATGCTGACCTTGTGGATAGCAGAGGTAGCTAGCACTTAACCCACTACACCACCAGGGTTGCCCGAATGCATCCATAAGTACCTCAGAAGAGAGGTCTGGCATCCACTTCTAAAGGATAACAGCCACTGAAAACCACACAGATCAAGAGTTTTACTCTGACATGCAACATTACTGTAAGCCTGAATCAACTTGACTGCAACTTTTTTTGTTGCTATGTCAGGAGAATTTAGATCAAGTTTTAAAAACCCGAGGAAAAAAGATGGTCTAGAGCAGTCCTTCATTAAATCACCTTGAACTAAGACAAAAGCCTGGTTTTGAGGATTCCAACATGTCTACAGGAAAGAAAAATTCAAGAAGTTTGTAGCAAGGACACCACTACTCAAGAAAGAAGTTACCAATAGAGTTATCAAAATTAGAAAAAATATAAACTGAATTCAGGGACTGGGTAATTCCAAAGGGTCAAACTGCGTATCACACAAATTGCACTTACTGAGAGACAAGAAAACAGGCTTAAGGGAGTTAAGTAACATTTAACCCCATCACATTATTTGTAAGCTGATTAGTTTTAAAAGATGGCCTCAAGTAAATGTTCAAAAGCCAACATGGACTCAATTTCCATTTTTAAGCATTTAACCAGGCAACAAACTCGCTATTACATCCATTTTTCATTGTGACGGGATCTTATTTCTAACGACTGTGCAAGAGTTATCTCCTTGACTGTTCAAGAAAGACAGCAGAGGTTGTAGTGCCTTGGAAGATTACAAAGGGGGCACCAAAACAGATGAATATCCCTTGCTACTTAAGCTAGTCTTTACCTTCTGCTGAAATCTTACTTTGAGTATCTGCTCTAATTTAATATGCTTAATCGGTCTTTATATTTTTTCAAAACATTACATTAGACCACACTAAGGTGTCTGACACTGCTTACCAGTTTCCTTAATGTTCTCTATCCTGTCAGTTTCCACCGTCACACTCTATCCTGGTTTTCTTCCTAACCTTCCATTCATTCCTTCTTGGGGGCACTTTCTCCAATCAATATTTAAATACATATTACACAGGAATTTATTTTTTCTGCACACTCTGCTATCTGTATACCTCCCTCAACATGTACATCCAAGCCCACAGCTTCAACTCCAACCTAAACGTCTCTCATGTATTCCAGATTATATATATCTCTCTAACTACTGGGATATATCATTAAATCAAACCTCACACTATCTCCTTTAAATGTCAGGAAACTTTTCTCCCCCATTCCCACTTATCATTTGTCTTCCTGACAGAGCAATAACCTCTTCACCACTACCAAAATAGATCCTACTACTACAATAAACTTTCTAAAATTGAAATGTGATCATGCTGCTCCCCTGACAAAAATTACTTAGCAGGCTTTTAAGAAACAGTTCAAATCTGACTTGCAGAGCAAGTTCCTGCCAGTATCTCCACGCTGCATCCTTTGGCTTTAACCAGTCTTCATGGTCCAGAGACACAGCCATTCACTTATAACATCTTACCTTCACTACCTATACAGTGTATTCTCTTAACAAGCCCTAAATGAGAGTCTAACTTAAATTATTACTTCACCCAGGAAATCTTCCCGGTACTCACAGACTGGTTTAGATACTTGCCTTCAATGTTCATATAAAATTTTCCTAAAGACCTCAATTGATGGTCCAGCGGCTTCGGGGTTCCCCTGAGAGCATGGCCCCTGGCCCTGATGCTGCCCTTACCCATAAATTATAACGAAGGTCCACTCTTTGGACAAGAATGGATGGGACTTGGTGATGCAGAGTGACCATATATTGGATGAACTTTATGGTTCTATACATCTACAGGATATCATCCTGCTGACCTCTGGCTGGAGGAAGGAGAGTGGGTGGAGAGGAGCGGAAAGGAGGCTGTTGGGAGGATGAGACATGTATGGAGCAGAGAGGAATAGTGTGCTGTCACCGGACAGGGAGAGCAGTGGAAGCTGCATATAGGTGGGCATGTAAATTTATATGGGAGTGTACATTTTCACTCAGTCATGTTACATAAAAAAGAAAAAAAAAATTTTCTAAGTCTCCATTAGACTACAACACTCTCCAGAAAAAAGAGTACTTTGTAGTCTCTGTAGCTGGAATACAAAAAGCATTCAGTGAAGGCTGTTTGAAAGAATGACTGGGGATTAAAATATAATTCGTATTTTGTTAAAGTTATTCCAAAGATACTCAACTTGCCCTTTGACTAGAAGAAAGTTTGTGAGCAAATCCCTTCATGTCACTGAAACGGAATGAAAGCTTGTTTTATTTCCCAAGAGGTCCAAAGCTTTTATATCCTCATCCTTCTCTATTCTGAGTGAAAACCAGATTCTGTCATTTAAATATAAACCTTCATAAAATTTGTCCCTGGTGAAAACCCAAGACCAAATCATGTACTAGATTGTTTAAAAAAGAATTCTTTCCATTTCCCACAACAAACTCCAGCCCATAAAGACCCTTTCCATCATTACTACCTCTTCAAAACTAAAGTTTTAACTCTCTGCTTTCTTTCATTCATTATTCATCCAAAACCTTAAGAGTAAGAATGTGTATGCATGTGGGTGGGTGTGTCTGGCAAAGAGGAGAGCTGGGGCAGTAAGACAATACTTGTCCAACTCTCCTATCAACATCCACCTACATTTAATTTTCACAGCTAGGCTGCTCATGTCCTAGCCCCATGAGTTGAATTGAGTGAGAGAGGTCCTGAATTCAAAAAACAACCAGTTTCATTCTTTTTCCAGATCCTTGAGGTCAAGTAAAATTACAGTCCTTGACTTAAAATGCTCCAAGAAAAGCAAACTGCATGGCATTTTGAGGGAGAACAGAGATTACAATGAGTTCTATGAGGTTAATGACCTAAACAGAAATTGGAACCATCTCGATCAGAGATCAACTATGTACACATATAAGTTAGCAATTACCATAACTTCTCCTTACCTTGTCTTTCTTCCCTTCTCAACCACTAGCTAGCACAAGCACTTATTTTTTTTTCCAAATACAGAAATAGCATCAATTTATGATAACAAATATGGACATAACAAAGGCAAAATAATACACATTATGCCCTAAACATCTCAAATTCTTTCCTAAGACCTTGTATTTACTGCACCAAACAATAAAGGAACCTCAGACTGCTAGACTGTTATTCATCTCCCTTACACGGCAAAATCGTAACTGGAATCTCTTCTGAAGACTCACAATACGGTGCGCTCACACAACCACCACAGAATATAGTAGGCAATGTAGTTAAGATAAGAGCCTGAGGGAGTGGGAGTATCCAGATATCAATTGTAATATACTGAAATTTCTCACTAAGAACCCAAAATATAACCCATTCTTCACAAAACTCAGAAACCACCTCTGCAAGGAAAACAAAAACAGTGGAGGAAATCAGCACATTTAGAAACTTCAATTCTCAGCTATTTGAGGAGCTAAATTCAGTGAAAATTTCGAAGCCTCACCTGCTAGATTTTTCTTGTTGTTGGAAGGGTGCCTGGTAATTGGTTATTTACTTAAAAAGTTGTCCAAGGGACTCTTCACCACCCATCAGGTAGGTTTGTTAGAACTGTTTTACACAGTTTAAAGAGGGGCTCCTTCCAACCTTAACGACACTCTAGTAGTCTACACAACTAAGTTATTCCTATACATACACACATATATACCCATATGTATACGCTAGCGGAACAACACGTCATATCACCTTGTTACCCCCAGACTGAGGACCTCCTCCTCAGTGCCTTCCTTTCCACGCTTGTGGTAACCAAATAATAAGCTACAGGGTAAGACAAAGGGGAATTATCGTTTCAGTACCCGGAAATCCTCTCAGTTCTAACTACCAAATAAGAAAAAAATATTCTAGACCATTTCCAACATGTACGGAATTTTAAATGAAATAGAACACTTGTGAGGCAGAGTTGAAAGGTAAGTCAGGTACGGGCTCCTGGATGTAGAAGGGGTGTGCCAGCGTTCTGAACGATAAGAAAAAACTTGAGAACTGGGCAGGTCACGGAGTTGGGTGAGAGGGCCTAGGCGAACAACTAAGCCCGCTTTTGACACTCGACACCCCGGCCTTCACTCAGTTGCTAGGAAACAAAAAGGATCCACGTTCCCTGCAATTCCTGACGGGCCCAGTGGAGAGGACGGCGGCCTTCCAGGCCTGGAGACTACACTGTGGCGAGCCTGGCCACCCTCTGGGGCGCGAAATCCAGGGAATCCCGGGACATGAGCTCGGGACTCCGGGCAGGGGCCGGGCCCGGGAGCCGGCCGGAGCTCTGACGAGTTGGAGCGGGCGCCCAGGGCCGAGCGGCGCTCGGACAGGCCGCGGTGGACTCGGCTTCCGCCAGGCCGCGCCTGAAGGTCCGGGGCCGGACGCGGGGCCTAAACCACCCCCCGGCGCCTCACGGGGGCGTGGGCGTCTACTCACACGTGCTGACAGGCCGCGGTCCTCACAGGCGTTTTGAGCACCTCCTGACAGACGGGGCAGTAGAAATCATCTTCGGTGTAGGAAGTGGCCGCGGAGAGCTCCTCGGCCATGACGAGTATGAGGAATCAAGGCGATGGCGGCAGTGGCCGAGGTGGCGGTGGCGGCCCGGGGCCCGACTCCCTGCGCGAACCCAGAGGGGGAGGGGAATCCGCCTCAGGAAGCGGCTCAGCCAGGAGGGGGCGGGGCGGGGCGGGGGCGGGGCCCGAACGCAGAGACGCAGCAGCCGCTCAGGCGGGACGTAGGCCCGCCTCCTGGGGCTGTACCTCCTGGAGGCCGCCGGCAGGACCGGAGGGGAGGGGTTTGGCAAGGGCCCCGGGGGAAAAAAACGAGAGGTAGGCTTCAGTTTGGCTTCAGCCGGGTTCGGAGCGTTCCCTAGAGGCCCAAGGCAGTCTTTCACCTCTCCCGCCCGGCATCGGTGCACCCACCCCTCCAGCAAGTCGCCGGTCTTCCCCGGAGACTGCTGCGGTACCTGACTCTTCCGCAGCCTCCCTTTGCTCGTCTGCTCGGAAACCCCTCATCCACGACCCCTTCTTCCCAGACTCACTCTACGTTATCTCGCGGTGACCCACCCTTTCCTGTTACTTTTCCTCTTCCTGGCGACCCAGAGTCTCTCCTTGCGAGGCTTCACGCCCTCTACCCGTGGACTAGGCTCTCACTCTGGAGCCGCTCAGCGGCATTAGTAGCGGAGCTGCTTCGTCCCTGTCGCTGATTGGTAGAGGGGTGGCCCTGCGCCAGCATCAGATTACTTGTGCGGCCGCCACTGCCGCGGCATCTGAAACCCGGAGAGAAATGCAGGCTGGAAGGGCGGAGTGCTCGGTGCTTATCGGCCGAGAACAGGACCAGGTCCGAGGCTCATGGTGCACCCGGATCCCTCCGCCCCCCGCCAGCAGTTGCCCCATGGCACTGCGCTGCCTGCAGCCTCCCTGGCGGGTCCCCGACCACCGGAGGGCTGCCGGTCAGACTGGAGGATGGGGAAAGCCCTGGACTGGAGGGAGGACCTCCATAGCAACGGGCGCGTGGCGCCTTCAGCAGGTTGTGACATAAACAGGTGGTCACTCGTGTTTCATACATGCGCTTCCAGCTCCTCTTACAGCAGAAGCTTCAATTCTCACAATCTCATCAAATATATTGGACTTCTAAGGATCTTTTTAAATTATTATTCCCTAATGTTAAAGATTCCTTACTAAAATATTTGTAGTAATATTTTGGTTGTGGTAAAATGTGTTATGAAGAAAGTAATACCAGCTATG
The DNA here is from genome assembly GCA_028571685.1 of Heterohyrax brucei. Lineage (NCBI taxonomy): Eukaryota > Metazoa > Chordata > Mammalia > Hyracoidea > Procaviidae > Heterohyrax > Heterohyrax brucei. The sequence continues at coordinate 40,801,383 of CM053152.1, read as the reverse complement.
GAATTTGAATTCTTTTGGAGTACAAGTTTCAGCTTTCACCTTCAACGCGGTGTGATTGATGCTTAAATATACTGAATCACAGTTGAAGATACGTCTTCTTCATACGTCTTTTCCCACACTTTGTTGTTTGTTTTTTGATAACTGAAAATGAGAAGCATGTATCTAGGCATTTCACCAAGTAAATGTTTTTATTTGGAAAAATAAAAAACTGTTGATGTCCCCTCGATAGCTCTTAATTCCCAAATGTCTTGATGAATCTGAAGATGGGAACATACTGACATGGAAGAAACTAAGGAAAAGTCTGGAACATTATCAGTTAGCTGCAGGAAAAAGAGGTGTTATTACCATCTTCTATCTGTTAAACCTCTTCACCTTGGCCCAAACGAATCGCAAGCAAAATGAGTTGCTGGTCAATTTGATTCTGTTTTTTATTATCTGTATTGTCATTGGAAACCCTGGTGGAGTAGTGATTAAGTGCTGTCTGCTAAACAAAAGATGAGTAGCTCAAATCTATCAGGCACTCCTTGGAAATTCTATGGGGCTGTTCTACTCTGTGCTGTAGGGTCACTGTAAGTCAGAATTGAATTGACTGCAGTAGGTTTTTTTATATTGTCCTTAGAATTCTTAAATGTTATGTGGATGTCATGATCTTCAGTGTCAATCAGCTTACACTCTTGGTTATCAAATCAAAACAAAACAAGGTAATGTGTACTAGAGTATTAAATGTTGCATTAAGTGATCAATTGTACTGAAGATAGAAAGTGGAATGTTTGGAATTATGTGGCCTCAACAGAGGAAAAGAGTGTTAAAGTGCTTCTTAAGGACAATTCCTTGGAATAATACTCAGGACAATTATTGTTGAATGAATGGTGAATTCCCACTACTGCACTAAGACATTATATGTTTTTGTTCCTTTCTCTTTAGCTGCAAGACCAGGGTAAACGTGGCAGAGAAGCTCATTTTAGCTTCAGATTTCTTAGAAGGAGGAAGAATACAGGATTGGGGGGTGGGAGACAGTAGCAGTAGTCTAAGGGCTTTTCAAATTCATTTCTAACATAGTTCTTGGATTCCAAGTTTTAATATTTTTGGTAGTATATCTCCATTCATTTCACTCATTTTGATCACTTTAGGCAGTGTTTTCTACGTAATACGGCATTTCCCTTTACTCCTTAGGAACCTTAACTGGAACATAGTTTTGTGAACTTAATTTTATTGGCTTCATTCTTTCTCTATAATGGCGGCCTTACTCATGCTCTAGTCCAAACATACGTATGTAAAACTAGTTAATGCCAAGTTAGTTTTGATTCATAGTGACGCCCACATATATCAGAGTATAATTGTGCTCCATAAGGTTTTCTACGGCCGATTTTTCAGAAGTGGGTTGTCAGACCTTTCTTCAAGGGGCTTCTGGGTGGACTCAAACCTCCAGCCTTTTGGTTAGTAGCCAAACATTTTGACTCTACCACTCAGGGTCTCTGAACATTTGTAAAGTGCTCTCATGTATTTTAAGGTATCGCCTAGTACACATGTAGTGTAAAACTGGCAGTATGTGGAAATCCATCTAAAAATGTGTACAGGCAAAACGTAGTAACCCCCTGAGAGTTAAGCTTGAAGATAACCTACCAAAAGATACAACCTCCTATCTTGGCAACATTTCATAAGAAAAATGCTAGATATTTTTATGATAAAAATCACAGATTCACTCAATATACAACTGTGTAAATAAAATGGCTTCAGCGTCTGAGCAGTAAGAGGGGGAAAAAAACGTAATTGTTAGGCCAATCTGATAAACTCAATCTGTTATAATAATTTATGTAATTCCTTTCAAACCAAACCAAACCCAAAGTTGTCAAGTCAGGTCCAACTTAGTGACCCTAGAGGTTACAGTAGAACTGCTTTATAGGGTTTCCAAGGAGCGCCTGGACAATTTGAACTGCTGACGTTTCAGTTAGCAGACATAGCACTTAGCCCACTATGCCACCAGGGTCTCCACATAATTCCTTTAGATTTAGGTTAAAACATCCCTTTCAGGCTACTCTCCCTCAAAGGTGGCATCTGGGAAAGTATGGAGACGATGTGGTGATGTTTTAGTCATCTTATAACTACTCTAGCAGAAATACCATGAGTGGATGGCGTTAGCAAGGAAGAGTTTATTCTTACACAGTCCAGTAGGCTACAAGTCCAAATTCAGGGTGTCTGCTCCAGGAGAACACTTTCCTTCTTTGTCGGCTCTGGAGGAAAGTCCTTGTGTTTTGTCAGTCTTTGGTCAGGGAGCATCCTGGCGCAGGAACCTCAGGTCTGAAGGACACACTGCACTCCCAGTGCTGTTTTCTTGATGGTATGCAGCTTCCAGCCCTTTGTTTGCTTGCCTTTTCTTTTATCTCTTTTAGGACAAAGGGTGGTGCAAGCCAGGGAAACTTTCTCCACTGCAGCAGGGAGGTGACTTTAGGAAGGGTTTTACAGTCCCACCCTAATTCTCTTTAACATAATCCAATCTGTTAACCATGGGCAGAGATTACGAATTTACAGCATAGGAAGATCACAAAATGGAGGGCAATCACATGATAATGGGAATCATGGCTCAGCCAAATTGATACACACATTTTGGGGGCACTCAATTCAGTCCGTAACAGATGGTTCATGTTATGTGTCAACATGGCTGAGCCCCGGTTCCTAGTGCTGTATGATTGTCCTCCATTTTGTGATCTAATTGTCCTCATTTTGTGATATTGTATAATTGTAGGTTGTAAATACCAAACCTATGTGTTTAATGAATGAAGCAGGATTAGTGTGAGATGTATCTTAATTCACATCCTTGCTAAGTGTCATTCAAGCCATAGCCTTACTCAAGTCATGTTCTTCCTCAAATTACTACCAAGTAAAGGAAGTTCCCTTAAGGGTGGGTCCCCTGAGAACATCAACCCCTAGATTGCTGCTAGCCCAGACCTGAAACTAGTACTGAAGCCAACACCTCAAAGAAAGAATGGACAGGACCCAGGGACACAGAGTGATGCATGTGGTGTGTGTATGTTATGTGTATGTTATGGTTATATGTATGTATATATATAATTATATGTATATATATAGTTATATATAGTTTTATATATATATATATATGAGGCTGTCCCACAGGTTGCTTTTTAGAGAGCGAGAAGAGGGTAGAGATGTTGAATGGATACTGGCAGTAAAGAGTGAAAAAGACAACAAAGACATGAAAAAAGAGCCTAGGAGGCAGAAGGACCCATACGAATAGAAGACTGTTCCAAGATGAGACTAGAAGAAATAGATGATGCCTGGCCACCACCAGAATCAGCAGTAATGGGGGACACAATGTAGAGTCCCTGAGGTAACACAAGAAAAAGGTGAGCAGTTTAGGAACTCTTCTAAAAGGCCAGAATTGACGGTCTGACAACCTGGAGGGTCCCTTGGGAGCACATGGCCCCAGACACACCGCTGGCCCTGACCAGAAACCAGTACTGAGGTCAACTCTTCAGACAAGAATGAACTGGACTCAGGAACACAGTGTGAACATGTACTGTGTGTACTTTGTGTACTTTATACATTTATAGGAAGCTGTCCTAGTTTTGTTCTAGACGGGATAGAAGAAGGTGGAGGCCAGGAGACAGGTGCACGTTAAGGAGATACTAGAAGTATAGAGTGAAAAGGAAGGATGTTCTGCCACTGGGTGGGGAGAGCAGATTGCAGATAGGCAGGCATACAAAATTGATTTGGATTGTATACTTAATCACAAAAAAGAAAAAGGCATGAAAAAGAAGAGTGCTGTCACAGGCTGAAGAGAGCTAATACAGTTGCAGAGAGGTGGTTATGGAACATTGACTTGGGTTGTAAACTTTCACTTAGTCACAGTAAAAAAAAAAACTAAAAAAAATAAACTGAGATGTTACTCAAATGGGTGAATTCAGGTCTAAATAAAAACTCCAATTTGGATCTAACTGAACTTTGGCTCCAAGTCTTCTTCTGCCCTTTGACAACAAAATTTAGCCTTTTATAAAAGTTTAACTGTTGTAACTCAGCAGGGAGCAAGGGTCAAGATTTTAGTTTATGCTAGGAATTGTTTGTTAAAAGATGTCCATTAAGAATGTTTGCACAAGCCACCATCCGAGGTACACCAAATGGTCTCAGCTCGCAGGCACAGATGATCACCAAGGACAACAACGACATGGGGGAAAGAGAACCCAGAAGACAGAAAGACCCACTTGAGTGGGTAACTACATCAACATATGACCAGAAGAACCAGATGGTGCCTGGCCATCTGTGATGAGGCTCACAAAGTTGAGTCCAAGTGGCAACATGAGAATAAAAAGGGGTGCACCCAGAGAACTCCACTAAAAGACCATAAATGATGGTCCAAAAGCCTGGGGTTTCCCCTGGGAGCATGGACCCTAGACCTGATGCTGCCCTGTTCATAAATCATTACTGAGGTCAACTCCAGATAGGAGTGGATTGGACTCGGTGACACAGAGTGACCATCATGTGTGCACTTTGTGGTTCTGTGTGTCTATAGAATGTCATCTTACTGGCCTCTTACTAGAGGTGAGTGGAGAGGGCAAAGGAGAGGGGCAGGAGATTGTTAAGACGATATGACATGTATAGAACAGAAAGGAGGAGTGTGCTGTCACCGGGAAAGGAGGCAGAAGGAGCTGGACATAGGCGGGCATACAAATTTAAACTGGATTCTACACTTTCACTCAATTAAAAAAAAAGAATGTTTGCACAGCTTGGCATAGAGAATAATAGTTTGGTCAACAGGAAGTAAGAGAGTAGAATTAGGACTATTAAATGAAGGTAGAAGCTAACTCTGTATTCAAGATGAAGCAGACACCAATTAACCAAGTCTCAGTTCTCATTTTCTGACTCTTCCAGATTAGATTTCACCCAGTGAGATGTTCTCTCCATTTCTGCTGACTCTTTGTAAATCTGTAACTAAGGTAAAAGCATAGCCTGTGAGATAAGAAGAGAGGCTGATTTGCAACTGTGACAGAAAAGTGACTCTATTAGGTCTGATAAAATGCTTTGTTAAACAAACCTCAGGATATAACAGATACAACAAATAGACTTTCTGATGTGAAGAAGAATGTCTTTGTCAAACATGTTGCAAGAGATAGGAGATTAATGCTAGGTTAAAGATTAATGTTAAAAAAAGTTTCTAACTTGACAGTCCTTTGTAACTTTTTTCCTTCAGTCGTACCCACCCCCTCCTTGGTGCCTGTGAACCCTTGTCCTTTGTTTCAACTGACAAAAACCCTGTTTTCCCTGCCATTTAGAACATGCTACACCTTAGAAACCTTGGTGGCATAGTGGTTAAGAGCTACAGCTGCTAACCAAAAAGTTGACAATTCAAATCCATCCTGTGCTCCTTAGAAACCATATTGGACATTTCTACTCTTTACTATAGGGTCACTATAAGTTGGAATAGATTTAACAACAACAGGCTTGATGGGTGTTTTTTTGTTAAGTAGTTTTGGGGTTTTGACAATATCTTAACTGGTTTCTTGTGTGTCTCATTTCTTGAAACATTTTTATCCTTCTATAAACTTGTTTTTATTTCTAGTGTGTGTGTTTATATACGTACGTATGCTTGGCTGGCTTTGCTTATCTGGAGAACCCAGCCTAAGATAAAGAACAAAGGTAGCTTGTGCAAAGTTGAGACATTATTGGAGAGTCTGGCTCCTGAGATCTGCAAGGCCTCTTCTGGAATCTTACTGGACTTTTCTGCAGCAAGGTTAATCTTGGCTATTCCTTCAAATACAATTAGCCTTGGGCATTTTGCCGCTAGCACTTGCTGGGTAAGATTGCTTTGGTTTGTCTCTGCTGGGTCACAGCCCTGTGGTATGTCCTGGCTGATTCTATCTTACCAATACTGTAGACTCTTCTGAATTTCTGCCATAATCATTTTCTGGTTCCTTGATCCTCAATCAGGCAGTCTCGGTAGCACATTCTTGCCTCTCAACACAGATACTGTCCAAGACATCCCTCGGAGTCCTCGCATCCCCCAGTGGCAGGGAGTCTCATTCTGCTTAAGCATTCTATGCCACTGTATTTACATGGTTTGCTCTGGATAGCCTATATAAGGTTAAGCCCTTCTACTGTCCCTGCCTTCAGCATTCCCATCAACCGATCTAATACATCTTCCCGTCCAGAATAAAGCCTCCCCTGCTTTGTCCCTCTTCTGTCCCATAATCCTTTGCATTGGAAGGAATGAGCACTTCCCCTTTCCACTTACTACTGATTGTTGCTGTTGCTAGGTGTCACTGAGTTGGTTCCGACTCATAGTGACCCTATGAACAGCAGAAGGAAACACTGCCCAGTCTCGTGCTATGGCCATAATCGTTTTTATGCTTAAGCCCATTGTTGCGGCCACAGTGTCAGTCCATCTCGTCAAGGATCTTCCTCTTTTTTGCTGGAATCAAAGGCGTCAATTCTTCTGTCTTCTTTGCGCCTTGTCCAGCTTTTGCATGCCTATGATGCAATTGAAAATACCATGGTTTGGGTCAGGCGCGTGTTAGTCTTCAAGGCGACATCCTTACTTTTGAATACTTTAAAGAGGTCCTTTGCGGCAGATTTTCCAAATGCAACGCATGTTTTGATTTTTTGACTGCTGCTTCCATGGGCATTCATTGTGGACCCAAGTAAAATGAAATCCTTGACAGGCTCAATGTTTTCTCCATTTATGACAATGTTGCTTACTGGTCCAGTTGTGAGGATTTTGGTTTCCCTGATGTTGAAGTGCAGTCCATACTGAAGGCTATGGTCCTTGATCTTCATCAGTGTCTTAAATCTTCATTTCCTGCAAGTAAGGTGGTATCTCCGCATAATACAGGTCATGCAAACAGGACAAGAGGACACTGCATAGTTTTAAAGTCAGGAAGGGTGGGTGTCAGGGTTGTATCCTTTCGTCGTACTTTTCAGTCTGTATACTGAACAAATAATACCAGAAGCTAGATTATAGAAAAAAGAATGAGGCGTTAGGATTGAAAGACAACTCATTAACAACCTGCATTACTACTGATTGGTAGGAACCACCACCAAGGCGTTATTACCCTCCCATACGCAAAACTCTTTAGTTGATCCACTAGGCCAGGTAATTAGTATGTTAAAGCCCAGCTTGGTTTTACTTAAAGAACCTCAAAAGCCTGTTTTGTGGGTGAAAGTGGTTGCCTTTGAAGAAGTGAGTTGGGAAGACAGAAGACAGCAGATGGAATGCGGGGAAGGCTCATATTTCACTGTGTACCCATTGGTACCTTTTTAAATTGTTTCCAAGTATGTTGCTGACATTCAGTTAGTTGGCACCATTGTGGTTTATTCATCCTTTTCAGTGACTGTCCATTCTTCCTGGTCAGTAATCTGTAAGGTTAGTGACTGGTTCAAATTCTTAAATATTTTTACTACTACACATGCCCGTGGGCATAAATAACCCATTTACTGTTGTTGTTGTTGTTGGGTGCTATTGAATTGGTTCCAACTCATAGTGACCCTACGCACAACAGAACAAAATACTGCCCAGCCCTGCACCATGCCTGCAATTATTTTTATTCTTAAGCCCATCCTTGCAGCCGCTGTGTCAATCCATCTTGTTGAGGGTCTTCCTCTTTTTTACTGATCCTCCACTGTACCAAACAGGATGTCTTCCAGGGACTGAGCCTTCCTGACAACATGATCAAGTATGTGAGATGCAGTCTCTCTGTCTTTGCTTCCAAGGAGCACTCTGATTATACTTCTTCAGAACAGATCTGTTTGTTTGTTTGGCAGTCCATGGTGCAGTCAGTGTTCTTCTCCAACACCACAATTTAAAGGCATCAGTTCTTCTGTCTTTCTTATTCATTATCCAGGTTTCACATGCATAGGATGTAATTCAGGCGCACCTTAGTCTTCAAGGTGACTTCTTCGTTTTTCAATACTTTGAAGAGATCCTCTGCAGCAGATTTTCCCAATGCAATGTGTATTTTGATTTCTTGACTGCTGTTTCCCTGGCCATTGATTGTGCAACCAAGTAAAATGAAATCCTTAACAACCTCAATCCTTTCTCCACTTATCATGTATGATTTTGCTTACTGGACCGGTTGTGAGGACTTTTGTTTTCTTGATGCTGAGGTGCAGTCCTTCCTGAATGGCATATAATTTAATCTTTAAACCTGATTTGGATTTTTTTTTTTTAATGAGCAATATTCTTCTCATTGTTGAATTTATCCAAGTTACTTCTTTTCCTCACCCCATTCCACCCCAGCTCTCACACAGACAGATGGTTGCCCAGGCTGAATAGGACAGAGATCAAGTGAATGGCCATGTGGAAGCCAGTGTATCCTGTCAACAATTATAGACAAAACCCGCGCCCTTCCCCTACTCTAACGATTCATTTTTGTTCAGTTATTATCTTTTTCACAGTCATATGCTTCAAGAGGTAACACCATTCATGCTGAAAGGAGGAAATCATGGCTGACATGAGCCAGTCTGGACAAGCCCTTTCCTTTTGCCGGTGGCTAGCTTTAGTTAGGTATGCTCATGTGACTCAATTCTAACAAAGTATGTTTGAGACGAATTCTTCGGAAGGCTTGTGCAACTAATTCTCCCTATTGATCAAAATCCAGACAAGTGGAAATAAACAATTCCATATCCACAACTGTACGTTTTTGTATCTGCTTGTAGAATGCTGTAACCATTATGACCTTGGAGAGAACAAACCTATGGACAAGTCAATGTGCTGAACATGGAAGAGTGGAAAAATTGAAACACTTTTAAGTCCTTAATGTTGACCTCATTTACTGAATCTAATCCTAATCCTGAAACTGTTCTACCTCCAATTGTTTTGTCAAGCAAGACAATAAACCTTTTCTAGTTTAAGACATTCTCAGATGACTCTTTTGTTATTTACAGCTAAAAGAATCTGATTTAGGCATTCATCTCACAGTTACAGGCGAAACCCTGGTTGCAGTTAAGTGCCAAATCTGCTAACCAAAAGATCAGCAATTCCAATCTGCAAGGCACTCCTTGGAAACTCTATGGAGCTGTTCTGCTTTGTCCTATAGGGTCACTATGAGTTTAAATCAACTTAGCAGCAGTGCATTTGGTTTTAGTTTTTTGGTAGCTGTCAGATGTGTTTCCCATCATTTCCCTATTTTGATCTACATTGCTGGGTTTGACCCCTATAAATTAAATTTCTCGGTCTCCCTTGCCAAGTAACTTCTGGTCAGCCATTGGAAGGTACTAATAAAAGTTTGGAAGAAGGAAAGAAAAAACCAATATATTCCTCCCTTCCTCTCTGCTTCTGGCAATGCCTCCGGCAGTTCATGTCTCCCCATGGTTTCCACTTCTTTGAGACCCACCCTTCCCTCTACAGTCCCAGTTCCTTCTAGGCAGTTCCTGCCTTTTCCCAGTGATTTCTTCTGTGTTTGGCTTGTTGTCATACTTGGTCTTTCAGCTCTTCCAATATCTTTGTAATCATTTTCCCATATTAAATATGCCCTAGTAAGCATCTGGAAATCCTGGTGCCATAGTAGTTAAGTGCTGCAGCTGCTGACCAAAAAATTAGCAGTTCAAATCTACCAGGCATTTCCTGGAAACCTGATGGAACAATTCTGCCCTGTCCTACAGGGTTACTATGGGTCAGAATTGACTTGGTGACAATAGTTTTTTTGGTTGTTGTTGTTTGTTTGCATTAAGCATCTAAAAAGAGCCCTGATGGTTCAGTAGCTAAGTGCTTGCCTAATAAGTGAAAGGTCAGGGTTGCCAGCCACTAGCTGCTCCATTGGAGAACGATGTGGCAATCTGCTTCTGTAAAGATTATTGCCTTGGAAAGCCTGTGAGACAGTTCCACTCAGGCCTAAAGGGTTTCTGTGAGTTTGACTTAACTCAATGGCAATGAGTTTGGGTTGGGGGGATTATTAAATGTCTCCCTATTTGAGTGTTCTACTTTGCTGGCTGGACCATGAACCATTTTTCTAACTGAGTGAATTCTTCAGAATGAAAAGGGGAGGCAAATAGGAAAGAAATACTAAAAAAATAGTTATTAACCTGAAAGAGAAGAAACTGGGTTACTTTCCACTGCAAGTTTAAATTATCACTTCTGCAAATTAGCACAAATGGAAATTCAAAAGTGATATTAAATTAATTATAGAAAATAAAGAGATGTTTTCTTTACTTGTCATGTCTTCATGGGACAGTTAAATTTCAATTCCCTCATAAATGTCATTATAAAATGCATTTTTATGACATTTAATTTCATATAGTAGTATTTTTTAAATTTTATTTTTATTGTGATCAAGTAAAGGTTTACATTCCAAGTCAATTTGCCATACAAATCCCCAAACACACACCTCTATGCAGTTCTGCTTCCCTCACCCTGTGCCATCACACTTCTCCTTTCTATCACGTGCTTCTAGTATCCACTCAGCCAACACTTGTCCCCTCCTCTCAACCCTCCCCTCTTACTTCTAACAAGGAACCAGTTAGACAGCCTCATATGTGTACATTAAACCAACAAGTACATGCACCATCTGCATCATTGTATGTCCCACAGTCCAGTCCAATCTTTGTCTGAAGAACTGGCTTCAGTACTGGTTTCAGTCTGCACTAGCAGCAAGTCCAGGGGCCATGCTTTCAGGGGAACCTCCAGGTTATTGGACCATTGAATCTGGTCTTTTAATAGAGTTCTTGATCAGCACTCCCCTTCTCTCATGCTTTGTTAGGGCCTCTGTCAGGGCAGTGTTGGGTGGTGGCTGGGCACCGTCTAGTTCATCTGGTCTCATGCTGATGGACCCTTTTATCTCCTGGCCTTACATTTTCTTCATGTCTTTGATGTTCTTGGTTTTCATCTGCCCCAGGTGGGTTGGGACCAACTGATATTCCTTACATGATGGCTTGCTAGCTCTTAAGACCCCAGGCACCACTCACCAATACGGAATACAGAACAATTTCTTAGAAAAAAAAAACTAGTTATGCCAGTTGATCAGATGTTCCCTGAAACCATGGTCCCCAAACCCCTGTCCCTGCTACTCTGTCCTTTGAAATGTTGGTTTCTATTTAGAAAACCTTTTAGTTTATGGTGTAGTCCAGTTGTGCTGACTTGCCTTCTTCTATGTGCTGTCCATCCCTTCACCTAACTGAATTCCTATCAACTATCTAATCTGTGGATAACCCCCTCCTTCCCTCTTCACCCTAGTAGACATCAAAAATTATTTTCTCGTATTCATAAACCTTTTCTTAAGTCCATATAATGGTGGTCTCATATGATATTTGTCCTTTTATATCACATGGCAACATTTTTTATGCACTATTATACAATTTCTGTTTTTAATGACTATAAGTAGTCTCAGTGACCCTGTTTATCTGGTGGAATCCAGCCTCCCTGTTATAGTTGATTAGAATAGAGGTGAATACAGGCCCTTCACTTACTCTTTCAGGAATGTGCAATTGAAAGTCCAGTGTTCTAGTCACTGTCCATTAAGTGCAGGTAGCCCTGGACTTACAGTGGATTTGAGTTACATAAAACCTTACTAACAATGACCCACTTCCCCCCCCCTTTGATACATCTTATCATTAGTATGTACTATGTACAGTGTTGGGGTGAGTAATTTGCTGGTATTATCATTCTCAGATGTTCACTTGCAGATGTTTAACATTGTGATTATTTTTTGATCAAACTCTGCCATATAGAAGACTGCAGCCTGCTCTACAGTGAAATCACATGTTGGTGTCAGTGTACTGAGTCATTATACATAGTAAGTTGGGCGATGTGTAACGACACACAACAATTGAACTACACATGTGCCCTACAGCCATCACGACTCTGACTTCATTGTAACGACACTGATGCTGACAAAGATTGGATTTGTGCGGATAATAAAAGGCAATAATTATGAAAACTGAAAAGAAAAAAGAAGAAGCATGCACCTTAGGTCAGAATTGATTTAAGATGAAGTCATGAGAGCCGAACTTGACGTAAGTTGGGGACTACCTGTACTTTACATATCTTCTGCTTTAACTTGGAAGATCTATTAACAAGAGCTGTGACGCAGCCACCCTTACCTAGATAGACAGGGAACGAATCTCTGTGAGTGCAAAGAGAGCAAACCAGCAAGGAAACAGACATTCTGAAAGCAGCATAAGCTAATGTCCTAAGAGGCAGAGCCCTGCATTGGGCCCTGGATTTCATTACATCAGCTCACATTCCAGGTTTTCCTTGATATTTTGTTTTTTTTTTAATCTTTGAAAGAAAGTTGTATAACTGAAGTAAAAGATTTTCCCCTCTCTCTTTCCCACTCATCCTTTTTCATCCCCTTCTACCTTTTCCTATTATTTATTTATTTATGTTCCCTTTTCTCCACACATCCATTAATATTCTCTGGGCACTCTGCAAGTGCTGGCCTCTTACCCAGACTGAGACAACAATAACACTATTAGTTCCAGTACAACAGTGGAGGCAAAAGCCTGATACCAATATTAAGAAGCCAACAAAGCTCAAGTTTTAAGGAAGTGGAAGAAACCTCCGGCATACATATACATTCCTCTGCCTATACATAATGTTCTCTTATTCTAGGCATTTCTCCTCAATGCTTGCTTATTTACCAATTCTTCAGAAGGAAACAATCCAGTCTCTTCCAGCTATATTTAGAGAGGTGATGCCGTAAGACCATTATTTTGCCAATCCAGTATCTTGAAATGATTTACTTCTTCCTTTAGTTTTAATCTCTTCCGGATTTGGTATTTTAATGTCCTGCAGCCTCTCCACTAAACCATACCTGTAATCTTCTCAGGGAGATAACAAACCTTTTCTAGTTAAGCCATTCTCGGTTGGCTTTTGTAGTCAAGTTGCAGCTGAAAGACTCTGAGCTAGGCATGGTAATGTGAGACCTGACTGTATCTTACATACCACAGTGGAGAACAAATACAACTACAATGAATATTTCCGTTCAGAACACGGAGAAAGAGGAAGAAACAGAATAGTTCTACTTGTGTTATCTGCTGCCAGGCAGAGTTCATAAATTAAAGCGGCAAACCAATGGAGCGTCATAGGCATCGTTTCATTTACTTGGTAGTGGAGAGAGTTCTACTGTCAGCAATTCTAGCTCTTCTCATATTGTCTGCTGGGATAATGTCTATTGCCAGGAAAGAAACAAAAAGGACATTAGGACACACTACCCAGTTTGGAGGAGCCCTGGTGGTGCAGTGGTTAAGTACTTGGCTGTAACCAACAGCAATTGGAATCCACTAACCACTCCTTGGAAACACTATGGGGCAGTTCTACTCTGTCCTATATGAAACTTACTAACAGTCAGAATCAACTGGGCAGTAACAGGTTTGGTTTGGGGTGCTCAGTTTGGAAAGAGAGAAGGGGTACATTTCATTTGCAATTCACTTTTTCTTAAAGCTATTGAGTCTTGAATGGTCCTGAGGACCTGAGGTTCTCTAAGGAGCCAGCACATTCTTTTCCACTGGTTTTACTGACTCACAGGGCTGTTTTACTAGTTGTATTTTCGCTGGTGCTACATTTCTAATAATACCTCGGTCCACAGGTGTTAGTCCTAACAGAAAACACAAAAACTTTTTGACTCCTTGAGGCTGCTAAATTGAAGAACTAAGGCTCAGCTATACCCATAGATTTTTTGTTTCTGAGCATCAACTCTCGGATAACACATAGCAGTACATTCCATTTGATAAACTTGGTCTCAGGACAACATTAATGAAGAAAGTTGGTGGGAATGACAGAGAAACCTTCTCTATTCTGCTCTAGAATATCACCACAGCCCCATAGACTGAATTCCAGTCCAGCACACTTTGCAATGGCAGCATCACACTGTTTGTCAGGAGGGGAATCAGTGTGAGGTACCCTGGGGAGTCAGGCCCCCCAAATCCTTCATTCATTCCTCCCCATTCCATGTGCCAAGATTTCAACACTTCAGTAGTCAGCATTTTAGTATCAGACACAGAAAGGAAAGTGAGCCAGAGAATGAGACTTCTGCACTTCAGTCTGGCAAAGAACTACTTTCTTAATATGAAACTCAGTATTTTCAATTCTCTACTCTTTTCTCTACTCAAATCCAAGAAAATCTAGATGGGAGCATGTAAATTTCTCATTGCATTTTATTGAAGGTACTTAGGAAAAATCAACACAAGCTATGTCTGTCTAAGTCCAATTATAAGAAACATCACACAGTGATTCGAACAGAGAAAGTTTACTATAAAGAATTATTAGCTATATTAGGGATTGATGTAGAAATAAAGGGAATGCTCAAGAATACAGGGCTGAGACTGACGGCTCAAGGAAGAGTCTCACTCCACTGCCCCTCCCATCTCTGCTGCAACTGCTAAGACTTAGATCCAGACTTAGTTGGGGACAGCCCCACTGTGGCTCACTGTCATCTCATCACAGCAAAACTTGCTGGAAATTAGCCCTCTGGAGCTTTCCAGAAATCCATCTTCTAGGTTGCCAGGGAAAGCTGCTCACAAAGAGATACCTCATGGGAGGCATTCTGCTACAAAACCATCAGGGATATGCTGGGGGAAGCTGCTGTCTGCTGGGTATTGCTGACTACCACACTTTAGAAGCTGGGCACTGGGGAAAACATATTCACTATGGGATTTGGGGCTGGCCGTGTGCTACAGGAGCCTGCTGAGCAAGCAAGAACACAGCAGAACCTGGAAATAAAACCTTTCCCTTGAAATTTCTCTCCAGTGCCCTCTGTTGATAAAACTTATTATCTTGTTAGTTGGCAAAGGAAAAAATATTTAAAGGGCCCAGGCCCATTTGCACTGAGCAGGCAAAAAGGGAGTGAATTTGGAACTTAGAAGTAATAGATTAATAACTGACAAATTAACCCATTGTATTTTACTTCTACAAATCATATAGGACACAGTAGAACTGCCACACAGGATATCCAAGACTGTAATCTTTATGTAAGCAGACTGCCACATCTTTCTCCCACCAAGTGGCTGGTGGATTCCAAAGGCTGACCTTTTGGTTAACAACCTAGGGCTTAACCACTGTGCCACAGGGCTCCTTATTTTGCTACTAAGTCTTCTAAAGACTTGCTTTCCGTTGCTATGTGCCTAATGGGTTAATCAGTAGCAATACTTCTACTTACAAAAACCAGTTTCTCTTCTCACGATACAGAAATCTTTACTGCCCCTTTCCCCAGACCAAGCCATAACTCAGCTTGTTCTACATTTTCTCTGATCTAAAATAGCAATCCCACTATTGGAACTCATTTCCTTGTCATTTAGGACTTTTAGGATGTAAATTACAGAGCCTTAATTTCAACAATGTAAAGCAAGAAGTGCATTTTAAGGACATGGGGATATTGCATGGAACCCCTGTTAATCAGGATTCTATTGCTTCCAAGTGATAGAAATCCAAATCAAAATGACTTAAGCAATCAACAGAATTCTCTAGCTCACATAATTTCAGTGATAAAGCTGTTTTAACACGTTTGAAACGAGAGGCTTGAAAAGCATCAAGCTTTAGTTTCTCATTTTCTCATAGTTCTGCTTTCCTTGGGTTGACTTTTACCTTAGGCAAAATCTTCCCTCAAGGTGGTCCCCAAATGCTGAAACTGTTTGAACTCAGTATATTCAGGGTACATAAAAAAATAACACTGCAAGAAACAAGAACACCTTCTCTTTCCAAAAATTCCATCAACTATCTTATAATAAGTGATACTTACTATAATAGCTCCCAGACTGGCAACTCAATCTAATAAACACCTAAGAGACAACTTCACTGCACGTGGTGGGTAAGGGGAAGAACAAACAAGAAAAGCACTGTGTTTCGAGATTTATCAACACTCTGGAGAGAGGTCAATGGGTAAAAAAACAGCAACAGGGATATGATAGGGAAGACGATGTGTCAACTTGGCTTGGCCGTGAGTCTCAGTGGTTTGGCAGATACTATGTAATCATTCTCCATTGTGTAATCTGATGCTGAAAGTGGAGTTGTCTTGGCAGTATGGCCTGCATCAATACATGTGGATATTCTGGTGAAGCTTACCCTCTCTCTGTCTTGCACCATCCTCTGCCTCCAATCCTTGTGCTATGAGCCAGTAGCCTGCTGTCAGACCTACAGATTTGGGGATTTGTCAGCTCCTACAGTCCCATGAGTCAGCAGCTTTCCCTCTGCCAATTTTGGGTTCACCAGCCCCTGCAACCACGGGAATCAGGAGCAGCCTCCAGCCTGATGCCTGGCCCTGACCCATGGATTTGGGACTTGCAATTCTCCCCAGCTTCATGAACCATTTTCTTGAAATGCATCTGTCTTTATATGTATATGGGAAACTGTGGTGGCATAGAGTTTAAGAGCTATGGCTTCTAGCCAAAAAAGTGGCAGTTCAAATCCACCAGGCACTCCTTGGAAACTCTATGGGTCAGTTCTACTCTGCCCTATGGCAATGGGTTTGGCTTTTTCTTTTTCTATGTGTGTGTCTGTCATGGATTGAATTGTGTCCCCCCAAAAACGTATGTAGCAATTTAGCTATGCTGTGATTCCTGGTATTGTGTGATATTTTGATAAGCTGTAAACCCTGCTTCTACAATGTTAATGTGGGACAATGGCAGTAGTTCTGTTCGTAGGGCAGGACTCAGTGTGTAAGACTGTCTTGTGCCTTAAGGCAATCTCTTGAGACTGAAAAGATAGAAGCTAGCAGAGAGAGTTAGGGACTTGTGCCACCAAGAAGCTGTGCTGGGAGCTGAGCACATCCTGTGGAAAGGACCGGAGGTCTCTGTGCCTCGGAAGCTCCCAGTCCAGGGTAAGACTGACAACACAGAACTTCCTCCAGAGCTGGCAGAGAAAGCCTTTCCCTGGAACTGACAACCTGAATTTTGACTTTTAGCCTATTGGATTGTGACAAAATGCAATTTTGTCTTTTTAAAGCCACCCACTTGTGGTATTTCTGTTACGGCAGCACTAGATGAAGAACACACACACACACACACACACACACACACACACACACACACACACACACACACACACACACACATGCTTCAGTGGTTTTGCTCCTGTAGAGAACCCAGCCCAAGATATTTTGGTACCAAGAGTTGTTCTAGAGGAACAAAATTTTAAGCACGAGTTTTCTGAATTGGTTTTCAAGTCTGGCTAGTCTTAAAGGTGCCGACGACTCTGGCTCCAGTAGCAAAGAGGGCGCTGCTAATCTGTGGTGTGAAGTGGCAACAGAAGGACTCAAAATGTCACCACAGCAGATCAAACACTTGTGAGAGACAAGGTATGACACAGCACAATGTACTAGGACTAGGAAAACTAGGACATCAATGAAATATTAACTAAGAACTTGGAAATGATGAAACAAAATTGCTCTCTGGGAGTTAAAACTAACCATGACTATCAGAGTTAGACAATTTAAAGATATGAAATTCTTCCCAGGCTAACAATACACAATTATCTGAATAATGTATTAAGATATTTTAATGGCATTGTCAACCAAAAAGGGTGTATTATTGGATTCTAGGTTTGGTTTTTTTTTTTTTTCCAGTTTATGGATAGTGTTAGAGTATCATCTTGGTTATAGATCCCATTTGGGGTTAGAGTGCCAAAAAAGAGTTCCAGAAGCAGAATTACTGTGTCAAGGAGTAAAATACCATTACCAAATTGCTTTGAAATGCATAAATTATATCACCATCACCTTTACAATGTGCATTTCCACTACATCTTGCTAGCATAGGGGATTATCAGAAATTTTTCTACTAGCCAAACTAAAACAAATTCTGAGAGTTACAGTATGCCGGACCTTGTGTTGAGAGAAAAATCTTATTGTGGTGCTGAAGTTGGTATCTTTGGTTACTGGTAATACTGGATGTTGTGTGGGTGCTTACTAACTATTCTTGTTTTATAAACCTTAAATTGATGTTCATTGTTTACTTATCTACTGAATTATTCTTATCAATCAATTTATACTGTTTCAGAAAGGATGTCAATTAAAATACTGGAGTTTTATTTATTTTTTGCTACTGTGATGAGCTTTATGTAGTAATTGTATTTTTACATGCCTTTGCATCATCATATCATAATAGATTAGATAGCTGAAATATTTACTTGGCACCTATCATGTGCCACTGTTTCAGGTGTTGGGGAATTTAGTGATACGTATTATAATCACAGAATTTATATTCTAGGGTAGGAAGACACCCAATAAAAATGAAAAATATGTAAGTTAATTTCAAAACCTAGTAACAGTTATGAAGAAGCTAAAATATGACACTAGACAAAATGAGAAGTGACTTTGTCTAGAATTATGAAGGAGATCTTTTATGAGAAGATGGCATTTGAGCTGTTGGGTCAAATAGAAGGCACAGAGAACATCCCGATGCAGGAACCACTACATCAAACCAAAACCAAACCCACTGCCATCGAGTCAATTCTGACTCCTAGCAGTCCTACAGAACAGAGTGAAACTGCCCCACCGGGTTTCCAAGGAGTGCCTGGTGGATTTGAACTGCTGACCTTTTTGGTTAGCAGATGTAGCACTTAACCATTACACTCCCAATGTTTTCACTATAAGGTTAGTGTATTTAATAAGCAGAAGGATCAGTGTGGCCAAAACGCAGGTATCAAGGAAGTAAATGAAATGAGATTAAGTTGGGAGAGGTAGGCAAGGGCCCGATCATAAGGAACCTTTAAGGGACATGGAAAAACATTTAGATTTTATTCTAACAACAGCGGAAAGTTCTTGGGGCATTTTAGGGAGGAGGGAGAGGGCGTGGCATAGCAGATAAACGCTTTTCTATATCTCTGACTACGGTAGGAGCCATGGCACAGTGGTTAAGAGGAGCTGCACGGCTAACCAAAAGGTCAGCAGTTTCAATCTACCAGTAACTCTTGGAGATTCTATGGAGCAGTTCTACTCTCATATGGCATCACTGTGAGTCAGAATCCACTCCACTGCAAAGGGTTTCTACTGTGGTAAGAAGGATGGACCATAACATTGTAAGTGGAGGCAGTAGAACCAATTAGAAGATTACTACACAGTTTCAGGCAAGACAAGATACTAACTTGAAACTGTAGAAATGGAAATATGGAGAAATTGATGCATTTGAATATATTTTTTATGACGATGAGTGAATCCAGAATTTCAGACATTTTAATTTTTTACATCTGGAGAAGGCCCCAAAAATGCAATATAGCAAGGATCCTAAGTAGTTCTCATGTTGTTGCACGGAGAATATAATGAGAAAATACATTTGTAAGGGACTGAGAGCACACTCAGTATGCCTTGTTAATGAATAAGAAAGAATGACTCCAAGAAAGACGTTCTTGTCTGACGTTTCAGAAATTAAGAACACTTTCTTTTGGTAAAATGATCCCAGACTTTAAGTTAATCAAGAATACCATGCAAAAAATGAGAATCACCTGTTTCTAAAAGCTAGTTTTTTGCAGAATATTTTTGACTTTTCACTTTTGCTTTCCATATGTATTTTTAATATCTTTTCCCATGGATTGTCTCTTCCTGTCAACTCTGCCTGGCTTGTCCATGTGTGGTGACATGGTTGTATGCCAATATCCAGTTCTCTTCTACATAAGATCCTTCCAGGGCCTTGACATTACTTACAGTTATGTGACTTGTGCTGGCAAATGAAATGTAGCCAGAACTGACCTGTGTCACTAACTGTACAGCCGGCTCTGTCCCTGCTATGGTAAGGGCTACTGGGTGTAGCATATGGTGATAGCCAAATTCCATGAGATCAAAGCAACCTGGAATTCTCAGGCAACCCATGGAGCACAGCTGCCCTGCAGAACAGCCAGGATCCACAGTAGATTTGGGTGGACACTGAGATTCAGCATTGTTTGTAATTGCAGCATTAACTGCATCGGTTTGGACCAGTACCACCACCTGGTTTACCTTCCCTGGGCCTCTTGTATGGCTGCTTTAGAGCAATGATTAGACCTAATCAAGATCCATGTGTGGCCTTTTCTGAAATCTTCAGAATTAAAATGCCAGATGATTTTCCACCGACAAATAGTTCAAACATCGGTATCCCTTTGTAATATTTCATTTACTTCAATTATCAGAAATCTTTTCAATTGATCCTGGGTTTCCTGTCTCTTTCAGGATGTCAGTCAGCAAAAAGTCATGAGAATTCATGTCACTACACCTGTGTTTTGGTGTTTTTGAAATATTTATCGTGCTTTAAGTGAAAGTTTACAATCCAAATCAATTAGCCATATGAAACCATACACACCTCTATGCAAATTTAACTGCTCTCTCCGTGCCCACGACTGACATACAGTCCTCCTTTCTACCCTGTACTTCCTGTATCCATTCAACAGACTCCTTCTCTGCACTCTCATCTTGCCTCTAGACGAGCGCTGCTCCAACAGCTTCATGTACGAGGTCTAACAATTAAGCTCAAGAACTCATCCTAGAAAAAGAACTACATACATCACTGCTGAATATCACTGTGGTTGCCTTCAAAATACTCCCCTTGGGAAGCTGTGTACCAATGACAGAGCCTAGTCCAACCTTCAAAGCAACTTTTCTTCTGTAACAGCCATCAGAGCTATTGTACTACCCTTGATGTTCTGAATGTCACTAAAATGTCTTCATTTCAACAGTTCTTTTATCTTTGGTTGAAGAAAAAAGTCTCTGGGGGCCAAATCAGGTGAGTAGGGAGGGAGTCCCAGTACAGTTATTTGTTTACTGGCTAAAAACTCCCTCACAGATAACTATAAAGTTTGTGAACTTGCCCTATGCCACTGTGTGCAATGGCCATTTCAGAAAGAGTTGACTAGGCGCTGGCCTCACTGCATAGCTTCCCAAGGGGAATACTTCGAAGGTGACTGTAGTGATATTCAGCAATGAAGTATGTTGCACTTGGAACAATCAAGTTTGCAGACTTAATTATTGGAGCTTGTATATATTTAAGCCAAGAAGCAAATTCTTCACCAGCATCACTCTATGTCTTGTAGTCAAGTCCAATCTTTGTCTAAAGAGTTCATTTTTCTACTGGTTTTAGCTTTGGGCTAACAGAATTCTGGAGCCATGTCCTCAGGGGACCCTCCAGTCTGATGAACCATTTCAAGCCTGGTCTTTTAATAGAGTTCTAGTTCTGTATACCTTCCCCCCCCCCCCCCCCCGCTACATCAGGGACATTGTGTTGTATTGTCATTGGTGGTGGCTGGGCACTATCTAGTTCTTCTGGTTTCATGCTGATGTAGTCTCAAGATCATATGGCATTTTCTGTCTCTTGGGCTCATATTTTCCTCATCTCTGATGTCCTTCATTTTCTTCTGCTACAGGTGGATTGGGACCAATTGATGCTACTCAGATGGCTGCTTGCTAGCTTTTAAGACCCCAGATGATATTCACCAAAGTGGTACGTAGAACACTTTCTTAAAAAAGAACAAAAACCACTTTGTCATGCCAATTAGCCTAGATTTCCCCTGAAACCATGGTCCCCAGAATGTTGTCCCTACTACTCTGTCCTTCAAAATATTGGGTTGTATTTAGAAAATCTTTTAACTTTTGGTGTAGTCCAGTTGGTCAGTAACACCTGTGTTTTGACCTGTAACCTTCTTGAGAAAAATCCAGAAAGCTTTCATAAATTCTGAGTGGGGTACACATGATAGCTACAAACACTCAAAGCTTAATGTGAATTTAGTAGAGTTAAGAATATAAAGTCAGACTGTATCTTAGCCCTTTAAATCCCAACGCAATCCCAGGGAAGAATGACGACTAATTGTCTGGAAAAGCATTATCTTTGCCTAAAACATTTCTCAACTTGGCATACTGACCTTCTGAGCAAGATAATTCTTTGTTGTGAGGGCCTGTCTGATGCATTGCAGGATACTGAGCAGTATCCTGGGCCTCTAACTACTAGATACCAAAATTGTTTGTTGAGTCATTTCCAACTTTTAGTTATACTATCCCATAGGGTATGCTAGGCTGTAAATCTTAAGGGAAACAGATCTCTAGGTCATTTCTCTAGCAGAGTGGCTGGTGGTTACAGATTGCTGAGCTTTTGGTGCTTAACTTTTACTCTACCAGCCAAATGAAACCAAACCTGTTCTGTCTAGTTGATTCCAACTCCTCGCAACCCTAAAGAACAGAGTAGAAGTGGTTCATAGGGTTTCCAAAGAATGCCTGGTAGATTTGAACTGCTGACCTTTCAGATTAACAGCCCAAGCTGTTAACCGCTGTACCACAATGGATCCTTAAATTGTGTCTAGACATTGGCAAATATCTCTTGGGAGGCAAAAATGGCCAATTGAGAACCGTTGGCCTAAATGAATGGCAAATTTTGTGATAAGTGTTGCTGAATGATGACAATTTAAAAAGCACATTAGGTTTGTAAAATGGGCTTGGTCAGGGCTTCTGACCTCCTCTAACTTCACAACAAATAAGGACAATCAAAATCAACAGCCCTGTCATGGATTTAATTGTGTCCCCCCAAAGTGGGTGTAGAAATTTGGCTAGGCCATGATACCTGGTATCATGTGCTGTTCCTATATGTTG
Organism: Heterohyrax brucei; assembly: GCA_028571685.1. Taxonomy (NCBI): domain Eukaryota; kingdom Metazoa; phylum Chordata; class Mammalia; order Hyracoidea; family Procaviidae; genus Heterohyrax; species Heterohyrax brucei. The sequence continues at coordinate 40,778,908 of CM053152.1, read as the reverse complement.
TAAACTCTGCCTCTATGATGTTAATGAGGGATGACAGGCAGCAGTTGTGTTGGTGGGAACTCCATGTGTGAGATTTGTGTAAGATTGCACTGTACCTTGAGACAATGTCTTGGAAAGGATCTGGGAGCCCTGTGCCTCAGAAACTGCCAGTCCAGGGGAAAACTGATGACAGGGATCTTCCTTCAGAGCCAACAGAGAAAAATTTCCTCTGGAGCTGATGCCCTGAATTTGGACTTTCAGACTACTTTTCTGTGAAAAAATAAATTTCTCTTTGTTAAAACCATGTACTTGTGGCATTTCTGTTATAGCAGCACTACATGACTGAGACAAGCTCTTTTTAGCAATTCTGACACCAACTGTACTTCACTCTCTACTTCTCTGCTGGGTTCAGTCACTCATTGCAATGGGCACACAATACTCAGTTATGGGGTTTATTAAGGGAAGTAACAAGATACAACTCAGGATCAGAAATGACCCAGGATATGGCTCTTCAATCAGGGCAGCTTCTTCTCAGCTGAGCATGCAGGCTGACCTCTTTCTAGCCCTTGGATTCTTGGACTCTCAGACCTCAGCCACACTCTGCCTTGCTTGGGCAAGTGTTACAACGCTCTTTTTACCTCTGCCAATATGAGGTCTGACAGGTTCACGAACTTGCCACCATGTGCTTATGTTGGCAGACTGTACAAATAACTCATTACGGTTTTATAACTGGGTGTATCAGTGTCTCACAGCTGTGTTCATGTTGACATGTGGCAGCGTCTTGCTGAGTGGCATTCTTTATTGTTGTGTTTGTGTACCATCTTGAGAATGCGGAAGTTTGAATTACAGCATTGAACAAGCATTAACTTTCTCATTAAACTTGACGAGTGGAAGTGAAATCAGGGACAGGTTAGTCCAAGTTTATGGGGATAATGCCATGAAAAAAATGGCAGTGTATAAATTACATTACACATTTTTCTAAGGGGAAAGAAAGCATCACTGATGAAGAAAAGTAAGGGAGGCAGTAACAAGCAAAACTGACAAAACCATTGCAAAAGTCCATCAAATGGTGTGTAAAAATCATCAACTAACTGTAGCAGACCAAGTAAATATCAATAGAGAAACAAAAATCTTAACTGAAAATATTGGCATGAGAAAAGTGTATGCAAAAATGGTCCTGAAGGAGCTTACCAATGACCAAAAGCAAAGGAGAGTCCAAGTTTACCAAGACCTTTTGGAGAGGCAAGAAGATGTTTTAGGCTGTGTTATCACTGGTGATGAAACATGGGTGTACCAATACAAACCCTGAAACAAAGTGTCAGAGTGCACAATGGAAGTGAGTCAATTCTCCATGACCAAAAAAATTCTGCCAGTCCAAATCAAGAGTCAAAACAATGCTGCCAACCTTTACTGATATCAGAGGGATTGTTCATTTTGAATTTGTGCCAGGTGGACAAACAGTTAACCAAGTTTACCATTTGGAAGTGCTGAAAAGGCTGCATGAAAAAGTTAGATGAAAACGACCTGAACTCTTCATCAATAACTCATGGCTTGGGCATCACAATGCACCAACTCACACAGCGCTGTGAGGAGTTTTTAGGCGGTAAATAAGTAACTGTATTGGAACACCACCCTACTCAACTGATCTTGCCTCCAATGACTGTTTTCTTCACCTGAAGATAGAAGAAATATTGAAAGTAATGTATTTTGACGACATTCAGACATCAAGGGTAATATGATGACAGCTCTGATAGCCATTCCAGAAAAAGAGTTCCAAACTTGCTCTGAAGGTTGAACTAGGCACTGGTGTTGGTACAAAGCTTCCTAAGAGGGGTACTTTGAAGGTGACCATAGTGATATTGAACAATGAGATATATAGCACTTTTCGTAGACTGAGTTTGCAAACTTAATTGTGAGACCGCGTTGAGTTCCTAGAGCCACCTCACTCTGCCAGAAAGCCTCTCGCCCAAAGGCAAAGGCACTTAGCTCTCTCACTCTGTGGGTTGGCATAACCATTGTAGCAATCCCCTGCTCTGTGGCCCAGAGCCTATCCTGCCATGGCAGGGATTCCCAACTGCTGTCTTTTGTCATCTCAGAGGTTATAGTGTTCTCTCTCTGTGTGTCTCTTGGGTCTAGGATATTCTTGGTGCAGGGATCCTGGGTCCAAAGGGCGTGTCCCAGTCCTTCTCTCTGGGTGGTAGTAAGATCCTTCTCTGCTCTGGAATCAGCTCTCTTTTAAGCCTAGTGGGATGGCAAAATCGACCAATCTTCTCATTAAATTTCTATACATCTCATTTGCATGGGCCCACCCAATCATTTGGTGGGAGTTAAAAGACCACAGGGCAATATGAGGTAATTTCACGGCACCTAAGTTTGTATTAAAAACTTACCAAGATCAGTAACTAAGAACAGAGTACGTATTTTAATGAAAGCAATGGTCCCGCCATTCTGTATGTCTTAAAATAATATATATACATTTACAGAAGAAAAAGAATTGTACATTTTAAATTTAATTATACAGATTTTTATAGCTGAATCATAAAAGAAGAATGAAATTCTTTGTGATTTAAAAAATAACTTCAATGCTTTAGGGTACAAATTATGATGTGATAAACAACCAACAACTGGAAGATGCTCCCTTTTAAATGAAAGACACGTAGCACCTGGTAAAAGTCATGAAGCAAAAATAACTGATGAAAGGGTCTCTTACGAGATCTGAACTAGAAATCACAGATTCACAACCAATCCAATTTTCCAACATTTAAAAAAATACATGACAGGATAATCTCCACAGATATTTGTGGGATGAAGAGAATTTAGCTTTTGCAGAATAACATGTGAATCATTTTTTACCCTTACAAGGCCTTGAAAAAGTTGTCCGGAGCTGCTATAAACAAAGTTAAGTGAAAATTTTTGTTAGCAGTCAACAGCTTCAAATCTTGGTTTTCATTATTTTAAATGACAAACTATAAATTCCTTTTTATAAAAGGTTAAAGGCACAGTGAAACCATTTTAGAACTCAAAATAATTCAGGTGCCAGCACCTAATGTGTCCTGCAGGGGGCAAAATTACCATGAGTCCAGGGCACAATTCAGAATTACTGAACTGAGGTGAACAGTGTGGGTGACTTAAAGCTTTAGTTCAAATGCAATCTTTATTTTCCTTTGTTTTACAGAGTTAAAGATGTTTTCCCTCTTGCTCTGAATTAATAAAGATGTATTGTCTGGATGTTCGGAAGCACATTTTATTTTTTAGGGACTAGATTTCTACCCTGATGCTTACCTCTGAAAAATCCCTCTCTTTTTTGTGCTTGTCCAACAGGGCTTATTCTACGAGATGGTCCATCTAAATCAGAGGAAGGGGGGCTGTGAAACTGATCATCTGTTGTTATTTTTTGGCAGTCATGAAAAGTGTGAACCTATATCTGAAAGGAAGGGGATAAGACGCTCTAGATTTCATTTGGCTTTACCATTTCCAAACTACCAGGGAGGGATAGAAAAACAGAAGGCAGAACTTTTAAGTAACGTATACTTATTATAGAAAATTTGGTGTACCATTATTATCATCACACTAATCTTTACGGAACAAATTTGTTTATTAAAAAAGAAAGAAAGAAACCATTGCTGTCGAGTTGATTCTGACTCATTGCAACCCTACAGGACAGAGTAGAACTGCCCCCATAGAGTTTTTAAGGAGCATCTGGTGGATTTGAATTGCCAACCTTTGGGTTAGCAGACATAGCACTTAACTACCATTACAGGAATTAAAAAGTCAACACTCGCTGAATGATACTTCTCAGAAGTAGACCTCATTAGACTTTGTAGTTTCTTTCAACATGGAAACATTACTTTATAGTCTGGATTTATCATTAAAGAGCCAGATATGAAAAATAACTGGCCATCAAATAAGAACTAAGACTAGACACCGTATAAAACAGAGAAAATATAATAGATTACATAACACTAGAAAACTAGACCAATGAAGTCGAGTCCCACTCATAGCGACCCTACAGGACAGAGTAGAACTGCCCTCCCCACCCTGCTACGGGGTTTGCAAGGAGTGCCTGGTAGATTCAAACTGCCAATCTTTTGGTTAGCAGCAAAATTCTTAACCATCATGCCACCAAGTTTTCCATATTGTATCAGTATGTTTTGAAAATGCTGACATAGTACACATTAAAAAATAGGGGGAGAATGAGAAGAGCAAATAAAAAATTTGAACTGTTTCAGTTAGAACTGTTATTCTGAGATTGTTGCATGTGTAATATAGATAAAGCAAATGAGTAATTGAGGGTATTCTATCATCATTCCTTGTGTCCTTGACAGCTAGGATATCTGGTAGAGAATAGAGATAAGGACATAATCCAAAACTGAAAACCAAACCCACTGCAGTCGAGTCAATTCCAATTCATCATGACCCTATAGGACTGCGAGAACTGCCTTGCAGGGTTTCCTAGGCTTCAATCTTCATAGGAGCAGAATGCCACTTTTTTTTCTCCTTGGAATGGCTGGTACGGGTTCCAACTGTCAACTTTTCAGTTGGCAGCCAAGAGCTTTAACCACTGTGCCAACAGAAGTCCTTCAAGACGTGATAAAGAGGTTAAGTAAAAACTTGTGACACTGAACGTGACTTAAAAGTATCAAAGTCACCTCACATATGTTTCATTTCTAAAAACATATGAACAGTGACCAACCCAGTACTCGGTCCCAAACACTTTCTGGCTTACAGCTTTAAAACACCAGTTTTTACTGAGAGAAACTATGGCTTGTTAGAGAAATGGCTGATTCCAGGTCTGGGGAAGGAGGTACACAAGTTGATTCTGGAACAACTCATCACATGAGACAGCAAAGGCGTTATTCGACTGCTAGGTGGTGTCGAAAGGACTCAAAGTCAACTTGATGAGGTTTCTCAATGGCCAAAGATGGGAAAGCTTGACCTTTAATAAAGCAAGGTTTGCCATGGGATTGCAGTCTGTCAAATACATTTGAATACATGAATCTGTAATACTTAAAAAAAGAAAAAATGATTTCTGGAAAAAAAAGTTTGTTGTCTTGAAAATGGGTAAATACAGGGGACAAATAAAACAGTTTCTCTTTCTTACACAACTCTGCCAACTGGTTAACCAAGTAGGAGATATGGGAAGCATCTGTTTAAAAAAAAAAACAACAACTAATAAATGAAAAACAAATGATGGGATTATAATATTCTCCAACCAACAATGTATTAACAGATCTAAGTGTCTACTTTGAACAGCATCACAGAAAGAGAATTAACCATTATGTGTCATCTAATTAAAGAATACACCATGCCATAGAGTCTTGTCTCAAAGGACTGAACCTGAGTCTGCTCAGTTCCCTGGATCCACATGCCAATATCCAGAGGACAGAGGAATATGCACAATGAGAATGCAATCTGCAACATACAAATTGTGGGAAACGCTATAGGTCCTAAACCCTGGATTCATCATCAACGAGGAAGAGAAAGGGCACTTATAGATTAGAAAGAGATGTAAAAAAAACAACAGCAAAAAAAATAAATTGAATGCATAAGATTTAAATAGTGTCTATGAATACACATTTTAGTAATAAAATAATGAAGAAATGCAAGGAAATATTGTTAGGGAAGTAGTGCTGTGTTTACTTTCATGGGCATGGGTACAACCACTGTAAACGTGATGGGACACATGGCAAATGTAGTGTAGTCAGCAGAGTTCCAAAAGAATGTTTTCTTATAGTAATGTATTAAGTTATACATTTTGTGCTTTGTTTTTCTTTTTGGGCTATGAACTCCTCTTTTTTTTATTTATTTTTTTAACATTTTATTGTGCTTTAGGTGAAGTTTACATAGCAAATTAATTTTCCAACCAATATTTCTTATACAAATTGGGTCAGGATCTTGGTTGTTGTGCTTGGTTTTCAGTATTTGTGTTTTACCTTACAATTTTTTTAAAAGGTTTAAAACAAAAGTCCTTAGGGTTTCCCACTAAAAACTATGGATTTGAATTCTTACAAATAATCTGATGGTTCTTAAGAAATTGCCTAAATTATAGAACTATTTCTAAATAATAACCTACAAATACTTGAAGAATATAAAATTAAATTCTCGTGTGTACATACAGTTACAAGATGTCAAAGAATTAAGTACACATTCCTAACACAAAATTAATTTTGTTAAGGTATTGTGTAACACATTTGGGGTAAACAGACTTTTACAACTTTCAGTATTTTCCTTTTCTGCTTCCATAGAACATAATTCAAGTTATTCTATCATAAGTAGAACATGCGTAATGGGACATACGTTGTATTTCCTTGAATGCTCTTACCTTGTTTCACTCTCCATCATTTACACAAAACAAAAATTATCCTGTCCAAGCACAAAAGTAGTTATTAACCTGTAGCATTACACAGTATCATCTGATTTGCAAATAAAAATCCATATACTAAGATCTCAGTTCTATCCCATAATATTAATGGCTGGAAACTATTTTTTGTTGTTGTTAATTGTCTAAGAAACTGAAATAGACTTAAACCATCAAAATGAAAGCTGTTTTTAAATGCAATATAACAGTGAACATGGATGAACATATGATAGTGTTGTATATTTTTGCCCATCCAAGACTGACAATTTTCTTCCAATTATTGAAGCAACATTTCAACAAATGGTCTCCTTCTCTTTCTCCTTCCTCTTCAATCAATTATGTGGTGTTTGAGTGATTCATATAGTCAAGAAGTGACCGATCTAAGACTCTTCGGATAAGAGCTTCTTCAATTATATTAAAATCCTATAATTAAAAAAAAAATTATGAACATATAACCAGAGTCAATAGTGTTTTAGAAACTGAAGGATGAAGTTCAAGGTAATTCCCTCATTTTAGAGGGAACTAAAAACCTGCTATAGCATCTAAAACTTTTGTTTATGGGTGAATGCCTTTTCTATTTCATTAAAAAAACAAAACAAAACCATTGCTGTTGAATAGAGTCCAACTCATACTGACCCTATAGGACAGAGTGGAGCTGTCCCACAGAGTTTCCAAGGGTATAAATCTTTACCAAAGTAGAATGCCATATCTTTCTCCCGTGGAGCAGCTGGATAGGTTCAAACCACTGACCTTTCAATTAGCAGCTGAGTGCTTAACCAGTGCATCACCAGGGCTCCTTCTATTTCATTTTTTTGCCTATCAGTTACCCAGTTATTGTCCTAATACTCTAGCCTTGCTTTGGAGTTTAAAGCTTTTACCTGATCTAACTGGTAACTTTAGATCAAGATTCCAAATCCTGGTCAGAGTGCTATGTGCCACGTAAACATGTAACATGTATAATTAAATGTTACCTTGAAGCTGCTGTTAAGGGTTGAATTGTATCCCCCCAAAATATGTATTGTAAATCCTAACCTCTTTGCCTGTGGTTATAAATCCCATTTGAGAATGGGCTGTCTTTGCTGTGTTCATGAGGCAGGAACAGTGTAGGGTATATATTGACTTGATCTCCTTTGAGATCTAAAAGAGATTCAACAGGCAAGTGAGAAGCTGAGATCCAAGAAGAGAGATGCCAAGATACATGAAGATCACCCAAGAACAGAAGTTCAAACAGACAGAGACCTTCCTCTAAGCCACCAGAGAGAGAAAGGCTTCACCTAGAGGTAGCACCCTGAATTCTGACTTGTGGACACCTGAACTGTAAGAAAATAAATTTGTTTGTTAAAGCTACCCACTTGTAGTATTTCTGTTATAATAGAACTGGGGAACTACAACACTGCCTAAATGAAAACCATCAAAGCCATGTTAGCGTTTATGCAAATTCCAATTTAGCCCTTAATGTACATGTATTTGTATAAAATTAACAATAAAATATAATAACTAGGGCCATTAGTGATATCCTTCCCCATAATAGGGAATACACCCTGTGCTAACATTTCCTTGCTTTTATCTTTTCTGAGAATGAGAAATATAGTCATAATGGTAAAATAGTTTACGCCTTATCTAATTTTCTTTTATTTAAAAAAAATTCTCAATGAAATAATTTTGGTCATGAGTTGGTAGTTCTTGACATTAGCTGATGGGTATATGGAGCTTCATTACACTGCTCTATCATTGAAATGTGTAAAAATTTTTTATTAATCTTTTTAAGTAAAAATGTTTAAAAAACAGTTTCGTATTCTATAGAATTTAAATTAAAAAATGGGAAGGCCTATCTGTATTACTACACTGATAAAATCCTATCTGTTATTAGTCATGCAACACACTATAACAACAACTGAATGAAGAATAAATTTTCTTAGTCAATTCATTAGTGATGTCACTTCATTTCAGATATTCAAGTTTTCAACTTCATAAAAATTATAACTACATATAGGGCGGAGCTAGAGTAGAAATTAAAACAATAATTTAAACACTAAGTCTGGCTCTTTATAGTTGATTATCCTGATCACAAGGAAAATTCTGTCCAACATATATACCTATTTTGAAATGAATGTCTGACTCAACAGCACTTGGCTGGCAATAAAATTTTACAACATGGAGCATTTATGATTTCCTAGTGGCTATTTAACATTAATACTTTTTCAGTTATATCCACATTTTTTCCTCCTAGAATTTATTCATTTGGATCAAAAAGTAAGTTGAACACAGCATGAAAACTAATGTAAACAAAAGACAAAATACTTACTATGAAATCATCATAAAACAAAGTGTGACTGACTTGCAAATGTCTTATTAAACTGCCATTGAAGCTGCTTGCATTCTCATTAGGTATTAAACGGCAAAGTGGGCAGAACTGTAAATAAATGAAAAATTCAAGAAAGAATTTGAAATAATATGTCTGACTTTAAAAAGTGAGTATCATTCAAAACAAAGTAAATGTTAACTTGGTGAATCCATAGGCCATACTTCAGTATGATGCGGTAAAACTGTATAAATTTTAAAGGAACATTAAATAAAATTACGTCGATTTCTATGCTTTTGTTGTCTGTGTACATACATGAAAGTATAGCAATCTGCTTCACATTTATGAATTTATTACTTGAACAATATTATAGTTGGTAGATGTACCATAACTATTTGCCTACCTCAATAGGGTTGCCATGAGTCGGATCCAACTCGACAGCACTTGGCTTTTGGCTGGCATCCTTAAAGAATTGTTTTTTTTTTTTTTTTTGGTAATTTTGAGAATAAGATAGAATTGCCCAGTATGCATTTTTTCACTCAGCATACTGACTTTCAGACTGACTTAAGCTGCTGTGTGCACCCACAGTTTGCTACTTTTTATCGATGGTGTGAACCTATGAATTTGTTTATCCATTTACTTTTTAAAGAACATTGAGGTTGTCTCCAGTTTTTGGCTGTTGTAATTAAAACTTGCACGCAGACCTCTGCATAAAGTAAGTTCTCATGTCTCTAAGATAAATTTCTAGGTGTGTGACTGCTGAGTTATATGACAACTGTAAGAAACTACCAAACTGTTTACCAGAGTGGCTGCAACATTTTCCATTCCCACCACCACTGTTTGAATGATCCAGTTTGTCCTGATCCTCACCAGCATCTGGTGCTGTCAGTATTTTTCTCTTTTTCGGGGGGGAGCACTCTGACAGGTATGTAGTGGCACTTCATCACTGTTTTAATTGTATTTTCCTAATGGCTGACAAACATGACATTCTCTTTTAATATAAACTATTTTTAAGACATTTTAACTTAGTTTGTTGTTTTCAAAAACTATTTTTTCATGCATTTATTTTTTAAAAATCAGCAGATACAGATTTATGACTAGTGTCAAGTATGTGTTAGGCATTAATTGGGTAGTATTTTCACTGAATCATTATGAAAACTCACTGAATTTTTATTTTATCAAAGAGCTCAGTGTCAGAAAGGGAAATTGTTAGCTTAAATTTCCACAGCTGTAAGTATCAGAAATGGAATCCAGGTCTCTTAACAGATAATCCAATCTTCTTGTTATAACCATCCAATTTACTAGTTTTTATGATAATTTTTTTTTTACTTTAAATTCAAATGAGGTTTTTAAGCAATTCTTTCATATTTTATAGGAGTTTCAATTTAGATGTGCACAATTTCTAGAAATAAGGATTTTGCCCTTCATTAATCTATACTTTATCTTTAAGAAAACTATATTACTATAATTTTTACTGTTTTCTAATTATTTATGGTTTTCTAACGCTATATCCATCTTGGTTCATTAGTTACAATGTGCATCCCAAGATGCATGCAGAGACCACTGTACAGTAATGAGTGCACAGCCTAGGCCAGGAAATATTTTAACAGAAAAACTATATTAATTTTTGTGGTGCTGGAGAAGGATCATTAGCTACAGAGATGTCTTCATCAACACTATTTCTAGGACCTTACTGTATGTTGGGCCCTTGGAATACAGAGACCAGGAAGATAGTTATGTTGCATGCCTTGGATGCAAGACAACATAGGGTTCAAATGCTAGTACCAGCTCTTACCACCTGTTGGACATAAGCACGCAAGTTTCCTCTTCTGTGAGACGGGAATACCACCTACCTTGTAGAATTATTATGCTATTTAGAGACTTGAAACAACTATTAATGATTCAATCCTTCAAAAATGGTAAAATAGCTAAGTAAATGATGATGTATGCACTGTTTTATCTCATGACTATACAAAAATTAAAATTACAAAAGCCAGACTGTAAAGTAGAACCAAAATGCTAGGTTAGAAAGAAAAGACAGAACTCTCAGTGTATCTACAAAAGGATGACTGGTCTATAACATGCAAGCATATGGCTAAAGATTCAGACTATGATGAAATAAAACAATGGACTGATTAAAGAAGATGAAAGACTTTCTACTTTTCACTTCTAGTGTATTGTTATGGTAATAATATATGTAGTATTTAAAGCTCTTTTTTCACTTAGCTTTTTACCATGGTTAGTAGATTAAAGTTAGATCTTAACTGTGTATTTTGGGTGTTCCTAAATTGATCTCTATTGCTGAATTTCACAAGTGAAAAGAGTGACTTGACATTAGTAATTTTTATGAGTTTGGCCTCAATACTTTGACATATGATTAACTGTCATGAAATTACCATATCCTTGACATAAATTATCATACATTATAATATATCTACATATATAAGATAAATTCATTTTGTAAATAGTTCCTGAATTCAGACACTGCTAAAATATACAGTCACAAAAAATCTTACCACAGGTCTCCTTTCTGATCTGTGATGTGTAACACAATGATCCAGCAAGCTGTCTTCATCCAATTCCCTCTCACAAAATGGACACACACACCTGGAAATAACACAGAATAAAATATTGCTAAATCAAAACCCACTGATGTCCAGTCAATACTGACTCACAGCAACCCTGTAGGACAAAGAAAACTGCTCCACAGTTCCCAAAGAGCTCCTGGTAGATTCAAACTGCCAAATTTTGGTTAGCAGAGGTAGTGCTTAACCACTGCACTACCAGGGTTTCCTAAGCCAAAGCCAAGAGTTTCCTAAAGCTACTGGAAATTAGAAGGTAGTGATTCAACAAGAGGTAAAGAAGAGAATGTAGATGAACCTACTTTCTAGTCCTAGTTCTTCCCGGGATTTGGTGTTCTTCCTATTCTGATAGTGGTTTTGGTGCCTAGTTGTCTTCTTGTGCCAAGTGTAAATATGTGTCCTTAACAGGAGGAGCCCTGGTATGGCAGTGGTTAAGTACCTGGCTGTTAACCAAAAGGCTGGCAGTATGAACCCACTAGCAACTTTGCAGGAAAAAGATGTGGCAGTCAGATTCCATAAAGATTACAGCATTGGAAACCCTAGGGAGCAATACCTCTTTGTCCTATAGGGTCACGATGAGTCAGCATTGACTCAATGGCAAAGCATCTTGGTTTATCCATCACAGCGGTGTAGCTGAGAAACAGTTCAAGAATACTCAAAACACTTCATTCTCTTTGGGAAGAGCATCAATTAGCTGAGAAACTAAGGATCATACCACATGGTATGAGTTATCTTCATCCCTTTCCTGATTCAGGTAACGTCTGAATTAGGCATTCCCTGTTCTCTAACTCCAATAGCATATATCTTCACACTTTTACACACACATTATTAGTATACAGGGAAGACTGAAAATAAGAATGATTAGTTTCAGGGTCACAACTAACCAACAAATTCCTTATTAAATTTTGTAGATAAGGATTGATGTGTAGGTACAGGTATTTACCACTTACATTAGAGCTGGCTAATACAGCAGCCATTAGCCGTTTGCATCTATTAAGCACTTAAAATGTGGCTCATGTAAACTGAGATGTGCTGGAAGGGGGAAATGCACACTGAATTCCAGGGTTTAATATGGAAAAAAAAAATAATGTAAATTATCTCAACATTTTTTATTCTGATTACATTAAAATTAATTTTCCTGTTTCTTTCTACCTTTTTTAATGTGGCTACTAGAAAACTTTACATTACACATATGTGACCTGCACTATATATTTAATGGACAGTAGTGCTTTGAATTCCTGGGGACAGTACAGAGTCTTGAAATGTTTTGTTTACTTTCTATTACAGATGTAGCTTCCTGCTCTCCAAGACTGGTAATCTGGACAAGCTCCCTGTATAAGAGTTAAAGAATATGGAATCATGAAGTAAACTCACCAACATAGCAAAGATTTCTATTGAAATGCAAATATCAATTTGTAAATCAACATCATGTCTCATTTTCTGTTATTTTCATTCTTTATTACTATATTCTAAGCAGCAGAAAAAAATAGGATTTAAATTGGTTTTCATGTATTTTTAAATTTTCTAAAACTTATCAGAGTTGCAATCAAACCCACATATTTATAATTGTTGTCTTGATAAAATCATTTGTTATCTTTCCTTCCCATTAGTCTTGGTGGCCAATCTAACTCAATCCACACTCCACTTATAAGTAAAATACTCTTTTAAATTTCATAACATCATAGATAAAACTAATCCTATAATAAACAGCAGGTATACTCTCAAAGCAAATTCTATATACCTAAAACACTTAGCCAGTTTTACAGATACCCCAGACATTGACATTCCAGCAAATCAAATGGAATGGCAAGATCACTTAGACTTTTAGGTTACAAATTTTAAGCTACACATTTAGCATATTTCCTCAAAATATAACAGAGCTAACATCTTCTGGAGATAGAAAGACATTCCATTAATACTGAGTACTATTATTAGGTAGCTGAGTTTATAAGCAGATTTAAGTTTCAAAGCTATGAGCCTATACAGGAGAACATAGTCATTTAGGAGGGGCAGAATCTGAACTTTGTAAATATTTGATACAGTTAAATTACCCTTCTGATAAAGATAGCAATAATCCAAATTTGTTTCTTTTTCTTTCTTTAAAACAAAACAACACAAAAAAACAGTTAATGATCAGTATCTTCCATTTAACTACTAACCACTTTTATTCCATAGCCAGCCCTGACATAAGATTCCCCGGTTTCCCACTAGGAAAGCATAGCATTTAGGAGTCCTGATGGTGCAGTGATTAAGATCTTGGTTGCCGACCAAGAGGTCATTGGTTTAAATCCATCACAGCTCCTTGGAAACCCTATGAGGGCAATTCCACTCTGTCCTATAGGGTTGCAATGAGTCAAAATCATTTCAATGGCAGCATTTAAAAAAAAAAAAAAACAGGTCTCAAGCTTGTTCTTCCCTTGTTAAAATGTACACCAAGATGCCACTTTCTACCAGCAAGTGAGAGGGAATAAGCTGGGCAACTATGGGATGAAGATGAAAGAGTAAAGAGGAATAACTCCTTAACCGTAGTCTACTTCGGCAGCGTATGAGTCAGAAAACAATGTCTGGCAGAAGTTTAACAGTTTCACATTCTATTTTTAGATCTTCCTTAATGCAAACTTGTCTGAGGAAGCTGTCCCAATTTCTTCAGGATGTGGTCTCACAAAAGTTTTAACGCAGAGAGGCCAAAGATCTTTGGCAAAGATTACGATTACCAGGTAATCTGGCTAAATGCCTAAACATAAGTCTACACAAATTTTCATAAGAAAATATCAAACTTTACAGCTCATTAAATTCTTTATAGAGATATCAAAGTTAGCATTCAACTGTATTGTACTGAAACAAACCTTGTCTCCCCAAGTTCTTGTAGTGGTCCATACTTATCTATGTATTTCTGGCAAGTCCTCATGTGTGCCCTCATTTCGCTGAGACAAACCTATATAAAAGCAAATTCAAAATCAGCTCACTGGTGGAGGGGGCTCAGTGAAGTCTTGTGATACAGCTTTATGACTTTCACTATTTCAAACACAGTCACACTGCAGCATCCACTGACAAAACGGATGCTTATTCATGACAGCACTACCATAAAGTCACGGCATTATCAAGAACAAAAGCATTTTAAATTTTGCCCAATACTTTGGAGACCCAAATGTTACGCCCTTGAGCTTCATTATTCTAGAAAGCACTATTTTTTGAAGCAGAAAAATGTCACTCAAATGTACTTCTTCTGATGTCACTCCCTAAATAGGTGACAAAAATAAAGTGAGGAGAAAAGGGGGGGGAGGAACAGAGCAAGAGGGATGGAAGAAGGAAAACAGATAAAATGAATCAATGTATAAATTTTAGAGATGTTCAAAACAAGTATAAAGAAACCCTATGTCTTAGGGAAAGACATAAATACCATGGCTTTATAATAGGCCCAGTACTACGGCATGAATTCATAATGCACAGTATACTTAATCACCCCTTTAACAGCAAACATGAAAGATCGCTCTTGCAGTCCATTTTTTTCAGTGAAGAATAAAGAGCCTTTGTTCCTCCAGATATACATTCAGAGATGCTAACCACGAGGGATCTGTTACAAACATATATTCTACTAAATGAGTCATTAGAAACTTCGATAAGATCTTGTGCTAAAGGACACTCTGAACACAGTGGTGGGATGGTGGCAGACACACTCAATTTCACTTTGCACGAGGTACAGGAGTCAAATCTCAAACACAAAACCCACCGTATCAAGGAAACAGTTACAACTATTTAACAAAATGCAAAAAGGAAGGGACTGAAATAGAAAAACATATCCTTGCTTCACAAGTATACATTTAAAAGATTAACAGCTAGGGTTGATGTAGGTAGTTATCTTAAAACAGATGTGTTTACAACCTTTAATATCCAACTCAGTACAATAGCACTCTCCCATCTCTTTGCTACTTCTACTCTAAGCTTCCTCCTTTCTCTTCGTATTCCTTAATCAAAGAGAAGCACTCTTCACGCAAACCAGCAGTTTGGAAATTACACACTGACAAACGAGCTGAGACATTGAGTGTCTACTCTACACACAAAATTATGTAGATCTGGCCTGAAATCTGAAAAATTGTATGTAAGGAACTATAATGGCTACAGAAGGAATGGACAGCATTCCTACCAAGAGGTGCAATACAGAAAGAAAAAGATAAATACAAGAATTATCTCAAAGAAAAAAATCAAAGTCCTTTTGACTAATCAAAAATGGAGATTAAAAAAAGAAGTTTTCCACTCAGGACAACTGAGACAATGTTTTTGTTTCTTACAAAGACACCAAAGGTGGGATAAAAAACAAACTGGTGATAAATAAAGGGCCTATATATATTTTATTATTTACTTTACAACCATTTTTGTGACATGAATATTATCTTTTTCTTCATTTTACAAAGAAGCACATCCAACATGTTCCTTAGATGCAAGGATGGCAAGACTGAGCCCCACCCACTTCGGACATTTTATCAGGAAGGATCAGTCCAGGCCCTAGAGAAGAATATCATGCTTGGTAAAGTGAGGGTCGGTGAAAAGGAAGACGATCGTCAATGAAATGGACTGACACTGCAGCTCCAAGAACGGGCTCAAGAATAACAACGACTGTGAGGGTGGCGGAGGACAGGGCAGGGTCGTACCTAGGGTCGTACCTAGGGTCGACAGGAGTCGGAACCAACCTGACTGCAGCTAACAACAAACAAGCAAAAATTTAGATAATAACTTGTCCAAAACAAAAAATAGGAAATAAGGGGATTTGTTCTGATCCTGGAGTATCTGATTCCAGAGATCATGCATAAATTCAATAATCAGGTAGCCATTAATAAATTATTGACTTTTATATAAATATTAAAGAATGCATTGAGTGCTTATTAAATGCCACTCACTTTTTAGAATGCTGAGCACATAGTTATCAAAAAAATAGAACAAAACAAAACAAACAAATAAAACAGTCCTGACACAGTCCCTACCCTTTCAGAATTTAAATTTGGTGAGGCTAACTGACATTAAACCATAACAACATAATTACAAATGGTAGTAAGTGATATAAAAGAAAAGCACAAGGTGCTAAAGTATAAAAGCTAGGTTGCCGAGTCACCTCTGACTCATAGCGGACCCTACAGCGCAGAGGAGAAATGCCCCATAGGTTTCCAAAGAGTGGCTGTGGATTTGAATTGCTGACATTTTGTTTAGCAGCCAAATGCTTAGCCACTGTGCCAATGCAGCTCCAAGATAAAGTATAACAAGGTTATAGTTTAGATTAATGATCAAGAAAGGTTCTCTAAAGAAATGCAGAACCTCAGAATCTTCAGCATCCTTCCAGTCTCTAGACTAGTGTATCTAAATGATCTCTCGCATCTCCCCTTGACAGTTCAAGCTTAACATATTCAAAACTTAAGTCTTGGGATTCTCCTCTTCCCCACATCAGCAGCCCCACCTACCCATGTCAGAAACCTAGGAGGCATTTTTGACCCTTCACGCTCACTCCACCCCCATATCCAGTCAATCAGCCAAGGGCAACAAACCTACCTCCTAAATAAATCTTGAAACCACCTCTTACTTGGTATCATCCTAATCAAAACGTCTCACGTGACCTACCTTAATAGTCACCTAGCCAGTTTTACCAATTTCACTCTTACCCTCCTCACACCCCTTCTCCATACAGATGTTAGAGCAATCACGAAATCACTGCACTCTAAAACTTAAACTATTTTTTGCATGGCTGTCATGAATTGAATTGTGTCCCCTCAAAAATGTGTGTGGCAATTTGGCTAGACCACGGCTGTGTGATTTTCCAGCATTTTATTTGATTTTGTATAATGCTATAAAGCCTAATCTCTGCCTGTAGTTAATAACGCAAAACTGGATTATGCTAGAGAAAATTAGGATGGGACTGCAAAACACTTACTAAAGTCACATCCCTAATCCTAAGTAAAGTCAGTTTCTCTATGGTGTGGCCAGTACCACCTTTTATCCTACAAGACAGGAAAGCAAAGGAAAGAAAGCAGAGACTTGGGAACCCCATACCAACAAGACAGCAGAGTTGGGAGCACAGCCTGCCCTTCTGACCTGAGGTACTTACACTGAGACGCTTCCAGACCAAGGAAAAACTGGTGCATGACAAGGACTTTCCCCAGGGCTGACAGAGACAGAAAGCCTTCTTTTGGAGGTGGTACCCTGAGTTCAGCTTCTAGCCTACTAGACTGCGAGAGAATAAACTTCTCTTTGTACCAGGCGCTCCTTGAATACTCTGGGGGTCAGTTCTACTCTGGCCCCTAGGGTCGCCATGAGTTGGATCTGACTCGACGGCACTTGGCTTTGGCTTGGCTTGTTAAAGCCATCCCTTTGTGGTGTTTCTGTTATAGCATCACTAGATGACTAAAACAATGGCATACTATTATGTTTAGGACCAAATCAAAGTATCCTTTCCATGGTCTCCAAGACCTCACATGATGTCACCAGGTTAATCTTACATCAAAGGAGGAAAACTGCAAAAAGGAGGTGATCCATAGAGATAAATATTGCAAAAGCAAGAATAACACATACCAAGGTGTCACACTCGGTGCAATTCTGGTACTCTGACTTCATTCTTTTGGTTATGTCAGTTGCTGGAACTCCTTCTGAAGGAAGATATGCCCGGCAGTAAGGACAGGTCCACTTATTGTTCTTTAGACTGGTAGCAATACAGGAACGGCAGAATCTACCCAAAACAAACCAAGAACACATCACTTCCCTGAAAAGGTACAATGGAGCCACCACTATGTGTTTGTTCTCATAAACTATATTTTAATGACATCTTGTATACACTGAGCTAAATTAAATGTCCACTTGCAACCTACACCTCCCAGAGATGATCTTACACTGCCAGTAAGACTGTTTAGGGATCATGTATTGTCACTAAGTGTACCCCATGCATTTAAACAAAACTGAGAATAGAAACCAAGTGGGGAAAACAGCATTCCTAGAAAGAGATTTAAAACTACAATTCAAGGCATTACGTGCTTCTGTTTCATTAATTCTGTTTTACCTCAAGATTTTCTGGAAGGTCTTTGCTCTGTGGGATTTTGTGTGTTAGATAAGAAAACAGCAACACACTGAGGAAGTAGAAATATCAGAGACATTGCAATTTTTTATAAAATAATTTTAAAGCCATCCCCAGATACAGAAAATTAACTAGCCAAAATTACCTCTGTTAAGAATATCCTCGAAGTCAAATACATTTTCTGGTTTATTTAAAGATGAAATAATAAAATTTTAAAGAGCACAAGTCACAGAAAATTCTTGCCTACTTATTGGAGTTTTTGAAAGCTAAGGGTGTCCTGAAAAAAATGAACTGTTAGACGTTACACACATTAACATGACCTGGTATCTCTTATACTACTCAGCATGCAATACCTATATGGGAATAGTAATACATGTCAAGAGTTAAGCTTTTCAACATTTAAATATACTACACATGTCATCAATTGAATCACCCCCCCCATATATGTCTCAATTTGGCTAAGCCGAGATTCCCAGGATGTGGAGTGCTACTCTGTTTTCTGATCTGATGTAATTATCCTCCATTCTGTGATGTGTTGTAAGTCCTAATATCTATGTTAATGAGGCAGGATCAATGTGGGGTGTACCTTGAGCCACAGCCTTACAAGAGAATATGACTCAAGTTACAATCTAGCTTAAGTTACATCTTTTACCTCACAAGAGATAAAAGGAGAGAAAAGCAAGCAGAGAGGCAAGTGACCTCACTACCACTAAAAAAGAAGAGCTGGGAGCAGAGCACATCCTTTGGATCCAGAGCCCCTGCTTTGAGAAACTCCTAGACCTAGAGGAAGACTGATGCCAATGCACATGGAGATTTCAAGGAATGCCAAGCCCACAGATATGGAAAGAAAACTAGGACCTCCCCCTACAGCCAACAGAGAGAAAGTGTTTCCCTAGAGCCAGCACCCCAAATTCCAACTTCTAGCCTCCTAAACTATGAAATACTATGTTTCCATTGAAAGCCATCAACTTGTGGTATTTCTCTTACAGCAGTGCTACATAACAAAGACAGCGTTCTAAAAGGGGCCCTCGTGGTGGAAAAATTAAAAGCTCAGCTGCTAAGTGAAAAGTAGGCAGCTTGAATCCACTCAGTGGTTCTATGGAAGAAAGACCTGGCAATATTCTCCTATAAAGACTACAGCCAAGAAAACCCTGCAGGGGAGTTCTCCTGTGTTACGTGGGGTTACTGCATGTTAGAGCACTTAACAACAGCACACATACTGAAAAGTTCATGTATCACAGGCATAAATTTCAATGCATTTTCACAACTGAATATCCATGTAACCAGCATCCATTAAAAAACAAGGAAGAATACAGTTAGATCCCGGAATATCCTTTTTAGTTTCCTTTGAATCACCCTTCTGACACCTCCAAGTTGTTGGGAAGAGAGTAGCCCGAAACAGAGGCAGACACACACCAGTCCAAGGGTCCAGTTAAGCTTATTCAAAGAGAAATAGAGCAGGGTCTGAGCCGAGAGCAGCTCAGCCCACCTTTCCTGAGTAGGGGAAGTTTTTTTTTTACAGTTTTAAAGTTTCAATGAGGTAGTATGGGATGAGGGGGGTTATGGCCTAAATAAAGGAATAAGTGAAGAAGGAATAAGGAAAAAGTGTTGATTGGAAGGGGGGACAAGCTTTGTTTATGGTCAAGATTTTCACAAGGGGAGAGCTTTCAGTGGGGGAGGGGGGAGACAGGCATAAAGTTATTTATGGTTTTATGGTTACACCAGGTGGGGCATACCAGGCTGTTTTCAGCTAATGGCGAGGTCTGATCATGGGATATGACTACCTTCCTGAATTTCAGGGACAGAGTTCTCTCAAGTGTCCGAATGCTAACAGAATAAATTCATTCTGCCTGTTTTTGTACTTGATATAAATGGAGTAGTTGGCTTGGCATGGTATGTACTATTTTATGCCAGTTTTCTTTACCTCATTGTTGATTATGAAACTCAACAATATTGTTGTGTTTGGTTGATCATCCATTCTCATTTTATACACTCTATTGTGTGAGTATACAACAACGTATTTATCATTCTGTCACTGATAGGTTTTGCAGCGGTACTTGCATATATTCTCATGTTAAAGTTTAATAAAGGGCAAGCACAGCTTTTTTCCAAGCCCTTCTTGTTCTTTTTCTCCTTTAACTCCCAATTACATTAGTCATTATCTATTCTTAAAAGGACTCTCTTCTGCGCCTGTTATAAAATTATTATGAGCACTCAGACAATGCTTATGTTTGCATAGTGCTCGAGCCATCTACTTGAGGTTTATGCCTGCCCAGCATTTATCCCCCCATATTCTTGAAATTGTATCCCTATTTTGCTCTGCGGGAACTACATCCCTTATATAAGATATAATCCTTGGTGGGGCCTTAGTTAAGGTACCCACCACCCCCTGGCTGACACTGTGAATACCAGACACAGGCCAGGCCAAGCAAACCCTCTCCCTGGTTTAGTAACAACTTGGTTGGATTATTCTCTTTACTTAAAACCCCAGATCTGCTTAAGCTCCTTCCCTTCCTTTTTGATTCTAAGATCTACCCTATTTATTTCCTATATAGTCTCTTTCTGCTTAATCTAACCAGTTTCTCTAATTTGCGAGCTAAAATGTTAGCTGTTCTTATTGCTGTTTAACTTTTTATTCTTATATAATTTCAACCTTGATACACTTTTTAACCAAGCAAATTTAACACTTCCATAAACTGTGATTTATTTGACTTGATAAACTCTCTGTGAAAGATCATTATTCTCATTGCACATTATTTCCCAAGAGGAAACTGAGGTATACAGATGTTAAATCACATACAGAACAAACCAAGCTGAGAGCTGTCGAGTCGATTCCAACTCATAGTGACCCAACAAGACAGAATCAAACAGCCTCATAGAGTTTCCAAGGAGCACCTGGTGGATCTGAAGTGCCCATCTTTTGGTTAGCAGTGATAGCACTTGACCACTATGCCACCACGGTTTCCAAGGCACATATAGAGAAAGTATATGAACTTGGTTGGTTTTAAGTTGAAATTTTCAGACCCAATTTTCAATAACCTTTCTTTCTACCACCACTTCTGCCCTTAGCTGAAAACAGTGACACTAAAAATCCATTTCATCTGTCTGTGCCTCAGCTAAGGAGACCTGATGGCACAGTATTTAAGCGGTCAGCTGCTACTTGAAAGATTGGGAATTTGAACTTACCAGCAGCCCCATGGGAGAAAGATGTAGCAGTTTGCTTCCATAAAGATGACAGCCCTGGAAACTCTACAGGGCAATACTACTCAGTCCTACAGGGTAGCTATGCATTCACATGGACTTGATTGCAAGGGGATGTCTCAACTGGTACATTCTAAGGGCCAACCTGTCTGCCCTTTCTCCTTTTCTGCCTCTCTCCCTCACTTTCTTTCTTCTGGCGTTGACTATCTTCTTCTTTTTTAATGTTTTATTGCATATGAAGTGACAGTTCACAACCCAAGTCATGTAAATGACCTTGCGTTTCTGAGTCCCTAAGAATTGATTTTCAAAGCACAGTTCGGAAAGGCATCACAAATGGCCCAAATGCTGAATTCTCAATTAACATTTCTAATGTATCTTCTAATGTATTACTCTTTCTAACATAACAGTATGGTTCTGGCATGAATTATTTGCTTCTTTAACTCAGAAGCATCCAGATAACATCACTCTTCATCAGCTAGAAGTTTTCCCCTTGGTTCTAGCATGAATTATTTCCTTCTGTAACTCAGAAGCATCCAGGTAACATCACTTTTTGTCAACTAAAAGTTTTCCCCTTTTCTCACAACTTTTTGAGTTTTATGGCAATGCAAACAGAAGACAAGTATTTATTGGGCCAAACCCTGTGGTGAGCATTACATTAGCATGGTCAGCCCTCACCAAAACCAAAACCAAAATCAAACCCACTGCCATGTAGATGATTCTGACTCACAGTAAGTCTACTGGACAGCGTACAACTTCCCCACAGGATTTCCAAGGCTGTATGTAAATCTTTACAGAAGCCATACCTTTTTCCTGCATGTAGCCAGCCAAGCCAGTAGCAGAAATCCTAAAATACTGCTCAGCTTTCCCTTCACTTACTGATGGCAACCTGAGGTTTACAGAGATACAACAACATGCCACAGTTACACAGCCAGAGGACAGTTGTGCTTTGATCCTCAGTCAGTTTCAGATAAGCCTCAAAGTTTATATTCTTTTTCAAGACATCTTATTGCTCACAGTGACAAGCAGAAGCATATTATAAGATCAGGGATATACCTGAATATATCTGTTGGCCCTACAATGACTACCTTTGTGCCATTATTTTGTAAATGTTTTGCATGTTTTCACAACTACAGTAGATAACAACAGAAATGCCTCGAAAGTATTAATGAAAAATAGCACACGTAAAAGCCCTGTTTTGTCACCAAGTCTCTCACTATAAACTTCCCTTACCTCTGTATAATGGTGATATATAGGGCATGAAACTCTCAAATGAGAATTTATATAGCCAAGTCCAAGCCAAGTGCTGATATAGATGATGTTGTATTACGCGAGATGATCAGCTGCAAATCTAGAAGGCCAGTCAGTTAGCTGTATTTGTTTTAACAAAAGTTATTATCAAATGGAGAAAACACATTAAGACCAAGGTGTTTAGCATAGCCAACACGGCATTACAGACATAAGCACAATGCTGTCTCCCTGTAGCAAAGACTCGAAAAATTCCCAGAACCCTAAGTGCCAAATGAAGGAATAAAGAACTCAGTCAAGCACCAAATAGAATAAGAAACTGACAACAAAACAGTCAACGAGGAGAGCTATGTAATGGAGGTCCCAAACCAGCTTATACAGCTGGATTTGCCATCCTGGACTTCAGCTGCCAAAGAACACAAATAAGGAGTATGAGTAGGCAACTTCATGGACTTCCCATCAACAGACGGAGCAGCCAGTAACCAAGGGTACACATTTTCCCACCATACTCTTCTTCCCATTATATGAGACGTCTGCTGCTTACCAGCAGGCTAGAGTAGGTAGGCTGGAGAGATATCAGCTCACTGCTGCCCAGATTCACCATCCTGGACTGCAGCTGTCAAAGAACTCCAGACAGGGTGAACAGGAAGGCAACTTCACAGCTTCCAGCAGGAGATAGAGCACCTGCTGAGTGACCAGCCTTATCTACTAGGACAAGGCAGTGAGAAGAATCATCCCCCTAGTTGAGCAACCAAAAACATCACGACTACATGCCCAGACATAACAAAATAAAACAAAAAACAGGACAAAACAATCAAATCTATAGTCAATAGATGTGGATGTCCTGGAGACTGAAGAAAATATCAAAACATAAAAACAAACAAACAAAAGACAGGAGAAGATGGCTCCCAAATAAAATAGAAGAAAAGGCACTGGAACTACCTGGCAGGGTACTCAGAACTCTAATATTCAGGTTTCTCCAACAAATGAAGGAAAATGAAGACAAGCATAAAAAAAAAAAAAGAATCATAGAAACCATATGTAAAGCAGTGTAAGACATCAGAAAAGTAACATAGGAACAAACTATCAAAATAAAGACACAACTAGAAATTACATCCAAACAATAATTAGAAGTCCAAAAAGATACACAAGATTTTAGAAATGGACAGTGCAATAGACTGTTTTAGGAGCAAATTTAAAACGATAGAAGACAAGATGAGCAAAACTGAAAATGAATCCTTGGATACCATAACTCTCAGGAAAAAAATCAGAAAAAAATGAAGAAACTCTTAGAATGATGTGGATTATAATCAAAAGCCAAAATTTCTATGTGATCAGAATTCCAGAACAGGAGGAGACACAGATGCTTCTCACTGAGAACCCTTCCAAACCTTGTCCTATGCTGATACATACAAGGGTATGGATGAATCTCAAAGACATGCTGAGTGAAAGAAGGCAGACACAATGGAGTACATGCTGCATACTTTCATTTACATGACATTCTAGAGCAACCCAAACTGACCTATGGTAGGGGAAACAGAACAGTGATGTCTCTGGGAATACATGAATGAGGTTTGGCCAGGAACCAGCAAATTTATTTTTAATATTTTACTGTGCTTTCAGTGTAAGTTTACAACTCAATTTGTCATACAAAAACTTACACACACATTGCTTTGTAACTCTAGTTGAATTCCCCACACTGTGGCAGCACACTCCTCCTTTCTAACCCTGTTTTTCTCATGTCCTTTCAACCAGCTCCTGTCTCCCTCTGCCCTCTTATCTGTGGACAGGAGCTGCCCAGTTAGTCTCATGCATCTACTTAAGCCAAGAAGAACACTCTTTACCAGTATCATTGTATGTCTTATAGTCCAGCCCAATCTGTGTCTGAAGAGTTGGCTTTGGAAATGGTTTCAGTTCTCGGTTAACAATGAGTCTGGGGGACCTGTCTTCTGGGACCTCTCTGGTCTGTCAGAACATCAAGTCTAGTCTTTTGAGAGAAATTTCTGGTAGTAACAGAAATATTCTATGTCTTGGGAGGAGTCTGGGTTAAGTGTATAGACACATGTCAAAACTGAGCCAATGGAATGCCTAAATACTGCGCATTTCACTGTATGTAGAATTCACCTTCAGGAAAAATAAAGGACAACCATAAATAGATATTGAATTTTAGGTAATACTATGCATGCTGGTGTGATATGGAATAAAATAAGCTGAGATTTGCAACTTACTCTGAAATGCATCAAAAACTAAGATGGATTGATTGATGAATAGGTATGAAATACACTGACAGATAACAGCAAATATAACAACTATTACAATCAATATTAACAACTGTGGAATCTAGGCAGAGAGTGGGTATATGGATGTTCACTGTGTAATTCTTTCAACTTAGCTGTCTGATTGAAACTTTATAATAAAATGATTTAATATGAACCCTATATTTTCTTTGCTACTCAGAAAAATTTACTTAGAAAGTTAACAGAAGAGGAGGTGGAGTCAAGATGGCAGACTAAACACACGTCTAAATTCCTCTGGAAACCAAGACCTGAATTGATAACTAAACAGAGCCTTCTGGACGCCTAGTCAGCCCTAGGACACAGCACAGGGCTGTTAATTTGAACTTCATACCACTGAATGGAAAACTTCCTCTCATTCGATGACCCCCACTCTCGGTGAGTTCTGGCTTTCACGGATCGAGGGTAACTTGCCATTTCAACTTTTTTCTCTGTCTTGGAGGGCAGACGGAGCTAGGACTTGACTGGCAGCTGGTCTTGGGCACACTGCTGATGGGATCAGCAGGTGAAATTGCCACACTTTGAGAGGCTGGCTTGGACTCTGTGCATCTTGGCACCTTTGGCCTCACTTTACCTTTGCCATTCAGTGGCCTGTGCCATGGCAAGCAGGGAGCATGTGCGGGACACCACCTTGTTCTACTGGGTTGTGGATTTACCCATATGGAGGCCTCAGCTGGACCTAATTCCTAGGCTGGGAGGCAGCACCTGCCTGGAGGAGAGTGCTGTTCCAGCAGAAAAGCAGTATTCTATACAGTGTCACCTATGGCTGGGGCTTGGCAGCGGAGGCCAGCAAGGCAGTAGCCTTTCCATATTTTGAATGAGTTTATAGCATCTAGGGTTGGATATAGAGGTGCTTACTTTGCCAGCTGGGAAGAGGAACCTCTACACCTGAAAACCTGACTTTTTGGAAGTTCTCAGATACCTTTTACCTTTCATTTTAAGATGGCCTAGAAAAACAACTTCGGTCCATCCTCACAGCAACTCTCCCAGCCTCTACTGACTCAAATGATGCCCCTAAAGCAACAAACTCTTGATAAAAGCATAATAAAGAAATCACTCATGGCTTCAGAAGGCCCCTAAAAGAATGAACCAAAGAACTTCCCAAATGTAGAAACCTTTCTGAAACTATTGGAAGGTGGCCACAAAATGATTATATAGAGAGGCCTCCTAGACCTTATACAAAATGCAGCAGAGCAAAATGAAACATCAAGCCAGCTGTTCGATGACATGGAACACCAGTACTCTGAAATCCAACAGATCAAGAACAAAATCAAAGATACAGAAACTTCAATTGAAAGCCAAGAAAACAGAATGGAACAAATGGAAAGAGACTTTCTGACTTGGGAGACAGAGCTACTGACTCTATTATTTATGAGGAGAAATCAGAAAAAAGAAACACGAAAAATGAAGAAGCATGGGGGACTCTATTAAGAGGAACAATCTACAATTAATTGGCGTTCCTGAACAGAGAGAGACACCTGAGAACACAGAGAGTATTGTTGTTGACCTGCTGACAGCAAACTTCCAAGAAATTATGAAAGAGAATATAGATATCGGAGAAGCATATCAAATGCCACTCAATATAGATATCAAAAGAAAGACTCCAAGACATAATCAAGCTTAACAAAATGAAACATAAGCAGAAACTCTTAAAAGCAGCAAGACTCAAAGCAAAGCTAACATTCAGAGGGAAATCCTGTAGGCTTTCGTTGGATCTCTCAGCAGAAATAATGCTGGCACAGAGACAGTGGCTCAAAGCCTTGAAGGACAAGAACTTTTAACCAAGAATTGTATATTCTGCAAACCTAACTTTCAAATATGCAATTGAAATTAAGACGTTTGCAGATAAACAGAAACTCAAGAGACTTTGTAAAAACCAAATCAAAGCTACAAGAAATACTGAAAGAATCCCTGGGCTTAGAAGAACAAAACCACTAACTTTGTATTTTAGAAGCAAATACAGGACACATCACCCAGAAACCTAGTCAGTTAGGGAAGGCACCAAACTCAATCAAAGCTGTTATAGTGAAAGAAATGATCCAGTGAGCATATCATGAAAACTATGATGTCATCATATGAAAAAGAGGGACGTACTAGAGTCATTATAGTTCTTTCAGATGGAGAGGAAGTTATTAAGACTGTAGTAATTAAAGTTGGGTTTATACATAGTTTATTAAGCAAGATCATAGGGACAGCCATAAAGCACAATAAAGATGCAATATATCAATCAAGAAGTATAATACAGGAGTCTCAACAACCACAAAACCAACCCTGAAAAAGGTGAAAAATCAACTCACCAAGAAGAATGTCCCAGAAGAGATTAATAACAACAACAGAGAAAACATCAACACAAAAACAAACATCTCACAATGACAGCACTAAACACATACCTATCAATAATTACATTGAATATGAATGGACTGAACACCCAGTAAAGACACATTGACTGATATTTTGGATCAAAAGACATGACCCTTCCATATGTTGCCTACAGTAAACTCACCTCAGACTTAAAGATACGAACAAACTGAAAATTAAAGGATGGAAGAATATATATCAAGCTAACAATACACAATGTGGCAATTCTAATCTCAGATAAAATAAATTTTAATGTAAAATCTACCATTGCTGGCAAGAATGGACACTATTTATTGCTGAAAAGTTCAGTACACAAGCAGGCCTTAACAATATTAAATATTTATGCACCTAATATTACAACACCTAAATACATCAAAGAAACACTGACTACACTAAAAAATGAGATAGATCACAATTACAGTGGGAGACTTCAACACTGAACTCTCAATGTTGGACAGATCATCTAGAAAAAAGCTCAACAAAGACACAGAAGACCTTGTTGCCACAATTAACCAACTAGACCTCACTGACATATACAGAACTTTCTATCCATCAGCGGACAACTACAGCTTCTTCTTCAATGATACAGAACAACAATGATATTAGGAAACATAACCTGGTTTCAACTGGAGGACATTATGCTGAGTCAAAGTGGTCAGTGACAAAAGGACAAATATAGTACGAGATCCCTGTGATAAGAAAAACAGACTCATGAATAGAAGAAAAGACTCTTTGACGGCTGCAACGGTGCAGACAGAGGGAGGGCGAGGGGGGCAGGGTTTAAATTAAATAGTTGATAGAAATTTGGTTGGGTGAAATCTGTGACATTACACATTACAAAGAAGATCAATACTAACTGGATTCAACATAACATGATTACTCCTCCCATCTTAACCCAATATTGCAAGGACAGAGTAGCTGAGGCAGGGGGCCTGGGACCATGCTGTCAGGGGAAATCACGGCCAACTGGCACAACTAGTATTTTGCTAAGACAGCCTTCTGCACACCACATTGGTGAGTAGAGTCTGGGGTCTTAAAAGCCGCCAAGCTGCCACCTGTCCCGACTCAACAGGAACAGATGATCACCAAGGACCAAAATGACATGGGGGAAAGAGAATCCAGCAGACAGAGAGACCCAGGTGAGCGCGTGACTACACAGATGTGTGACCGAAAGAACCAGATGGTGCCCGGCCACCGCCAATGATAGCTGTGATAGAGCTCACAAAGTTGAGTCTCACTGGTAACAGTAGAACAAAAACGGGTGCACCCTTGAGATCTCTACTAAAAGACTGCAACTGATGGTGAACGGGCCCCGGAGTCCCCCTGGGAGCATGGCCCCTGGCCCTCATGCTGCCCCTGTCCATAAATCATAATGGAGGTCAATTCTTCGGACAGGAATGAATTGGACTTGGCAACACAGAATGACCATATCATGTGTACACTTTATGCTTCTATGTATCTATAGGATATCATCTTGCTGACCTCTTACTGGAGGCCGGGGAGTGAGTGGAGAGGAGAGGAGAAGAGATTGCTGGGAGGATAAGACATGTATGGAGTGGCAAGGAAGAGTGTGCTATCACCGAGCAGGGAGAGCACTGGGAGCTGCATATAGGTGTACATGCAAATTTATATGGGAATGTATGTTTTCACTCAGTCATAATAAAAAGAAAAAAGAAAGAAAGTTAACAAGGGAAATGGTTGGAAAATGAGTGATCTGAAATTTTTAATGGGATGTGATTTGAAGAGGAAGACCATTTTTAAAAACATTTAAAAGACATTCAGATTCAGGGTGAGGAAAATATCACATGCATTTATAGTTGCTTAAATGAATTTAAAGTGCACATACTTATTTTGAAATAAAAGGCTAAGGAGAGAACAAATTTCTGCTTTTTTGTTGTTGTTGTTGTTTTACAAGAACCAGTATTTCCTTGCTATAATGAAGATTTCATGAGAGAATGCACAAATCATTACAAATCTCCAAGACCCCAACACACACATTCATTTATTCACTCACTCACTGGAGACATTTTTAGTAACAGCTTACTATTATACGCCAGGGTTGATAGTGTGAGCTTGCCTACGATCCTTATCCTCAGAGTACCAGCATGACCAGAGTGGAAATTAGTTGGTAAACAAACAAAGAGACATACAGTAAATATTTTGATCCTTCACCATCAAGTCAATTTTGACTCCTAGGGTCCCTGCCCAAAATGTTTTGAGAAGAATAAATTATTTGACAGAGCAAGGGCAAGGGAAGCAATTAAATGGATGACCTCAAGGAGACGAGGTGCTTGTCTCGGGAAGATCTCGGAGAGGCTTTCCAAGCTAAAAAACAAAAAGTGCAAAATATAAGGACTGGCCTGCTGAGGTCCACAAAAACAGAGCGGCTGATACGTAAGGAGGCAGAAACAAAACAACCCACTGCCATGGAGTTGATTCTGACTCACAGCAACCCTATATGACAGAACAGAATGGCCCCACAGAGCTTCCAGTGAGTGGCTGATAGATTCAAACTGCCAAACTTCCAGTTAGTGGCCACAGCACTTAACCATTACGCCACCAGGTTTTCAGTAATTTAAGGTGTAGTGGGAGAGTGAGGTAGGCAGAGACCAAATCATAAAGGTCATAGATAAGAAGACATTAGCAAAGTATTGGAGGAAAACTGAGAGTCCAAGTTGGAAATGTTTGTTGGGGTCTGTAAAAGAATGTACGCCACAGAACAACAGATCTAACCAAATAAACCACAACAAACTAAGCTGATACGAGTGAAGCCAAGCAAATAGCGACATTTAAAGCAAGTTGTGTGCAGTCTTACTATCTGCTGGTGCAACACACAGGTATGTGTGTTGTTGTCTGACAACTAGACTTCTTTGTAGAATTCTGTAGGATCTCTTAGAAAAACCTGATAACGATAAAATTTTCGTTTTTTCGATAATCAAATTTTGAATATCCTTAAAAACTTATTTGGTAGCCAAAGGCCAAGCAGATAAGTAGCTTTAATCTTAGGTTAAAAAAATTAGTCGTTGGGATTGCACATCTCCTACAAGAATGAAAGTATACTTCTGGATAAACGTAAAACCCATCAGAACAACCCTTGGCCTCTACTTAAGAGAGCTACCAATTTGCTGCAGGCTTTACTGTGGTCATTTAAAAAACCAAACTCAGTGTGTCAGGTCAACCCAACTCACAGAGACCTTGTAGTGCAGAGTGGAGTTGCCCCACAGAGTTTCCAAGGCTGTAAATCTTTACAGAAGCAGATTGCTGCATCTTCCTCCTGCAGAGCAACTGGTAGGTTAGCATGACTGACCTTCCAGTTAGCAGCCAAACACTAAAAAACTGCTCAACCAGAGCTCCTTATTGGTCATACTTAACCACAAGTGCAATGCTTCAGTCTGTTTACCTGAAAGCACTTCACTACTATCTTCAACACAGTTTTGTTTTTTCTTTTCTTTTTTTTTTTTTTTTAAAATACAAATTCTGTGGCTTAGAATAATTTTATTCAGATCAGTTCAGTGAAGATGAGGCTCTCCTTCAGCTTTACACAGTGTTTCAGTGAGCCTTCTTGTTAGTTGCCACTGAGTCCACTTTGACTTGTAGTAAACCACCCACCCCACCCCACCCCACCCCGCCCCATGTTGCAGAGTAGAACTGCCTCAGAAGCTTTCTAAGGCAGTGACTTCGCATAAGCAGATTGCCAGGGCTGTCTCCAAGGCAACTATGGGTGGATTCTGAACAGAAGACACTTCAGCTAATAAGTTGAGTGCTTATTTTATGCCACCCAGGAACTCCTTTGTCCTCTTAGGCCCTAGTCTAAATCTCTTAGACCCTTATAAATAGCTCTCATACCTCCAGGTCTGATTTCTTCCATAATTCCACTCTCCCAGTGCCTTTGAGATAATTCTATTTTAATATCTCTGTATCAGTGATGGTACATTCAAGAGGCTCCATCATGAGCTTATCATATTTCTCCTGAGCCACTCTCTCTTGCTCCTCTTTATCTCTGTCCCTAGGGTTTAAAACCTGGGAGTCTTTCCCTTCTGTAGCTACCACATCCAATCTAAAAAGCCTTCTTTGAATATTTCTTTCAAATATATCTCAGATTCTTTTTTCAGTTCCATCCATGAAGCTTATCTACTTGCTTTTGCCCAAGCTTACTGATAACACAAGATAAGTCACAAGTAGGAAGCCTCTTCCCAAATCGGTTTTCAAAAAGGATACCAGAATATGTTGAAAATTAACTTAAAGTACTGAAATATGATGAGAATTAATTTAAAACAGTAATGCATTAAGACTGGACTATGGGACACACAGTGATGCATAAAGTATGTGTATTTCTTGGCTTCATATAAAAGGTCTTCCAATAAGGATGTCTTCCTCTTTTTGACAGCTCATGGCGGTGATATTTGTGAAGCTATAGAAACTGTATTTATCACATTTTTGATTAGTCTTGACAAATAGCCATGAAAAGTCACACAATTCCCCAACATGTAGAAATTATTAATGTTTATTATTAAAATGGGTATTCTATTTGTCAAACATTCCCTGTGCTACGTGAAAACTATGATGTGCATAATGGTCCCACCAAGAGAACAATTCAAGATTTCATCAAAAAATTTGAGACAGCTGGGTCTGTTGCAGGACAATTCTTGTGGATCAGTGAACCTGCACATTCCATGAAAACTTCACCACTGTTCCTCAGAGTGCACTGGAGAATCCATCTCAATCAATTTCTCACAGAGCACAAGAACCATGCCTTTCATCGACCACAATTCGTTGGATTTTGCATCTGGACTTGAAGCTTTACCCTTACAAAACTTTTTTAACTCAAGAAATGAAGTCCAGTGACCATTGACTGTGCTCTACATTTGCTTACTGGGCTCTGGAGCAACTGATAATGACCCCGCTTTTGACCAAAAAATCATCTTCAGTGAAAAGGCCCATTTTTGGATGAATGATTTTGTTAGTAAACAAAACTATTGCATTTGGATGGACGAGAATTCAATGCAGATTAAAAAATGATCACTTCAACCCCCCAAAGTTACCATTTGGTATGGATTTTGGTCCAGTGGAATCATTGGCCCTCATATTTTCCAAGATGAATTAGGAGAGGCTGAGACTGTAAATGGTGAAAGATATCTGGCTATAATAACTGATTATTTTGGGCCCCAATTGGAAAGTGCCATGGTGGCCACTTACTCAAAGTTCATTTCCACACATAATGTCATCAAATGTACTTCAAAATAAGAGAATAATTAAAACTCTATCATTTATACACTTGCTTTATTCAAGTTCAAAGATTAAGAAAAACAAAACTCACTGCTGTTGAATTGATTCTGACTTATAGTGACCCTACAGATAGAAGAGAATTGCCCCATAGAGTTTCCAAGGTGCACCTGGTGGATTTGAACGGTCAACCTTCTGGTTAGCAGCTGTAGTACTTAACCACTAAGCCACCAAGGTTTCCAAATTGAAAGACAGGACACCCTTAATGAAAGACCTTCTAGTGAGGCTGTCCAACTGGTTCCCCTTTAGATGAGAGAGGGGAGGGTAAAGAGGAGGAGACAAGTGTCAGTTGAGTGGATACAGGATGTGCAGGGTAGAAAGCAAGAGTATACTGTCACAGGATGAGGAGAGCAGATAAGAGTTGTATAGAGGCAGACATGTTCGGGGTTTTGAACAGCAAATTGACTTGGATTGTAAACTTTCACTTAATCACAATAAAAATAAAATAAAATGGTAACACATTAAAATGAAGCTATTTAGATGAATTAAAGCCCACCTAAGAAAAAGAACTAAGCTGAAAGTAAGATGGGGGCAGTGATGATTCAATAGTAGAATTGTCTCCTTCCTGGTTGCATAGTGGTTAAGTGCCACGTCTGCTAACCAAAGGCTGGTGGTTGAAACCTGCCACATGCTTCCTGGAAGCCTTATGGGGGTAGTTCTGCTCTGCCCTATAAGGTCGCTATGATTCAGATTGGACTCAGTGGCAATGAGTTTGGCTTTAGTTTTTTTATGAGAGAAAACTGGAATCAATTCCCACCTTGCCAAAGTACCTCTGAGAAGTATAGCCACCATCTATCTGCCATTGGAGGCTTGTGTGTTACCATAATGCTGAACAAGTTTCAGTGGGACATCCACACTAAAATGGATTACAAAAAAAAGGCCTGGATATCTATCTCTGGAAGAAAAAAAAAAAGCCAATGAAAATCCTATGAATCACAGGGGTCCAATCCTGTTGGTGGCACATGGGATTACCATGAGGCAGGGGCCAACTCCACAGCTGCCAGCAACAACAATAAAAGTAAGGCTATCTGAGACAAGCTACATAGTTTCAAAAATATCACTTATCTACCTTTTGTGGCCCACTTTCCTTCTAAAAGGAAAATAATGGTAGTAAATAATAACCATTCATGTATTTTTTCCTCATGGAATGTCTTTGAAGGAAATAGAAGCTAAAGTGTTTCAAGCTTTCATTATGGGCTACTTTTACTTTTTAAATAGTCATCGGTTTCTATTACTCTATTTTACAAGCGGGGAAACTGAAATTCAAAGAGTTTAAGCAACTTGATGGTCCCACAGATGTTTGACAGTAGAAATTTCAAATCCAGCTCTCCTTCTTTAAAGCTTATTCTTTCACTGTATCACAGTACAATTTACCACAACACCCCAGCCTCTCTGGGCACCGTTACCAACCTTAAACTTGTAAGCAGAGTTGCAAGAGCCACCTCCCCTTCTACATGGTTTCTCCAGATGCTTTTTAGGCAACTGGCCAACCTCCTGCCCAAGACAAGAAATGCAAAAACCTGGGATCTGCAGACCACTGGTAACAGGTTGAATTGATTCCAGCTCATAGCGAACCTAACAGGACAGGATACAACAGTCTCATAGGGTTTCCAAGGTGCACTTGGTGGATATGAACTGTGGACCTCTGGTTAGCAGGCATAGCTGTTCAGCACTATGCCACTGTGGCTTCTCTACAGACCATACACAACTAGTTAAAACCAAATCTGGCCCACTTGACTTGAATACAACCATCAGTTGTCTCCTCTGGGTGACCCTGCAACTCTTCTCCTGCCTGAGGGAAACAGACTCTAGTGGCCCAAGACTGTAGGAAGACTTTCAGAAGGAGCGCTATGAGATGTGCACTCCCGCAACAGCCCACCTTTTACTGAGCAAGTGCAGACAACGGAACCACCCCAGAAACATGCTTTTTAGTTCAAACCAATCAACGGACTTGCTCCTTTCCCCAGAACCCTTGAATAATACTGCTTTAGCCATTGTTTAGGGAGTCATCATGGTGATGCAAGTCCTAGTGAGCTCCTTGGCTTGACCAACAACATAAAGCTGCTTCTACTTTCACCCGTTTGTGTCTCTATAGCCATACCGAACAGACCTGGCATAGTCTGGTTACAATATGGTACTATATTATATCCATTCAAAGTATTGTCATGTTGGGGGGGCGGAGTCAAGATGGCGGACTAAGCACAAGTCTCCTTATGTCCCCCTGGAAACCAAGACCTGAATTGATAATCAAACAGAGCCTTCTGATCACCTAATCAGCCCCAGGACACGGCACAGGGCTGTTACTTTGGACTTCATACCACTGAGTGAAAAACCTCCCATCTTTCGCTGCCTCCCACAACTGGCTAGCCCTGGCTCTCATGGACGGAAGGTAAACACACCATTTTGATTTTTTTTTTCCTCTGTCTTGGCTGGCAGGCGGAGTAGGGTCTTGCCTAGTGGCAAGACACGCTGCTGGGGGGACAGGCAGGCGAAATTCCCATATTTTGAGAGCCAGGCTTAGGACTCTGTTAATCTAGCCACTTTGAGCCTTTCGTTTTATATCTGCCTCAGCGGGGTTTGTACAGAGTTTCGCAGCCAGTGTGCGGGACACCATGTTGGATACAGAGATTCTAGTGGGACCTTAGTCTTAGCCTGGGAGCCAGCGCCTGCAAACAGGACAGTGCTTCTCCAACAGAAAAGCAGTAATTTACCCTGTGCCACCTGCTTTGGGGTCCTGCAACAGAATCAGAGGAATCACTACCTCTTGGCATCTTTAGCCCCTCTATCTACTGCCTGTGTGGAGGACGCCATCTTGGATACAGTGGCAGCAGCTGGACCTAATTCTTAGCTTGGGAGACAGAGCCTGCCCACAGGAGAGTGCTTTTCTATCAGAAAAGCAGTACTCTACACAGTGTCATCGGCCCTGTCAGCAGAGGCGAACAGGGCAGTAGCATTGCTGTATTCTGAACTAGTTTGTATCATCTGGGGTTGGATATAGTGGCACTTACTTTGCCGGTTGAGAAGAGGGACCTCTACACCTGAAAACCTAACTGAGTTGTGAACTGGTCAGATACCTTTTGCTTTACATTTGAAGACAGCCTAGAGAAACATCTGCAGTCCATCCTGACAGTACCTCTTCCAGCTCTATATACTCACATGGGTCCCAAAAAGTAACAGACACTTGTGGCATACAAGAAATCACCCATGGCTTCAGAAGGCTCCCAAACAAGGTAACCAAGAAGTTTTCCAGATGAAGAAACTTTCATGAAAGCATCAGGAAGTGAAAACAAATTGATTATATACAGAGCCCTTCTAGACCTTATACAAAATGCAGCAGAACAAAATGAAAAATCAAGCAAGATGTTCGATCTGATGGAACACCAGTACTCTGAAATCCAACAGATCAAGAAGAAAATCAAAGACATAGAAACTTCAATGCAAAGCCAAGAAAACAGAATGGAACAAATAGAAAAAAGAATTTCTGACGTGGAAGACAGAGCTACTGAGGCCAGCATCTATGAGCAGAAATCAGAAAAAAGAAACAAGAAAAACGAAGAAACATTAAGAAGCATGTGGGGCTCTATTAAGAGGAACAACCTTCGATTAATTGGAGTCTCTGAACAGGGTGAGACATTTGAGAACACAGAGAGTACTGTTGCTGAGCTGCTGAGAGAAAACTTCCCAGAAATCATGAAGGAAGAGAATATAGACATCTCAGATGCATATCGTATGCCACCCAATATAGATCTCAAAAGAAATACTCTAAGACATATTATAATCAAGCTCAACAAAATGAAACATAAGCAGCAACTCCTAAAGGCAGCAAGATTCAAAGCAAAGCTAACATTCAGAGGGAAACCCTGTAGGCTCTCTTCAGATTTCTCAGCAGAAACCATGTTGGCCTGGAAACAGTGGCATGACACATTCAAAGCCTTGAAGGAGAAGAACTTCCAACCAAGAATTATATATCCTGCAAAACTATCTTTCAAATATGAAAATGAAATTAAGACATTCCCAGATAAACAGAAACGCAGAGACTTTGTAAAAACCAAACCAAAACTACAAGAAATATTGAAAGAAGTTCTTGGCTCTGGCTTTGAAGAACAAAACCACTAACTTTATATTTTAGAACGACATACTATTCAATGGCACTTTGCTTGGCATACTATTCAAAACTCTACTCAGTTAGGGAAGGCTCCAAAGCCAATCACAGCTTTGATAAGGAAAGAAGCAATCCAATAATCATCATGAAAACTATGGTGTCATCATATTAAAAAGACGGATGTACCACAGTTGTTATAGTCCTTCCAGATGGAGAGGAAGATGACAAGACTGGTAGTAATTAAAAGTGGGTTTATATATAGTTTATTAAGGGGGATTATAGGGGCAGCCGTAAAGCACAACAAAGATGTATCATACCATTTCAAGAAATGTAACACAGGAGTCTCAACAACAACAAAACCAGCTCTGAAAAAGGTGAAAAATCAACTCACAAAAAAGAACGTCCCAGAACAGACTAATAAGAACAACAGAGAAAACATCAACATAAAAATAAACCTATCACAATGGCAGCTGAACACATATCTATCAATAATTACATTGAATGTGAATGGACTGAATGCTCCAGTAAAGAGATATCAAGTGACATCTTGGATTAAAAGGCATGACCCATCCATATGTTGTCTTCAAGAAACTCACTTGAGACCTAAAGATAGGAACAAACTGAAAATCAAAGGTTGGAAGAATATATATTAAGCTAACAATGAACAAAGAAGAGCAAGGGTGGCAATTCTAATCTCAGACAAAATCACTTTTAATGTCAAATCCACCATCGTGGACAAAGATGGACACTATTTATTGCTGAAAGGTTCAGTACACAAGCAAGACTTAACTATATTAAACATTTATGCACCTAATGTCAGAGCACCTAAATATGTTGAAGAAACACTGACTATGCTCAAAAGAGTTAGATGACTCCACCATAATAGTGGGAGACTTCAACATTCCACTCTTAATACTAGACAGATCATCTAGAAAGAGCTCAGTAAAGATACAGAAGACCTCATTGCCACAATTAACCAACTAAATCTCATTGATATATATAGAACTTTCCAACCATCAGCAGACAACTACACCTTCTTCTCCAGTGCACATGGAACATTCTCCAGAACTGACCATGTGATAGGCCATAATGTGATGCTCAACAAAATCCATACCACTGAATTACTGCAAAGCATCTTCTCAGATCATAAAGCCATAAAAGTTGAAATCAATAGCAGAAAAAAATAGATAGAAAGTGGAACTCTTGGAAACTGAACAACATCCTGCTCAAAAAAACATCAGTTATAGAGGAAATCAAGGATGAATTAAAGAAATTCATGGATTCCAATGAGAACGAAAACACTTTCTACCAGAACCTATGGGATACAGCCAAAGCAGTGCTCAGAGGTCTGTTTATCTCCATAAACGCACACATCTGGAAGGAGGAAAGAAACCAAATCAAGGAACTAACCCTACAGCTTGAACAAGTAGAAAGAGAACAACAGAGGAACCCCTCAGGCACCACAAGAAACGAGATCATAAAGATTAGAGCAGAGCTAAATGAATTAGAGAATATAAGAACAATTGATAAAATTGAAAAGACCAAAAGCTGTTTTTTTGAAAAGATCCATAAAATTGACAA
Organism: Heterohyrax brucei; assembly: GCA_028571685.1. Taxonomy (NCBI): domain Eukaryota; kingdom Metazoa; phylum Chordata; class Mammalia; order Hyracoidea; family Procaviidae; genus Heterohyrax; species Heterohyrax brucei. The sequence continues at coordinate 40,740,572 of CM053152.1, read as the reverse complement.
ACCACTGGCTAAATGTACTAAAGAAAAGCAGGAAAGGAAACAAATCACCAAAATTAGAAATGAGAGGGGGATTGTCAACCACAGATGCAACAGAAATCAAAAATATCATAACAGAATACTATGAAAGACTGTACTCTAACAAATTTGAAAACCTAGGGGAAATGGACCAATTTCTTGACTCATACCACCTACCCAAATTATCACAACATGAAGCAGAACAACTTAATAAGTCCATCACAAAGGAAGAGATTGAAAAAGTCATCAGAACACTGCCAACCAAAGTATTGTCATCTTTATTATGCTTGCTTGACTTGAACTAGGTTTTTAAACAGAAACTAGCATTAAAAACCTAGTTCAACAAGTTTGGAAATCCAGCTTCATTACAGTACAATAAATCAGGTTTTATTTGCATTTCCTCATTTTGCAATTTAAGAATAGAAGAATTCATGTACAAAGTACAAATGGTGTGAACAACACTGACCATCTCCAGTGCAGAGGGGCCTCTGGTTAACATTTACAGACTGGACGCGGTCCACGGAAGTTTGCCAGAATGAGGGATATGGAAATTCTGCCCACAGCCAGAACAATGGACATAGATTTGTCAAAACAAAGAACAGTAAAGTGAGGGAAAGCAATTCATCCAGCCCTTATTATGCTATTTTATGACTATTTTTCTAGTTGCTGGTTTCCTAATCATTTCAACAAAAAAGGATTTAGCATTTTGCAAATTTATATTGTCCTTGAGCAGAAGCAAAAACACTGCAAACAATAAGTTCAAAATCCAAACTGGGGAAAAGAATTTCCAGTCAGATAATTACAATAACAAAGATGCCCATTGAGTTTCTAAAAAAGAAATCTCCAAGACTTGAAGCCCATTAAGCGTCATTTCTTGGTATAGTCTTCAAGTCTTGATGCTAACTAACACAGATTAAATTTAAATGCAACTGTCTTATTATTGCCTTGAACTAATTGATATATTTTATACTGTTATATAACTACATCCTGACTTCTCAATCGACCCTTGGATAGTATGTCAAGGAGTTACATTTGGACAGCTGCAAAACCACATGAGCAATCAGAAATAGGGCAGATTAGCCCTGAGATCAAAATACAAAGCTGAGACAACAGGACCGGAAAATACAGCCAGAAGAATAACGCCCAGGGCACTCTATTTAAACACTGTGTGGGCTGCATATTTTTCTCCGATGGGCTCTAAATTGGTGAAAATTGCTTTTTCAGGTTGTGTCAAGCAAGAATCACTGAGGTCTTTTATAGAATTCTGTGTGTCACACTTATAATATGCTTCTCTTTCTTGTGAAACACAAAGCACTTTGGGCTACTCGCCCTGATATTTTATCAAACTACATAGTGGTCAGTCAGTCTTCCAAAGAAGCCATTTAGTGGATTTCCGTTCTTGCTCTAGGCACCTCTCCCTCCTTGTCCCTTACACCCATCCACGGGGGGGGGGGGGGGGGGGGGTTGGCGGGACACAGGGACGGGAACCCTAAGTAAATGGAGAAAACAGATTCACAGAACCAAGTCCCAGTACCCAGAATACTAATACACATTCAAGTTTTTGAACTCTTCTTGGAAAATGATATCAGCTTTGCACTAACAGCAAATTTAAGTTAAACATTACTTTATATATATATATATATATATATAATTGTTTTAGTCTATACTGTTTACTGATTGGAAACCTTGATGGCCTAATAGTTAAGAGCTGACGCTACTAACCAAAAGGTCACCAGTTCAGCCTGCCAGGCACTCCTTGAAACCCATATGGCAGCTCTACTCTGTCCTATATATAGGGTTGCTATGAGTTGGAATCCACTCGACCTCAGTGGATTTCTTATTTGTTGGTCTACTGATAGGTGTTCGTAAGGCAGGTAGTTGGCGATCTTTTGCTTGGTTGCTGGGTTTCCAGTGGCTTCACTCACTGGCTGCGTGCTAATTCTCAAGCCCCTGGCCTCACTGTAACAGGTTCAGTTAAACTAATGATCACAAAAAGTCACCCGGGCGTTCCAATTTGACTTGACAATCTCCGAAGGGTGTGTCTGTGCTGGGACAGGGCGGCTGGGTGGGGATACACAAGACAGTTTGCTCGGATCGTTGCGCAGAAGAGTCTCAGTGAGCGTTCTGGAACACGTGCACAGAGCCCACAAAACAAAAATGGCCCAGGTTCTCCGGGGAGAGAGCTGCACAGTGCTTTCAAGCCACTTCAGCGGTCCCTGAAGCCACTTCTACAGGTCCCTGCTGCCTGTCTTTTCTGTGCACGTTCAGGCGTTGTTCCCTTTCGATGCTCGGATGGGCTCTGATTCTCCAGCCAAGACCACCCACCACAGCAGGTAAGCGCTGGCTCTCGGTAGGACCGCAGCTTGGAATTCCCATCTCTGGGGCTTCTCGGAAGAGGCAGCTCCAGGAGAGTGCAGGTGCCCCTAGTTTCTGGCTACTGGGTATTTTTCCTGTGTCCTGCACTAGTTGGGTCCAAGTTTATTCCGGCAGCATCCGCCTCAGGCAGAAGGAAACTCCCCATACTCATACCCCCCCCACCCCAAAAGACTGCCCTCCCCAGCGGGTAGGCGTGCAAACCCAGGTATCACAGCACTCACACGTGGCCACAGCGGGTCCGCACAGGCTGGTGTAACACCTCGAGGCACACGGAGCAGTCGAAGGACGTGACTGGCAGCTTGGGGCTCCCCCTGCGCTCCAGGCCTCGTAGGGTGGCGGAGGTAGGCGCGGATTTGCCGCTGTCGCTGCTCAGCACGGAGCCCATGGCAGCGCCTCTCACCCAGGCAGCTGCTAAGAGCTCAGTGTCTGCAGGCGGGTTGTTTTGTTGGCCTGCGGTGGAGGAAGGAAGTCCCAGCCCAGCTGTGATCGCCGCCTCCCAGCGCCCCTCGCTCGCGTAGCCTGGAACCAGCCTCCGCCTCAGCGCACAACCTCAGACTTGGGGCGGCAGAGAACGCGCCAGTGCGTCTGAAATTATCTTTCGTTAGCTGCACGGGGTTAAGGGGTGGAGGCGGAGACGGTGGAAGTAGCAAGGTACAGGAGCTGCAAAGTCGCAAGTCCTGGGAGGATTGAAACCTGAAACCTCAGCTGCAGAGAAGAGGACCTGGGCTGACTGTCTACCTCCCAGGCTGTCACATACATCCCCACAATCGCAAGTTAAGGAAGGTGCTTCCTGGTCATGCTTTAATGGCAATCAGAGCACCCACAAGTGACAGTTCAAGTCAGTTTTGATGTACTAAACCTTGCACACACGCCACTACATAACGCTAGCTCCTCTCCCCACCCTGCTGTAACAGCACACTCTTCCTTTCCACCCTGTATTTCCCTTGTTCGTTCAACCACTCCTGTCCCCTTCCACCCTCTCATTTCAGAAGCTGCTAAATTCTCTTCGTGTATATACCTAAGCCAAGAAGCACAGCCTTTGCCAGTATCATTTTATGTCTTACAGTCTAGTTCAATCTCTAAAGAGTTGGCTTCGGGACTGGTTTCAGCTTTGAACTAACGGAGAATCCAGAAGCCATATCTTCCCGGGACTCCCCAGTCTGCGGGATCATCAAATCTGGTCTTTCAATCACATGTAGTTTTAAAGAACAATACCTAATACATACAATACATAGTTATATGTAATAATCCTGTATATCGCTTACTCACTTTCCCCCTGTGTGGATGACATAGGCCCAGGCAGTGTTTCTATTAGACATCAGGCTGTTATGAGTCGGACTCTCGAGTAGATGAATACTAACAACACAGAGTGTCTGATCTTACTGTCTGTCATGGATTGAATTGTATTTCCCCAAAATGTGTGCAGACATTTGGCTAGGCTATGGTTCCCAGTGTTGTGTGATACTCCTTTATGTTGTAAATTCTGCCTCTCTGATGCGAATGAGGGAGTATGGGCAGCCTTGCCTTGGTGGTGCAGGACTCAATCTTAGGATTGTACTGTGTCTTGAGGCAATCTCTTGGGATATAAAGGAAAACGAAGCTAGCAGAAAGTTGGGGACCTCAAACCACCAAGAAAGCATGCTGGGAGGAGAGTCTATCCTCTGATAAGGATCTGGGGGCCCTCCTCCTCAGAAACTCCTGGTCCAGGGGAAGACTGGTTTCAAGGACCTCCTTCAGAGCCACCAGAGAAAGCCTTCCCCTGGAGCTGATTCCCTGAATTTGGCCTTGCAACCTACTGGACTATGACGTAAATAAAATTTCTCTTTTTAAAGCCATCCATGTGTGTTATCTCCATTATGGTAGCCCTAGATGATTCAGACACCCCCAATCAGAACTTAATTTTCATGAGAGGATATACATAATTGTGGGAAATCATGTTAACTCTCTTGCCGTAAGTGCAGCCATCTTGGCTAATGTACCATTACTTCGACTCTGTATAACTTCTTGTACTGTTTGTGTACTGTAACCTAGAGGCAATCTGGGAACACCTCCAAGCCCTTGACCCGAACATGTAAAACAATGTACAACCGAAACTGTAAACAACTGGCTTAGTTACTGAATGTTTCAGTTCCTCGTATTCTAAGTTACCAAAAGAGTATAAATACTTTAATAAAACTATGCTCTGGGCTCTGCGGCGAAGGACTGCCGTTAGCCCCCTGACCCCAAACTGTTTCATGTCTATCTTTTCTCAGTTGTCAGTGCAAGTCTCCTCCACCCATGTTCATCAGAGATCCCTCTGAACTCCGACATCTGGTGCCCGAATGTGGGGCTGGTGGAGAGCTTCCCACAGATTCCAGGAACCAGTGGACCAGCCCTGCAATAAGACACCAAGACTCCCCGAGCTTCATGCTGGAGAAGAACTCCCGAATTTGCAACCTATATCATGCTGGTGAAGGTGCGTAAGCTCGGGATAAGTATCAGGGTAATAATGGGAAATGTTCTATCACTCTTTGAAACTTACAAGCTTCTGACTATTACGCACTAAGGAAGTAAGAAATTAGAAAGAACTCATTAATCAACATTGTCCCTGGAGGAAGGGACATTAAAGGTGTAGAGCCGTGTCTTGCCTGGGGCAGACACAGATAAAGAGAGAAGCTGTTCCTATCTTTGTCTGGTCTTTGTGTCATCAAATTTCTGTAACTTTAAAACCTATACTGGCAGAGGACGGATGGAGAACGAGAAGGGGGGACGCCCTCATCTACTCCTCCGTCCCTAATGCCATTCCAGAGGAGTTGGAAAATAGAGAAAAACTGGGAGGTGAAGGGAGCAACCGATCAGCGCCACTTTCACCTATTCCTGAATAGAGCGAGGGAGGTAACTGATCATCGCCGCTCTCGTCTATTCTTTTATCTTTAATGTCATCATTAGAGAAGGAATCAGAAAGTAATGAGGAATCAGAGAACAGGCTTCTCCTGTTCCCTCTAAGAGAGTAAGACTAGGTACTCCTCTACTTTTCTCTGTCTTGTCCGAGCTTTAGAAAAACATAAAATCTTTTGGGATCAGATCAAACATTTAGTCAGTAAGAGGTTCATGGTATAAAATTAATAACAGACTGCAGAAGTTGAGTGAACGTACTGAAAAGGTACAGTGCAGTGTGTATGAACACATGACAATAACTGATGAGCTTGTCATGAAAATTACAAAATTACAAAAACAAACCCAATAAATATCCCCGTATAACATTATTAATTCTAAAACTCCCACTGATTCCCTGACAAGGAGTTAAAAAGCCATACGTTGATTTCCTTGCTAGACTTGGAGCTGCTTTGTAAAAAGCTATTGAAAATTCAGATGCCAAAGATATAATTTTACAAATTTTGACATTCAAATATGTTAACCCAGAGTGTAAAAAAGCTCTTCGCCCCTTTAAGGGACGAGGAAGTTTAAAAGACTATATTAGAACTTGTCAAAAGGTTGACTCTAAAACTTTTAAGGCTGCCACTTTAACAGAAACAATGGCAGCACTGCATGTGAAAAAATTATCACTGTTTCGGCTGTGACAGGTTGGGCCATATAAAAAGAGATTACAGAGAAGTTAACACAGAATTTAAAGTCATATGCCAGCAAAAATGGCACCAGGACTGTGTCTCAGGTACAAGCGCGAAAATCATTGGGCAAGTCACTGCAGATCTAAATCTAAAAAGGAAAGTTAACCTGAACAGGGGGTAAATTATTCAACTTAAGAAAAATTGTCAGCCTTACAGAGTCTAGTATCTAAGCAACTAAAACACAAACAAACTACCAAAAGACATCCTTGAAAAGTGTTGCCCCAAGAAAAGGCTTAATAGTCCCACAATTTGTTAAACCCTTGTCGACAAAGCTGTCTCCTGTTAAAAAACCTTTTTCACAATGCTTTATTGTCCACTGCATAAATAATATCTTTTACGCGGTTCCTAATGGCAGTCAGTTTATGACCAATTATAAAAGTGTATGCAGATTTCACTCAGTTATGTTAAATAAAAATAAAAATAAGTGTATGCAGAGGACTGGGTAGTCATTGCTCCTGGTGAAATGGAAATATCTACTCCGTATTCTTATCTTAAACATAAGTTGTTGAAAACTGAATTACTCCCTTAGAAAATAAAGATATTAACTCAGAGGGATAATTGGGAGGACTAATTTTCAGAAGTTGCTAAAGAACATTGCAACTTACTTTAAATATCCCAAAAGTCAATTAATTCACCTTTTTTCCTTACGATTAAAAAGCACTAACGTGAACTTACTTTTTACAGTATTAAACAAGGTAGTCTGATGCTGCCTGACAGCAGGCTCAAAGAAATATTTAGAGCAATTGTTAGAAATAAAACACCTGGGCTAGCATCCAAGTTTACTTAATAAATAAACAAGCCACATTACCAGTTAGATTTGTATGTTTAAAGGCTTGAGAAAAAATTAGTCAGTCAGAACAGAAATCCCCACATTTAGTTCTATAAAATAATTAAAAATTAAATTCAAGCTAAAACCTAATAAAGGAAAGCAGAGATTGGGCTAGTCAAATTTATCATATTTGAACATTATCCACTCCTTATTCTCATCTTGAACATACACTACTGGAAATTAAAGTACTCCCTCAGAAAGTACAAATCCAGAGAGACAATTTAGAAACTTTATCAGAAACTATTAAGCCATATTAGAAGGTATTAATTGGTTACAACCTATCTTAAACATCCCAGCTTATCAATTGACAGTTTACCATTTCTAAAAAATAAAAAGGGGGGAGACGCCCAGCCAGCCACCTACCCGCTTACAACACAACATAAGTAATTGTACTTGTGTACTCTACTCGATTCGTAATCGATTCGTAAGCGTTGTGTACTCTACTCTCAATTCTCTAAACATCCCTCAAATTTCTACAATTTCAGCTGCCGAGGCCCAGTGGTCTCATCATTCATCAAAAATTCCAAGGTAACCAAAGTAATTGAAAGATACTAACTAATATGGGGAGAAGGTTTTACTTATGTTTCTTCAGGTTCTGAGATCAGCCTTAGATTCCATCACAAAGAATTTGCCTGAGGTATGGAGCACCCAGCAAAACAGATGACAAAAATGAAGATAAAGAAGACTTCGGTGACAACCCCTCTCACACACAAGACTCACCTACCAGCCTGGGGACAGAAGAGAAGAATGACGCAGAAGGCGAAGATTCTGCCTCCTAATGTTAACATTCCCTGTTTTTCTATGTCTCTCTTCCTTGTAATATTGGTTATGATCACAGTTAATTGAAGTACAATGTATGGGTGTTAGACTTCATATTTGTTGCTTGATGCCTCTTATAATGAAAATCTATATGAAGGTTTCTAATTCTAATTCCCAATGTTAGAGTATTGGCATTGCTTTCACATATCTCTCTCTCCCTTGTACTATTTGTTCTGGCCTAAAGGTTAATACCTCTAAGGAACTGATGTCATGTACTCAATTAAAAAGAAGATCTGGTTCTCTTAAAACCCATGGTAATAGCGAAGGGCCCTGGTTACTGCTGGGTGTGAAAACAACTACCAAAGAGACATAAAATCTCTACTTAAAGCCTCATGATCCCCAGAGCTTGGCTGGTTAGTCAATGATGGGTAAGACTCCTCGAGGAGGGGTGACCTAAGACAGGCACAGTCGCCAAGGGATCACCAAGCTAGTGACTGGTTAGTCAAAGACGGGTAAGACTCCTCGTGGGAGGAGCAACCTAAAACAGGCACAGTCACCGAGAGGCTGTACGAAAAGCAAGAAAATTTCTTGCCTCCGTGATCACATTATATAAAACTCAAACAACAAAGACATGACAAACAGTTGCCCTGGCCATAAGAACTCATTACTTTCACCCGATACTTCAGCTTCATTTTTATTAAATAAAAAGGGGGCAGATGTGGGAAATCATGTTAACTCTCTTGACATAAGTGCAGCCATCTTGGCTAATGTACCATTACTTCAACTCTGTATAACCTCTTGTACTGTTTGTGTACTGTAACCTAGAGGCAATATGGGAACACCTCCAAGCCCTTGGCCCAAACATGTACAACAGTGTACAACCGAAACTGTAAACAACTGGCTTAATTACTGAATGTTTCAGTTCCTTGTATTCTAAGTTACCAAAACGGAATAAATGCTCTAATAAAACTTTGTTCTGGGCTGCGGCGAAGGACTGCCGTTAGCCCCCTGATCCCAAACTGTTTCATGTCTATCTTTTCTCAGTTGTCGGCGCAAGTCTCCTCCGCCCATGTTCATCGGAGATCCCTCTGAACTCCGACACATAATTAACAAACAAATAATTGCAGAATAATTGCAGAAAATAATTTCAGAAAATGACAAGAATTATGAAGAAGATAAACCAGAATGAGGATGGGAAAAAAGATACAAAGTTCAGAGAAAATTTTTTGGATGAAGGGCCATTTGAGCAGAGACAGGAATAACGAAAAGGAGTCAGGCATTCAAAGTTTAGGACAAAAGCTTCCTAAGCACTAGTAAAGTGAGTGATGCAGGAATCAGGAACAGATACAGGAGCTGGAGCATAGGAGATAACAGGAGATGGGATGAGATGTGGTGGGAGAGGTGTTCAGGATGATTATATCCTGTCTTACAGGATAGGACCAAGAGCTTGGGGGAACTTATTCTTAGTATCATAGTTTGATTTACTTTGACTTCTAAGTAGAGAAAGGACAGAAACAAAGTAAGAATGGAAGCAGAGAAACCAGTTAGGAGGCTACTGAGTTAAATCAAAGTGAGAGACCATTGTGGCTCAAACAACAGAGGTATGTGGTTAGACGGTGAGAGGTGGACTGGTTTCAGACATATTTAAAAGAAAAACCTAAAAGAACTTGCTAATGAATTGGATTTTGAACTGAAGGAAAGACAGCCATGCCTATTTTAAAAGAAAAACAAAAACTCCCCCCACAGACCCCACACATCCCTCAGCCCCTGTCATTTATATTCTTTAAGGCCAAATTTCTTGATCTGATTATCTATCTTTTTATATCTTGATTTCTTAATTATCCACTCCTCATCCAGATAAATTTGAATTCGTAACCCACCACCCCACTTCTATCTCTCTAAAAACTGCATCAACATCAGTGGCTCTAAGGGAGTCTCTAATAGCTAATCTAATAGCTAGCTAATCTAATAGCTTCTTTCAGTATTTCTCATGCTTGACTTATCAACTATATTTGCCAGTGCTGACCACTCCCTCCTTGGGGAGATACCCTTTGGCTTTCTTTTTTCTTTTTTGGCTAATCTTTTGCAGCTGCCTTTGCTGGCATCTCCTTCCCCATGGAAAGGCTATGTTCTAGTAACTGTAGGATTCTATCCTGGGTCCTCCTCCCTTCTCATTCCTCACTCACTCCCTAAGAATCTCAAAAACCCCATAAATTCTGTTACTATCTACACGATAAAGACCTTCAAGCCTTTATCTTCACCCAGCACAGCTCAAATGCCTCTCTTACTTGACCTCAGTGCCCTGGTTGCTTCATTGGCACTTTAAGATCAACATATCCAGTAAATGAACAGAAACAAAGTAAGAACGGAAGCAGAGAAACCAGTCAGGAGGCTACTCAGACCATTGTGGCTCAAACAAAAGAGGTATCTGGGTAGAAGGTGAGAGGTGGACAGGTTTCAGACATGTTTAGGAGAAAGACCTAAAAGGGCTTGCTATGAATTGGATATAACTGAAGGAAAGACAGGCAGTCTATCTTTAAAATAAAAAAACTTTCCCTTTGATCCCACGTTTGTTTCTTTCCTTGTTACTTTGTTTCCAACCAGCTGTTCTTACTGAAATCTCTCTGAGTGGTGGTACTGCAATCCCCTTCCCCTTCACCCCCATCCTACCATCCTTTTACCCCCACTCCCCACTGCTTTACCCCCTCACTCCTCCACCCCCCTGCCCCCCATTAGCTCAGTCCAGACAACGGTGAATCCTCTTTGATTTTGTCCTCACTGTGACTCACATTAAGTTAATCACAGTTGCAGTTATATCTCTAACATATCTCATAGTAGTTCTTGAACTGGTTCCTTCTTCATTCCCATGGTCACTATATTAAACAATTGCTTTCTCTTATATGACCGATTGCAATAGTTTCTAATTACTTTGCCTCCATGTACTATTGTCACCCTCTAATCCATTATCTGCATTGCAACTAAGGTGATCTTCTGGAAAGGAACTATGTCATACTTTGCTTAATCTTTTACAGCTCTCCATAATTCCTAGGACTCAATTCTAAATCCTTAACTTGATCTACAGTGTCCTGCACAATCTGACTCCTCCAGTAACTATAATTAGTTAGGCTATCTTTGTTAGAAAACAGTAGATATTTAACAGTGATCATTAAAGTTGTACATCAACTTGGCTGGGCCATATTTCTCAGTCCAGCAGTTGTATGATGATGTGATTATGTCTGTTTTAGTCAGCTAGGGCTGCTTTGACAGAAATACCACAGAGTGGATGGCTTTAATAAAGGAACATTTATTCTTACACAGTCCGATAGGCTGCAAGTCCATATTCAGGGTGTCTGCTTCAGGGGAAGGTTTCCCCTTTGTTGGCTCTGGAGGAAAGTCCGGTGTTGCATCAGTCTTTATCCAGGGAATATCTTGGTGCAGGAACCTCGGGTCTGAATGACGTACTTGTCTCCTGATGCTACTTTCTTGACGGTAAGAGATTCCCAAATTTCTGCGTGCTTCTCTTTCCTTTTATCTCTTGCAGGATGAAAGGATTAAGGGTGGGGCAAGGATTAGGGTGGGTGTTTTAGTCAGCTAGGGCTGCTCTAACAGAAATACCACAGAGTGGATGGCTTTAACAAAGAAAGATTTATTCTTACACAGTCCGGTAGGTTGCAAGTCCATATTCAGGGTGTCCGCTCCAGGGAAAGACTTTCCCTTTGTCGGCTCTGGAGGAGAGTCCGGTATTGCATCAGTCTTTGTCCAGGGAGCGTCCTCACGCAAGAACCTCTGGTCTGAAGGACGCGCTCCACTCCCGGTGCTGCTTTCTTGATGGTAGCGAGGTTCTCAAATTGTCCTTTGTTTCTTTTTCCTTTTATTCCTTGCAAGCTAAAAGTATTAAGGGTAGGGCAAGCCATACTCCAGGGAAACTCCCCCTACAGCAGGAATTCACAGCCCCACCCTAATCCTTTAACATACAGGTTAGCAAAACCACACAATGGAGGACAGTCCCAAGATACTGGGAACCATATCCCAGCCACGTGGCTGCACACATTTTTGGGGGGACACAATTCCAACCATGACAGTGGGGAAACTCCCTTTACAGTGGAGCAGGGAGGTGATCCTATGAAGGGATTTACAGCCTCACCCTAATCCTTTAACATACAACATAGGAAAACCACAAAATGGAGAACAGTTACAAGATACTAGGAATCACGGCCCAGCCACATGGCTACACATATTTTTGGGGGGACACAATTCAATCCATTACATACTACCTTTTGGCACCCCAAAAATCACATCATAGAAACATGTAACACATTCACTTCATCTAATCATAGCAAAATCATGTCCATCCCGTATGATAGAAGTCTTAAATCAGTTCCAAGTCCAAAATACAAAAACTCTTCTACATCTGTGAAACCTAGAATACAAGCTATCTGCTTCTAAAGCTACAATGGCACAACAGGCACAAGTTAGACATTCCATTACAAATGGGAGAAACTGCAGGGAAAGAAGGCATTAACAGGCAAAAGGCAAGTCAGCAGAACACATTACATTAGCCCTCAAAGCTTTGGAAATACTTTTACATTTTCTGAGACATTCTACACAATGGCTCTGCCCTCCAGACTCTAGGTATTAGCTATACTTTCTGGATTTTGAGTGGAGACCACCAGCCCTGTGCTACAACTCTGCCTTCAAGGCCCACTTGGACAGAAACTCTGCCCCAATGGATTTAGGTGTACCCTAAGCCCAACTGAGTGGCAATTCCACCCTTACAAACACAAGACACCATGGCTCTACCCTTTCAGACCCCTGAGGTCATGGCCATACCTTCTGAGATGGAGGCAGCTCAGCTTCTCACGCTGTTTGTCTCTTTAGCTTCAGCTTCCTATGGCTGCATGGCCTGGGCCTCAGGCCCACATCTGCCCTGCCAGGGTAAGTGTTCCAGAACTCTGTAGCTCCACCGATTCAAGTGCCCAGAGGCACCCTGTTCCACGGGAAAACTGTGTGCAGGCACTTAGCTCTCTCACTCCATGGGTCGGCTCCAGTGCTGCCTCTGGCTCTGCTGCTGCTGCTGTTATTGCCACCAGTCTTCTGTTGTTTCTCACCATCTGCACCTTCGTTCCTTCTGAATTTTCTATCCATTTGCAGTTTCACAATGGCTCCCACATTTTAGCTATTTGCTAAAGCAGCACCCCACTCCTGGTACCAAATTCTGTTTTAGTCAGCTAGGGCTGCTCTAACAGAAATACCACAGAGTGGATGGCATTAACAAAGGAAGGTTTATTCTTACACAGTCCAGTAGGCTATGAGTCCAAATTCAGGGTGTCTGCTCCAAGGGAAGACTTTCAGAGCTGACACAAGAGAAAGCCTTTCCCTGGAGTGGACACCCTGAATTTGGACTCATAGCCTACTGGGCTGTGTAAGAATAAACCTTCCTTTGTTAATGCCATCCACTCTGTGGTATTTCTGTTAGAGCAGCCCTAGCTGACTAAAACAATGTCCATGATGAGATTTGGTATACTGTAATCACCTCAGTGATGGGAGCTGCTGTGAGTAGCTAATCAGCTGAAAGAGAGTTTCCTTGGGCCTGTGGCCTGCATCCAATATAGCCAGGCTTTCTGGAAAGGCTCATGGGCTTTTGCTGGCTCTGTATCCTGTACCTAGCTCTTGTTTATCTCTGACTTCCAGTTCTGGGAACATGAGCTATTCACTTACTTGCCTTCTTGCCTGCCAGTCTTAGTGTTTATTGATCTTTGTAGTCCATGAGCAAGAAGGTACTCCCTGACTTGCCATTCTTGTGTTTACCAGCCCCTGTGGTTACTGGAATCAGGAGAGGCCTTCCACCTGACCCACAGACTTGGGACATTCCAGCTTCTACAACGATATGAACCATTTTCTTGCTATAAATTTCTTTCTCTATATATTTATATGCTTTACTGGTTTTTGTGTCTCTAAAGAATACAGCCCAAAACATCACCTAAAAGTGATTCAGTCAATAAGACATTTATTTAATTCAGTATATCAGTCCAGCAGTAAGCAGTTCCAGAGCTGGCTTAACAGCAAAATGATGTCATTAACACTTTAGTCTTGTGTCTGTAGTGTCTCCCTCACAGCGATCACATCTACACACAATGATCTCCAAAACTCAGAAAAGAAAGTGTAAGATTTCCTTCTTGTTACTTTACTCCTTTTTGTGGGAGAAAAATGCTTCCTAGTAACCTTCTTCGGCAGAATCTTTTTCTACCTAATTTATTCAGACTGGATCACGTGACCACACCTAATGCAACCACTTGCAAAGGAGAGTCAGAGTACCATGATCAACTCAAACTCATTTTGATTCACCTACTAGGACTGAGCACTTCAGCTACCTGAAACACATAATTAAGGTTCCTTAACTGAGGAAGAAGGTGATGGCAACTGGATAGGCCAACAGTGGGGTCTCCCACAATAAACATCTTTGGCCACATCTACTATTACTTTCCCTTTTGCTCTCCATGCTCTAAAAAATTGTGTACTTCTTTAAATTCCTAAGTATACCAAGTTCTCTTTGCACCTCAGGGAAAGTTTTTTTTCTCTTCTTGGGCTCTTCCTAGCCACTACCCCACCATTGCTGACTCAACCCGTACAACTGAAATTTAAATCTTAGTTTGAAAGTGTTTCTATATCACATTCTATTGCCACCTCATACTGTTACCTTGTCTGTTTCCATAGCACACTCTATTTGCTTTCCTATTTACCCTGTTCATGGTTACTCTGAGTGTTAGAGATATCTGGCATGCAGGAGGAAAGATATATTTGTATTGATATATATTTGTTCAATATGCATATTCACTATGTTTTAATCATAATCATACGAAATGGCTGTTACTGTCACCATTTTATAGGCTCAGAGAATTTGTTAGCCAAGCTCACATACCAGGTGCCTTTTTAAAAATATATATAATTTTATTTTTGGTGAAAATTTATACAGAAAATTAGTGTCCCATTTAATAATTTGTCTCTACATATCTTTCAGTGAGACGATCACATTTTTCACAATGTGTCAGCATTCTCATTACTTCCATTCTGGCTGTTTTTATGAATACCTTTTCCCTGCCCCTACCCCCAACACCCTTATCTTCTCATCTTTACTGTACAGTAAATATTGGCTCTTTGGTTTCGTACAGTTGATTATTTAAAGAATTGACAGTACTCATGGGTGACCAGAACCAGGTTTTAATTCTACATGTTTCATTTTAAAATCCATATACTTTTCACTAAGGTACTTGTAGAGACAAGAAATACTAAGAATTTTAAGAAAGAAAAAAACAAAAATAAAGTAAGGTAGGAAAACGGGAGTTGAGAGGATAGATGAAAATTAAGCATCTGATATCACAAGGCTCTTAATAAACATATAAGATGCCTAGTGGCACAGATGGTTCATCACTTAGCTGCTAACTGGAAGGTTGCTGGTTTGAAGCCATCCAGTCACTACATGGGACACAGACTTGCTTCCATGAGGATCACAGTTGACTCAACTGCACTTAACAACAACAACAACAATAAACTTATACATGGCAATGGTGACGATGATGGTCATCATGATAATGGTGACAGCCCAAGAATAAGTTCATAATTCAGATTCCAGGCCCTGAAGCAAATCAGAACTTCAGCATAACAGAAAATTGAAAGCTATGTTCTAAGAGCTTCCCTGGTGTCTGCTTTTCCTAAACATAGTAGATAAACTTTTTAAATCTCCCAGCTATGCAACACTTTACCAACACTTTCTCTTTTCTTGCTTAATTTGTTCAGACTTGAGTTCTGTTACTGGCAACCAAAGCTTGTGCCCACAAGGCTTTCATGTCTTTGTAGCTCAGATTGACAGAAAAATATCACTTATGTTTGTAATTCAACATGATACAAAAGAAGTGATAGAGATGCACACAGAGAAAGAGCAATCATGCTAGCTTAGTCCAGGACGATGCAGTTAAGAGGAGAAAAGAAAGGAAGAAGGCAGAACATCCCAGAGAGGGGACTTGGTGAACACTGACATGCAGAGTACATGTTCCAGCAGTTCCCTGGTGCTGGAATTTTAAGAACACAGTAAGTAGTACAATAGAGGCAGAGGAAAGAGTCATAAAAACAATATTTGATGGGTTTAAATTTGTCAACTTGATTCTGTGGCTTTGTGGAGCCATTTTAACTATTAGGTGGGAGAGTGATATGGCCATGTGAACTTGTTTGGAAACAGGGTCTTTGAAGATACTATTAGTTAGCATGAGACCATACTGAAATAGGGTGAACCCTAATCCCATTGCAGTAGTGTCTGTATAAGACAGGAGTGGGCACAGAGCGGCAGACAGAGGGAAGATAGTCATGTGATAGCTGAGTTATGGTGCAGACCTGAAAGGATCTTCCTGAGAGCCTTAGGTGAGAATGTGGCCCTGCCAACACTGAATTTGGACTTTTGGCCTCTAGAAGTACGAGACAATAAATATCTGTTCTAATAAGCCACTCAAACTGTATTTCATTAAGGAAGCCCTGAGAAGCCAACATCCTTGTACTTTTTTTACCTTGAGTCACGATCGTCTGAGGAGCTTGTTGAACTGGCCCCATTTTCAAGATATTATAAGTAAGTGGGTCAGAGGTAAGCTACTGAAACTGCCTTTAGAGAAAAAAATGTGCTTTAGGTGAAAGTTGGTGCTCAAGTTTCTCACGGAAACATGTATACACATATTGTTACGTGACTTTAATTGCTATCCCTAAACTCTGACAGCACACTGCCCTTTCCATCATGGATTTCTTGTGTCTGTTCAGCCAGCTCCTCTCCCTTTCTGCCTCCTCATCTCATCTCTGGATGGGAACTGCCCATTTAGAAAACCCTGGTGGCGTAGTCGTTAAGTGTTACTAACCAGAAGGTCAGCAGTTTGAATCTACTAGGCACTCTTGGAAACTCTATGGGAGCAGCTCTACTCTGTCCTCTAGGGTTGCTTTGTATCCGAATTGACTCGACAGCAATGCCTTTGGTTTTTTTTTTATTTGGAATGGCTAATGACAGTGAACATTTCCTCATGCATCTGTTAGTTGCCTGAATGTCTTCTTTCATGAAGAAGTGCCAATTCATATTCTTTGCCCATTTTTTAATTGGGTTATTTGTCTTTTAGTAGTTGAAGTTTTGCAGTATCTTATAGATTTTAGAGATCAGATCCTGACTGGATATATCATAGCTAACTCCCTCTCCACCCCGTCTCCCCAGTTTGGAGGTTATCTTTTTACTTCTTTGGTGAAGTCTCTGGATGAATATAAGCATTTGATTACTATGCTCTCCTAATTATCTAGTTGCCCTTCTGCTGTTTGTGCATTGTTAATTATGTCTTGAATTCTATTTATGCCATGTGTTGGGGCTCTTAGCATTTTTCCTGTGTTTTCTTCCATAATCTTTATCATTTTAGATTTAATGCTCAGGTCTTTGACCCATTTTGAGTTAGTTTTTGTGCATGGAATGAGGTATGGGTCTTATTTCATTTTTTTGCAGATGGATATCCAGTTATGCCAGCACCTTTGTTGAAGAGACTATCTTTACTCCATTTAATGGACTTAGGAACTTTGTCAAATATCAGCTGCTCATAGGTGGATGAATTTATTTTCAGATTGTCAGTTCTGTTCCATTGGTCTATGCATGTGTTATTGTACCAGTACCAGCCTGTTTTGATTACTGTGGCAGAGTAATAGCTTCTAAAATCAAGTAGTGTGATGCCTCTACTTTGTTCTTCTTCAGCAATGCTTTACTTATCTAGACCTCTTCCCTTTCCATATGAAGCTGGTGATTTGTTCCTCCATCTCATGAAAAAGTGTTATTGGAATTAGGATTGAGATTGCATTGTATCTAGAGATCACTTGGGTAGTGTAGACATTTTCACAATCCCAAGTCTTCCTATCTGTGGGCAAGGTATGTTTTTCCACTTATGTAAGTCTTCGTTCCTTGCGGTAATTTCTTGTGGTGTTCTTTGTGGCGTTTTAGGTCTCTGGTTAGATTTATTCCTATGTATTCTATCTTCTTAGTGGCTATTACAAATGGAATTAATTTGATGGTTTCCTCTTTGAAGTTTGTTTTGTTGATGTACGGGAATTCAACTGATTTTTCTATGTTTATCTTGTATCCTGATGATTTGCTGAAATCTTCTGTTAGTTCCAGTAGTTTTCTTTGGGGTCTTTGTCATCTACAAATAGGTATACTTTTACTTCTTTCTTACCAAATCAGATGCCCTTTGTTTCTTTTTGTACCCTCACTGCTCTGGCTAGGACCTCCCACACAATGTTGAGTAAGAGTGATGATAAATGGCATCCTTATTTGGTTCTTGTTCTCAAGGAGATGAAGTTGTATTTTTAACAGTCTTCTCAGGTTGCTTTGATGTAAGTGGTCCATGGATCATTCTTTGAGAAATACTGTTGCATGTGATGAGTAAATTGCAAACTCTTGAGGATTGTTTCCATAGTGGCAGGGTTAGTAGGAGCCAAGAGAGAGCTACTTAATTTTCATTCCTAATGTAATCTGTCCATGATCATGTTTCTTCACCTACTTGATGACATTTACATTGGTCAAATACACCAATACTAAAACATATGTATTACCCAGTGCCGTTGAGTCAACGCAGACTCATAGCGACCCTAATGAATTTATAAAGATAATTTAAAAAATCCTCATGTCTGAAAACCTATGCCAACAATTAAACAAACAGTTATTGGATGAATATTCCTCTGTTAACCACACAACAAAACATCTTTTATTAAAGGAGTAGGTCAGTGTTTTAGGCTTTAATTTCAAAATATATGATTGCTTTCTGTTCTGTCATTATAAGTGGATAATATAGGTAAATGATATCTTTTTACCTGGGGCAGGTGAAAGTATATTTAGTTGGTACACATGAGTGTACATAAATATGCTCCTGTTATGTACCACTACTTTTTAAGTTTTTCAGATAATGATAAAAATAACAACAGATACCTTTTGACTGATTACTATGGACCATATACAGTGTTAAATGCTGTGTATGAAGTCTGACAATTAAGTTTGCAAACTTATGTTAGCAGCACTGTGCAAACAACTCAGTCAGGTTTCATAACCTTGGTATATGGTGTCTCACAGCTGTGTTCATGTTGAAGTGTGGTGGCATCTTGCTTATTATTGTTACATGTTTTTGTGTGCCATCGTGAGAATGTTGGAGCTTGAATTAGAGCAATGGACAAACATTAAATTCCTTGTTACATTTGGCAAGAGTGGAAGTGAAATCAGGGACATGTTAGTCCAAGTTTATGGGTATAATACCATGGAGAAAGAGCACTGTACAAATGGATTAAACATTTTTCTGAGGGGAGGGGAGAGAGAGACAAAGCATCACTGATGAAGAGACGTCAGGGCAGCCAGTAACGAGCACAGCTGATGAAAACATTGCAAAAAATGCATCAAATTGTGCATCAAAACCTTCAGCTGACTGTGTGAAGCATAGCAGACCAAGTAAACATTGATAGAGAAACAGGATAATCTTTCTTCTCTTTTTTTAATTTATTGTGATTGACTGAAAGTGTACAATCGAGTATGAATTTGCATGCCTGCCTACGTGCAGCTCCCACTGCTCTCCTTCCCTGTTGACAGCACACTCCTCCTATCCATTCTGTACATGTCACATCCTCCTAACAATCTTCTGTCCACTCCTCTCCACCCTCTTCCCCCCTTCCAGTAAGAGGCCAACTGGAGGACATCCTGTTGATGTATAGAGCCATAAAGTGCACAGACAATATGGTCACTCTGTATTGCCAAGTCCAACCCATTCCTGTCTGACGAGTTGACCTCAGTAATGATTTATGAACAGGGGCCACATCAAGACCAGGGGCCATGCTCCCATGGGAAACCCAAGACCCCCAATTGCGGCCTTCTACTGGAGTTCTCAGTGTGTACCCCTTTGAGAAATAGGAAAATCTTAAGTGAAAACCTTGGCATGAGAAAGCTGTGGGCAAAAATGGTCCCGAAAGAGCCCACCAATGAACAAAAGCAAATGCGAGTCAAAGTTTACCAAGAGCTTTTGGAGAGGAAAGACAACATTTTGGGTCTTGTTATCACTGGTGATGAAACATGGGTGTACCAATACAACCTTGAAATAAAGCATCAAAGTGCACAATAGAAGTCAGCCAGTTCTCCACAACCAAAAACTTCTGTCAGTCCAAATCAAGAGTCAAAACAATGTTGCCAACCTTTTTTTGATATCAGAGGGATTAGACATTATGAATTTGTACCAAGTGCACAAAGAGTTAACCAAGTTTACTATTTGGAAGTGATGAAAAGGCAGTGTTAAAAAGTGAAAAAGAATAAAACTTTTCACTGACAACTCATGGCTCTTGCATGACAACAATAAATTGGGTCATACGGCACTACCTGTGAGAGAGTTTTTAGCCAATAAACAAATAACTGTATTGGAACACCCTCTCTACTCACCTGATCTGGCCCCCAGCGACTTCTTTCTTCACCAGAAGATAAAAGAAATATTGAAAGGATTACATTTTGACGACATTCAGGACATCAAAGGTAATACGACGACAGCTCTGATAGCCATTCCAGAAAAAGAGTTTCAAAGTTGTTTCTGAGGATGGACTAGGTGCTGGTGTCAGTGCGTAGCTTCCCAAGGGGAGTACTTTGAAGGTGACCATAATGATATCCATCAATGAGTTACATAGCACTTTTTCTAGGATGAGTTCATGAACTCAACTGGCAGTCTTCGTATGTGTATCAGTGTTATAAGAAAATATTCATATAGTTTAAAATTTTCTTTCTTATTTCCTTTTTATAGATTAGAAATTGAAGCTCAGAGACTTTAAGTAACTTGCCCCAAATCAAACAATCACCGTGTAGTAGCGCCAGAGTTTGATACCATGTATTTCCAGCTCCTAACTCTATGCTTCTGATCACTCTACAGATGCACAAATATAGGCCCACAGTACCACTTCTTTGCACTACACCATCGAATATATAGGTGGTACTGGCACTCTCCATTCTCTTTTTACTGCATGTTTCCTTCAGCATGCTAAAAGTTTAGTACTTTGAATTTCCAAAAGCACAAAATTATTACAGGATATAGTGAAAACAAGCAAGTTTTATTGGGGGCAGGTGGGGCACAACAGACAATTTTAAAAATATCTTACAGTATTAAAGATGCCCCTGGATTAAAGTAGAGTTAACTTCATTATTCTTGTTTCACAAATGGAAAATTCAAATGTGGAAACAAGCCTAGGACACCATACATTTCCAGCACACAAAAACCAACCACTGTCAGGTTGATTCTAACTCACAGGTACATTCTAGGACAAAGTAAACTGCCCCATGGGTTTTCCAAGGTTGTAATTCTTTGTGGAAGCATACTGCCACATCTTTTCTCCTGTGGAGTGTTTGATGGGTTCACACTGCCAGCTTTTTGTTAGCAAGCAAGCACTTAAACACTGCACTACCAGGGATCCATTTGTAGCACAAAAAAACAAGCCAAACCTGTTGCTGTTGAGTCGGTTCTCACTCATAGAAACCTTATTATAGTAATATAACTGCTCTATACAGTTTCCAAGGAGTGCTTGGTGGTTAGACAAGCAATTAACTACTATATGAACAGAGTTTGCCCCTATAATTTGAAATACAAGGCAGCAGAGTAGTAGAATTATAGAAATTATAGTAGCAGTTAAATTCTAATTGTCCAGAAATGCCAACAATCTGTGTTTGGATTTTACACAGAAATTTCTGAGAAGACAGGTGATTAGAGGCATTTTTCTGTGCCTCAGAGTAAGAGCAGTTTCTCTCTTTTAAAACAGCTCAGTTTTAAGAGCTGTGGGTGTCTTTTTTTGAACATGATGTCACATTACAAATCAGCTGCAACATGTGAGGCATGGTACCCTGAGTTGCTGAAGTAAACAGTTACCTATGAGAAAGCATTAGAGCAGTTGTTTTCACAAAGCATTTTTGTGGCATGTGCTCCCGTTAACCCTATCATCCACCATTTGTTTTACATCTATTTGGTCTGTCAGTTCTTTGTATAAAACATGGGAAAAGTAGAATAAAGTAAAAGAGGTAGAGAGCCACAGTTAAAGTAGAGCTTATAGGGTATCGGACAAAAGTAGGTGAACACACATGGGCTAGACAGGATAATGACATGCTGTGTGGCAACTCTCTAGCTGCTGCACTTGATGTACACAATCTGCTCATCATTGGTGCCTGGCCAGGATCAGTGGGGTGATGGCTGGATGAAGTCACTCTATGTTTCTTTGCAATTGTGTTGGAGGAACAGATGTTGTGGATCAGAGAACACCAGAATTAAGCTTATTAATTTCAAGACTTCAACTGGAATCATTAAAAGAAAAGTGCAACATTTCTCCAACTTCATTGTTAAATACCAAAACAATACTGGTATATCATCAGTGATCATAAAAGTTTATTAAAAGCATAATACCCAAGACTATGCAAAAAAGATCACATGATGAAAACTAACTTAAATCCATAAATCACTCATCAAGGTACTGGGCAATGGCAATCTCACATGTTAATAATATACAACAATTGTTTTTTAGTTTATGTGTGTTGCTGTAATGAATTGGATCAGACTACATTCTTCTTCTAGTGATCATAATAGAAATACAAAACTGGCTTCCCTGACAATATATTAAATCTGATACTGTTAAAATGCTGAAGTAGCTATAGTGAGCAGCTTTATGATCAGAAACACATTAATGAAATCAGCTGTTTGTTTTAGCTTATGAGCCTTGTGAAACATGATTCTGAAGACATCCAGGTAGCCAAAAGACACATGAGGAAATGCTCACAGTCAACAGCTATTAGAGAAATCCAAAACAAAACTACAATGAGATACCATCTCAACTCAAAAAAGTTCACCATAATTCCCAAACCACAAAATAACAAATGCTAGAGAGGCTGTGGTGCAATAGGAACTCTCCTACACTGCTGATGGGATTGCAAAACGGTACAACCTGTTTGGAAAGCAATTTGGTGCTTCCTTAAAAAGCTACAAATAGAAATATCATTTGATCCGGTAATCCCATTGTTCAGAATATAACCTACAGAAATAATGGCGGTCACATGAACAGATACATGCCTACAAGCATTTATTGCAGCACTGTCCAGAATAGCAAAAAGATGGAATCAACCTAGATGCCCATCAGCAGAAGAATGGATAAATAAACTATGGTACATGTAGTCAATGGAATGCTATGCAATGATGAAGAACAATGATGATTTCAGGAAGCATCTCATAACCAGGTTTCAAATGGAAGACATTATGCTGAGTGGAATCAGTCAGTTGCAAAAAGACAAATACTGTATGAAACCCTTACTGTAAGGACTTAAGAATAGACTTATGTATAGAAGAAAAGACTCTCTGATGACTACAAGGGTGGGGATGGAGGGAGAATGTTGGGCATAGACTAGATATAGCTAGGTGAAAGCAGTGACAGCACACAGTAGAGAGTAGATCAGCTTAACTGGATGTCACCACAAACTGAAAGATTTTCTAAACTCAACCTAATATTTCAAAGGATAGAGTAGCAGGGATAGGGGTCTGGGGCCCAGGTATTCAGGGGATATCGAGGTCCATTGGCTAAACCAGTCTATTGCTAAGAGAGTCTTCTGTACCCTACATTGGTGAGTGGCATCTGGGGTCTTAAAAGCTATCAATCTGCCATCTGAGGTACACCAAATGGTTTCAAATTATCTGGAACAGATGATCACAGAGAACAACAAAGATGTGAGGAAAAAGGAGCCCAGGAGACAGAAGCACACGTGTGAATGGGGGACTGTATAAACAAGAGATCAGAAGAATAAAACGGTGCCCAGCCACCACAGACAGCTGTGACAGGGCACTCAATGTTCAGTCCCTCAGGCAGCACAAGAAAAAGAGGTGTGCAGCCCAAGAACTCTACTAAAAGACCTGAACTGATGGTCCAACAGCCTTGAGGGTTCCCTAGGAGCATGGCCCCAGACCTGCTGCTGTCCCTGCTGGAAACGAGTAATAAGTAAGCTCTTTAGACAGGACTGGACTGGACCTGGGGACACAGTGTGGCCATATGATGTGACTACTTCATGGTTCTCTGAATTTACGGGAAGCTGTCCTACTAGTGTCTAGAAGAGTGAAGAGGGGGGAACAGATGCTTGTCAAGAGGATACTACATACATAGAGGGAAAAGAAGGAGTGTTCTGCCACTGGGAGGGGAGACCAGAGGGAGCTACAGATAAGTGGGCATGCAAAACCAATTTAGTTTGTGCACTTTCACTTAATCACAATAAAAAAATGATTCTATGCTTAGACGAAATGAGCAGCTCTAAATTTTCCTTATATTTAGCTTTTATGCTTACAGTTGATTATAATACATAAACTAACAAAGTCAAAATGTTTTACAGCAATAATATCTCACTAGATTTGTTTCAAAGAATCATCTGGCTTCCACTGTCAGATGAGAATGAGTAGCCAAAAAGTTGGTCTACAGACAAAGTTGTTAATAGTGATCTGTCAAGTAGCAGTAAAACATGCAAAGGACAAAAACCAGAACCAAACCCACTGATAATGAGTTGATTCCGATTCATAGCAAACCTATAGGATGCAGTAGAACTGCCCCACAGGGTTTCCGAGGAGCACCTGGTGGATTCAAACTGCCAACCTTTCGGTTAGAAACCATAGCACTTAAACACTATGCCACCAGGGTTTCCTGCAAAGGACAAGCAAACTTTGAGACAATACTTACATTAGTGAATGTTTTACAACATACTAGTTGCCTTCAAATCAGCACCAACTTACAATGATCCCATACATGTCAGAATAGAGTTGTGCGCCACAGAATTTTCAAAGACTGATTTTTCAGAAGTAGATCATCAAGGCTTCCTTTCAGTGAGACTCTGGGTGGACTCAAACTTCCAGGCTTTTGGTTAGTAGCCAAGCACATTAACCATTTACACCACCCAGGGACTCCAGGATAAAACATTTGGGCAACTTCTACCCTACACACACAGCTTATGCCAGCTGCGTGTGAGAGCTATCGTTTGCCAAAAAAATCTCATGAAAATTTCAGTCAGTGTACAACTTACAGGAATAACAACTAAACACTTCTTAACTGAGCCACCACGCTCCCAGGACATGTGATGCCTTACTCGGAAATAATGGCCTTTTGAACCACATTGCTGTGTCCTTTTTCTAGCCAGTCTCTGTGTCATCAAATTGAATTGAGAAAAATCAGGTGCTTCTAAGTCAGTAGTTGCAGCAGTAAGAGAAGAATCATTGTTTCCTTCACTTTAAGCCTCTGGAGAATCCCCTGGTAGGAAGCAGAGTGGGCAAATCAATGCCAGATGGCTTTAAAAGAGATACTGCTCATGGTTCTATTGTCAAGTCTCCTGTGGAAAAAACTGCTTTGCAGTTAATTAGTGCAGGAGTGCAGCACTGCAGACTTCCTACCTCCTGAGTCACTAATCTCGAGCACTGGGAGCCACTGAGTGGGTCTAAACCATAGCAAAGAATATGTTTCATGGTGTCAGTGATTTATGACTTGGTTCAGAAACAGCTGCAGGATTTTCCCCTCTTTCCCACTTTCTATTTGATGTTAAAAGAGCACTTTTAATAAACTAAGGAAAATTTATCAATAATATTAGCTACATTTTACGTGGCATCACCTATGTACCAGATACAATGGTACATATGTTCCATATGCTAACTCCTTGTGTCCTTAACTCTTGGAAATAGAGAGTATTATTTCCATTTGAAGGTAACTAACTGGCACAAGACCATGCAGCTTGTAAGCGGTTTAGTTGGAATTTAGACACAGGTCTGAATGTTACTAGTTTCTGGGTTTCAATTACTACAATCTTTTTTTTTTCTCCTTAGAAGACCAAAGTTTAAAGAATAACTTCATAAATAATTCCGTAACTCTCAGCGTTGTTTTCATTTTCTAGTATTTCCTTCATTGTTTTTCTTATGACTGTTGCCAGGAACTGCTTCTCTCCTACTCTCTTTGTGGTTCAGCAGGAGTCACTGCTTTCCTAGAAGTGACCTTGATCTCAGTGCCCATTCCCCCAGCCCCCATCCACTGTTTATTAGTTCAGGGAAGCTACCGACCTGAGCCTAACTGGGTCAGTCTGTTCTGTAGGAATGTTGAAATTTGGCGGTGAGATTTCAAAAGGTCCAGAAGGAGGAAGGGAAACAGAGGGAGGGAGAGAGAGGGGAAGAAGAAGAGAGGGTGAATCAGTTTCTGGGTGCATTAGCCAGAATGTGTACAATCTAGAGGCTACGTGGGGTCTAGTTCTTCAGTGTGAACTAAAGAAAAAAGAGCCTGTTGGCAATGCGAGAGAAGGAAAAGGCAGAGTACTAGAGAGAGATGGAAAATGAAGACCCTTGGATACCCTACTTTGTTTGGGGCCTTAGTGTACTTAAGCCCTAGCTGGGACTGTGTCCTTGGATTCTGTCAATAGTCCAAATTTTGCAAAAAGTTTTCTCCTTTGCTTAGGATAGCTGAGGTTAGTTTTTGTTACTTGCAACTGAATGAGTCCAAACTAATAGTTCAAATAAAAAATGCTCTTATTATTATCCGGTTTTCTGTCTGATAATTCTAAATGGGAAATAGTTTGAAGTCTGGGGATGCCCCAGTATTGATCATGCTTCTGCAAGATGAAAGCAAAGATAGCCTGACTCATACTGGCTTAACTGGCTTACTGGCTTACACCGCTGAAAATTTAGAGGGCAGGCTTCTGGGCTGCCCAATGCAGGGCTTCCAGCACCACTATTTCCTTGCAATTCCTTTTGACGTACCTCCTCCCTCTTCATATCCACTTCATCTTTCAGCAAGTGGTGAGATAACTGTAGCTTGTGAGGACAAGGAAACTTTTTTTAATACTCCCTATAAATTCTCACTGACCCCAATTCTTTTTCCCGTCTTATGGTTGGGGCCATATCTCGTACTGAGGTTAGGCCAGAGTTTCTTAACCAACATCTGGCAAGCAGGACTGAAACTCGTCAGCATTACCTTCCTGAAGAACATGGCTGCTACTTGGGGGCCAGAATAGACATTGGGGAGCTCGTGAAAACGTCTGCTATAGTCCACCCGTTAGGCTTGCTTGCGTCCTTGGACCTGCCTCTTACTCTTCCTTACTGAGAAGCAGTACTCATAGTATGAGTAGCGGTGGCTACAGAGCCAAATTGCCCGAGCCTTGGGGGATTCTTGGCTTTCTTCTGAGTCTTTTTTCTGTCCTCAGCAGCAGCTGCCTTGTCACATCCTTTGCCTAAAGGAAGCAGTGGAGCCTTTGATCTGCAATGAGAAGAATTTATTCCCCAGGCGCTGGAGCAAAACCTTGATATAGTTGATGACTGCTTCTTCCCAGATAGTCAAAGAAACCAGGGATGTGCTAGAGTTAATGACCCTCTTGCACATGTACAAACTGAGCCCACAGCCAAATTCAGTCTGGGCTGCATCTGCTTCTTGTAACAACTGGATATTTTTCTTGGTCCTGAATTTATTGGCCACCATCAAGAACAGGAATTTCAGAGCACTTAATTGTGCCATGTGAAACCTGAACACAGATCAAGAAGCAGTTGTTCAAAAAGAATGAGAAGAAAAGATGTGCACCAGGACTGCATCCTTTTACCACACTTATTCAATCTGTAGGCTGATCAAATATATGCTGAACTACATGAAGAATGTGGCATCAGGATTGGAGGAAGACTCATTTACAATCTGCAATATGCAGATGACACAACCTTGCTTGCTGAAAGGTAAGAGGACTTAAAAGGATTGGCCAATAAATATCAAAGACTAGAGCTTTCAACATGGATTACACTTTAACATAAAGAAAACACAAATTGCTACAAAAGTGGACCAATAAGCAATGTCATGATAATGGAGAACATACTGAAGTTGTCAAGGATTTCTTTGTACTTGGATCCACAATTAATACCCATAGAGGCAGCAACCGAGAAATCAAATGACATATTTTATTGGGCAAATCTGCTGCAAAAAGCCTCGTTACTGTGTTCAAAAGTGAAGACGTTACCTTGAGGACCAAGGGGCACCTGACCCAAGCCACACTTTCAATCACCTCACATGTATGTGTAAGATGAGCAACGATAAAGGAAGACTGAGGAAAAATGAACATATGTGAATTACAGTTGGTGAAGAATATTGAATATACCATGGATTGACAGAAATTTAGCAAGCAAATCTATCTTGGAAGAAACACAGCTAGAATGCTCCTTAGGAGCAAGGATGGCAAGACTTCGTCACACATACTTTGGACACGTTATCAGGAAGGATCAATCTTTGGAGAAGGACATCGTGCTTAGTAAAGCAGAGGGTCAGCAAAGAAGATGAAGACCCTTAAGGAGATGGATTGACACAGTGACTGCAACGGTGGGTTCAAACATAGCAATGATTGTGTTAATAACTGGGCAATGTTTGTTTGTTACTTGTAAGGTTGTTGTGAGTCCAACCCACCTTGAAGGCATCAGACAACAACAGCAGTGCTTGATGTGCAGACAGTTGGTGACTAGTAATCATTATCTAGATGTGGGAGAGGGAGCACAGTTATGAAAACAGCAATCTGAAAGTAGACCACCTGAAAGGTGAGAGGACTTGAAAGCATTTACTGATCCTAGCTTTGGCACTGACACGGCGTGAGACCTTGGAGTGCTTATGTAACCTCTTTGTGCCTCATTCTTTTCATCTGCAAAATGAGGTTAGTAAGAGCACCTACCCCATAGGTTTATCAGAATTAAGTGCCTTAATATAGATAAAACACTTAGACAAGTGCCTGGCAAATAATAAGCCCTCTCTGTAGGGTCATTGGAAAACCTGGTGGTATACTGGTTAAGTGCTACAGGTGTTAACTCAAAGGTCAGTGGTTCGAATCCACCGGGTGCTCTTGGAAACTCTATGGGGCAGTTCTGCACTGTCCTATAGTCACTATGAATCAGAATCAACTTGATGGCAATGCATTTGGCTTTTGGTATGGGGTCACAATGGATAAGAATTGGCTCAACAGCAACAGGTTTTTTTGTTTTTTTTTTTTGTAAGTAGGGTGTTACAAACAGTTGCACTTGGTTGTCAGTTCAAACCCACCCAGTAATCCTGAGGAAGAAAGGACTGGCAATTTGCTTCCATA
The DNA here is from genome assembly GCA_028571685.1 of Heterohyrax brucei. Classification (NCBI taxonomy): domain Eukaryota; kingdom Metazoa; phylum Chordata; class Mammalia; order Hyracoidea; family Procaviidae; genus Heterohyrax; species Heterohyrax brucei. Next base: position 40,711,822 of record CM053152.1, on the reverse strand, counting down.
AAGATTACAGCTAAGAAGACCATATAGAGCTCAGTTCTACTCTGTAATGTGTAGGGTCACCACAACAGTTTGTGGTTATGGTTCAGTATTTACTATTGCCATTGTCATTCTTATTTATTATCTTAGGTGAGTTCCCAAGAAATAGATTCTGAAAGGTGATTTGGATTTAGGAAGGCTACAAGATAATATTCCTGGTATCAACCATCATGAGTAAGAAATGGAAGACAGATTGGGCAGAGAGAGAATATGAACTGTGATGCAGTTGCAACAGAGGCCTCAACCCATCTCCTGTGGGGATCTGGAGCTGGGGTGGCCCTTCAGAGTTGTCCTTCACTGAAATCTTTGTGCTGCCCCTCATTCCACACTTTGCCTCCTGTGAGTTCTTGAGAAATTGAATTATTGATGGTAATGTTAAGATAACTTTATAAGAAGTCTTTTAAATTATTTGGATAAGGTTGAAAGCCATTTGCTCTCCTAAGGTATATAAATGTCACCTACATTTGTGTAGTGACAAGTGTTATTTATGGGAAAAGAAAAATGAACCAAGTTTACTGAAGCCTTATCCATCTTTGGTGAAAAGCACAGCTGCAAATCAAAACATCAGCTGTTCAAATTCACCACTCATTCAAAAACCTAGGGGTAGTCTATTCTGTCCTGTAGGGTTGCTATGAGTTGGAATCAACTTGATAGCAATGGATTTTTAGTATCTATAAATATAATTGCACAACACATTTTATTGTCTCATTATTTATTTGGATGGTCAGAATTTACACACTTTTAACATATTTTAATGGCATTTTATGCACACCCCATAATTTATTTAACCAATCCCCTATTGTTAGATATTAGGTTGTCTTCCTTTTTGCTATTATAAGTAATATTGCATTGAATACCCTTGTAGCCAAACCTTGCGTATTTCCTTAATTTTTGCCTTAGAGCCATAATTGCTAATTTGACCTGTTTTATGTGCTTCTCAGGAACAAGGAAATGATTTCATAGGTAGTTCAAGGACTAAATAGTTTTCAGAACTTAGAAGAGCAACTTGGTAAAAATAGAAAACACTAACAATCATACCACGTATACCAGCTTAATTACCAGCTACAACAATTCAAGGAAGAGCTGTCCAGTGGCCTAGAGCAACTATCTTCCTGGCTACATAGGTTTTGTTTAGAAATTGCTCACTCTCAGTAAACAGTGTGGTTTTGGAAGAATTTTCAGACGTTTTTACTGCTTTACTTTAAATATATGTTTAAGCCATTTGGATTTAAAGAAAATACAAGTGCAGGAGATCAAAATGAGTTCCTTTTCTTTTATTATTTTCTACCTACTTAAATAGCACAAACCTTTAAACAGGAGAAGAGTTTACGTAAGAGCACATTCCAGAAAAACTAATAATGGGAGCTGTAATAAGGGGAAAGAAAGGACTTGAGGAAGTTTCTAAAGCACAGCTGACTGATTTAGTAAGACCATAGGAAAACTCCTGGTGGAAAATCTGAAATTAGGAAGAAGACTACAGTTCCTAACATTTGTCAGTCTCACTTTGTTTCTGCTGCTAGTTTCTTCTCTGTCATTCAGGTTCAAAATCTGGTTTACCAGGTACAAATCCCCAGCCAAATCCCTACCTCCTGCTCTAGTCCTCTTTCTGCTCACAGTAACCCTTACTCACTGATAGGAAAATTTGCCACATCCAGATAGATTCCCAAATCATGAACACCACACTGAGTGACTTAGCATTTAGCTGCTTTTCTAAAATAATAATAAAAGTTATCATTCATATGCACAGTAACATGACATTGGGATAAGTTTTTTAATTTCATTGTCTGGTTTTATCCTCACCATAATTCCTGGTTGCTATAACATACGAATCACAGAAAACTGCCTCAAGCCTACTTATACAATAAAAAATTGTATTGGGTTGTATAACACAGAACATGGAATGGTGATATCACCTTCAGATGGTCTGATCAGAGTTTCGAAATCATTTTCCTGCAATTTTTTTCAATTGTATGCTAGCTTTGTTCTCAAGCTGATTTCCCTATTGGTGTGGAGGGGGCGCTGGTGGCAGCTGGCATTACTTACCCGCTCTTTGGTGTCTGAGACCTCCCATGGTTCCCCTTGAAGTCTCCTTTAAGCCCTCTTCATATCTCATTAGCCATCCCCATACCAATCATTAACAAGAAAATGGAATTATTGTGATTGCTTTAGATGAATCAAATCAGTTATGATAAGGATTTGGGAGAGTCAGCCACAAAGTCTACCTAAAGTAGGTGCATTTCACAAATAAGGAAACGGAAGCTGAGAGATGTTATGTGACCAGCCCAAGGTCGTGCAAGTGGGAGAGCCAAGATTGAAACTCAGCTGAGTCTAAAGTCCCTGTTCCTTGCATTGATATGTCTTGTTTTCTAGTTTGCCGCTTATTTGTCCTCGACGGCACTTGGCTGGCTCTTTTGATAGCAGATAACTTGCCCTTACCCTTGTAATCTGAGTGGGCACGACCCTAGACCCTGAGTCCCATGCCTCATCTTGGGCTCATGCCACGGGACAAGCCAAAACATAAACAGTTATTTGCCACTCTTTGGGCTGCTACTGAAGGCCTTTTACAAACTGCTCCTTATTTAGCCTTTTTGGTGGAATCCCAGGTGTCCACTTTCTTGAAATCTCCACTCCTGTCAAACAAGGTTGCTCTGTGCGGCTTTTGCAACCCTCTTAGTGGAAGAGTAGAAGCTTTGAGGTAAAATCCGCATGTGTTTCAATTCTCTCAGCTGTTTGCTGGCTAAGCAACCTAGGACAAGCTGCTTAAACTACCTCAGCCTCAGTTTCCTCCTTGGCAGACTGAGGGTTCTGCTCTCTATTTCATAGGCTTGTTGTGAGAAATAAGAATCTATGTGTGAAAATGCCTGACATGCACCAAGTCCTTAATAAGTGGGAAATCTTTCAAGACATTGAAACCTTCCTTCCTTCACAAGTTTTCTTTGATCTTCTCATTCTGAAGGGGTTATTCTTTGTCTTTGAACTGTTGTAGAAAATTATAGCTAACACACAGGTGGTTTGACTATTAACCAGGCACTATTTTGTAATAATCCTTCTGTTGCTGTCTCTTACATTACTATTTAAGGCTGTTATAATTATTTTACTTTCCACTTAGATCATAAGCAACTTGTGATGGCTACATTATGTAGTAAGGTGCCTTGCCCATGTATTTGGAAAGAATATGCCATGAACATTTTTCATCTTCAGGTATAATTCATGCTATTTTAATACACTAAGTAAATAACAGGCACTCTCAACAATTATTCTGAGAATAGAGATACCAGTACAGTAATAATGTAAAACCAAACTAAACCCATTGCCATGGAGTTGATTCTGACTCATAGTGACACTGTAGGAGAGGGTAGAACTGTCCCATCATAGGGTTCCCAAGGAGTGGCTGGTAGATTCAAACTGCTGATCTGGTTAGCAGCCTGAATTCTTAAACACCAGGGCTCCAGAAATGCTATGTGTTCCTACATTTCAGGGGTTACAGGAGTTATATGATTAAGGACACATACCGTCATTGCTATGCTGACATGAGATGTGGCTAGTACTGACTCTGAGATCCAGTAGCTGCAAAGGCAGCCTGCTTATTCTCCCGAGTGGTCCTAGCCCATAGTTCCCACTGTCAGTCTCCTCTGCATCAATTTATAAGGCTGGGTCTGCCATGGTTCCTGTTGCAAAATTTTTTGGGGGGTATCCTTCCAAGTGTTCCATGCTGAAGTGATATGTAATTTATTATCCTAATCAGGACACTGTTGAAAATTAATCAAAAACCAGTTGCCAATCTCATGTGTGTGAAGAGTTGAAGTGTACTCCATAAAGCCAAACCAAACCAAACCCAGTGTTGTTGAGTCTATTCCAATTCATAGTGACCCTATAGGACAGAGTAGAACTGCTCCATAGAGTTTCCAAGGAGTGTCTGGCAGATTCGAACTGCCAACCTTTTGGTTAGCAGATGTAGCACTTTACTGCTATGGCTCCAGTGTTTCCTGTACTCCATGGGGTTTCTAATTATATTTTTGGAAGTACATTGCCAGACGCTTCTTCTGTGAAGGTATGGGTGGATTCTAACTTCCATCCTTTTAGTTAACAACTGAGTGTGCTAACCATTTGCACCACCCACGGACTCCATTGAGAATGAAAAGGGATGTTATTTTTAACATATCAGGATGCATTAAATAGTAGTATGTCAGTCCGACTATCTGTACCTCTCTTGGCAAAGGAGCACTGCCTTGCCTGTTGTCCGATGGAGCACTAAGAAGTTGTACCTGAAACCTAGGCTGGTTGGTGACTAGAGGTTGCCACCAACCAACAGATCTTCCTGACACTGACAACATTTTCTGAGGACATTGTCCTTTGCCCTCCTGGCTGGATATCTGCTGTCAGCTGAGTCAGACCCTCCCACTACCTTCCCAGGGGACTGAGCTCAGGGCCAAGTCCCAAGATTAGTGGCTGGTTTACTCTGAGAAAAATAACTCTGCTTCCTGAGATAGAGTAAGTGCTCTCATTAACCCAGTTATAGGGTTAAGGTACAGCAGTAAGCGGTCTTTGAATAAGGGCACATGGACACGGGGCAATATGTACTCACAGGCCTCTGACAATTATACTCCTGCTGTTATCTACAGCACTCCCAGCCCAGCATGAAATAGGTCATTGGGTCAGAGTGCTTTGCTGCTTCTAGCATTCAGTCTCTCTGCCAAGTAATGGACTTGAGTTTCTCTGGCTCTTTGTTTTAGGTAATATTTGCCCCCCAAATACTTACCCAAACATTACTGCCTGTAATTATAATTGATATTCCCAGTTTATCATTAAAAACACTTTCTTTAGAAAATTATGTTTAATGTTCACATTGTCTTGAAGGAAAAGAATGCCAATTATGCCACACAGAACATCACTTCTCTAAGTTACAAGAATACTGATATTTTAAAAGCAGCACTATTTTGAGGGGTATTCCTACACATCATTTATCAAAGGGCTACCTGTATAATTCTATCTCCTGGAGGGCATCTTTGTTAAAGAGAAAGACACATTTGGTACAGTACAATTAAAAATCCTTTTTGAAGTAAGTTCACTTCTCTTTCTTTTGTCTGGCTTTCTCCATTTCTGGAAATTCAAGCAAATTCAATTTAGCAAGCACTGACTAAGTCCAACTTTGTGCACAGCATTAGATGAGTCACTGGTGACACAGAGGAATAAGAACTATTCCTGATCCTCAAGCGACTTGAAACTTGATGGGCTACTCACGGAAAACTTACATGTTCCACAGAACCTGTTACCTGCTCTCCTTGGAGTAATATTTCAGTTCTTAAAATTTTGCTTTTATTTCACTTAAAAACTACATCTGTGTCTTTATCTGTTTACACACACATATACAAATATATATGAGATCTGACAATTAAATCTACGAACTTAATTGTTCTAAGTGCTACATACTGCTGAGTATCACTATGGTCACCTTTGAAGTACTCATCTTGAGAAACTATGCACCAACACCAGTACCTAGTCTACCTCTAAAGTAATTTTGGAACTCTTTCTGGAATCTCCATTGTGCATGGTGGCATGGTGGCAAGGTCACTAACTTAATTGTATAGTTGTGAGGGAGTTCTAAGTCAGTAAACAACTGCATTGGAACACCCTCCTTACTCACCTGATCTGGCCCCCAGTGACTTTTTTCTTTGCTCGAAGACAATATTGAAAGGAAGTCATTTTGATGACATTTGGGATATCAAGGGTAATACGACCACAGCTCCGATGGCCATTCCAGATTTAATTGTCAGATCTCATATATATTTGTATATGTGTGTGTAAACAGATAAAGACACAGATGTAGTTTTTAAGTGAAATAAAAGCAAAATTTTAAGAATTGAAATATTACTCCATTCTAGCTCCAAAATTGCTTTGAAGGATGGATTAGGCACTGGTCACGGTGCATAGCTTCCCAAGGGGAGTACTTTGAAGGTGACCATAGTGATATGATTCAGCAATGATGTATGTAGCACATTTTCTAGGATGAGTTTGCAAACTTAATTGGCAGACCTGGTACGTGTAAAGTAGTTTATATAAAACTAGGTATATGTTCACAGTAACTCCTGGTTTACCCATTCACTTCCGCTCCTTTCCAGAGCTATGCATGTTAGGCGTATGCACCATTCCCGCCTATCTCTTCCAAGAACCAAAGAAAACAGAGTAGGGTGGTGTACCAGAAATACCACAAATGGATGCCTTCAACAAAGAGAATTTTATTTTCTCGCAATCTAGTAGGCTCGAAATCCAAATTCTGGGAGTCAGCATCAGAATGCTTTCTCTCATTGTTGACTCTGGGGGAAGGTCCTTTTCACTAGTCCTCCCCTGGACTAGGAAACTCTCTGCATAGAAACCCCTGGTCTAAAGGACAATGTGAATATTAAACATGATTTTCTAAAGAAAGTGTGTTTAATGATAAACTGGGAATATCAGTTATAATGATAGGCAGTAACGTTTGGGGAAGTATTTGGGGGGCAAATATTACCTAAAACTTTGCTCCTGGTGGTATGAGGTCCCTGTGTCTCTCTGCTTGTTTTCTCTTTTATATCTCAAAACGGATTGGTTTAAGACACAAACCTTGTAGATCTCATCAACATGACTGCTATTAATCTGTCTCATTACATCATAGTGATAGGATTTATGACACAGGTAAATCGCAGCAGATGACAAATGGTAGACAATCATACAATACCAGAAATCATGACCTAGCCAAGATGACAGATGTTTCGGAGGCACACAATTCAATCCATGACAGATGGGATACTACACTGTCTTCGTAAAGTTAAATGGCTACCACCTGTATGACAAATGCTCTTTTTCTCAAAGGACAAATAAACCTTTGTAAGCACCCGTGTGTATGTTTAGAAAGTGCATAAGCAGAAGCCTTTTATTTACTGAGAGTTCCCTAAAAAGAAAATGGGTTGAATGGTTGAATTGGTGTATGTTTATATAGATTCTCCACCACCACCACAACAAAATGATACTGAGATCCTAGGAAATATGGATAGGGCACTGACCACATCAGCCATGGTAGATTAATGTTGTTGTTATAGTTGTTCAGCTTTTGTAAAAACAAACAAGTAAATCCTGAGCAATAAAAGGGAAAAACCATCAATGAACAATATGTGTAGAAATTGTTGAGTAGGAATCTATTTTGCCATGTACACTGTCACCAAAAATATAACACAATGTTTGAGAAGAACAAGATAAACTAAAATGGGTTGCCTTAACACATGGTAAGTTCTTTACTAGCTTTAAACAAAGCTGTAGCTAGATAACCTCTTGAAAGGATTGCCGTAGGCACCTACAGGCTGCACTCAAGGAAAGGGGGGACCCCTGAACAGTGCTGAGCCAGTTTGAACAGCACTGAACTTTTTGAAAGCCTCCTTTTTTTCACTCTCCCTTTAAGACCCTTTCATCATCATTGGAATACTTAGTGACCTGCTCAAATTTTCTGCTTCTCAGGTTTCTTGGGCAGCTGCTCTTCCCATGAAAAGTATTTGCAGGCTTCTAGTGGAGATTTGTACAATGGGGATTTGTACAAAAGAAATGGTTGTTGGTGCAAAATAGCTGGGGTAGAAGGTTTATGTATGAGACAGTGCATCCAGAAAGTGTGACTGGGTCATATTTTGTCTCTTTTGACTTTTATCATTTCCTGTGTGGTAGTTAAAGTGCCCCGGTGAGTTTAGTTTTTATCGTTTTGTGTTACATTTGGAAAACCCGTGGTTCCCAGTGTAACAAAATGGAAGGTGTCCACAATGAATCATGCCTCCCAGGATACTTAGGACAGACTGTATCCCACAAATCATGGCATCAGAGTGCTACTACCAACCAGTGGGAATACATATTCCCACCTAATATATCCAAAGTTCATATTACCAATAAAAAACTTCAAGATAATCCAATAATCTACATGCATTCCACTACTGAAAACACTTGCCACCAGCAAAAAATTCACAGCATGGGGAAATTCAGTTGTGAAGGGCTTAAATACCAACTATGGAATATGTATTGAATAGATTCATTTCTCTTGAGAGTGGAGGGAACTTGATAAAACAAGATGTTATGAACCTGAGTACCCACATTTAGAAGAGGTATTAATACCAGGATTGTTGATTATGTCTGCAGGCTCCGTCAACCAGAAACTCATATCTGTTTGAGGAGTGACTCACTTTGGGCCAAAAGGCTGTTGCTTTAAAAATGAGAGAGAATCTGGGATATTATGTGAGCATTTAGAACAAAGTTTAAGCCCAAACTGGGATCAGTGCCTGGGTATTCATCAACTTTGTGAAAGAAAACAAAATAAAATTGAAAATCTGTTGGGATGAAGTAGGGAAAGGAGTCAAAGGTAAATTTCCATATACTTGTGAAAATTTATCCTCACAATTTTGTTGCTTGTAGTGTGCCATTAACAACAGTCTAGATACAAGTTTTAAATAAAACTGAACATTTTCTCACAACTGTTTTAAACAGGGCTATATCATCAATTTCAAAAACTGTTTTATGTACCATATGGCTTTTTAAGTGTTTATTGGGCTCACTGTGTGGAAAATTAACATTCTCAGAGCCAGAACTGTAAGTTATAAAAAAAATTCCTCATAATCAGAGGTCTCACAATCCACCCCAGTGTCAGTTATAGAGTTGATTCCTCTGTACAGAAACTATTCCTTCATGTAGCCTAAAAAATTATTGTAGCAATAGCTTACACTTATTGAGTGCATACTCTGTGCCAGGCACTGTCCTTTACATATATTAACTCATTTAAGAAAATCTACTTTACAGATTAACAATCTTAAACAGAACAGACTTTTCTCCTGTACATGCTGTCCTTGTGTCAGTGACATGCAGAGTGGAAACAACTCTTGGTTTTCTGTTGTTGTTTTAACCTTTTTTCCATTTGTTTGTTTCTCAGGAGAACTGCCGAATTTCACTTTACTTGAACCTGTCCCAAGAAGTATCGGAAAGCTGAATTTTCTATTTCAAAACAACTGATAGCAAATCACAGACCCGCTGTATCAGAATTTCTGCTGGCAGGACCCAGGAAATTAAATTTTATTCAAGCACCCCTAGTAATTCTTATGGATATTAGCTTAAAAATGACTTTTGATTTCTTTCTTGAGTCATCAAAGAACCGGTAGCTCTTCCTTTCTTTGCTTTGCTCTTTCGGCTTTTGGAACCCCATCACTCTCAGGACAGTTCTCTTCTTCATTCTCTCTTTTCTTTGCCACTGACACTAACACCCCATTGGAGGTAAAATGGAAACCCTGTATTATCCTAAGAAAACATATTTGGAGCTGTTAAAGATAAAGTTTTCACAGTCTTAAATTCCTGTATGAACTCAGAAGCTTTATTTTACAGTTCATGGAGTGGGAAATCTGGTCTGAAAGAGAGACGAGAGTTCCAGAATGAGGTACAGGCAGAAGACTTTTGTAATGGTGGTTAGTTCTGATTGGCTAGCTTAAGTTTCCCATTCCAGGAGAGTCAATTGATCTTCACTTGGATTTTGGCTCCCAGGAAAGCTAGGTATTTACATGAAATGGAAATTTAGATTTCTGTTAGCTGGTATGGGTCTCATCACAAGTGACTTCATTTCGGGCCTAGTTTAGTCAAGCTATTAGATCTCTCTTACTGTGTTTTTCATAAACTGTCATAGATTGGGGGAAAGGTGGAATACAGCACCCCTATCCTAGGCAGAGGTGATTCCTGTTAAGAAGGTCAAGAATCCAATGAAAGAAACAGAATGTGTAACAATCATATGGAATTACATATGCATACATCTTCAAGGTTTGAACCTATAGCTTTCCTTTTATTCCCTGTTGGTATTATCACCAGCAGTGACCTGCAAAACCAATGGTTGGAAGCTTTTGTTTTTTAGATGATCCTACTTCTCATAAAATGTGCTTATTTATTCATCTATATGTATTTTATTATTTTTGAAAAGCTGATACTCATTTATTGTGAAAAATTAAAACAATACAAAAGTTTACATGGTAATCCCCATCACTGCCAACACTATGTGACAAGTTTATGGGGTGTTCTCCAGAGGTGTTATATGCATACAAAGCATATAAAGAGATATGTATCCCCCTTTTGTACACAGCCATGCATTGCCTAACATCCATAATATGCTCTGTAAAATAGGACTTTACGTGATTTGGACATTGTGTGGACGCCTCAAGGTGTGGCTGGGACAAATGATTTGGGTCTGGACAGAGAGCACATACTTTGCATCTGGTGTGTACTACAATTGTTCACGGTGTGAATTTGTTGGACCCCAAAGGTGATGCCGACATCATGACTTTGGAGGGTTCTTATGAGTTGGAAGTGACTTGATGACAATGGGTTTGAATTTTTGGTTTATAACCATGTAGCCAAGATGATCATGAACTTGGCTATCACTGCCAGCTGAGGCAAAATTCAGAGAAGGGCCCTACAGTGGAGGACAGCCTCTAGCAGGTTCCCAATGCTGGACAGGTCTGGATTACCAAGTTTTGAAGGTAGCTGATGCCAGAGGGCAGGATGCATGCAGATGTTAAATGGAAACCTTGTTTTACACCCTGTTCTATGAGGTCCTGCTACTATCCTGAGTTAAGAATGATGAGGTAGAATTTTTTTCTTTTCCTATGTGAAACATTTGCAAACACAAATTTAGAGTTCTAACAAAGAATTCAATTAAAAACACACACATATAACTTTCGGAAACCTGGTTGTGGTTAAGTGCTTTGGCTACTATCAAAAAGGTTAGCAGTTTAGATCTACCAGGTGCTCTTTGAAAACCTGATGGGGCAGTTCTACTCTGTCCTACAGGGTCACTACGAGTCAGCATCGACTTGATGGCAGTGAATTTGGTTTTTTGGATTTATATGACATCACCTGAATAGACATTATGGAATGTGTGACTCAACATTCTGCATCTTGCTTTTTCAATGAACAATAGATCCTACAGATTGTTGCAAATTAGTACGTTGGTCCCTCATTCTTGCTAGCAGTGTATCAATTATGGTGCAATACAATGTGGTGGTGGTTTCTTTTTTGTTCTGATCATTTCCTATTCACTCCACTGTTGAAGGAAGGATCCCCAACTCTAAACAGTGTGAGATGGCCAAACACATGACATCTGATACTGGAGAAATGAAATTGACAGCAGTTTATTAGTCAGATATATTCACAGTGTCAGGAGAGGAAGACAGTGCATGCCACTGCAAGACACTGTAGCAGAGGACCACACAAGGGTTACTCTTGGGAGCACAGTGAACCAGAAGGGGCTGGGGGAAGCAGACTCTGTAGCACCAAGAGGACAGGGCGAACCTTAATTCCCACAAGATGGTGTGATTTGTGTGTCTGAATAATTCCTCAGGCTGGCAGAGAAGTAAAACCCATTAGACTGAGGAACAGGTGACGTAAAGCTGGCCCGGCTAATAGGAAAACTAGCTAGGTGGGGAGAGTTTCCTGTTAGGGTATGCAATGAAAATATTGGGTAAAAGTGTTACCAATTTCTAATAGACCCCAAGACTCTTCTTTTTCTGCAAGTAAGAATACCTGAGGAAGACAGAGTTGGTCGTAACTTTGGCAAGTTTATTTTACTTGTAACAAGTAGAAGGAGAAAGTAGGGGACAAAGCCTCTTTCAAAGACTGACAGATCTAGTGCAGGAATGTAGCAGCTTATAGGCATGGAATTATGGTAACCAGGTTATGCATATTTATGAACTACTCGTGCCTCTATTCTGCAAGACGGAGTCACTTCAGCCTTGCTGACCATGCTCAATATTTGCCTTGTGTCTGGAATCCCCATTCGAATTTCCAGAGTGGATCTCAGCTCACTTCTGCCCCTGGTGGAACGTCAGATGTAATGACCACTTCTGGTTCCAACTACACACTCTTGGCACCTGGTGTCCTGAAAGAGCAACAATTTAGGAAGACCAAGAAGGAAAAAAGAACTTGTTGCTAATAACTTCACCCATGTATGCTAAGAAACAGGAATGTGGGCATGAGGTCCAGGTTGTTTTTACCAATCTGTCTCTTATCAACCCTTTCTATCTCAAAAGGGTAGAGAAAATTCATAATTAGTATTTTAGGGTTCTGTGAGGATCAAAGATGTCAAATCAGTTCTTGAAATGGGGCCTTAAAATAGAATTGAACCCTTAATGCCTTGACGTTCATTTAGACCTTGATGATGATTAAAACTTTTAGGGATTAGGAGAGGTGTTTCCCTAGGGAGTGAAGTAGGCCTTTGATCAGGAGGAAGAGAACCACAGCAGGATCTATAGGAGTGTCCCTCTTTACAGTCAGTAAAAGTCATTGAAAATGCTATGTGTTGTTGGGGTAAGGAGTGCTTGTCTCTTGGGAACATGAATTTAGCTTAACCAATACCTGTGGCAATAGTGATACCCAGCAGAGAATCTAACTGCCACTTTGTGCAGTAAGTAAGAGGTCTTTGAGGATTCTTTCAGGTCTTTCAATTAAACTGCTGCCTGAGCAACAGGGAAAGTGGAAGTTCTATTGGATGTTTCTCCTATAGCTTATCATTGTATGTTCTAAGAAGTAAAATGAGTATGTTAGTTAACTATTAGTGATACCTAGAACACTGAAGGGTAACAAGAGTAGCCTGATGAGGTCTTGAACTGTAGTCCAACTAGAGACATACATTACCTTGATTTATATTTTTGGTGTCTGTCAGCCAAGAGATTCTCAGTGTTCTTTACCCTAAAGCAAGTTATTCTTAAGCAATGGCCAAAGAGTTGGCAAAAATGTGCACATGCAGGGAAGGCATTTGTAGGTCAGGGTATCTACTGCTAAGATGACTGCCTGAAGTTCGGCCAGTTGTGTTGACCCTTGGCACCTTCCTTTACGAGAGATATCCTGGTTAAGGTATGGGATGCAGCAACATTTCACTGAGCTCCATCACTTAGGGTAGTGGTGATATTATCTGTAAATGATACATACTCCCATTGATGTTCACTCAGTTGATCCCAAGGTACTCCCTACGTGGCCAAAGGGTCTGGGAGAGGAGTGTCTTTATTCAGTAATATGACATCTAGCAAAGTGATTGAAGACAGGACAGGCCACCTTCTCTTGCACATAAAATATACCAGAGGGCCCAGGCTTGGCTCCTTTATCAAGGAGGACTTGGCAGACATGTTGAGCTTGTTGGATGCTACTACTTTCATGATCCATTGCGTAATAAGCAGCTGGATATAGAGGGTCTGGAGAACCCCTAATTCTAAGACAGACTAGTTTTTTGTCTAGCAATTGTTTCTTTAATGGTGTATATACTATAGAAGATCAGTGTCTTGTATCAAAGGTCCATGGACAACTTACAGCCATCAGTGGTGGGCCAGACACTCTAGGAGGCAGGAGAAGATAAAGTGCTATAGTGAAAGGGTTCCTTTTGGCCACTAATGGAAGTGTCTGTTGGCTTATATTTGGGCATATTCTTGTTGGGGGGGGCATCATTCAATGTAGGGCTTTTTGCAAGTAATAGAATCACTCCTTTACTAATTAGGTCTTATAATAAGTTTTAATCTTTGAAAGCCCTGTTTTAATTTGCTCTGAGCCATATAAACTGTTCTAACTGGGGAGTTTGTAGTGCTGAAGACAGGTGGTACAGTGGGAAAATGCTATATCTGCTAACCATGAAGGTCAGCAGTCTGAATCCACCAAAACTCTATGGAGCAGTTCTACTCTACTTTATAGGGTCTTTATGAGCTGGACTTGACTCAGTGGCACTGGGTTCGGTGTTTTCTTGTTTTTTTTAAAAAAGAATTTAATTATAAGTATTACTTATTGGGCCAAAGCATTCATAATTACTACGAAGTTTTTTTGTTGGTTTGTTTTCAGGTCAATAATGTTGTGACTATGGATAATTTAGGCAAGACAATTGTTCCATATAGTTAAGATGCAGCATACTCATTTGTCCTCTATTATATATTCAGTAGCTCTCCTAAGATTACAGAGGGTACCACGTTTAAATTTAGTGTGATTCCTAGTATAACTGTAATTTGACTCTAAGTATTGATTAAGTCCAGGAAGATTTGCCAACTAATGCATTTCAGCAGTGTTAAAGTGAATTCAGAATCTATGTTATAGACATGCAAAAACAAACCAATGACCTTTTATGTTTTTGCTGTACAAATTATTTTGGTAAATTTTAGATTTTTAATTGGGTCAGATTATAGCCTTTGCTTCAAGTGAATACTTCTGTTAGGTCCACATATATATATGTATACACACACACACATGCATATGTATAGTGTATATACACACACATATATATATGTAAAGTATATATATATATACATTATATATACACAGTATGTGTATATGTGTGTATATATACACACATACACATATATACATAAACATACCCCCCCCCACATATCCAGCAGGAGCGGTGAGTGGCAAGGTGGTCCTTGATTTCTGTGAGAGGATGTGATTGGTTTGTTTGATAATTCCACATTGTGGCAGAAAACTGACACCCTGTTAAGTCGGGGGCCAGGTAGAGTATGGCTGGTTTGGCTTGTGCAGAACTAGCCAAGGTGGAGACACTTTCCTGATGGATGAAGAGGCACATGTGATGAGAGCAGGAGGAGTCACTGTTGGCCTCTGGAGCTCTGTCATAGATGTCAAGGCAGCATTTGACGTTTCAGTCTGATACACTTTATTTCATGAGGCATAAAGTGTTTTATCAGGATACTAAGATCTTGTTGACTACTACTCTTACTCTGTCTTCCAGGTTATCTTAGCAATGTCTCCTTAAAGGTCTGCTTCAATATAACTGTAATGAAATGGTGGAGGATCACTTAACCTCACTGTATTATTTGGGTTCATCCTACATAGATCTCAGGTTTAGTTGATAATGTTCACAACTCATAGGTAAAAAGATTAAAGCAACACAGTTGAGGAGAAATTCTGAAAACCTGCATCAGTATTTCTCAAAGCAGTGTTTTTCAGTTGCAGGCCATGACCCATGAGTAGGTTGTGCAATCAACTTTTCGTTGTTGTTAGTTGCTGTCAATTCCAATTCATGGTAGCCCTATGTATGCAGAGTAGGATTTTTAAGTTTGCAAGCTTTTGAAAGTGGGTGGTCAGGGCTGTCTTTCAAGGCAACTCTGGGTGGGTTCAAGCTGCTAACCTCTTGGCTAGTAGCTGAGCATTTAATCAAAACTGAACTGTTTATGATACTCAGTGACTCCTGAAATCAATTTAGTGGCTTTAAAAATGAGCATATATTATAAAGAAAGGAGGGGCAAAGAAAAGTAGAATAGAAAATATGTGCAGCTTATATAGAAAAAGCAAGTATTGTTTTATGAAACATTTGTATCACTTCTTTGCATACCAGTATGTAAGTACTGGGTTGTGATATGAGATATATTAGTAACCAAAGTCACAGTAAAAAAGAAGGAAAATCATCATCCCTAAATCCCCCAATTCCTTTAGATCTCTGAAGAAAAAGCAAGTCATTTATGGTCAAAGAAGTTTGGGAAAGTCTGAACAACTATTTGCCTCTTGAAGTTCCAGAACTAATTTTAATATGTTATCTTAGACTAGGTTGTCTAGACTAGCAAAACCAGTGAAGCATTGAGAGGTGGAGGAGGCAGAAGAGAGGACAGAGATATATTTCAAAGAAATGGCTCACACAGTTGTAGAGGCTGGCAGGTCCCAAATGCATGGTCTGGACTCATGTGGTTGCAGGGACTGACAAAACCAAAATCGGCACATGAGACAATAGGTTGTAGGCTATGGGTCTGCAGGCAGGAGCTGGTGAATCTCAAAGTCTGCAGGTTGGGCTCACGTTCCAAGAACCAAAGGTCAGAGGATGATGAATTGGATGCAGGATTGAGAGAGAGTAAGGTTTTCCAGAATATCCATATATATTGGATGCAAGCCATACTTCTAAGGAAACTCCCCTTTCAACTGATTAACTGCGCATATCAGATTACACAATAGAGGATGATTACTAAATACCTGCCAAACCGCTCAGAATTATGGCCTAGACAAGTTGACATATAACCTTAACCATCACAGTATGGTCAAGTTTTGTAAAGTCTTGGAGTGCAGAAAACTTGGGTTTAATTAAACATCTTCCAAATATCAACTGCAAAAATATTTTTCTTCACTCCGAAAATAATATCTATCAAAATTTCCCAGTACTGGTATTCTGAAAAGTACATTTTCATTTGTGCTGTCAAGATCTCCATTTTCTACTCATATTGGTCTCCTATGAGAATTCTGACTCCTGACTCTTAAATTTGATTTATAACAATAATATTTGGGTTATAGTCTAATCCAGTTTATTACAAAGAGGAAACTATGGTATGTGTGGGAAAAGTCTATTGCTATTGTTGTTAGGTGCTGTTTTGAATTGATTTTAACTCATGGTAACCCCATGTAACAGAGTAAAACTTCCCTATAGGGCTTTCTAGGCTGTGATCTTTATAGGAACAGACTTCCATGTCTTGCTTGTAGGGAGCGACTTGGTGGGTTCCAACTACCAACCATTTAGTCAGCAGCGAAGCACTTAACTGTTGTGCCACCAGGGCTCCTTACAGTCTATCAACAGTAAGAAAATAATAGAAAATGTTGACTTAGTCTGGTACTCAAGAATAAATTGCTTAACCAAGTTTTGTTTTTGATCATTCACTTAAATCCAGGTGTGTGCCTGAGACCTCTCCTCAGAAAAACTAAACCAAATCTGCCACGGTCTCATCAATGCCAATTCATAGTGAACCTATAGGACAGAATAGAACTGTCCCATAGGGGTTTCAAGGAACAGCTGGTATATTCAAACTCCTAACCTTTTGGTTAGCAGCTGAGCTCTTAACTATTGTACCACCAAGGCTCTAAGACCTCTTCTCAGGCTTCCGCTAATTTTGGCATACTAAGGTAACTAATCTGGGTCCTTCCCATCTGATGAACACTTCCACAGCTCCACTGTTGCTACACAAAGAGCAGTGCACTAAGAGTCAAGTGTCCTAATATCTGAAAATAACTCAGTAACTAATTAGGTTGAGATGTTGTAATCTTGGACAAGCCACTTAACCTGTCTCTAGTTACCATATCTAAAATAACGATGTTGACTTCAAGGCCCTCACTGCACCAACCCTGGCTCTATATCTGGTGTTCTTGGTCTTTACAATAATCTTAAAAAACTTCTTTCTCCCTCTCCTCTAGCCCATCCTCTCTGCTTTGTTTCTTATATTCCAAGCTTTTTTTTGAAGGTCTCTCTTTGCCAAGTACAGTATCAACTACTAGAGATGTGACTGTGAACAAATAAATTTTACACCCTGCTCCCTGTGTGGCCAAAATGGTGATTCCTATCTCTGTCTAATCTTGGTCAAGTATATTTAGGTAAATTTATTCTTTTACACAATCACTGACATTACAACAGAAAACATTTCTTCATTCTCAAAGTGATTCAAAGAAATATCTACCCTTTTAAAAAATATAGAAAGGTAGTCCCTGACTTACAATATATTTGAATTTTAACAAACTGCACTTATGACATTTTTCCCCCCGCCCCACACCTTATCATTAGTAATGTGTACTGCATACAACAAATGGATGTAGCACTGGACATGCTGACTTGTCTATGCTAAGAAATTTGGAAAATAGCTACCTGGCCAACCACCAGGAAGAGATCCACATTTATCCCTGTTCACAAGAAAGATCACCTGACTGAATGGAGAAGTTACTGAACAGTATCATTAATATCACACACAAGCTAAATTTTGCTAAAGGTCATTCAAAAGTAGCTGCAACAGTATGTTAACAAGGAACTGTGAGAAATTCAGGGTGGATTCAGAAGAGCACGTAGAACTGGGGATATCACTGCTGATGTCAGATGGATCTTAGCTGAAAGCAGAGAATACCAGAAAAATGTCCACTTGTGTTTTATTGACTATGTAAAGACATTTGAGTGTGTGGATCATAACAAATCATAGACACCACTGCAGAGAATAGTGATCCTATGGAGACAAGTAGAACTGCTCTATACAGTTTCCAAGGAGTGCCTGGCAGGTTTGAACTGCCAAATTTCGTTTAGCATTTAACCACTATGCCAACTATGAGTGAATTGAGTCAACAGCACTGGGTTGCTTTTTTCTTTTTGCAGAGAATGGGAATTCCAGAACACTTAATTGTGCTTGTGAAGAATCTGTACATGGATCAAGGGTCAGTTGTGCAAACAGACCAAGGGGTCACTGCATGGTTTACAGTCAGGAAAGGTGTGTATCAAGGTTGCATCCTTTCATCATACTTATTTTATCTGTACGCTGAGTGAAGGATCAGGATTGGAGGAAGACTTACTAAGAACCTCAGTTGTGCAAGTAACACAACCTAGCTTGCTAAAAGTGAGGAAAAATTGAAATACCTATAGATGAAAATCAGAGAAAAGCACAGCTTTCAGTATGGATCACACATCAATATTAAGAAAACAAAAATCTTCTCAGCTGGACCAATAAGCAACATCATGATAAACAGGGAAAATACTGAGATTGTCAAAGATTTCATTTTACGTGGGTCCACAATCAAATTCGTGGAAACAGCAGTCAGGAAATCAGAAGAATTCATTGGCCTGGGAAATCTTCTGCAAAATACCTCTTTAAAGTGTTGAAAAGCAAAGTGTCACTCTGAAGACCAAGGTCTGTCTGACCCAAACCATGGTATTTTTAATCGCTTCACATGCACATGAA
The DNA here is from genome assembly GCA_028571685.1 of Heterohyrax brucei. NCBI lineage: Eukaryota > Metazoa > Chordata > Mammalia > Hyracoidea > Procaviidae > Heterohyrax > Heterohyrax brucei. Next base: position 40,693,076 of record CM053152.1, on the reverse strand, counting down.
AGCTAAACAATGAAAAAGAGGAACTGATGCCTTTGAACAGTGGTGTTGGCGATGAATACTAACTACACCATGGAGTGCCAAAAGAACAAACAGATCTGTCTTGGAAGAAGTACAACCAGCATGCTGCCTTGAGACAAGGATGATGAGTCTATGTCCTACATAATTTGGTCATGTTGTCAGGGGGACCAATCCCTGCAGAAGGATATTGTTTTATTCAGCTAGTCCTGTTCTAATAGCACAGAGCGGAAAGTTTATTCTTACACAGAAAAAGAAAAGTTTATTCTTACACAGTCCAGCAGACTACAAGTCTGAGTTCAGGGTGTCTGCTCCAGGAGAAGGCTTTCTCTCTTTTTGGTTCCAGAGGAGGTCCTTGTGTTGCATGTCTTTTGTCAGGCAGAGCATCTTGGCACAGGAACCTCAGGTCTGAAGGACACATTCTGCTTTTAGGGCTGCTTTCCTGATGGTGTGAGATTTCGGATTCTCTGCTTGCTTTCCTCTCTTCTCTCCCATAGGGTGAAAGGAGAAAAGGTAGTGCAAGGCACACTCCAGGGAAAGTCCCTTAGTAAGGGTGTTGCAGTCCCACCCTAATCCTCTTTCAAGATAATTATCCTACCTGTTAGCCACAGGCAGAGAGTAGGATGGAAAATCATCAAATATTGGGAATGATGTCTCAGCCAAATGGTTACACACAATTTTGGGAGGACACAGTTCAATCCATCACAGACATTATGCTTGGTAAAGTACAGGGTCAGTGCAAAGGAAGAAGGCACTCAGCAAGACTGACAGACACAATGGCTACAAAAATGGTTTCAAGTGTAACAACAATTGTGGGCACGGCTCTGCACCAGGCAGCATTCTGTTCTGTTATGCTTAGGGTCATTATGAGTGGGAACAAACAACTTGACAGCACCTAATAATAACAACTGCAGACAATGCTGCAGTACCTCACTTGCTATTGTTATTATTCTCATTTCAACTCCCAAAGACAAAGTAAGATTTATAAAGATACTGACAATAAAAGGCAATAATAATGATAACTAAAAAAGAGAGAGACTCAACTTACATTATAAGTGAACCTGCAATGCAGTCACTGGAATGAATCATGTCATAAGTTGGGAACTGAATATATAAATATACAACTCATATTTACATTAGAAAATCATACCAATTTCCTTTTTGAGATGCTTTCTCAAATAATAGTACCTTTTGTTCCTGTGGAGAAGAACCATATCATTAGGTGTTGCCATTGTGTAATGGCTAGGCAAAGACCATATTATTCTCACAATCCAAGAAGTTTTATCCAATGGAATAAAAATTATTTAGGAAAGAGTCATGTCTGACATGATAGGTTACATTAAAATTTAGTTAAGTGAAAGTGGTTGCAGATGCTAATGAATCTGATCTTCACAGAGGGTACAATATCCATGTTAAATATAAATATCAAATATACTGAGAACGTGGATACAAAATGGAGGGTCCTATAAACCTTTCACCTTATATTCTGTAAGTTTTCTGGGAGGAAAAAGCAAAAATGCAAACATAGCAAAGCAGATTTTCATTTAACAACATTCCTTTTGAGTGTTTGCTACATATATACTGTCTTAGGCTGAATTCTCCAGAGAAGCAAAACCAGCAAAGCATACAAATATATATAAACTCAACTAAACCCACTGCTATCGAGTTAATTCCAACTCATAGCAACCCCGTAGGTTAGTCAGAATAGAACTGCTCAATAGAGTTTCCAAGGAGTGCCTTGAAGATTTGAACTGCCAACCTTCTGATTAGCAGATGTGGTAGTTAACCACTACACCACCAGAGTTTTCCACAAATATATAGAAATTTATATCAAGGCAATGGCTCACATAGCTGTAAAGGCTATAATGTCCCAAGTCCTGCAGGTCAGGATAGATACCTCTCCTGATTCATGTAGCCTCAGGGGCTTCTGCACCCAATATCAGCAGATCAGAGAGCAGGGCTGTCACCCACAGGCTGTGAGGATCCATCAATTCCAAGATCAACAGGCAAGACTGCAGGTAAGTTTCTAGCTTAAGAACTGGAGGTCAGATAAACAGAAGCCAGGTATAGGATTCAGAACAAGCAAAAACCCAAGTCCTGACAGAATGCCCATCTGCACTCAATGCTGGCAACACAACAGAGGAAACTGCCCTTCAACTGATTGGCTACTCATAGCAGATCCTATCATGAGGGTGATCACATATCAAGTTCAACATGGAAGAGACCACATATCTTTGGACTGCCAAAACATTAAGAATCATAGCCCAGCCAAGTTTTACATACACGTCTTGACCATCACAGTTCACTCCTTGTCAACTTGAAACACCTCTACACATTTCCTTAAACCATCATATACAGTCTCTGAATAAAGACAAATATAAAGTCATACTTGTGCCTAACATGATACAACCACGAGATATGCCCAAATAAAACCAAATCTGTTGCTATCAAGTTGATTCCAACTCAGTAGAGCTGTTCCTTAGGGTATCCAAGGAGCAGCTGGTGGAATTGAACTGTCAGTCTTTTAATTAGCAGACAAACTCTTTAACTATTGTGTCACCAGGACTCCACATGTATGTCAGTCAGTGTAAAAAAAATTTTTTTAATTAAAAAAAAAAAAATTTCCTATCTGTTAAATAATCTTAAAAGAAGTAGATGAAAATAATAGTAGTACTGTACTTTGTACTGGTCCTGTCACATCTGGAATGCTGTGTTCAGTTCTGAGCACTGCAGTTTAAGAGGGACACTGCTAAATGAAGTATTTTCAGAAAAGAGAAAAATGGAGAGAGAACTTAAAACCTTAAAACTATACATAAACAGAACTGCTAAAGACGGTCTGTATTTTTAGACAAGAGCAGATTATTACGGCACACAAAAGCTAGCTAGTTCTCTGTAAATATGGAAAAAAGAAGTAGCATTCAGATTACATATTAATCTTGGAAACAGAACTCTAATAAAGGGTAGAAGTAATGAGAAAACATATTTCAACTTTCCCTAAAATCAGATTAGGTCTCTACTGAAATAGAATGACTTGCTTTGGTGATAAGTAAGTTCTTGATGATCAGTGGTCATAAAGAGGCTAGGCTATCAATTGGCTGGAATGTTGTAACATTTTATTCTATCCTGAATATTGGGTTTTACATGCCTTCTTGACATTTACTCAATGTTAAATCCAGAATATGATGAAAGAATTAGGCCACAGCAGTCCCACTCCTAGGTACATATCCTAGAGATATAAGAGAAGTGACACAAATCGACATATGAACATCTACGTTCACTGCAGTATTATTCACAGTAGCAAAAAGAGGGAAACAAGCACCCAGCAATGGATGGATGGGTAAATAAATTCTGATATGTACACACAATGGAATACTGTGCAACTACAAAAAGGAACGAGACTGTGAAACATAACATGGATGAATCTGGAAAACGTTATGCTGAGTGTAATAATTCAATCACAAAAAGACAAATATGGTATGGTTCCATTGCTATAAAAAGTCAAGAATAGAAGAAGTACACAGAAAACAAAGTGCGTTTTTTTTTTTGTTTGTTTTTACTTTTACTAGGGATGTGAGAGAAAGGGATGGGGAATCACTGCTTAAATAGTAAGTATGTGTAAAGTATGGGTAAAGTCAGGCACAACTTGTCCAAGCTGAATAATGATAATAAGAAGTACATGAAAGAAAAAACACAACTTTGGTAAATTCTATAACAGACTTTTGAAATAATTTTCAAATAATAGTAAAAACAACAAAAATGTGTGTGTGCTTATGTAGTTAGATATGGATGTATACACATATATAGGAAGACATAAATGGGTAAATGCATGTGCTTGTATAAGTGCATCTGTAGGCATGTGTATATACATGTTTGTGGGTGCTGTATTTACATCCACACATATGACAAACCACACAGGGGACACAGTTACAGACTCTTCCTAGACATATCCAAACAACTTGTGGGATTGGATTACTGGCTTGAAAGGCTTGAGACCACAGTCTTGGGGGAAAATTTAGTCAAACAACATAACATAGCTTATAAAGATAATGTTCTACATCCTAATTTGATGATTAGTGTCTGGAGTTTTAAAAGCTTGTGAGTAGCCCTCTAAGATACAAGTATTGGTGTCTACTTGTATGGAACTAAAGCGAATGAAGGAAGTCCAAGGCTCACAGACAAAAGTAGTCTATGTGACTAATACATGAACTGCAGCCTCTTCTAACCTGAGACCAGAGGAAGTAGCTGGTGCCTAATCATTCTAACCAGGGACACAATAAATGGTCCCACAAAGAATGAGAGAAAAATGTAGAACAAAATTCAAATTCCTGAAAAATGCCAGACCAACTGGACCAACAGGGACTAGAGGAGCCCCCGAGTCTGTTGCCCTAAGATACCCTTGATCTTAGAATTGAAGCTATTGCTGCAGGCCATTTTTCAGCCAATAATCTATTGGTATATAAAGAAACAACATCACCTGAGCATACTGTGCTCCCTGCAACAATTAACTGTATGATACCAAGTGGTCAACAGTCACCCAAAAGCAAAGATGAGAAGGCAAGGAGGGGAAGGGACACTAGATCAAGAGAAAGAGAGCAAACAAAATGGAAATGATGAGAATGCTGATACTTTGTAAAAACTGTAACCAATGGCATAAAACAATCTGTATAAAAACTGTTAAAAATGAACCTAATTTATTGTGTAAACTTTCACCTAAAACACAATAAAAATATTATTTAAAAAAATAAAAAGGAATTAGGCCACATTTTACAATTCTATATTTGAAAACCTTTACCTGGTATATTTGGTATGGAGCTGCATTTGTTATTCAGAGTTCTAACTGACTGTAAAGCTGTGCCTAATCACCTTCCTATTTCTAATGTATACTCCTAAGCATAGAGAAATAGCATAAATTATCTCTAATTATTACCTCAAGAACATAGTATGAAGATATGTATAATCTCTAGAACTAAACATGTAGTTTTCCTACTTTTTAAAAATTGTAATAAATACATATCGTAACAACATGTTTTCCATTTCAACTTCAGCTTTTTAAAAATTGAGACTTTAAGAACGCATCTATTCTTAAAAAAGATTGAATTCAACTTTCCCTGCAATTTTATGGAAGAAACCCTGTCATCAGTTTTCAAAGAGTCATCCCAGGAAGGGCTCTCTGACTTTCAAAAGTAGAATGGAAATCACATTTCACATGTGGGCAGAGTGGCTCCATGAACTATCACTCATGGATACGTCAGCCTGATGAGGGTGTGAGTGACAGGACATGAATGATTCCGGGTGATGAGGGTTACACTGCAGAGTGTGACACTGCAGAAGGAGACAGGGAAAGTTCATAGTCCCCCAGCTTGGCAGTGGTCAGGGCAGTTAGCAGAGCACTTGAGATTATGAACTGATACATGCAAGAACCCACTGCTGACCAACCCACTGCTATCGTGTTGTCTCTGACTTATAGTAACCCTACAGGACAGAGTAGAACTGTTCCACTGAGTATCCAAGGAGCACCCAGTGGATTTGAACTACCCACTTTTTGCTTAGCAGCTGTAGCACTTAACCACCATGTCACCAGGGTTCCAATGAATGCAAAAAGGAGATACACATGGTTAAGAACACAACTCCTGGAAAAGAGGTTGGTTACAGAAACTCACCCAGAGGTGAAAGACAGCCCTGGTGACACGTTTCCTGAACGACGACAGCTTTGAAGACCCTGTGGAGCAGTTCTACTCTACACACTTGGGTTTGCCATGAGTTGGCTGACTCAAAGGCAACTAACAAGAGCAACAACAAGAGAACTTAGAGAAAGGACTGTTTACCATCAGATTTCAACCCATTAGTTGAAGAGTAGACTATAAATTCTGATGGTGGTAATGATATTACTTTATATTTGAATGCTGTTTTGTTTTTCAAAGTTCTTTTACATTTTATAGAACCAAACAGCTCATTACAGAGCCTTTAACATTTTCTTAGTATTTGGAGCTCAAACCTGCTTACGACTGCTGAATTCAAGGTCACTTACAATGTTTTACATCTTCATGAAGCCAGTGAATTTAGTGGATGTCAGTGACAATCTCTGCATTTTATTTTTGTAGTAACTAGCATAAATATCATGTCTCCAGCTTCACATTCTGACACAATTTGTATACTGGAAGGTAAGAATTGGCTTTGTGATACAGAGTGTTTTCCAGGGGTGTATGGTTAGGTCATTGACTCAACGGCTTGAATCTATGGAGGCCAGGCCCAGGTTGAATTTTCATCACTTTTTTCTGATTTTATCATCCTAAGAAACCCTATGTTTGTATGGTTTTAGGGCCTGTGTCAGTGATTCCTCAAACTAAAGCAGAAATGCAGTATATAATTTTTCAAATTGATATTCTTCATGCCTTGTATTCTTTCTCAGAACACCAACTCTATTATCTCTTAAATACGGTCTCAAGAATTCTATTCAGGTCCATTTAGCAAGTATTCAGTTAGGATAAGGTCCAAATACGTATTATGATGTTACAAAGAGACACGGTAATGAAAGGGATAGCAACATGGCAACAGAAGAGCCAAACTATCGGGAGTTTAAATTCTAACCCTGCTATTTACTACATGGGAATTCTTGGGATCATGCTGTTGTTAGGTGCTGGAAAGTTGATTCTGACTTGTAGCGACCCTATGCAAAGCTGAACGAAACACTGCCTGATTCTGGGCCATCCTCGCAATTGTTTCTATGTTTCAGCCCATTGTTGTAACCACTGTGTCAATCCACCTCACTCAGCATCTTCCTCTTTTTCCCTAACCCTCTACTTTACCAAGCACGATGTCATTCTCCAGAGACTGGTCCTTCCTGATAACACATCTAAAGTACATAAGACAAGGCTCACCATCCTTGCTTCCAAGGAGAACTCTAGCTGTAAATTTCTTCCAAGATGCACTTGTTCATTGTTTCGACAATCTGGTATGTTCAGTATTTTATGCCATACCATAATTCTTTGGTCTTTCTTATTTATTGTTCAGCTTTTGTATGTATGCATTATTAGGCAATTGCACATACCATGATTGGGTCAAAAAAAGGGTTGCCATCAAGTCAATTCAGACTAATAATTACTGGCTGGTGGATTTGAACTGCCAGTTTTTGGGTTAGCAGCTAAGATCTTATACACTGTCATCTGGGGTCCATGGCTTGAGTAAGGCACAACTTTACTCCTCAGACTGACAACTCTGTTTTTCAAAACTTTAAAGAGATCTTTTGGGAGACTTCATACCACCAAAAAGTAGTGCTGGGAGCTGAGCATGCCCTTTATAAAAGATCAGATTCCCTGTGCCTCAGAAGCTTCTAGTCCAGGGGAAGACTGACAAATAAGATCTTCCACTAGAGCCAGTAGAAAAAGGCTTCCCCTGGAGCTGAGACACTGAATTTGGACTTTTACCCTACTGAACTGTGACAATATAAAATTTCTATTTTTAAAGTCATCCACTTTGGTATCTCTGTTATAGTAGCACTAGATGACGAAGACACAATTTGGTACTGAGAGAGTGGGACCCTGCTTCATATGGAAGCAATTTTGAAACCGTGAATGGCTAGGAGACTCATCCAGAACCTGAAGAGAACTGCTAACCTAAGAGAACCGCACCAGAGAAGGTGCAGATGATGAGAAGCAGCAGCAGACAAGCAGCAGTAGAATCAGATGAGTGCAAGAAAGCACTGGAGTTGATCCAAACAACAAGAAAGATGAGTGCCTTGTGCTCAGAAGGTTTCCTGGTAGAGTGGGGTACAACAGAGCTTTGAAACGTTTGCCCCAGCAGGACAGATGCAGGACTGAGACCCGGGCCATAACACCACAGGGAGCAGAAACTGAAGAGATAAGGAGTATGAGAAGCTGAGCTGCCTCAGTTTCAGAAGGCATGGCTGTGACTTCAGGGGTTTCTAAGAGTGGAGCCATGGCTCCTGGTGTTTCTAAGGGTGGGATTGCCACTCAGATGGACTAGGAAAATGGTGCTGCTAAAATTGAGGGAGCAGAGTTGCTGTCCCAGCACAGGGCTGAGGGGTCTCCATTGAGAATCTAGAAAAAGTGTGGCCAATACCTAGAGTCTGGAGAGCATGGCCGTTGTGTAAAATGTCTTCAGGGAATAGATGATTATTTTTAACACCTTGAGAGCTAATATAACATGCTCTTGCTAATTTGCTTGGTGCCTGTTATGCTACCTTTGCCTGCGGTTTCTCCCATATGTAGTGGAAATGTCTAACTTGTACCTGTTCTGTCACTGTATATTGGAAGCAGATAATTTGTGTTCTAGATTTCCATGAAGAGGAATTTCTGGATTTTGGACTTGGACTTAAGACTTTTGCTATGATGGGGTGAATATATTTTTACAACATTGCAAGAAATGGCTGTTTTAGGGAACACAGGTGAAATGTCATAGATTGAATTCTGTTCCCCCCAAAATGTGTGTAGTGATTTGTCCGGGCCATCATTACTGGTACTGTGAGAGGTTGTTGTACGCTGTACACCATGCATCTGTGATGTTACTGAGAGAGGATAGGCAGCAGTTCTGTTGGTGGTACAGGACTCAATGAGTGGGATTCTATTGTGCTTTGAGGCAATCCCTTGAGATATAAAAGAAGCTAGTTGACAGTTCTGGAGACCTCATACCACCAAGAAGCAGGGCTGGGAGCTGAGCATGTCCTTTGGGAAAGATCAGGGTCCCTGTGCCTCAGAAAATTCCAGTCTAGGGGAAGATTAACGACAAATACTTTCCTCCAAAGCCAGCAGAGAAAGCCTTCCCCTGGAGCTGACACCCTGAATTTGGACTTTTCACTTTCTAAATTGTTACAAAATAAAAATTTTGTTTGTAAATCCAAAAATAAAGAGGTCTTTTGCCACAGATTTGCTCAATGCAATGTATCATTTGATTTCTTGACTGATGCTTTCCTGAGTGTTGATTATGGACCCAAGTAAAATGAAATTCTTGACAATTTCAAGATTTTCTCTGTTTATCAAGATGCTGCATACTGGACCAGCTTTGAGAACTTCTGTTTACTTTATGTTGTGGTATAATCCATACTGAAGCCTGTAGTTTTTGATCTTCATCAGAAAGTGCCTCAAGTTTTCCTTTTACCAAGCAAGTTTGTGTCATCTGCATACTGCAGGTTGTTAATGAGTTTTCCTCTATACCTGATGTTGTATTCTTCTTCATATAGTCCATCTTCTCAGATTATTTGCTCAGCATACAGACAGAATAAGTGTGGTGAAAGGATCCAACCCTGAAGCACACCTTGATTTTTCTGTCTGTTTCCTGTGTTATCAACTAGGAATAACAATAGTACCTACCTCTTAGAACTGTTGTCAATTTTAAAAAGTTAATATTTGTAGTGTCTGTGGTACAGCAGTTGCTCAGTGAACCCCAAAGGCTGAAAAATTTTGTAGTGGCTATATGTTCTGCTGGGTTGGAAACTGAACATGTAAACCATATCACAAACAAAAGTAAATAAAAGCCTGGAGCTAATTGGCTCACAGGTGTTATTAATACTTTGTTGTTTTTATAAACATGGCTTTAAATACAACTGAGTTAAACTCCATGGTGAGTTTATTTAAGTGAGTTGCATCATCTTACCATCTGGAAAATGTACTGATTTCCAAGTCCGCTCCAGCAAGTTTACAGGGGGATCTATACTCTAGGCAAGGTAGCCTAGGGATTAACTAGGGAAAACAAATGACATAATTCAAAGCAAATTGCTCTCTTTTGCCTGAAGTACTCAAATAACTATGAATAAATTGGTTGTTTTTTGTTTTTATTTTATATATTTTAAAGGCTGGGAGATTAGCAGAAAAGTAGATGAAGAAAGAGCTAAATTATCCAAAGAACTGTCTCAATTCTCAGTGTTGATCGTTAGATAATAGAAAAGTGTTATGAAGTTGTTTTGCCCTAAAATAACAGTCTTAGATCCTGTCACTTCACTGTTAGGGCATAATTTCTATTTAAGTTGATCCTTTTTACTTTAAGCTGCTGTGAGCCAAAATGTAAATTAGCAATTTCGTTACTGCTGGTCAGCAAAAGGAAAACCCGGTTGCGTAGTGGTTAAGTACTACGACCACTAACCAAAAGGACTACAGCTGGAATCCATCAGGTGCTCCTTGGAAACTCTATGTGTTAGTTTTACTCTGTCTTATGAGTTTGTCACTGTGAACTGGAATTTATACATCAGCAATGGGAGTCCATAGAAACCAAGTCTAGCACCCTGATTACTAAATTACTGTCTTACAAAACCAAACCAAACCCAGAAGCTCGTTGCTACAGAATCAATTCCAACTGATGCTAACCCTATAGGGCAGAATATTACTGTCCTACAGGATTTCCAAGGAGTTCCTGGTGGATTCCTGTTGTTGACTCTTGGTCAACAGCTAAACTTTTAACTACTGCCTTGGTATCAGATGTGAAGGTGAATCTAATTTTTCAACATGCATCTTGGATATAGGCTGAAACACGAAGGCAAGAATCATTAATCAATATCCAACTGAGTTCTTACACATAGAAATGAAATAGCTAAAGCAAAATCAACTACAGTGAAAACCAAGAGCCAGAACTCAAAGGGACTTACAAGTTTTCTGCCTTTAACAAGGTCTAGTCTTAGCATATGTCTCTCTGTTGGCGAGTATTTGTGTTTTCCCTTCTCTCACAGATTTCCAACTTACATAGGTTCTGGCTTTCTCAGGCTTTACTCTTATTAACTGCCAATAACTAAAAATACTGGTGACCTCATTAAGGTATTTTTCACTATCGTTGTTGAGAAGCAAACTATCAACTTACTTAACTGGTATTTACAGATTACTACAGCTAAGAGCTGCAGTATGCAAGTTGTCTTCAATTGAACCCTTTCAGAATTTCAATTTTTTTTTTCTGATTATTTTCTCCCATTTTTAATGTATTTTATTTTGCTGTTGTTGAAAACATACACACAGCAGAACACACACCAATTCAACACCAATTTCTACACATACAACTCAGTGGCTGTGATTACATTAAATTGTGCAACCTTTCTTGAATCACTCCTCCCTCATTACAATAAACTACCTACCCCCTAAGTTTCCCTGGTGGCCCAGCAGTTTGGAGCTCATCTGCTCACCTAAAGATCAGTAATAGGAACCCATCAGCCACTCTTTGGAAACCCTATGAGGCAGCTGTACTCTGTCTTATAAGATCACTGTGAGTGGAAATTTAATTGATGGCAGCAGGTTTGGTTTTTGGTTTTGGTAAGTTTCCTATTTAATCTGTTCAGATGCTGTTGTCAATTTTATCCCATATATACAATTTTTAAAAGAGTAAAATGCTTATCACAGATATTCTTTATTAATAAAGCTAACTGTTGTTTAGTTTGAAGATCACCTCAAAGGATATTTCAGGTTTAAGGTTTATCTCAGGGCAATAGTTTTGGGAGTTCATGCAGCCTCAGTGGCTCTAGAGTGTACTGAGTGCATAAAAATTTGAAACTCCATTCTACATTTTCCCCTTCTGATCAGGATTTCTCTATACAATCTTTGATCATAATGTTCAGTAATGGCAGCCAGGCACCATTCTGATTTGGTCTCATGGCAAAGGAGCCAATTGCTCATGAACACAATTAGCCACACATTTTATTTCCGTCTTTCCCTGACTCATTCCTCTGTTGCTTCAGGTGAACAGAGACAGATTTTTGTATCTTGGATGGCTGCTTTCAAGCTGTTAAGACCCTAGGCACTATGCAACAAATTAAGAGGAAGAACAAAAGCACAAAACATGTTATTAGGCCAATTAACCGGGATGTCTTAGGAAATCATGTCTCTAAAACTCCAAACCAAGAAACTACATCCTATGAGATACGTAGCTTTGTGTAAGCATCCTTAGCATCTTCAAATTTCCTTTAAATTTTTATAAACACATTAACTCATTTTAAAAGAGTCTACTAATTCAAAAGTAATTATACAGAATATGTTATCTGATGACAATGAAATTAACTTAGAAATCAAAAACAGGACATCATTAAAAAGCTGAAATACTTACAATTTAAATCAATTTTCCATGTAAAACTCCAAGCACCCACCTCTCTGCAACTCTATTGCTCTGCTCACCCTGTGACAGCACAGACCTCTTTTCCACTCTTCACTTCCAGTATCCACTCAGCCAACACTTTTCCCCTCCTCTCCACCCACTCCTCTCTCCCCTGAAAAGAAAGCAGTAGGACAGCCTCATACATATACGAAACCATGAAGTACACACACCACATGCATCACTCTGTGTCTCCAAGTCCAGTCTATTCTTCGTCTGAAGTGTTAGCTTCAGTACTGGTTTCAGCTCTGGGCTAGGAGCAAGTCTAGGGACCATGTTCTCAGAGGACCCTACAGGTTGTTAGACCATCACTTCTGGTCTTTTAATAGACTTCTTGACCTGTATATCCCTTTTGCTTCTGCTTATGTCAGGGGCTGTACACTGTGTTCCCTGTCAGGGCAGTCTTTGGTGGTGGCTGGCCACCATCTAGTTCCATTGTTCTCCAACTGATGTATTCTCCCAATCATATGAGTCCTTCTGTCTCCTGGGTTCATTTTTCCTCATGTCTTCGATGTTTTCAGTTGTCATCTGTTCTAGGTGGGCTGGGGCCAACTGATGTTCATCAGATGGCAGCTTGCTGGCTTTCAGGACCCAGATGCCACTCACCAATATGGGGTGCAGAAGACTCTTTTAGCAAAAGACTAGTCATACCAATTGATCTTGATATCTCCTGAAAATATGGTCCCCAGGCCCCTGTCTCTGCTACTCTGTCCTTGGAAATGTTGGGTTGAATTTAGAAAACCTTTTAGCTTATGGCGTAGGCAGTTATGCTGATCTGCCTTCTACTGTGTGTAAACAACAAACTTTTAACTAGTTTATAGACCAAACCAGAAATAACAAATTGTTTCAAACTGAATGACAATGAAATTATAATATATCCAAACTTGAAGAAAGCAACTACAGCAGTGCTCAGATAAAAATTTGTAGCTTTAAATAGTGACATTACAAAGAAGAAAGATCTAAGATCAGTGATCTTAAGACTCTAAAAATAGAGGAGCGAAGTAAACCAAAAGAGATTGAAAGGTTGGCAATAGTGAAACTAACAGCATAAATCCATGTAATCAAAATTAGACAAAAGAGAAAATTAGCAAATGTAAAAGCTGTTCTTTGAAAAGATCAGCATAATTAATCAAATCTTAGTAAACTAATATGGGAGGAAAAAGACAATATATTACTAATAAGAGAAATGATACAAGACCGGAGAACCAGATGGTGCCTGGCCACCATCAAAGACAGCCCTGACAGGGAACACAATGTGGAGTCTCTGATGTAGCATGAGAGAAAGGAGTGTGCAGATCAAGAACTCTATTAAAAGACCAGAATTGATGGCCTAACAGCCTGGAGGGTCCTCTGAGAACATGGTCCCTAGACTTGCTGCTAGCCTAGAGCTGAAACCAGTACTGAAGCCAGCATTTCAGACAAAAAATGGACTGGATTTGGGGACACAGAGTGATGCCACGTGACATGTGTATGTTACAGTTTTATACATATATATACACACATGTATATACATACATGTACATACATATGTGTATGTATGTATATATGTTTGTATATATGAGGCTATCCTACTGGTTTCTTTCTAAAGGGCAGAGGAGTGGGTGAAAAGGAGGAGACAAGAGTCAGCTGAGTGGATACTGTAAGTAAAGAGTGGAAAAGGAGAGTGTGCTGTCATGGGTTGAGTAGAGCAGACAGAGTTGTAGAGAGGCAAGTATGGAAAATTGGATTGTAAAACCTTCACTTAACCACAATAAAAAAAATTTTTTCAAAAAGAGAAATGATAAAAGCATTATCACTGCAGATCCTATAGACCCTACATACCCTAAAATAATAAGAAGATACCATGTACAATGTCTGGCCAAAATTTTTGACAAACTAGATGAAACAGAAAAGTTTCCAGAAAAATGTAATTTGCCCGCTGACAGATGATAAAATAATACTACAATAGCCCTATATTTATCAAGGAATCCCTGGTGACGTAGTGGTTAAAGTCCTACGGCTGTCAATCAAAAGGCTGGCAGTTCAAATCTGCCAGGTGCTCCTTGGAAACTCTATGTGGCAGTTTTACTCTGTCCTATATAGTCACTATGAGTCGGCAGTCACTCGATGGCAGTGGGTTTGATTTTGGCTTACATGTTTTAAAGAAACTGAGTTTTTAAAATTAAAAATCTTTCCATGAAGAAAATTACTGTTTCAGTGGTGAATCTTACCAAATTGTTTTAGAAAACAATAGCAATGATTTTATATAAACTATTGTTATACTGGATGCCAGTATTTTGTCAGATGTAAGTACTGCAAATATTTTCTCCTGTTCCATGATTAAAAGATCCTTGCTGGCACAATGGTTAGGTGCTTAGCTGCTAATCAAAAGATTGGCAGTCCCAACCCACTCAACGCATCCACAGGAGAAAGACTTGGTGACCTGCTCTAGTACAGATTACAGATTAGAAAAGCATATGAGGCAGGGCTTTGTCACATGGGATTACAGTGAGTTTAAAAATTGACTCAACAAAACCTAACACATACTTTCATGACTTGTATTTTCACTCTTAGAATATTTTACATGTCAGATTGACTTGCATTTTCATTCTTAGAATAGAATATTGTACATGTCATGTCTTGGCAGCTGTGCAAAACAAGTTGGAACATGTTCTTTTTCACTTACTTGGAAGAGTTTAAAATATATCTTTTTTATATTTTGACAAAATTTATTGGTCACACTTGAGACTGGAGTTTTCTTTGTGAGTTTTTTTAAATTATAGACTCAATTTCTTTAATAGGTATAATAGTCACATATTCTTTCTCTTTTGGTGCCCACTTTGCAGGTTCATTTATTCAAATGTGTTGACATTTGGCAAGTCTTGATTTATGCCCCAGCATGTGGCTTATTCAACTAATTATTTCATGTATACTTGAAAAGAACGTGCATTCTGAGTTGCTGGGTGTTTTGTAATTTATATACCAATCTGGTCGATTTTGTTAATTGTGTTTTTGAAACATTAATTATCCTTAATGAATCTTTCCTTTGTTTCAGCAGTGCTGTGATGCTAACAATTCTGTTGATCTAACTGCAATTCTAACAGTTATTAAGAGAATTCATACATTTCTTAATCTTACTAGTTTTAGCGTTATATATTTTAAGGCTATGGGCAAACAACTTTAGAATTATTACAGATTCCTGTTAGATTGATCATTTCATCATTCTGAAATGTCCTTGTCCTACTCCATTGCCTCTCAGAAATGGCAAAACTGTCATGAACTTAGTTTGACTACCACTTCTATCTTCATATCTAATCTATCATCAGTTTAGGAGGATTTTGCCTTTAAAATCTTTAATTTGTGTAACTTTCTCCATCTCTACTGACACCATCCTAGTCCAACCATTTATTAGTTTCCTAGGGATGGATAATAAAATACTACAAATTGGATCACTTATCAGAACAGAAATTAATAACTTCATAGTTCTAGAGGCTGAGTACAAGATTAGCCTGTTGGCATTGTTGATTCCTTCTGAGGTTTTTAGGAAGAATCTTTTTTCTGGTAGCTCCAAGAATTCCTTGGCTTCCATCTGTAGTGTCACCTGTCATCTTCCCTCTTTCTCTCTGTTTTTGGGTATCATCTACTCTTTTACAAAGATACCAGACATAGTACTCACCCTATCCCATTATGACATCATATTATCTTAACATCTTGGAAACCCTGGAGGCACAGTTGGTAAGTGCTCCATCTGCTAACCAAAGGGTTGGCAGTTCAAATCTGCCAGGTGCTCCTTGGAAACTCTATGGAGCAGTTCTACTCTGTCCTATAGGATCACTATGAGTCAGAATGAACTCAACGGCAGTGGGTTGATTTTGGTTTTACTACATGTTAAAAGACATTATTTCTAAAAAGGTTCACATTCATAGTTACAGGAGTATGACTTCAACATAACGTGGGGGACTCAGTACAATCCATAATACCAATCTACTACTATCTTATGACTGAACTACTATAAGAGCCTAACAGCTGAACTTCCAGCATCTCTTCTGGCTTTTTCCCATCATTATCCATATTGCATTGAGACTAACCTTGTAAAAAGTATAAATTACATCATGAATTTTTTCTTCACCTTCCTCCCTTCCTTCCCTTCCTTTCTCCCTCCCTTCCTTGATTAAAACTTCCAATGACAGTCTACTGCCCTCAGGAAAGAGTTAAACTTCTAAACAAAGCTTACAAGACCCTTGAAGTTTTGCCTCTTGGTGATCTCTTCCACCTCCTGTGGACATTAAGTTTTGAAGAACCACAGGAAAACTGTTGGGGAGCAATCCAAGGGAACAGGAGACTTTTTGTTAGAGAAAATTAACAGCTATGCAAGTCTGAAACATAAATCACAGTTTTAATTTCCCTGTAACAAGGTAAAAAAATCACACAATTTAAAAGACAATAAAAACAACTTACCACAAGTAATTCAATATAACTCAACAGATGATGGCACTTCAATTGCCACATTTCTAAATCACACCTGAACTTGTTTTTTTCATTTTAAATCTTGCAAACATTTGTACTGCTTGGTGTGCATGTGGTTTTCTTCAGTTGCTTCATGTATGTGTGAGTGGACTAGTTGTCGTATCTTTGTTATCAGCTGAAACTATTTGAAACTGTCTCAAAATAAATCTCTCTTTTCTACACGAATCCTTAAAGGCTTGCCATTGGAATTATCTCTTTTCCTTTATCTTTATTCTACATTTGCCTCTTACTACCACCCTTTCCTACTCTTCTTCACAATTCCTAGGAAAGATTACACAGGAGACACTGATGAGCTAAGTATGTGTCCTGATAACCAAAAATAACCAAACCTAGTGCCATCAAGTCGACTCTAACTCATAGCAATCCTACAGGTCAGAGAAGAACTGCCCTGTAGAGTTTCTAAGGAATGTCTCGTGGATTTGAGCTGCCAGCCTTTTGATTAGCAGCCATAGCACTTAACCACTAAGCCACCAGGGTTTCCTGTGTCCTGATAGGCAAGCATAGTTCAGAACCATGGAGAGCAACTCATGTGGTTTAAATTTCTAATAAGTTAGTCATGATTATGGCAAGTCTGTATCTGATCTGTGTTGTTCTAAATTCTAAGTTTTAGGGCAGTGCTTGACATAGAAAAGCACTTAATAAATACTTGTTAAAGAAATGAAATTAATTTTCTGTATTGGAATCAACTGGTACAAGTCTATGAACACATTCCTAGCTTTTGATTAAAAAAAAAAATAAAACACTAGACCAAGCCCATTGCCACTGAGTGAATTCTGACTCACAGTGACCCTATACAACAGAATAGAACTGCCCCACATGGTTTCCAAGGACTGCCTGGTGAACTCCAACCACTGACCTTTTGCTTAGCAGCCACACACCAACAGGATTTCTCCTAGCTCCTGATACATGCTGCTAAATTGCTTTTTTAAGAGAAGGTATTAAGTTACAGTACTACCAGTTAAAAATTCTGTGATTTATCTATTTTTACCTCTCACTCACTTATCTTACGTGAGTGATGAAATGAGTGCCTACTGTGTACTTGCTTTCAAAAACTTTGAAATCTAGATGGAAGAATGGATGAGAAAATAAATTATTACAAGGCAGTGAGACAGTTTCTTTATTACATCGTACTTCTATACTGGCAGGTCAAGGAACTATGCTTCCCAGTAAAGTGACACTTCAGCAGCTTGTTGAAAGAAGAATTAGGGGAAAAGAGGATAATGCTAAGTGATGATGGGAATAAAGGAAAGTTTTACATAGGTTTCATTTTCTGTCTCTCTCATAGTACTTTCCACATACATATCTGTTTGTCATTAACCATGAAATATGAGATCAAGAACAGACATCTGAAAACAACTAATCTTTTTCTATATCTTAAAAAGTAAAGCCAAAGAAACACAAGGAATACTTTTTTTATGTCATGTAATAGTACATTACAGTGCAAAATGATTAAATAAAGAAAGCTAGGCTGTGTATATGTGTGTGTGTGAAAGAGACAGATGCTTAGGGAAAAGCACAAACATTAGAAAAGAAATGGGGATAAAATGGACAATAAGAACCTTAGCTGAGAAAGTAAGTTTGGCTTCAGACATTTCTGTTTGTATGAAGCTCAGCTATATTTTGGTTCCTTTCCTTTTTTGTCTATGAAAAATCACTGTTGTAACAATTTACTTTCTATTGAATTCTATTTGAAGTGTTTGGAGTGGATCTCAATTTTCTGGTAACTTGAGCTCCTGGGGAAACCCTGGTGGCATGGTGGTTAACTGCTATCTCTGCTAACCAAAAGATTAGCAGTCTGAATCTACCAGGTGCCCCTTGAAAATTTTATGGGACAGTTCTACCCTGTCCTAAAAGGTCGTTGTAAGTTGGAATCAACTCAACAGCAGTGGGTTTGGTTTCTTTTTAAGAGCTCCTGGTGGTGTAGTGGTTAACTCATGGCTGCTAACCAGAAGATCAGCAGTTTGAATCTACCAGAGGCTCCTTGGAAACTCTATGAGGCAATTCTACTCTGTCCTATAGAGTTGCTATGAGTTGGAATCCACTGGATAGCAGTGGGTTTGGTTTTAGAGCTCCAAAGAAAGCATATTTTAATTAAAGGGTGTTGATACAGAGAGAGACTTAAGAATAAAAGATGGTTTCAAATATGGTTAAATTTTTGCGTTTGAGAAGCAAGAAACTGGTGATAAGCATGTGTGTCAGTTCCCATGAGTCGGATCCAACTCGATGGCACTTGGTTTGGCTTGGCAGTTCAAGATATGTTCTAAGATACCATGCTAAAAATTTGGGTAATAAGGAATCACTGAAGATTTTTATGCAAGTGAGTAATAAGTTTTAGATATGCCACTTCAGATTTGCAACAGGTGGAGTATAAAGAAAGGAATTGGAATTGGACAAGACTGGAGGTGAAACAGCAGCTAATACAGGTTAGTGAAAAAAATCAAAGTCAGGTATAATGAATCACTAAAGTGAGGTAATACTATGAGGATAGAAAAAGGACGTGGGACAATTTGAGAGGCATATTAGAGATAGAATGCCTTCATGAGAACTCTTCATATAAGAAACATTGGTTTTGTGTTACGTTTATGACAAATTTTTTTTCCTTTTTTTTTGTTGTACAATTTTATCAGAATTTTTGCCAAATGATAGTTTTAAATTTTAAAGTAATAAAATCTGCCATCTTCTTCTCTGGTGAAACCTCTTGTTCTTAAACTTAGAATTGAATTCATAGAGTAATATTGGAAGAACTGTCATCCTTCTAGTGTTAAATATAGAAATAAGGTACACCTCACCACTTATTTAGGTATTCTTTCTTTGAAGTCTTTAATTTTTCAAAAATTTTTACAGTTTTCTCCACAAAGGCTTTTCATGTATATATATGTGTGTGTGTGAGTGTGTATAAGTGTATATATATATATACACACACACATATATATATATATATTCATAATAGTCTTAAGGAAACCCTGGTGTCATAGTGGGTTAAGTGCTATGTCTGCTAGCAACAAGTTTGGCAGTTCAAATCTGCCAGGCGCTCCTTGGGAAACTCTATGGGGCAGTTCTACTCTATTTCAGTTAGAATCAACTCAATAGCAGTGGGTTTTTGTCTCAATCATAGAATAAGTAGACCAACAGTCTACCTTCAGACTAAGTATAAGAAGGAAATATCCTTCTATAAGTATAGACATAAAGATACAAAGTAGACAAAACCCATCCCAATCTATTGCCATTGTGTGGATTCTGACTCACAATGAATCTATACCACAGAGTAGAACTGCTCCACAGGGTTTCTAGGAGTACCTAGTGGATTTGAACTGCTAACCAGAGGTAATAGCTGTTAACCACTACATCACCAGGGTTTCCAGGTAAGAATATAAACCAAACCAAACCCACTGGTGTTGAGTTGATTCTAACTCATAGCAACCCTATAGAACAGAGTACAATTGTCCCCATCAAGTTTCCAAGGAGCACCTGGTGGACTTGAAATGCTGACCTTTTGATTAACAGAGGTATTACTTAACCACTGCACCAGGGTTTCCAGGTAAGAATACAGAAAACTTAAATGACAATATTAACCAATATGATCTAATTAGAACATCTATCTAACAACAATAAAGTACACATTTTTTTTTCAAGGATGCATGGAACATTTAGCAAGATAGGCCATATTCTGAATCTTGTAACAAGTTCTGATAAATTTTATGTGACTAAATCATACAAAATATGTTCTAACCATAGCCATTATATTACCACTAAACCCACTGCCGTTGAGTCAGCGACCCTACACGTCAGAGTAGAACTGCCCTATAGAGTTCCCAAGGAGTGCCTGGTAGATTTGAATTGCTGACCTTTTGGTTAGCAGAGGTAGCACTGAATCCACTATGCCACCAGGGTTTCTGGAATTATACTAGAAAGCAAAAATAGAAAACAAACAAGCAAAAACCACTGTCGTTGAGTCAGGTCCAACTCTTAGCAACCCTATAGGTCAGAGTAGGACTGCACCACAGAGTTTCCAAGCAGAGCACCTGGCAGATTTGAACTGTTGACCTTTTGGTTAGCAGATGCATGCTTAACCGACTACACCACCAGGGTTTTTACCTAAAATATCCTAAATATATGACAAACAAAATAACACACTTCTAAATAGTATACAGGTACAAAAAGAAATAGCAAGAGTAAAGTAAAAATTTTTGAACTAAATAGAAAACCTAAAACCAAGCATATTGAATTTTGTAGGATGCACCTAAAGTATTGCTAGATGGAATTTTATTGACCATTAACAGTGATATTAGTTATTTTTCTAGTTTTTATTGGGCAGGGTTAATGAATTTTTGTTTGTTTTGTCTTTATTTTTGTCATTACCAAAAAACCACATCCACTGCCATCGAGTTGGCCCCAACTCATAGCGACCCTAGAGATCTGAGGAGAACTGCCCACAGAGTTTCCAAGGAGAGCCTGGTGGATTTGAACTGCTAAACTTTTGGTTTGCAGACATAGCACTTAACCCACTATGCCACCAAGTTTTCCTTATTTTTCTCATACATGGGTGATAAAATTTTCATTCATTTAGATTATCTTCTATCCAGGACTATGGATTTGAATGTGATAGCTTTTTTTTGGACATATTGTCTGATTATTCTTGTTCACTGCTATTTATTTTATGAACATAGAAAACTTTATTCAATACTTTTATTAATTCTCATTAAATTTTCAGTAAATTTCTGTGAGTTTTCTGGGTATATAATATTCTGCTTTTTCTTACATTTATACTTTCCATTTTCATTTAACTACACAGAATCTCTAGAAAAGTGTTACATATTAACAATAATTAAAAAAGCATTTTTCCAGATTTTTACCAGAATGTCTCTGGAGTTCATCATTGTCTCAAAAAGACCTGAGCTTCTAGAAGTTAAAAACCATTGTCTATAATCATAATACATTAGCATTCATGTAATTATTAGTCCACATCATTTAGCCATCACCCCACAGCTTCCCTTTATCCCCTACCCCTAGGCAGTCACGAATCTGCTTTCTCTTATACCCATTTGCCTGTTCTGGATATTTCATGTAACTGTGGTGTTTTGTGGTTGGCTTCTTTCAGTTAACATAATGTTTTCAAGGTTCACCTATGTTGTACCATGTATCAGTACCCTGTGGTACCAGGGATGAAAAAGTTCAGTGATCTGCTTCTGTCAAGATTATAGTCAAGAGTAACCTTTGGAGATGTTCTCCTCTGTACATGTACTGTTGCCAGGAGTCAAAACTGACTGGACATAAGCTAACAACAACATAAAAAAACAAATAAAACATAAAACATTTTACGTGAAGAAACACTTAATCTACAAATACTTTTAGGGTATCCTCCAACCTCCAATTCTCTGATACACAGATATCTTCTATGCGACAATTATATACTGGACAATTAGGACTGCTATTTTTTTTTTTTTTTTGAAGCAAATACTCGATAGCACCATCTACTGCTGAAATAAGTGAATTTAATAATAGTGTAAAGGATCAGCACTCTCAAAATTTCATTTGAGATGAATACAAAAAATCTAGTCCCAACTTTCTTACCTTACAGATAAAGAATGTGAAGCTTCAAAATGATAAGTAACATGTCAAAAGTTACAAAGCTCATTCTAAAATAATGTACACCACTGCACACTCACTTGTCATTCTGTGTGGGAGCTTGTATGTTGGTGTGGTGCTGGAAGCTATGCCACTGGTATTTAGATACCAGCTGGGTCACCCATGGTGGACAGGTTTCAGCTGAGCTTCCAGACTAAGACAGACTAGGAAGGACTTCTGAAAAGAACTAGCTGGGAAACCTTATGAACAGCACCATAACTTTGTCAGATATAGTGCTGGAAAAAGAGCCCCCTAGACTGGAAGGCACTGAAAGGACGACTGGGGAAGAGGTGGCTCCTCAAGTGAGTTGATCTTACTGATGTGGATGTAGTGAAGCCCTGAGGACCTTCATTTGCTGATGTGGCATGACTCAAAATGAGAATAAATATCTCCAAACATCCACTAATAATCGGAACATGGAATGTACAAACCATGAATGTAGGAAAATTGGAAATTGTCAAAAATGAAATGGAACACATAAACATCAATATCCTAGGCATTAGTGAGCTGAAATGGACTGGTATTGGCCATTTGGAATCTGACAGTCATATGGTCTACCATGCTAGAAGCAAAAACTTGAAGAGGAATAGTGTTGCATCCATCACTGAAAAGAACATTTCAAGATCTGTCCTAAAGTACAATGCTGTCAGTGAAAGGATAACATCCATACGCCTACAAGGAAGGCCAGTTAATGTGACTTAATCAAATTTATGCACCAACTACTAAGGCCAAAGAGGAAGGGACTGAAGATTTTTACCAGTTTTTGCAGTCTGAAATAGATCAAACATGCAATCAGGATGCACTGATAATTACTGGTGACTGCAATGCAGAAGCTGGAAACAAAGAAGGGTTGGTAGTTGGAAAATATGGCCTTGGTGATAGAAATAATGCTTGAGATAGCATGACAGAATTTTGCAAAACTAACAATTTCTTCATTGCAAATACCATTTTAACCAACACAGACAGCAACTACACACATGGACCTCACTGGATGAAATACACATGAATCAAATTGACTACACCTGTGGAAAATGACAATGGAAAAGCTACATATCGGCAGTCAGAACAAGACTAGGTGCTGACTGTGGCCACAGATCATGGATTGCTCATGTGCAAATTCAAACTGAAACTGAAGAAAATTAGAACAAGTCCACAAGAGCCAAAGTATGACCTTGAGTACATCCCTCCTGAGTTCAAAGTCCACCTCAGGAATGGATTTGATGTATTGATCACTAATGACCAAAGGCCAGATGAATTGTGGAATGACATCAAAGACATCACCCATGAAGAGAGTAAGAGGTCATTAAAAGACAAGATAGAAAGAAAAGATCAGATTGGATGTTAGAAGAGACTCTAAAACTTGTTCTTGAAAATTGAGCAGCTAAAGCAAAAGGAGGCAATGGTGGAGTAAAAGGCCTAAACAGAAGGTTTCAAAGAGCAGCTCGAGAAGACAAAAGGAAGTATTATAACGACACGTGCAAAAAGCTGGAAAAGGAAACCCAAAAGGGAAGAACACGTTCTGCTTTTCTAAAGCTGAAAGAACCAAAGAAAAAATTTAAGACCTAATTTGCAATAGTGAAGGATTCTACAGGGAAAGTATTGAATGACTCAAAGAGCATCAAAACAAGACGGAAGGAATACACAGAGTCATTATACTAGAAAGAACCGGTCAATGTTCAATCAATTCAAAAGGTAGTATGTGATCAGGAACTGATGGTACTAAAGGAAGAAGCCACAGCTGCATTGAAGGCATTGGCAAAAAACAAGGCTCCAGGAATTGATCAAATATTAATTGAGATGTTTGAGTAAACAGATGCAACACTGGAAGTGCTCACTCATCTATGCTAAGACATTTGGAGGGCAGCTACCTGGCCAGCTGACCATAACAGATTCATACTTACGCTCGCTCCAAAGAAAGGTGATCCAACAAATGCAGAAACTACTGAACAACATCATTAATATCACAAGCAAGTAAAATTTTGCTCAAGATCATTCAAAAACGACTGCAACAGTACATTGACAAGGAACTGCCAGAAATTTAAGCTGAACTCAGAAGGGGTCATGGAACCAGAGATATCATTGCTGATGTCAGATGGATCTTGGCTGAAAGAAGAGAATAACACAATGATGTTTACCTGTGTTTTGTTGACTATGTAAAGGTATTTGACTGTTTGCATCATTACAAGTTATGGCTAACATTGCATAAAATAGGATTCCACAACACTTAATTGTGCTCTTATGGGATCTGTACATGCATCTGTACATGACTATCAAGAGATAGTCACGAGAACAGAACAAGGGGACAGCGCATGGTTTAAAGTCAGTAGAGGTGTGTGTCAGGGTTGTATCTTTTCACCATACCTTTTCAATTTGTATGCTAAGCAAATAATGTGAGAAACTGGACTGTATGAAGAAGAATGAGGCATCAGAATTGGAGAAAGATTCATTAACAACCTGCATTATACAGATGACACAACTTTGCTTGCTGAAAGTGAAGGGGATTTGAAACATTGATAAAGATCAGAGACCACAGCCTTCAGCATTGATTGCACCTCAGCCTCAAGAAAACAAAAATCGTCACAAATGGATGAGTAAGCAACTTCATGATAAATAGAGAAAGGATTTAGGTAGTTAAGCATTTTATTTTACCAGGTTCCACTATCGATGCACATGGAAGTAGCAGTCAAGAAATAAAAAGATGCATTGCAATGTGAAAATCTACTGCAAAGAACCTCTTTAAAGTATTGAAAAGTAAAGATGCCACCTTAAAGACTAAGGTACACTTGACACAAGTCATGTTATTTTAATTGCATCATGTGCATGGAAAAGATAGACAATGAGTAAGGGAAACAGAAGAAGAATTGACATCTTTGAATTGTTGTGTAAGAGAAGAATATTAATGTACCATGGACTGCTTCCTCCTCAGAGCCCAGTTGATATGTCCTTGTGAGTCCAGTTCCAGCTAGGTCACAATCTAAGGCAAGGAATAATGGTTCCAATTATCTTCCAACTCATGTAGCAGTGACTCAGCTTTGACTCTGCAGAGGACAGTACATCAACAGCTGGAAGAAACGTATGTTCTCTGTCGATTTTGTGACTTCTGAGATAATTTCTAAATCCTTGTAATTTTGTCACCGAGAAGCGGGTACACACCTCAAGAAAATATTCTTTCCCTACTTTACTCATGTGTCTCAGGTATGGTCATGGAAGGTACTGATAAAGAGTGTTAAAAATAATCATAACTCAAAAGAAATAAAAAAAAAAGTTACTCTACATGCACCTGAGATCATTTTGATTCTGTCAAAAGCAAATGACCAGAACTTTGCTAGTTACAATGAAGCCTATAAACAGAAGATGAGGGAGAAGAATAGAAGATAGATCACTGGCTAATGTTGTTTTTTGAGATGATCACTGTTTTATTTATTTATTTATTGGGATTAATTGAAAGTATACAATCCAAGTAAATTTTGCATGCCCACCTATCTGCAGCTTCATCTGCTCTCCCCACCCCATGACAGCACACTCCTTCTTTTCACTCTATACTTCTAGTATCCACTTAACAAGCACCTGTTCCCTGCTTTCCACCTTTTTGTCTCCCATCTAGAAAGAAGCCAGTAGGATAGATTCTTAAAATATATAAAACCATACAGTACACACACCATATGCTCACACTGTCTTACAAAGTCCAGTCCATTCTTGTCTAAAGAGTGGACCTCAGTATTAGTTTCCAGTCAGGGACAGCAGCAAGTCTACAGTCCATGTTCCCAGGGGACCCTCCGGGTTGTTAGACCAGTAGTTCTGGTCTTTTAGTTGAGTTCTTGAACTGCACACCTCTTTTTCTGATATTGCTTCAGGGACTCTACATTGTGTCCCCAATCATGGCTATCTTTGGTGGTGACCAGGCACCACCTGATTCTTCTGGTCCCATGTTGAAACAGTCTCCCATTCATATGGGTCCTTCTGGGCTCTTTTCTCTTAATGTCTTCGCTGTTCTCGGTCACCATCTATTCCATATGGGTTGGGACCATTTGGTGTACCTCAGATGGCAGCTGGCTAGCTTTTAAGATCCCTGGCACCATTCACCAATATGGGGTGCAGAATACTCTCCTTTAAAAGTCTGGATATGCCAATTGACCTCAATGTTCCCTGAAAACATGATCCCCAGACCACTGTCTCTGTTACTGTATCCTTTGAAATACTGAGTTTAGAAAGTCTTTCAGTTTATGGTATATTCCAGTTATTTTGGTCTGTCCTCTACTGCATGCTGTCACTCACTTCACTTAACCAAATTCTTCTCTATTATTTAATTTATGACCAACTTTCTCCCTCCCCCCACCCTTGCAGCAGTCAAAGTCTTTTCTTCTGTATATAAATTTACTTTTAAGTCCTTATTGCAGAGATCTCATACAATACTTGTCTTTTTTGCAGCTGACTGATTTCACTCAGCATAATGTTTTCTAGTTGAAACCAGGTTATGAGACGCTTCCTAAAATCACTGTTTTTTATCATCGCATAATATCCCACCGAGTATATGTATCATAGTTTGTTTATCCATTCATCTGTTGATGGGCACCTAGGTTGATTCCATCCTTTTCCTACTGTGGACAATGCTGCAATAAACATTCATGTGCATGTATCTGTTTGTGTGAATGCCTTTATTTCTGCAGGATATATTTCAAGCAGTGAGATTGCTGGATCTTATGGTACTTCTATTTCTAGCTTTTTAAGGAAGCACCACATTGCTTTCCAGAGAGATTGTACAATTTTGCATTCCCCCAGTGGTGTAGGTGAGTTCCAATTTCTCCACAGCCTCTCTAGCATTTGTTGTTTTGCATTTTTTTTTGAATTATTGTCAAATTTGTTGGGGTGATATGGTATCTCATTGTGGTTTTGATTTGGATTTCTCTGATAGGTAACGATCATGAGCATTTCCTCATGGATCTTTCGGCTGCCTGGATGTCCTCTTTGGTGAAGTGTCTGTTCATCTCCTTTGTCCACTGCTTAATTGGCTTATTCACCTTTTTCTTGTTGATAGTTTGTAGTACCTTGTAGATTACAGAGATCAGATGTTGATCTGACATGTACTTGCCAAATATGCACTGGTAAATGTTAACATGATTGATTGGCCTTGTCCTCCCCCTTTTACTTAGGTCAACTGATAATCAGGTTACAAGATGGTCTTTGGCCCTCTACTGAAGCCAAATGTTTTTGAGATTTAAATTAGGAGAGCCTACTCTTTTTTCTCATTCAATCTGAAGTTATCCAATAAGAAAGGACAAATTTACATTGCTGTAGGGTAGTTCCTGGCAGGCATTTGCAACTTGAGTTTTTTATAGTTAATATTCAGTTTTTTGAGTAACAAAAACCTAAAAATTAAAACTTTAAAATTTGTTACTAATTTTCATCTTCAGCAAGGAACCTCTTTCTAATTGACAGGAATAGGGGCAGGTCAGATTGGCTGATCATGGGATTCATTCACTGACTAGAGAGTGAGACCTTGTCCTTATCCAGTGCCTGTTGTCAATTATCTCCCCCTTAAAAATGGGACTGAGGCTTCTGTTTGCCTGCACTATTAGGTTGAGGTTGTTCTCATTTGAAATTTGGTTACTAGTAGCAGGACCATGAAGAACAATAGGCAGCCTTGATTTCATACCATCCAGAGATCCTGGACTTGGAGCTACTAGGAGAGGGAATGGATAGGATTTTTGCTTGCTAGTCCTTAGGTAAAAAAAAAAAACTTCACGGGATAATTATTGGGGAGAGACAGTCTTGGAACTGTATCTATGGGAAATGGGTATGTGTGCATGCTGAGAAGCCAATGGATAGTTTGTGGTATATGACAGGTATTGTTTTGTCCCGTAAACTTTCTCATTTCCATTTTTTCTAGTAATAGATCCTTTATCTCTACCTAATCAGTTGCCCTCAGGTCACCTTTCACTTATGGCCACCCTATCTGTGTCACAGAAAGCCTAGTGGTTAAGTGCTATGGTTGTTAATCAAAAGATCAGCAGTTCAAATCTACCAGGTATGCCCTGGAAACTATGCGGCAATATTATTCTGTCCTATATAGTGTCACTATGAGTCAAAACCGACTTGATGGCAATGGCTTCGGCTTTTGTGGTTATGCGTGTCACAACAGAAGTGTTCCAAAGGGGTGTTATTTTTTTATTCTCTATTTATAGTGATTGAGTGTAAGTGTGCAATCCAGTTTAAATTTGCATGCCCGCCCAAGTGCAGCTTCTACTGCTCTCCTTGCCCAGTGACAGCACACTCCTATCTTTTCTATATGTCATATCCTCTTAACAATCTCTTGTCCCCTCTTCTTCTCGTACCCTCTCCCTCCCCTCTAGTTAAGAGGCCAGTAGGATGACACCCTATAGATACACAGAACCATAAAGTGCACACACGATATGGCCACTCTTGTAGTTGAGTCCAATCCATTCCTCTCCGAGGAGTTGGCCTCAGTAATGATTTATGGATGGGGCAGCATCACGACTAGGGGCCATGTTCACAGGGGAACCCGAGGCCCCTGGACCATCAATTGCAGTCTTTTAGTGGAGTTCTCAGGGAGTACTCCTCTTTATTCTCATTTTGCCAGCCAGACTCAACTTTGTGAGCCCCATCCTGGCTATCGCTGGTGGTGGCCAGGCACCATCTGGTTCCTCCGGTCACATGTGGATGTAGTCACCCATTCACGTGGGTCTCTCTGTCTTTTGGGTTCTCTTTCCCCCATGTCATTTTGTTCATCTGTTCCTGCTGAGTTGGGACCATTTGGTGTACCTCAGATGGCAGCTTGTTAGCTTTTAAGAATCCAGATGCCACACACCTATATGGGGTGCAGAAGACTCTCTTATCAATATGCCAGTTATGCCAGTTGGCCTCGATATCCCCAAAGGGGTTTTCAATAGCTGATTTTTTGGAAATAGGTCATCAACCCTTTCTTCTGAGGTGCCTATGGGTGAATTCAAACTTTCAACTTTTGGTTAATGGTGATAAAATAATTTTGATTCTCCTGGAATCCAAATTTCTGGGTTCATGGAATTGGGGTGACCCATATATGTCCTTTTGAAACTTGAAGGAAGTGGTCCTCTGGAGTCACTTAGAGGTTAAACAACAGCTTAGTGAGCAGTTTAGTGGAGACTGTTTAGCCTTAGGCATTGGGTTCTTATGGCAAATTATCTGTGTGCAATCAGCTTCCAGGAGTAGGAACTCCAGAATCTGACCAGAGGCTGTTTTAGAATGGATTCCTTGTCCTTGTTGACTGTTTCTGTAACCTGCCTTGTGCCTTGACACATCCATAAAACCCGATCTCAGTGTGCCCAGTTAGAGTACCTTCCCAAAGTGTTTAGGTGATATTACCTGATTGGGATTGAAACCCCCAAACAATAGCCCTTCCCCTTTGTCTTGCTAACCACAAGCTTGTTTTGAACAACCGTTTTCAGGAAATGTCAGCAAGCGTGGCTGCATCCACTACACCTCCCCAACCTAAACCTTGGAGCATGCTCAGATTGAGGCTATCATGTCCATCACCCAATTGCGGACCCAGTTACTACTGGAAGGGAGGATACTTTCTAGCCAGCCACTCTACCTGAGACCATCCAAGAAGTGAGGGTCCTGCAATGGAAGCTGAAGCATTTAAGATCTCTATGGATTTACTTATGCTAGATATGCGAGACTGTACAACTTGTGGCCTTTTTTTGTCTGGCTTCATTTATTTAGAATAATGTCTTCAAAGTTTGGTAGAAATTAGAACTTCATTTCACTTTAGAGTTGAAAAATACTTCATTGTATATACTACATATACACCACGTTTTGTTAATCCATTCATCTGTTCATGGATACTTGAGCTGTTTCCACCTTTCGGTGATGGTGAATGATGCTGCAGTGAACACTGTTTTACATATGACTGTCTCTGAGCAGTTGCTTTCAGGCATAAATAGTTGCTTTCTTTCTTTCTTTCTTTTTTTAATTGTGGTTTAGGTGAAAGTTTACAGCTCAAGTTAGTCTCTCACACAAAAATTTATACCCACAATGTTACGTGGTCCTAGTCACTATCCTTATGTGACTGCATTTTCTTCCCTTCCACTGCAAATTTCCTGTGCTCATTTAACCAGCTCCCATCTCTTTCTGCCTTCTTGTCTCGCCTTTGGACAGGAATTGCCCATTTAGTCTCCTATATCTGTTTGACTTAAGAGACACTCTTCTTGAATCTCATTTTATGTCCTACAGCTCAGTCTATTCTTTGTCTGAAGAGTTAGTTTCGGGAATTGTTTCAGCACCAGGTTAACAGAGTCTGAGTGGTCATGTTCTCTGGCATTTCTTCAGTCTTAGATCACTAATTCTGGTCTTTTTACTAGAATCTGAGTTGTGAATCCCATTTTTCTTCTGCTCTGTCAGGGACTTTCTGTTGTGTTCCCTGTCAGGGTGGGCATGGGTGGAGGCTAGGCACCATGTAGTTTAGTTCTTCTGTTTTCTGGCTGATGAAGTCATGGTTTATGTGGCCACTTTTGTCTCTTGGGCTAGTATTTTCCTTGTGTCTTTGCTGTTGATCATTCTCCTTTGCTCCAGGTGGGTTACAACCAACTGATGCATCTTAGATGGCTGCTAAGTAGCTTTTAAGACCTAGACACTGAAACAGGGGTGGGTTACTATTTTCCTTGTGTCTTTTGTATTCGTCCTTCTCCTTTGCTTGAGGAGGGTTACAACTAATTGATGCATCTTAGATGGCTTCTTGCCAGCTTTCAAGACCCAGATACCACTCACCAAAGTAGGGACATAGATAGTTTTAAGGAAACGAATTTCCAGATCCTCAAGTTGCCAGTCTTATCTTTTCTAACTGACCTGTGCTCAAGGCTCATGCCATCATTTCCGGTTGTCTCTTTCCACTTGCAAGTCTTCAATTTTCAGGAAAAAAGCATATCTCTCACCTGTTACACATGCCTACAATGACAGAAACCTCAGACTGCCAAAGGATAGGATAATCTGAGAGACTGATACTGGGGAAGCCTCGTTTAATCAAGGTACCACAAAACCATGACACATCCTTGTATTTTCCCTTGTGTTGTATTTTCCACATATAATTACAAATGAATTCCAACAAATGAGATATGCTATAGTTTTACCTTATTTATACTTATTTACAGGAACAAGTTATGAGAACGAAAATTAGGAAGGGAAGCTAGCTCAGAGCCTTATATAGTGCCCAGTTAATTACTAGGAATTGCCTTGATTACTATCCTAGCCAAGCGTGAAAAAACGAAGAGGCTTCATACCAATAACCCGGACTTTGCATGGACACCTTTCTCCGCTCCCCCCAACAGAACGGAGCAGCGCAATTTTCCTTTATACGTGTGTTAATTTCTGCACACAGTCTCCGCTCACTTGCAGACCTCAAATACCCGAGAGTCTGTTTCTAAACGCACGATTCTGTGCAAACGATACGTAGTTTGTTTACCCTAACTTCTCAGAAACCCCAAAACACCCGGCAGGCGGCACACCCTCCCCGTGAGCAGGGGTCCATCCGATCCTTCCTCCATGGGCTAGCATGGCACAGACTGGGCGAGTGGGTAGAAAACAACACGAAGTTACACTGTCCACTGTAGCCAGAGACACCGTTCTGGGTTCTAAACAGCCTGGGCCGACGTAGAAGGCCAGCGAGCACTTACACCACTGTCACAGTACTGACCCCCAAGCCTTGCCCACCAGCTGCATCGCTAGCCTGCGATGGCAAAGCCAGGCTTTGGCAAACGGCGTGGGAAATCGGCCTCAAGTTTCCTTCCGCCCCAGCCTGACCCCGCCCATCGACCTCGTATAGCTCCGCCGCGTCCCCACCCTTTTATTGCCTTCCGTCACACCACTTCCGGATCCAGCTTACCAGACGGCCTCCGTCGCTCTGCATCACCGGCGTCTCTGTTCTCTTTCCCCTCCCCGGCTGCCTTATTTAACACAGTCACGTGAGAGGCCAGCGCGGGGGCTGTTGGGAGTAGTACTGCCGGTCGGTCAGGGTTCGGGCTCAATATGGCCGTTCCGGCCGGGCACTGACCAAGGTGTAGCCATCGGAAGGACTAAGTGGCGATTGTCGGCGCTTCCACCAATTGAGGTGGAATGCAGGGGCGCTGGGGAGAGCGCTGATGAGCCGCGGTGACGGAGCAGTTGTTGGTGTGTGCTTCAGGAGCCTAGGCGGCGGCGTCTGTTCTACTTGTCTCAAGGCTCCAGTGCGGAGCCCCGCCCGTCCGGGCCCGGCCGGCGGGCGGCGGCGGTACTGCTGCAGCCGCAGGATAAGTCTCTGAGGGTGGGCCGGAGGGCGGGCGCCGCCACTGCCCTTGCCGTCGCGATGGCCCAGTGTGTACAGTCAGTGCAAGAGCTAATCCCGGACTCCTTCGTCCCCTGTGTCGCCGCGTTGTGCAGCGACGAAGCTGAACGGCTCACTCGTCGCAATCACCTCAGCTTCGCAGAGCTGCTTAAGCCCTTCTGTCGCCTCACTTCCGAGGGTATGTGGTCTCCCTTTCTCCCTGCGGCGGTTAAAGCCGTAGTCGGGAGGAGGAAGGAG
The DNA here is from genome assembly GCA_028571685.1 of Heterohyrax brucei. NCBI lineage: Eukaryota > Metazoa > Chordata > Mammalia > Hyracoidea > Procaviidae > Heterohyrax > Heterohyrax brucei. Next base: position 40,660,303 of record CM053152.1, on the reverse strand, counting down.
ACGGGGAAGAGGAGGATGAAGTTTACATTCCGGAGCGAATAGAGTGGAGTCTGGAGTCGGGCCCCCCAGTTGCTCTTGTGGTGGTTGGAGGAGAGGTCATGGGGAGGTTGTCAAGACAGCGTAGTCCCAACCTTTAGTTTCATTTAGACACTTTGTCTCTTTCCCGACCGGCCAAGGCAAAGAAGAACGCGAGCCGGGTCTGTTTGGAACAGGTTTAGGGAGGGAATCAGGGAAGCGCAAGGCAGGTAAGGTAGGAAGATGTTGCTTGCCTCTTAGACGGACGAGGTCTTGACTAAGACATGTCTTCTTGACTAAGACATCATGTCTTCTTCCCCTGCGGGGAAGTTGTCTTGAGTATTGCCTTCAGAGTTGTTTTGAGTAATACATTCTTCTAGCAATGAAGGTCATCTTTTTAACTTAACAGAAGTTTAATTATTTTACTTTTTGAAAAATTTAAATAGTTTGCTAAGTATAAATACCTAACATCTCAAAAACGTACAGATAAACTTTCAGCAGCGTTTTGTGGCTCATGATGGTCACTCATAGATGAGGAAGTAGCACCAGTTACAGTTAATTTAATTCAGATAATGTTGGTGTTATCTAGACTTATAGAAAAGCCCTGACGTTTAATTTTTTTCGGATAAAAGTTTACCTATTTTTAGTGAGAGAAGCGTGTCTTTTATTCAGAAGCTACCTGTTTTGTCTTAGATAATTAGGGAAAAATGAACTTAAGAAGGAAGATAGAGTTCGAAACTTTAGGTATGGTGTAAATAAAGGATAGCAAAGTGCTCAAGGCATGTGTAAAGTTAAAGGTTCTATAATAAAGTGTGTCAAGGGAATGACTAATTATTTGGTTATGATTCGTTCTCCAAAAAAACAATGCTGTACAATAAATTCATGTGTTTGTATGCCACAGGTACTCTTTGGGAGAATCCCAAAAAAGCCAAGCCAAAGCCCTGATACTGATTTATAAGACCCTGTAAGACAGAGTAGAAGTGCCTTACAGGATTTCCAAGGAGTGGCTGGTGGATTCAAACTGCCAGCCTTTTGATTACCAGCTTTTGCACTTATCCACTGAGCCACCAGGGCTCCTTTGGCAGAATACCGGACTCGTTGCCAAGAAGTTGATTCATATTTTTAGTGACCCCATTATAAATTTGCTTTTTTTTTTTAAAAAGAAAAAAAAAAGAGAGCTGTCCGAAAAGCCTGGGAACTCTTGGAATTTTTTCAGCCTACACCTAAACCATCCATTTCATCTCCTGTAGTGTTGTGCTGTCAACGGCAATAACAAACAAAATGTCCTAGATTCTTAGTCCAAAGAACACTGGAGAGCCCCCTGGACTTTATTATGCTTACTTTTTCATTTTTGTTAATAGTGAAGAATAAGGCTAATCATGCATACCTGAATTATGTGAATTTTTCTCATTTATGTTTAGTCTTTACTGAAATCAATGAGACAGACACTTTCTTATCACCTCTTTGTACTTAGGACATTGAGGCATGGAGATGTTATCCAAAGTCTTACATCTGGGAAAGACTTAAAAACAGGCACTGTGTTTAGGCAGTGTTGTTAATCGTTATTTTATTGAATCTCCTGTCAGTACTGATAATTTTGTAGTTATTTATTTGGTAGAGCAGCTCTGTTGAATAGCAGTATAGTCATGAATAATTCTAAATATTTTAGTAGCCATGCTAGAACACTTTAAAAGAAACAGATGAAATTAATTTTAATAATGTATTTAACTAGTATTTCTAGAATGTTGCCATTTAAACCTAAAATCAGTATAAAAAACTGTAGTGAGATACTTTGTTTTTTATTGCTCACTCTTTGAAATACGTGTATTTTGCACCTACATCTCAATTTGTTTGCACTACATGTATTTCAGTACTCTGTCCACACGTGTGTGGTGCTACCATATTGGACAGTGCAGCCATAGAGGCTCAGTATCAGTACACTTTTACATTTCCTCTGTAGAATGCGAGAGATGTAGGGAAGGATTAAAACTGATCTGCACTTCAGTGGGGAGGTGGAAAGTTCATAAAAAAGAAAAGGGTGAGCATTCTCTGTTGAGGGGCGTGAAGCTAGAATGGTGTGGGCAAAAATTATAAATTATCATGCAGTGGTTGGGGAATAGCAAGGAAGCTTCCAGCATAGGAAGAGAGAAGGATGGCTAGATAAGGGAGGACCTTGAATTCTATGAATGGGATTTGAATTTTACATCTGATGGTAAGTGAATGGTAGTCCTAGATTCTTGAGTAACAGTATGAAATTTTGGGAGATTGCATTACGTAGTTTAGATGGATAGATAGGAGTTAATGTTAAAAGTTTGCAATGACTAGGGCATGGACTGGGTGTTAGACACTTGGCAAGAAGGATTTTTGCTGGTAAGTAAATTCTGGAGTTTTTAATCATCCGGAAAAGGCTATTTTTTTTGGTCTCCAGTGTAAGGATTTCTCAAAGGTAGGTCTTCTTCAGACAGTGACGTGTGAGAAAGTGACTTTAGGCAGTGTAGCTGAAGGCCAGCCAGCGAAGCCAAGTGCCGTTGAGTGGGCTCCGGCTCATGGCGACCCTGAAAGTAAGACTAACTAAAAGAGACTAAGAGTTCCTTAGACAGAGAAAAGAATGTTTAAAAAGTGACTGGACTCCATTTCTGGCCGGTAGGTATGCTGTTATTTGATGTCTCAACTTGCTTTGACTACTTAGCTAACAGCGGACTCTGGCACACATTTTCAGGAGACTTTATTTTTGAGTTTCAGTATGGAAAAAACATGGTTTAAAGCTCTCCTGAGGAGAAGGTTGAGAGAACAAGTTGGAGTGCTGTTCACATGTAGGCTTTGAAAATAGAGGTCAGACTCAGTGTATTAGGCAATGGAGAATCCTTATAGGTTCCTTGGACATTTGTAAGACTTGAAGAGCACTTTATTTTATATCAGATTGTGGTTATTTGGCATTGAGTTGATTCCAATTCATAGTGACCCTAGGACAGACTAGAACCACTCCATATGGTTTCCAGGGAGTGTCTGCTGGATTTGAATTACTGGCCTTTTGATTAGCAGCCATAGCTTTTAACTACTGGGATTCTACTGTTTATGTGTGTGTGTGTGTGCGTGCGCGCATGTACATGCACACATACACCCGTGATTCTTTCTTTTCAATTATTTTATTGTCTGACGTTGCAGGTTTAGTAAAAAATCTACTGTCTTGCTATTTTGCACCTTAATGATGTGTATCTCGCAGTAAAAAAAGTGTGAGATGAGAGTAATGTTGGCTGTGATGATTGTGGTTATGTGTCAGCTTGCCTTGGCCACAATTCTCAGTGGTTTGGGAATTATGTAATGTTGTAATTCGGCAGTTATATAGTGATTATAGTCATTCTCTATTTTGTGATCTGATGTGAAGATTCTCCATTTTTACATAATGCCAATTTGTGCATAACAACTTGGTCTTTGGAACCTAACCATTTCAGTAAGTGAGGAGTGGGTGTACATACACAGTTCTGAGCTGTCATGATTTGATGTATGTTGGAGATCTGAATTGTATTCATTGTTAAACATAAATTTTGTGATCCTTATACTTCTTAGAGGTCTCTGGGTGATATAAATAGTTTGTGATTGACTTCTAAGGTAAGAGTTAGTGATTCAAACCTGTACAGTGATACCACAGAAGAAAAGGCCTGGCAGTCAGTTCCTATTAAAATTACAGCCAAGAAAATCATATGAAGTAGTTATACTCTAACACATAGGGTTGTCATGAGTTGGCTTTGACTTGGTGGCAGCTAGCAGTAATGAATACTTCTTTAAGAACTTCTGCTGACCTTCTGTTTCAAAGAGTGGCAGTATTAGTGTTAATCAAGCCTAAACCATTTTTGCTATCTTAGTGATAGTTCTTTGGTAATTCTAAACTATTTTTCAGTAGATCACATAGAGATTTTAGAAGTTTTAAGAAAATACACTCAGCAGCTAACTTTTGAAGTAATGGCTTTCATTTTTAAAAGATATGTTACCTTGAAATGATATTTATTTGAAGAATTGAAAAGATAAGAATAGAAGGTAATTTTATGTAAATTTACATAGTTTTCTGGACTAGGAAAGGTGCCAGATTACACTGTGAAATACTGTTGAAAGATACTTCATGTCTCTAGTTTACTTAAATTTCTTTCACAATAAGCCTTAGAAGTATTTTATTGGTTTTGACTATCAATGTTAGTGTAATTAATTTCCAAGATTTTTCAGTACAACATTTTGATACAGTTCTAGTTGACTTTTCAAAATTTAGATATATATGTGTAGTCTGCTACATTTTCTTGCAAGTTATGATCTTCCTCAGTAATTAAGGTTTTTTTTATATGCTTGAAAACATAAAATTTATAATTTTTATTTTACGTAGAGAAAATAAGTTCTATAGAGTATCCATTATGTTAGATATTGTTGGAAGCCATTCAGTCAGTTTAGGTTGTAGTGATCCCGTGCGTGACAGAATGAAACACTGACCAGTTAACATGATGTCATCATACTTGTTCTGTGTTTAAGCCCGTTGTTGGAACTGTCATGTCAGTCCATCACTTTGAGGGCCATCTACTTTTTTGCTGACCTGCTACTTTACCAAGCATGATGTCTTTCTCCAAGGACCAGTCCCTCCTGATAACATGTCCAAAGTATGTGTGATGAAGTTTCACTATCCTTGCTACAAAGTAGCATTCTAGCTTTATTTCATCCACAACAGATTTATTTTTCTCACAGGTCAAGGTATATCAGATATTCTTCACCAATACCATAATTTAGAGGCATTAATTCTTTGATCTCCCTGATTAGTTGTCCAGCTTTTGCATGTGGTTGAGGCAGTTGAAAATACCATGGCATGGGTCAGGCACATCTTAGTCCCCAAAGTGGCATTTTTTTCCTTTTAACATGTCCAAGAGGTCTTTTGCAGCAGATGTGCCCAGTGAAATACATTGTTTGATTTCTTAACTGTTGCTTCCATGGGCATTGATTGTGGATCCAGGTAAAAGGAGATCCTTGACAACTTCAGTAGTTTCTCTGTTTATTGTGACATTGCTTATTGGTCCAGTTGTGAGAATTTTGTTTCCTTGGTATTGAGGTGTAATCCATACTGAAGGCTGTGGTCTTTGATCTTCATCAATGTTTCAGATCCTCTTTGCCTTCATCAAGCAAGGTTATGGCATCCATATAATGTGGGTATTTAATGATTTTGTCTCCAGTCCTGATGCCCAATTCTTCCTCATGTTGTTGAGCTTCTCAGATTATTTGCAAAGCATGCAGATTGAATATATGCAGTGAAAAGATACAATCCTGATACACACCTTTCCTGATTTTAAACCATGCAGTGTCCCCTTGTTCTGTCCACATGACTTTCTTGATGCAGGTACAAGTTCTTCATGAGCACTATTGAGTCTGGAATTCCCATTCTCTGCAGTGTTATCCATAATTTGTTAGGATACACACGGTTGAGTGCCTTGGTATAGTCAATGAAAAACAAGTAAACAAACATCTTTCTAACATTCTCTGCTTTTAGCCAAGATCCATCCAACATTAGCAGTGATATTCCTGTGTCTTAGTTATCTAGTGTGGTTTTAACAGAAATACCAAAAGTAAATGGCTTTATAAAGAAATTTTGTCACAGTCTTGTAAGCCAAATGTCTAAATTTAGGGTGTCAATTCCAGGAGAGGGTGTTTTCTGCTGGCTCTCAAGGAAGGACTTTGCGAGGACCCTGGTGCTTTCCAAAAGATATTCTCAATTCCCAACACTACTTTCAGTCTTACACTTTTAGGAGGTTCCCAAATCTCTGTGCTGGTTTCTTTTCCTTATGTCTCAAGAGATTACCTCAGGGCATAGAACAGTTTATGTTGAGTTCTACCCCACCAACACAACTGCTGGCTGTTCTCCCTCATTGACATCTTAGGGGCAGGATTTACAGCATACAGGAACATCATACAATACCAGGAATCAGGGTGCATCCAAACAGCTGTATACATTTTTTGAGGGGAATGCAATTCACCCTCTGGTTCTGTGTCTTCTGAATCCAGTGTCAATTTCAGACAGTCCCCTGGTACTTGATACTGCTGCAGCAGCATTATTGATCTTCAGCAAAATTATGCTTGCCTCTGATATTAATGATACTTTTGGATAATTTCTGTGTTTGGATCACCTTTCTTGGGAATAGGTGTAAACATGGATCTCTACCAGTTGGTTGATCAGGTAGCTGGCTTCCAAATTTCTTGGCGTAGAAAAGTGACGACTTTCAGTGCTGCACTGATTTGCTGAAACATCCCAATTGACATTCTGTCGTTTCCTGGAGCCTTATTTTTGCCAATGCGTTTAGTGCAGCTTGGACTTCTTCCTTCAGTACTGTTGGTTCCTAATCATACGCTACCTCTTGAAATGGTTGAATGTTGACTGATTCTTTTTGGTATAATGACTCTGTATATTCATTCTTTCCATCATCTTTTGATGTTTTATGTGTCGTGTAATAGTTTCCCCATAGATTCCTTCTGTATTGCAACTGAGGCTTGATTTTTTTTTTTTTTTTGGTCAATTCTTCCAGCTTTAGAAATTCCAAGTTTGTTTTCCCCTTTTAGTTTTCTATCTGTAGCTCCTTGCATATGTCAGTATGATACTCTGCTTTGTCATCTGAAGCTGTCTTTGAAATCCTGTGTACATTTCTTTTACTTCATGGTTTCTTCCTTTTGCTTTAGTTAGTTGACATTCAAGAACAAGTTTCAGAGTCTCTTTCGACATCCATTTTGGTCTTTCCCTTCTTTCTTGTCTTTTTAATATGAGGATGTAGTTCAGTGGTAAATTAAATTGCGTGTTTAGGATTCCTGAGGTCCTAAGTTTGATCCCTAACATCTCCCTTACTTACCATAGTGTGCATTTCAGAGAATTGTGATGCCACTTAATGCATTGAAGGCTGTGTTAAGATCTACTCTAAGTAGATCTTTAAAGAACTTAACCTAATGTTTTCCTAATATTAATTTTCAAAAACAACTTGTAAGTATTGTGAGAAACCAGTATTCCATGTTGCACATACTGGGAGATGTTATTTCATAATACGTTGAAACCTGTGAGAATCGGAACTTGATGAAACTGCCTTGTTTTTCTGGGCTGTTTGAGTTTTCTGCATTTGACAAAGTACAGTTTACAACTTTCTGTCCTTGTTTTAGTGGAAAATATTTCAGTTTTCCTTCTCTGATGGGTTTCCACTTGATTCAGGTTCTAGCTTTTTCAGATTTAACTGTATGGCATTCAAGAAATTATATGATAATCTATAAAAAAAGCAGTACAAGAGGTGAATTTATTTTATTTTGAAATTAAGATGTTATGTGATTATATAAATTTGTCTTTAGAGCTGTGCTGGTGGACACCCTGGTGGTGTAGTTGCCAAGTGCTAAATCTGCTGACCAGAACTTTTACAGGTCACATACACCAGGCACTCCTTGGAAACTCTGTGGAGTGTTTCTCTTCTGTCCTGTAGGGTTGGTATGAGTCAGAATTGACTTCACAGCAGTGGGTTTGGATTTCTGCTTTTGATCTGTTACAGTTTTTTGTCTATAGTTGAAAAACATTTCTAGTCATAGTTCTTATTTTTATTTTTTGTTATGTTTGAATGAAAATGTACTTTCCTATATAAATTTGCATGCTCACCTATATGCAGCTCCCACTGCTCTCCCTGCCCAGTGGCAGCACACCCCTCTTCTCTGTTCTATACATGTCATATCCTCTCAACAGTCTCTTATCCCCTCCTCTCCACCCACTCCCCTTCCTCCAGCAAGAAGTCAGCAGGAGGACATCCTATAGATATATAGAACCATGAAATTCCCACAAGATACGGTCACTCTGCATCACCAAGTCCAATCCATTGCTGTCGGGAAAGTTGACCTTCATTATGATTTATGGACAGGGCAGCATCAGGGCCAGGGGCCATGCTCCCAGGGGAACTCTGAAGCACTTGGACTATCAATTGTGGTCTTTTATTGGAGATCTCAGGGTGCACCCCTATTTATTCTCTTGTTGCCAGTGAGACTCTACTTTGTGAGCTCCATCATGGCTATCATCTAGTCATGGTTCTTGTCTTCCTCTTTATTAGGTTGATTTTGTGAAATCCCAGTTTCAGATTACCTAAGCATTTAGCCCTATAAGGCAAAAACATTACTTTCTGGTTTCTCAGATATCTGGGAGTGGCTCAGTTGGGTGGTTCTGCTCAGGATTTCTCGTGAGGCTGCAGTCAAGCTGTCACTTGGGGTTACAGTCTTCCAGGATGGGTGGATCCCCTTCCGAGCTCCCTCATGTGATTACTGGCAAACCTCAGTTTCTTTAAAAACTCTTCACCTGAGATGTCAGTTCTGTACCATGTGGGCCTGCCTCTTGATAGACTCCCCAGTGGTCCCCAGGAATGGTAGTTAGCTTCACTTAACAGTGGGTAATCATAGAGGATGGAAACTGCAGTCTTTTCTAACCTTATTTCAAAAGTGACATGCCATTGCTTGTGTTGTGTTCATTTGTCAGACACACCCACTCTGGGATAATGTGGAGAGGAATACACAAGAATGTTAACTGTTTTTAGTTACATTCACTAGGATCCGTGAAATAGGTATCAGTGAGAGGAGGTTAGTTAGGCCTGTGTGTCTGTTTTTAAACTAAAAACATCAACAGTTACAGAAGAATGCAGAGAATCTAGCCCCATACTGCCTAGAACTAATAGGCATTAGCCCTCTGTCATATTTGTTTTGTATCTTTTTTTAATAGAAATCAAACACTGTACATGGTTGAAGGCCCCTTTCTACCCTTCCTTAGTCCCATTTCCTTTCTTCTTTCATCATTAAAAAACCCAAACCTGTCACTGTTGAGTGTGTTCTGTCTCAGAGCCACCCTATGGGACAGAGTAGAACTACCTCCATAGAGTTTCTGAGGTGTGGCTAGTGGATTTGAACTACCAACTTTTTGATTAGCACCCTCAGCATTTAACCACTGTGTTACTAATGCTCCCTTCATTGTAAGCAATCATAATGAAATTTGTGAGTATACTTTTTGTATAAATGTATTTATAATCCCATCGTGGTTGAGTTGATTGCAGCTCTTAGTGATCCTGTAGGACAGAGTAGAACTGTCACATAGAGTTTCTAAGACTGTAATCTTTATAGAAGCAGACCGCCGCATCTCTTTCCCATAGAGAAGGTGCTGACTTCAAACTTCAGTTTTTCAGTTTGCAGCTGAGTGCTTAACTACTGAGCCAGCAGGGCTCCTTTATTTACTGTACTAGTGTACATATCCATACTGTATAGTACTTTAAAAGTCTTTTTGAGTCTTACGTGTTTCGATTTAAATTTTGGAGATCAACAGAGAGAATACATAGGAAAATTTGAAAGACAATCTTAGTAATGTATCTTTAAAATATAGGCAGGTGTGAACCTGAAAGCGCATTGCTGAGTGTAAAACATTACCCTTTGATTAAAAAGATGTGTGGTTTTTGATGGCTAGGTACCTTAAACTGGTTTTCCAAAACGGCCTGTTACTTATATATGGTGATCCATGGTGTTCTTGAAGTAGAACTGCTGCTGTGCCATCACTTATTGAGCACTTAATTATAACTGTGTGTTGGACATGGTGTTCAGTGCCTTACACTTAATCTCATCCAATCCTTAAAATAACTGTGAAGTAGGCATTGTTCACGGGAAATCGAAGTGCAGGAAAGTTAAAAAGTTGTTCAGAATAACCCAGTTGATACACGGTTGGTTAAGATTTAAATTAAGGTCTGGCTCCAAAAGCTGAGTCCCTAGTCTTTGTAATGGACCACTTCTAATACTGTTATAAAAATGAATCATTTTGTCTGATTTTGCGAGAAAATGTGCTCAAAGTTCTTATTGTGGACTGTGGGCACTTGGTATAATCACCTAAGAACATATTACCTGGAGCTCAGTACTGCTGGTTATAAATCTCATAGACTGATCTGTAGACACAGGCAGGGTAGAAAACCATAACCGTTGCCTGTCTAGTTGATTTCCAGTCATAACTTACGGGATGGAGTAGAACTGCCCATAGAATTTTCAAGCTATAATCTGTGGAACCAGACTGCCACATCTTTCTCCCTCAGAGTGGCTGGTGAATTTGAACCACTGACCTTTTTGGCTTTCAGCCAAGTTCTTAACCACTGTGCCACCAGGGCTCACAGTCGGGTGGAGGCAGGGAATATATATGTTTGGAGAAAAACTCTGCAAGCAGAAGGAAGCTGGCATGCAGCATATAATTCCCCTTTCTTTCCCTTCACTGTCTTTAGTGTTGATACCATGCTACCTCACAGAACCCTAAACTAGTCTTAGGGTGAGGTGACAGAGATTTGTTATGGTTGGTGGTTGTTCCCAGGCAACTCCAAATATAAGGAGTGGGGAAAGGAACTATGGCAGGAAATTCTCAGCCATAGCATTACCGGAAAAGAGGCAAATTCTATGTAGCAGACTGTCTAGCTAACCCATTTACATAAGGGAATGTGTTAAATGAGATGTATTTCTGAAAGAGTCCACCTTGAATTTCCTGTTTCTGATTTGAGTGGCTTTTTTATTTGTAAGGTGTTAGCCAAAAAATAATTTCTAATTGCTTTTGTTTATTGTTGGATTAATGTGCCTTTTGTAGAATTAATTTCAAGGATTTTTTTTCTTTTCTTTTTTAAAGTTCACGTGAGAGATCCTAATAATCAGCTTCACTTAATTAAAAATTTGAAGATAGCGATAAGCAACATCGTCACCCAACCACCTCAGCCTGGAGCCATTCGTAAACTTTTGAATGATGTTGTTTCTAGCAGTCAACCTGCAGAAGGATTAGTAGCTAATGTGATTACAGCAGGCGATTATGACCTCAACTTCAGTGGTATGTAACAAGGTTTATTATTACTTTTTAAATGAAAATTTTTTTGTTAGAAAAAGTAATTCTGTCACTCAGTCATAAAAAGTGGCCAAGGGGAAAAAAAAAATGAAAAAGTAATTCTGTAACTTGGAGATCATTTGGATATTTAAGTGCTTAAGACAACTGTTTACAGTGTTGAGAAACTAGTCTTTGCCTTTAAGGAGGTGGCAGTCAAGTTAGTAGGTAGCCATTCAAACTATGAATTTCATGATTTTATTTTGTAATGGAAATATATTTATAATTCTGATTGTAAAGTTAATACAGTAAGCTCCGTGAAGGCAGAAACTTTAATTCTTTTTCAGTCCCAAGTGCCTGAAGTAGTGCCTAAAACATATTCCTGATATTTGTTGAATACATGAGCTAATAATAGGTAGAAAACAGCATACTCTTTTGTGATGTAAATGCACACTAAATAAATTAATTGTATTTTTATTTTGTTTAAGCTTAAGTGAGGAGTAGTTTATAAATATGTATACATATGCAATCTTTTGAGTGTTTCCTAATTTGATTTGAATAGTAAATGTTTTCATAACAAGATTGGTAAATAGAATTATATACTGGTATGTGAAGTGAACTAGCTGTGTTTTGTGGGACTTTTTTTCCAATATGAAAAAAATCAACCAATTGAAGGATGTTGAATGGCTCTTTAGAGGTAAAACATTAAAAGTACACCCTCTAATTTTAGGGTATTTTAACAGTTTAAAAATAAAATCTTTCTAGGGCACCTAACTTACAATTAATATTTTGACGTTGTAAAATTGTATATTTAAAAATTTGCCTAAATGTATGCAGTGAGACACCCAGAAACTTAAATGGCATGTTTTAGATCACGAGGTTAGTTGGTTCTATTTGTGTAACTAAAAGTAACTGAATTATTTTGTTTAAATGCTCCATACTTTGTTTTCTTTTTATCATTAACTTTAGTTCCAGCAAGATAGGTTTACTTGGTAAATTTTAGAATATTAGTGGCTATCTTCATGAATCACAAGAATTTGAATTTTAGGATATATGTGTAGAACACTTCTTGGCATAGCTTCAATATAAGTAAAACATTTGGATATGAGAAATTGATGGAATTGGAACTATTTCATATCACTGGAAAATTCATAGTATGAAAGGCAAAGAGTCAAGTCCTGGAATGTCCAAGTTTTTGCTGTTTATTTAATGAATAACTTGCGTAAGTCTCATGGTGTTTTGGGGACTTGATTTCCTTTTCTGAAAAAGAGTTGGACTAGACAGTTTCTTAAGGCCTTCCTCAGAACTTCAGTCTTGTGATTCTGTTTTATAGGATTTTAAGATTTTTGTTATTTGTGTGATACATATTTATTGGTTTCTTGTTATATCCTTTGTATTTAGATATAGAAGTTAATAAAACGTATAAATTTATAATCTAGTGAAAAGACAGACATGTAAAACTGATTATATAATACATTATAATTATATAATACATTGTAATGGCTGTAACATATCTGGTAAGCCCAAGTACTAACAGGGCACAGAGAGGGATTACCTGTTGTATTTAAACAAATAAAAATATCTTTTTATAGTGCATCTGTCTTCCAAACCTGCAAAGCCCATAATACTTTTTACTGTTAAAAAAATTTATCAGAATGATATACAGTATGCATATAGACACAGTGCTAGGAAGGACTTGTAAGGAAAAAACAGTAGTGATTTGTTCCCTGTGCCTGTTTCACCAACTTCTTTAGATGTTTCTGCTGTATTTATCTTGTGTTTTTGAGGAATACTTTTTTGTGGCTGTCTTTGTCTTAATTTTAAATTTTGCTTTTTGCCTTCTTATTATGGTTGATGAGGAATTAGCATAATTACACCTCTTCCTCTTTTCCTCCGTCTTCCTAATGTAAGTTTCATGATTTTTGGTTAATAGTATTTACAAGGTGATGGCTAAGTATTGTTGACTTTTTCATGCTGAACTAAGAATTGGGCTTTCAGTCTTACCCAGCATATTGTTTTTTTCAAGAGTTAATAAATTGCCTTTTCAAAAACAATTTGCTCAGTTTTCTTTGTGTTATTTGTTAGTCTGTTATACCTCCTATAGGCTCTCAGTGAGATTTCTGCGTGACATTATTTTAGTGGATAATACAATCCATTTGTCAACGTGTTTTCCCTAATGATTTCCTTCCAGAAGTCTTATCTCTATTTATTCCATGCATTCTCACTGAGGACAGTATTACTGGGGTAAACGTTGGTCCTTGGGGGACAGAAAATGTTAAAGTGGTGTGGCTCTCTTAAAGGGCTGTAATACATAAAAAGATACACAATGTATCTGTGGTCTTAATTAAAATATGTTTCTGAAAGGGAGCAGTTAGGAAAAATACATCTAAAAAGGTGTCTCAGAGAGGAGAAAATGAAATAAACGTTGAAAACACTGTTCTACTCCCATGTATTCCAGGCTGCTTCACAGTTGTCATCCTAGGTATCCATTTTTCTTCCACTTAGTCTCTTCTTCCTATCTTTTTTTTGGTGTAGTCTCTTAATTTGGTGAAGGGCATCTCCAGCAGCCTTTGGAGAAAGGGTGCATGGATGGTAATATTTTTACGTGAGTGTCAGAAAAGTTTATTTTTTTAGTATAAAATTGATGTCCTTACAGTATCTTTTTCGGTTAGAAATTGTTTCTGTTAGAATTTTCCGCTTCTCACTTTTAGTATTTTTCTTGAGAAGGTGGATGCCATTTTGATAGGTCTCTTTCCATCTCTCCAACCTTTTGAAACTCCGTCCCCACTGTTTGGAAATTTCATGTTGATAGGGCACAGTGGGCCCCTTTGTCACTCATTGTATTGAGCCCCTTTTGATAATCTGGCCACAAATACCCCTTAATTTTGAGAAATTTTCTTGGGTTATTTCGTAATTTCTTCTCCCATTGGTTTCCTTGGTCTTTCGGGACTCCTAAGTAGCTGGATATAGAACCTCTTGAGCTGAGCCTCTGGTTTTTCGTTTTACTTTCTGAGGAATGTGCTTTATTTCCTCTTAAAACCTTGCTCTTGAAATTTTAATTTTGGCCTTCATTTTTATTTATTTACTTGATACTTTGCCTTATTCCCTGGATTTTCTTTTTTTGTGCCGTGCTGCTCTTGTTTCACGGCAGACTATCTTCAAGGGTATTAAAATGTTACTGACTTTAGATTTTACTCTGTACTGTTTCATGGCTTTTTCGTATTGGAAACTTCCCCTCAAATTTCTGGTGAGCTTTTGACATTTTATATTTCAGAGTGATGTAACAAAACCCTAAGGGGATATAGGAAATGTTTGTCAGCAAGCAGACTTTATTGTATTGGATGTTTAGAGTATACATAGGCTTGAGGGTTTGCTTTGGGCCCATTTAGCTTCTCCAGAGAAGGATTCTCGGATGTGCTGTCTGGTTATTTGTATACGGTGGTGGAGGAGGTTTGGTGGGTAGTTTATAAGAACAACGTGGTCCTGATTTGCTTGCATTCATTCTCAGGGCCCTTTTAACATCTCTGCATAAAGGATTGAGTGCTGTTTGCCTTTAAAAGTGGGGAAGGCGCTACTGGAGTTGAACTCTTTAGGAGGATTTCAAAAAGAATCCCAGATAAGGATAAATTCCTAAACTGCATACCAGAAGCAAGTAATTTATCAAGCAACTTTCTTTTATTTTTATATTGGTCCAGAAGACTGAATGTGTAGTGAAATAGAGTTCATTTTGATAAAGTTCTGTGCCAGAATAATATGGTCGTTTTTGAAGATTTTAAAAAATGATTTTGAGTTTTAAGTAAGATACTAATTCTTTATATGTCCAGAAACACACTTCTAGTTTTTCCTTTTGATGTGGTTTAACATACTCTTTACTCATTATAAGAAATACCCATTAGATATTTACCTAAGCAGCCTAGCTTAACAGTGACATATTTTCTTCATCATATCAGTCACTTAAAGCTAGTTTTCCTTGGTCCAGTAATTGGAAAGGCACATTGATGGAATTGAAAGAATCTTTGTTTATATGTAGGTATTTCTTGTGGTGGTCTCAGTTTGCCAGGTTGTTTTTATCTCTTTGCTTATTATCTTTTTTCCCACTCATTCTGCTTTTTGTCTGTTATTTTTTTCTGCACTCAACTTCTACTTTTTAGCATTCATCCTGGTGAGCAGATGGAATACATAGAAAGGGGAAGCTCTGGTGATGCTTGACTTTTTGAAAAATCTGTTTTATCTGTTATCTATCCTGTGTACTTTTGATTGACAGCACTATTTGTTAAATCCGGACATTGTCCTTGAATTAGCCTAATTTGTGTTGAATGTTCTTTTGATAAAATGAAAGAACATATTTTTCTCTTTAACTCTGTTATACTAGTGCATTTTTTCCTGATTTTTTTGTTAATTGATATACTGTAAAATATAATGTTTCAGAGACCAGTGTGTGGTAAACAGTACATTAGAGGATTTTAAAAATAGTCTATTTCATTAATTTTTTTCTTAAATTTTCAATTAAGAGCAGAAAGCATAAGCTGTGGTTTTTTTTTTAAAAAAGTGATGATTTGAAAGATGGGTAGTGCAAAATAGTCAGGTGTTTCACTTTTTTCAGTATCTTGAAGTACTTTGATATTTCATCATTGCAAGAGTTAGCTGAGCAATTATCAGTTATTTCCAGCTGTAAAAAAGTGGAAAAATAATGAAATTGCCACAAAGGATGATGCAGTAATGAAATAAGTCATTGCTGTGAGTTGGAAGTGACTTGATAGCAGTGAACTTTTCATGTCCTTCAGTTTTAAGTTTGTACTGCCCAGTAGTATTACATCATCTTTCAAGAAAGATGTGAAAGAAATCTGGAGACACCGTCTTTGTAGTCATTGTCACTGTTGTCCTTTTTTTTTTTTTTTCCTCTTGTTTCATTCAATACAGCTTAGAGTTGAGAATTTGTAAGTTTTGGCTGTCATTGGCATTGAAAAAAATTGACAGGACTACACTTTTTTTGTAATTATTAGATCATAAAATGATATAAAACATCAGCATTCTAGACTAGCATGGTCCAGTAGATATATGTAAGCCATCTAAGTAGTTTTACCATTGTGGTAACTATAATAAAGAACATAAAAAGAAACAGAAAAATTAATTTTAATATTATATTTAATCAAATATGTACAGGATCTTATAATTTCAATAAGTAGTCAGTTAGAAATTTTAATACTGCCTTAATTTTTTTTGTTTATTGTACATTTAAACAATACATCTCAATTCAGATAAGCTACTTATTAAGTGCTAGTGGCTACCTACATCATTATTGGATAACTCCACTCGAGACTGTAATGGTAAAGGTGAAACTGAACATGAAATTGATTAAATACGAAAATCTAAGTCTGAGTTTTGAGGTGAAAGTGTTCAGTAACAAGATCAAGAGTGAAATGTAGATTGAAAAGACAAATAGTATTTGCCTGTTTTTCGTCTACTTCTTGTCCCTTTCTCCCGTTTCATATAGATCTGCTAACCGAAAGGTCAGCAGTTCAAATCTGCCAGACGCTCTTTGGAAACTGGGAGCAGTTCTACCCTGACCCATAGGGTCTCTGTGAGTCATCATCAACTCCATGGCAGTGTGAGTTTTTTTTTTTTTGAATTAGGTAATTAGTATTGTCCCAATGGCAGCAACACTGGGTGTAACCATAACAGTTTCTCTGAGGTTGGTGCAGGACTGGACACAGGACTGTACAGTGTTCTGTGATAACATGGAATTGCTGTCAGTCAGATCTGACTTGACGGTATCTGATAACATTAAGTGATTCTAAAAACACTTGAGTGGAAATAGTGTCATTAAGAACACTTCTCATGGGTGTTGTTAAAATATAAGAAATTTCCTGGTTCTTTCATGGAAACCCTGGTGGTAGAGTGGTTAAGTGCTTCATTTGCTAACCAAAAGGTCAGTAGTTCAAATCCACCAGGCTCTCCTAGAAACTGTGTGGAGCAGATCAGCTCTTACCTATAGGGTCGCTGTGAGTCAGAATCAACTCGATGGCAGTGGTAATGGTATGTAGCTCTCATATATTATTTAAAGTCTTGTGATTTGTAAAATGCTCATAAATTTTACATGAGTTCGTAGTTTGTTTTAGCTTCCATATTCTGAGATGTTCTGAATGGAAGTATATTTCCTGATAGTCACAGTATTAAGTGTCAAATATTTTTCACTTTGGGGTCAGTGTATGTTGAACACATCACTGTTGTTACAGTTATTTAGAATTTGTGTTAATATTTCTTAGGATGCTTTTATTTAGTATGAGTAGTGATTTTACTGGCACTTTTAACTATAGTGAATGATTAGAACGGGAAAAAATGTGATTAACGAGTGGTATTTATGCTTAGGAGACCCAGTCTCTCCACTTTCAGGTTTGAGGTTTAAGTATCTTTGGTTTCCAGATGGTGAAGACTAGAGTTGTCTGGCTCACTGGTAGAAGCTCTTGTTAGATATCTCTTGGGAACATTGCTAACTCTGTGTCCCAAGCTACAAGCCCTAAGAAGGGAATGAGAAAGAGTGGAGAGAGCACTGAATTTTTTGAGCTCTGAGCAGCAGAAGAAGATGTCTTGTGAATTTTTAGCTCTGATCAGTGCAGTACCCTTCCTTACAAAGACAAAGTACACTCCATATAGAGAAACTTGAACTAGTAGGATAAGACTGTTGTAGGTTCAGTTCCAAACAAAGAACATGCAGGATTGGAAAGGGGCTATAAGTACAAGAGAATTTTAAAGAGAGTTATCACTAAATATTGAAAGTCTTTTGCTTGAAATAACAATTTTTTTATAAGTGTGATTGAGTAAAAGTATACAATCCAAAGTAAATTGCATGTCCACCTGTCTACAGCTCCTTCTGCTCTCTTTGCCCAGTGACAGCACACTCCTTCCTTCCGTTATAGACACGTCGTATCCTCTTAACAGTCTACTGTCCCTTCTTCTCCACCCTCTCCTCTCCCTTTGAGTAAGAGGCCAGTGGGACAGCATCCTGTGGATTCATAGAACCATAAAGTACACACACACACATTATGGTCACATTGTGTCCCTGAGTCCAGTCTATTCCTGTTGACCTCAGTAATGTTGTCTGGTCAGGGGCAGCAGCAGGTCTAGGCACAATGCTCCTAGGACCACCCTCAGGCCTTTAGACCATCAGTTGTGATCTCTTAGTAGAGTTCTTTAGGTGCACCTCTCTTTTTCTCAGGTTGTCACTGGGACTTGACATTGGGTGCCCCATCACTGCTGTCTTTGGCATGTAGCCTGGCACCATCTGGTTCTGGTCACATGTTGATACAGTCACCCCTTCACATGGATCCTTCTGTCTTCTGGGCTCTTTTTCCCTTATGTCTTTGTTGTCCTTGGTGGTCATCTTTTCCAGCTGTGTTGGGACCATTTGGTGTACCTCAGATGGCAGCTTGCTAGCTTTTAAGACTGCAGATGCCACTCACCAATATGGGGTGTAGAAGACTCGTAACAATAGGGTAGTTATGCCAGCTGGCCTTGATGTCCCCTGAGAGCATGATCCCTGGACCCCTACTCCTGCTACTTTATCTATACAACATTGGATTAAGATTAGAAGAGTTTTCAGTTTATGTTGAAGTCCAGTTAAATCAATCTTCTTTATACTGTGTGTTGTTACTGCTTTCACCCGTCCAAATCTCTGTCAGCTATCTAATCTTTGACCAGCCCTCTCTGTCCTTCTTCTGCCTTACAGCCCTTAAGGAGTCTTTTTCTCCTGTACATGAGTCTGAAATAACAGATTTCTTTAAAGGTATTATTTTTCTACTGTTTGTGCCCTTGATGTATTAACATTTAGTAAGGATTCTGAAGGAGGACTTTCAGTTTCTCAAAAAACAAGTGGCTGAAAGGAAAACTTACAAGCCTGAATGTGAAGGATAAAATCCATTTCTACCATAATTTATTTTTTAGTTTTTCCTTTGCCCCTCATATGCTTAGCCAGGTACCCAGTGTACCAGTACTTCTTGTATCAGTATTTAAAATATTATTTCAGTTTAAGAGCTTGTATGTAGGTGTGTATGTTGCTCTTTTCTTTTGCTTTTATTTTTTTAAGTATATAAAACACTTAATAGTTCTGAACTCAAAATTATAAAACAAGAACATTTTGTGAATCTAGCTTCTATCCGTGTCCCTTCTTGACCTTTGGAGATGTCTAGAGGTAATTTTGGTTGAAGTGGGGGAGGGGTTGCTTCCAGCATCTAGAGAGAGGAGTCCAGGAACACCACAACAAAGAACTAATCCTATGCAAAGTGTCAGAAACCACTCAAAAGCCATTAACAACTCTCCAAGGTTGACAAATTCCACTTTAGAATTTGAGCAAAGGAGTATGACAGCAACCAAGTATCTACTTAAGCAAAGAAGCTCACTCTTTGCCAGTATTATATCTTAGAGGCCAGTTCAGTATTTGTCTGCAGAATGGTTTGGGGATTGGTTTCAGTTCTGGGCTAACAGAGAGTCAGGGAGTCTTCCTCTTTCTTGTTTCTCTTCCTCAGAGTAGTCAGATTAATCTCTCAAGATATAGGCAGACATGTGTAGCTCTTCCTATTTTTCTTACACAGACATGCATACCTCTAAATGAAAAGTCTTTGCTTTTTCACTTGAGACTGTATTTTGGAAAGCACTTAATAGTGATACGTAGATATTTTCTGTTTTGTGTTAGTCTTTCTGTAAAGGGACCCTCTATTCCTAGCTGTTTGTGCTGATTACCAAAATAGTATTCCATTTCATGGATGTAGCATAGTTTATTTAACCAGATGCCTACTGATAGTCATTTGAATTGTTTTTCTAGTCTTTAATCTTCTGTTATAAATAATCTTGTAGTGAATAGCTATTTTGGGAGATCTGACTTATTGATAAGGGTCCTGGTGACTTGGTGGTCAAGTGCTATGGCTGTTGAGCAAAAGATCAGCAGTTTGAATCCACCAGCCTCTCTGCTGTGGGGCAGTTCTGTGTCCTAGAAGGTTGATATTAGTTGGACCTAACTCTAGCGCTGAGGGTTTGGATTTTGGTCTGGTACTAAATGAAAATAAACATTAATATTCTAAACAGAGACCAGATTTTGGAGGGAGACTTTTATTAGTGGTTGCTGAGAAAATTAGTTCCATACTGTTAACAGATGCCAGCTAGTATGTGTTGTTTATTGTCTAGTTTTTGCTACTTTTCATATAGATCATATTATTTCTGGAAATATTTTTTCATGTCTAATAGCATTGAGCTAAAAATTGTTAGGTAATATCACTGCTGATAGGTTAAGGTTAAGTATATGTTTGGGTCATTCTTTGTTGGAATTAAAATTTTTTTGTATATATGGCACTAGGTTAGATATGCTGTTTGGTGGAGATGAGTAACCTTTTTACCCACAGTGCTTTCAAGTAGTAGTATAAAATAAACAAAGAATAGATTTGACTGTGTTTTCAGTGACTAAGATGAAAGCAAAAAGAATATGAGGTTTGGTAGTCAGTACAAATTGCTAGGAATACAGTCTGTTTATAGTAAAGAGTGATTTAGATAATATGCTTAAAGCTAGTTAAATGGTTAAGTTCAAGTAAATTTGAATGAAAACAAAATAGTTGTAAGGTAAAATGCTTAGCACGAAGCAAGAGTAACCTGACATTTTAAGAATAATACATATGAGGTCTGACAATTTAAGTTCGTACACTTGCCAACTTGCGCTTATGTTGGCAGCACTGTACAAACTCAGTACAGTTTCATAACCTTAGTGTATCAGTCTCACAGTCATGTTTGTGTTGACGTGTGGCAGTGTCTTGCTGAGTGGTGTTCATTGTTGCATGTTTTTGTGTACCATTACAAGAATGTTGGAACTTGATTTAAAGCCATGAACAAACAGTAAATTTTTTGTTAAACTTGGCAAGAGTGGAAGTGAAATCAGGAACATATTAATCCAAGTTTACAGGGTTAATGCCATGAAGAATATGGCAGTGTACAAACGGACTAAATGTTTTTCTGAGGGGAGAGGAGAGAAAGCATCGCTGATGAAGAGATGACAGGGTGGCCAGTAACAAGTAGAACTGGGAAAATATTGAAAATGTCAAATTGTGTGTCAAAATAATCGGCTGACTGGGTGAAGAAGCACAGCGGACTAAGTAAACATCAGTAGAGAAAAACTTAGGAAAATCTTAACTGAAAATCTTGGCATGAGAAATGTGAGTATAAAAATGGTTCCAGCGGAGCTCACTGATGAACAAAAGCAAAGGAGAGTCCAAGTTTGCCCAGACCTTTTGGAGAGGCAAGATGGTATTTTAGGCTGTGTTATTACTGGTGATGAAACTCCCTGAAATAAAGCATCAGAGTGCACAGTGGAAGTCAGCCAATTCCCCATGACTAAAAAAGTTTCATCGGTCCAAATCAGGAGTCAAAACAGTATTGCTAACCTTTTTTCATATTAGAGGGAATGTTCATTATGAATTTGTACCAACTGGACAGTTAGCCAGGTTCACTGTTTGGAAGTGCTGAAAAGGCTGTCTGAAAAAGACGAAAATGACCTGAACTTTTCACCAGCAATTAGGACTCTTGCATCACAACAGTGCACCAGTTCCTACGGCAGTGTCTTTCAGAGAGTTTTTAGCCAGTAAAAAAGTAACTTTATTGGAACACTCTCCCTAGTCACCTGATCTGGCCCCCAGTGATTTTTTTCTTTACCTGAAGATAAAGGAAATCTTGAAATGAAGGTATTTTGATGCCATTCAGGACATCAAGGGTAGGTAATACGGCTGCTCTGACGGTCATTCCAGAAAAAGAATTGCAAAATGGCTTTGAAGGGTGGACTATACGTTGGTGTTGGTGCATAGCTTCATAAGGAGAGTACTTTGAAAATGGCTGTGGTATGTAGCACTTCTTCTAGGATGAGTTTGCAAACCTAATTGTCAGCCCTTGTATGTGCAAAAAGAGAAAATACGTACACCTCTTTGTAAGAAGCTGAGTTGATTAAAAAGGTAAGTGTGCCTTGAAATTCCATTTAAAGAGGTTTTGTTGCTATCGTACTCACGTGCTTAAATTCTAAAATAGATTTGTCAACCTTGGATAGTTGTTAAGTGGATTCTGACATTTCTGATAACTCTTTGTGGATCATTCTGGTTTCTTCTCCCAGTTGCTACTGCCAAAACCCTGCCCTCACCTAAAACCAGTGACAGCTCTAGAGATTGCCAAATGTCCTTCCCAAACAAAAAAAAAAACCTACTGCCATAGAGTCAACTCCGACTCATAGTGACACTATAGCAACTCACTCGGGGCTCAAAAATCACCCTTGGTTGAGAATCTTTTTTTTAAAATAATTAATTAATTAATTTTTAAATTGTGTTTTAAGTGAAAGCTTACGGTTTGAGTTAGTTTCTCATACAAAAATTTGCACACATTTTGTTATGCAACTGTATCTGTTCTCCCCACACTGACTGCATGCTTCTCACTTCCACCAAGAAGTGCACTCTTTACTAGTATTATTTTAATGCCTTAAAGACCAGTTCAGTCTTTGAGGAGGTGGATTCAGGAGTAGTTTCAGTTCTCTCCCGGGGATGAAAACCGTTGTTTTGAAGTGATAACTGTCTGTAAAAAAGAAGCTATTTATGACAATGTTACTAGTGGCAGGGGGCACAAAACTTTAGTTTTAAAATGTATTTAATCATGTAGATAAGATTTAAAACAATAGGTAGTTCTGGGAACACACTAGGTTTGGGAATAAATCAGTTCCATTTTTGCAAATGTATCTACTCCCATTTGTGACTATATTAACGTATATATGGCTTAAAAAGTTATGTACACACATCGTAGGTATATATACGTATGTTTTTATTTATATGAAGCACAGTTGAAAAATGCTGCTAGAGGTTATCTTTCATGTTTTTGAAATTTTGTGTTTCTAATCAATTTTAACTGTTTTCTATATTATTAATTTTAGCTACTACTCCATGGTTTGAGTCTTACCGAGAGACCTTTCTTCAGTCGATGCCTGCATCGGATCATGAATTTCTCAACCACTATTTAGCATGTATCCTTTGATTTTTATGTTTTCTTAAAACTAAATGTCATCAGTTATTAATCAGAAATAGTTAAACAAAGGCAATATTACTGAAAGTATAGATGGTGGAGAAATTTTTTTATTGATGTCAAGTTTTCATTGCCAAGCCAAGTGCCGTCGGGCATCTTAGATACAGGATTGTTGTAATAAATTAATTTTTGATTACAAAATGAGACTACTGGGGGCTTATGCTTTTCCCTCTTCCCTACAGTTTAAATATTTCATGCTTAATAAGTTTGTAAACCATTTTAGGAGGAAATATAAACTAAGTATTAGCAGATTATGCTGATTGCCTCAGAATTAATGGCTTATTCTAAAGCTTATATTTTAAAACATATTTTAAAAAATAACTTGTTTTGTGGATATTAACCTCTTGATGATTGTGACTTCAGTTTTCTGAACAAGGTTGCAGAGAAAAATAAGCTAAGAAACCAAGTGCAGTGAGGTGAAATGGAGAGGAACAAGATTCAACAAATATAGTTTTGGCATTGAGTGTTTTTATTTTTTAAAAATTTATATTTTATTGTACCTATCTTAGTCACCTGTTACTTCTCCCATAGAAAATACCATGAGTGGAAGGCTTCACAGAGAGAAGCTTTTGTTGTCATAGTCTGGTAAGCGGCAAATCGATTAACAAGTTAAAAGTCTATTCAATATGAGAAATCATCGTAGTTCGTAGGGTAAGTCCAAATCCTGTGAGAGCATCTCAGCACAGGAACCTCGGGTCCGAAGGACATACTCTGCTCCTGGTGCTTCTCTCTTGATGGTATGAGGTTCCCAGCTTCCTAGCCTCACTTCTCTGCCTTCTAACCTACAAGCTTGTAGCTTGAGACCTGCCTCACTAACACAGCTGTTGCCCATTCTCCATCATCAATCTCCCAGAGGCAGGATTCACAATATATGGGAGGAAGAAGAGCACCATATTGGGACTCACAGCCAAATGAAATCAACACATACATTTTTGGGGGGGAGACACAGTTCAGTCCATGACAGTGTATTAAGTGAAGTTTACAGTTCAAGTGTCTGCCATACAAAAACTTGCACACATACTGCTTTATAACTGTAGCTGCTCTCCGCACCCTGTGACAGCACAAATCTCCTCTCTGTCGTGTACTTCCCATGTTTATTCAACCAAATCCTGTCCCTCTGGGCTCTCTCATTTCTTCTTTGGACAGGAGTTGTCTAGTTAGCCTTACATGTCTCTACTTAAGCCAGGAAGCACACTCGTTGCCATTATCATTTTATTCCTTATAGTCTGGTCCAATCTTTGATTCGAAAGTTGGCTTCTGAGTTTCTTTATTGAATGTAAAGAACCTTGAATTACCTTGGAGTGTTGGAGAAATTATTTTTTGTTTGCAGTGAAAGACCTGTGAGAACAGATTCTTATTTTCAAGTTGAGAAAATACCTCCTTAAACTTTAACAGGATAATTTTTGTTATTGCATGATAATTGATAATTACCTTAACAGTATGGTATACAAGGTATGTTGGTAGCATCTTCTAGTGAAGCTGAACCTGTGGAACAGTTTTCAAGGTTGTCACAAGAACAGCATCGAATTCAGCACAACAGTGAATATTCCTACCCTAAGTGGTTTATACCAAATACACTCAAATATTATGTACTTTTACATGATGTAAGTACAGGAGATGAGCAGAGGTAAGTTTTATTTTTTTAATGAAAAAAATTTTCCTGCTGCCATAAATGTCTTTTTAGAGTTAATTCTCTTGTTCTGTACAGAGAGTTACTTTTAGTCAGAACTGACTTGATGGCACCTAACAGCAGAGCTAATTACATTCTGTCTGTTAAATGATTTAATGTTAATTTGGATATAGCTTGTTTAAATTGTGGATTTATTTTTTTTTAACCCAAGAAAGTAAAAATTTTATCATACTATGATTTTATTAAGAAAGCATTTTACTAGTCTTTTATTGCACAGTTATGTTTAACAGTGAAGCTTATGTTGGAGTTCAGATACCCAAACTTGTCTTTCATTTTATGTTTCTTTTACTGTAATCTTTGTATAAAACCATTTGCCTTTGTATACATATGGGTCTTACCTGTTATTTATGTATAAAATTATTTCTTAGTTTTCTTTTCCATTTCTCCTTCCCATTTTTCTTCTAGCTTTTCACTGCCTTACTATTGCTTATAAATTTTTCTTTCACTCTTGTTGTCATTTTATAGTCTTAATCTTGATGGTTTTCACATTCTCAAAAGCATACAAACATTTCTTGATCTGTGGAATAAGTGACTAACTTCTATTTAAATTTTTGAAAAATAAAAGCATTGTAAGTGATATTTTTTGCTTGAGTTTATTTGTGCTGTTGGTTCAAGGTATGGCTCAGATTGTTTTGTTTCAAACTGAATCTCACTGCTGTTTAGAATATATTGTTAAGTGATCATTTCTTACCTTTGTTCTGAGTGGAAGCCATTATTAAAAAAATTTTTTTTTTATTCTATAAAATTAGAATGTGAGGCATTCTGAAGATTATTACTAACCTTTAGGATTTTTTTAAATGTTAAAATCCTGGTGGAGAAAGTGTACTATAAGTAGAAATAATTCAAACTGGCTTTTAAAATTTGTATCAATTGAATGTGATATATAGCTTTCATTTTTAGTAGTTATAACTAAGATATTTCGTGGTAATTCAAGTACTAGCTCAATTCTTACGTTTAATGGTGTCATTGGTAAAAGGAGAAAATTTGTTGTTACATGATTATATGTGCATGTAGGTGCATACTTATATCTGTATTTGTACAAATTTATAGATTTTATATATACCCAAGTTAATTTTATAGCATAAAAGATGATTTAGTTTTTTTGTGCTTAACTGCTATTAACATCTGCATTTGAATGTATGTTTTCCATTTTTTTAACACCAAATGGCTGATTGATTTGAAATACCTGTTTAAACTAGATTAATTCTAGGAACTGAGATTTCATTTACCACCAGTTATACTGTTTACTTCTTAGATTGTCATGTTATTTGAATGACCTTATTTTCCACTGAACAGCAGATACGGTTATTTGAAAGTACTGGACATACTTTGGATAACTGCTTTAAGGTGATATCCAGGCTAACCAAACTTCAGTTAAGACCATAATGAGTGTGTATATTTTTTATTGTTCTGTGCTCTTAGGTTAGGCCTTTTTAGATTTTTTTTTTATGTTTTAATACCTATTTTTGCATAAAGTAGTGCTCTCCATTTGCTGCAAACTTTTCCATTTTTGTTAAATTTCAGAGCTGATTCAATTTATGAAGAAATGAAACAGAAATATGGAACTCAGGGTTGCTATTTACTTAAAATTAATTCTCGAACATCTAATCGATCATCAGATGAACAGATACCAGATCCTTGGAGTCAGTATCTCCAGAAAAATAGTATTCAAAACCAGGTATATGTAAAAAACAACAACTGATGAAGTGAACCGCAGTATATATCAGTTTTGTCACACAATGATATCGCTGTAGACTTTTTTATGCCTTGGTCTAACTAATGCAATTACGGAGTATTTACTTTGTGCAGTTATGCTAGTTTTAGAATCAGTGGCTCCAAAACTTTTTAATCTGCTATAGTGATTTCTTATGTGTACTTTGTTTGGTATATATAATATTAATGTTCATTGATTTTTTTTCCTTAAAATGTGAAGTGGACATTAAGAATTGAATTACATTGAGTAGACATGTTGAGTGAATTTTTGCCATGTTTATTTAATTGATTATGAATGCTTATGGTCAATTTGTTAATCCGGGGATGCTTCCCTAAATTTTTGACATGCTGTTCATATGGCTACCTTTTTGGAGCTCTTATGTTTTTTTGGATGCATAGGCTTTTTTCTCCAGACTTCCTTTGGAAACCATTGGGGGCATAGCGGTTCATTGTGAATCTACCAGGCGCTCCTTGGAAACTCTATGGGGCAGTTCTACTCTGTCTGTAGGGTTGCTAGGAGTCTGAATTGACTTGATGGCCGTGAGTTTGGTTTTGGTTTTTTTCTTTGATTTCCTTTCCTTCTAAATTTTCTGGAGGCATTTTTCCTTCTGCTTTGTCTAGAGTGCTAGACTAAACTCCTTTTTAAAATCTGCTGGGCAGAGTTGGTGAATGTAAAGTTTTAAGTGCTGACAAACTTTTAAGATAGACTTGTATGGCAAATGATAACATGCAAATGTCAAGTTCCTGTAATTAGCTCTGATAACGAAGAGTTACCTGTTTTTGTTGAAAAGGGAATTTTTTAAGTAAATGGAAAATAAATTTGTACAGTGAAACCATATTGTACTTTTTAATGTGATATTTAAAAACTATGTTATAAAATTTACCAAAGTTTTAATATTCTAGAATAATAATTTAATAATCTACTTACTAGCTTTTTAAAAATCTTATATATGGAGTTTGGGATCCTGATATAGTGCTATACTTGTATGTTTATACTTTGATCTTATTCTTGAATTAATTACTGACTTCTTAGATAATGCTGGGGAAAATTGTATGGCACTGCAGGGCCATGCTCAGTAGAATAGTACTGAAAACCTCAATTTTGTGTCTCACATATGTAAGGTTTGGAAGGAGACTATAAGCTGGATAGTCCAGGTTGAGAACCTTTAAGAGAAAATAAAAGGTACCAGAGATTCTGTAGCTTAGAATCCTAGAAGCCTAGGATTGGAGGATAGTTGAAAAGCAGTTCAATTTATACCTCTGAATTAATGCTTTAATGTTCTCTAAACTTAGGAATGACCTCATGTAGTGACTCACTGTCTTAATGATCCTTTCTGTGACTAAACAGCTTGAGTATCAACCAAAAACTTTCTGTTAACAACCATTGATCCTTTGGGGATCCTATCAATTTGCAATGAGGACAGCTTCTGAAATACAGAAGGATAGTTCCATGTTCCCTTCTGTTTTTTTTTTTTTTTTTTTTGGTGGGCTAGGTATACCCAGTTTCTTTAACTCTTTCACACTCTAGTTTCAGATTGTTCGCTATCTTAGTCACATCCCTCCTATTAAGTGCTACTTTCTGTGTTTCCCACAGAGTGTGACACTTCATATTTACTGATTTGTGTAGTAGACTGTGTATTTTTTGTTTATATTTTTATGGTCATTGAACAATGGATACGTTTATATAAATAAACATTGAATGGAATATTTTTGTGAAACATTTGATATATTCAAAATTCACTCTAACATGCTAACATTTTGACCAGAGAGACTCCATAGCATTCCTCTTTTCCTGCCTCGCCTGACTGTAGCAGCTCATTTCTCTTGCTGTTACTTATTGCTTAGACACATATGCAGTTAACCATATATAAACAGATAAGCTAAGATAGAGGTAACTTGAATTCAGAAAAACTAGGGTAATAGGTTGAGTATCAAAGGAGTTTAAGAATATAAAGCAAAAAAATGCATTGCTGTTGAGTTGATCTTGTCTCATAGTGATTCTCCAGGACAGTAAAACTGCCTCCTTATGGTTTCCAAGGAGCAACTGGTAGATTCGAATTCCTGACCTTTTGCTTAGCAGCTGTCATACTTAACTTTTTGGAGTGATCATGTATGATACATGGAAGAAGTTAAGAATTTGGAAGACCAGAAGAAGAGAATATTGCTGTAGAGAGTAAAATGATGCCAACGATTAGCAGAGCAACTGTAGTCATTGAGTAATTTAATGATTAAATGTAGTTAAATATAACCTCTAATGCTGTTTTGTTTTATTTTGATAGGAATCATATGAAGATGGTCTTTGTACTATAACTTCAAATAAGAATTCTGATAGTAACTTGCTTTCATTGGATGGATTAGATAACGAAGGCAAAGGTCTTGAACTTTCTCTAAGTTTCTCTTCTGATTAAACATTTACACTGTTGTCAGAACATGCTAACCTTTCTTGGTAAAAGGTGGGGGGAAATTTCCGTTAAAAAAGAGATAATGGGCTGGTTAATTTTTTTCTGAAGATTTTACTAGGTGATTTGGAATTTGCTTTATAGTAATGTGCAAATTTCTTTTTTAAAGTATTTCTTGAGAAAGTGAGGGAACTTGTGATGTATAGCATTGATTATTCCCAAAATTCACATGATTTTGAGAGGTTTATTTCTGTATTTAAAACTATAGCTTGAGTAGTGAGAGTTCCGAAGTTTTTTGTTACAGTCTTTCTTATGGCCTAATTATACTATTTAAAAGTAATTATTTATATTATTTAAAACTGTATTTCTCTTTGTCCCTTGATTAGATGAGTTTTTAAATTTCTATTACATATAATGAATATTAATCCAAGCCCTCTAGTTTTATTGCAGAAAATGCTAACATTACTGTGTCTTAGATGTCTCAGATGCACATAAAGATTATACTTATGTGTCCCAACATTCTTGTTTCTTTTTATTTTGCAATATGGTAGTATTATCACAATTTTCTCTTGTGTTCTGAGAGTAAAAGAAAGATCTGTTTTTCAGTAGATGGCTTACCAAATAACTTTAGAGCCCACCCACTTCAGTTGGACCAATCGAGTGACCTTCCTAACAGCATTGATGGCCCAGATCATGTAAAATCTACTGCATCATCACATGAAGCAAAGAAGGCAAATACCGGAATAATTCATGGTGTATGTTTAACTCTTACGGATCATGATAGAATTCGACAGTTTGTACAAGAATTCACATTCCGGGGCCTTCTGCCGCATATAGAGAAAACAATTCGTCAATTAAATGATCAAGTAAGACTTAGTTTCTTGGATTAATATTTAAAATGTAGTAAACAGTAGATTTGAAAATAAGAGTAGTATACATTGTTTTAAAGTATTTGAAATGTCTTGTTTGTAAGATAGGCCAGTATTAGGACTTACTGAAAATTGCCATAAGTGATGAAATTCTCTTAAACCCTGGAAGGGCCTATTAGTTTTCAGTAGGGCTTTTTTAGAATATTAGACAGCTTAAATACTGTTCTTCAAATGGACATTTGTTCGTTATTAAAGCTTCTAATTTGTTTTTTCCTTATGTATGTAAAAAAAATGATTGTTATCCGTATTTACCAAATACTTAATCTTCTTTCTTAGCTAATCTCAAGAAAAGGTTTGAGTCGGTCTCTGTTTTCTGCAACTAAAAAATGGTTTAGTGGCAGTAAAGTTCCAGAAAAGAGCATTAATGAACTGAAAAATGCATCTGGTTTACTGTGAGTAAAATGTAATTTGAGATTTTGCTGTTTTTGACCCTGATTAATGTTTAACTGTAACAGTCTGCAAAAAGTAGTTTTTACTTTCTTAGTTTTATATTGGTCAAAATTAGGTCGATAATAAATAACAGTAACTGTAAGTGAAGTATATTAATTAAAGAATTTTCAAAAAGGAACCTCAAAAAATAAATGTGATAACTGACAAAGTCACTTCAGATGTGTTTCCATAATAGATTAAGTATTCATTAATAACTATTCTTTGTGTAAAATGTGGTGTAGTAATTCTAAATGCATGGCATGTATTTAGCAAATTTTATTTGTATAATATAAAATTCAGTTTTAAGGAAAGTAAATTTAAATTTCTTGAATTTTTTTCCTCCCTATTATTTGTAAAAGTGAGTCACCTAGTGTTAGCCTTTACTTTAATATTTGACCATGTACAAAGTGCTTGTCTGATGTTAACAAATTCTTAGTATGTGGCTTTAATTTAAGTAAACGTGTATGTAATGGTTTCAAAATATCTTTGAGAAATGACATTTTTCCCCTTGGAGGTAGAATTCCTGTTAAAGCAGGATCACTTTTCTTTATGTTCTGATCAGTTGAACCAGATTGTTATGCACTTTATATTATTTAAGGGTTTAAAGGTCATAAATTGTAAATTATTTTTGTAACTTGTTTTGTACTTACAGGTATCCACCTGAAGCACCAGAGCTACAAATCAGGAAAATGGCTGACTTGTGTTTTTTGGTGCAGCATTATGATTTGGCTTATAGTTGCTATCATACTGCAAAAAAGGATTTTCTTAATGAACAAGCAATGCTTTATGCAGCTGGTGCCTTGGTTGGTATTCTACATTATTATAATTTCTTATGAATGATTTAGAAGTTTCTGTTGTGAAGTGGTAGGCAAAATACCTAGCAATAAAATTATGCTCAAAGAACATGCAGTGTTTTATAGGTTTTGACTGAGTTTATGATTTCCCTCCAATTAGGGCACTAAAGATGGTAATATGTGAGGGTTGATTTTTAAGTTTTGATATATACCCTCTAAAGTTTGAGCAGTTTTCAAAATTTAATATGAATTTTGTTTTTAATTATATTCAGATTATAATTAAAAATTTTGTATAATACATCTAAAGTTAGAATAGTTGTATACAGTATGGGTATTTTTTTAACGATGATTTTAGGCCTCTTACAGTTTCTAAATTTTTTGAATTTTTTTTTCTTGTGGAAGACTATACAGTAAAACCTGTGAGACCAGAACATGACTGGACTGCTGTGTTGTTTCAGATCTCACAGGTTTTCTGCCTTTATCAGAGTGCACTCTAAAGAGTGCACTTTTCTTCAGTGGAAAATAGTTGCGTTTTCCTTCTCTGATAGGTTTCTCCCTTATATAGATATTGGCTTTTACTGTATATTGACTAAGAACTTTGGTGTGAGACAGACCATGATCTTAGGCAAGTTACTGAATGTGTGTTAAACTTAAGTATTCTCATTTGTAAAATGTGATTCCTTTTGGCATAGGATTAAATAAGGTTAATGCATGTATAGTGCTTTGCATAGTCTCGTGTATAATTACATTCTAAGTTAACATTGGTTATATAAATTTTTACAATTGATATATAAATCCAGATGTTTTAGAAAAATGTTTTTATACTTGATATATAATCTTTAAATGATTTTGAAATATGTCACAAATGTATGTGTAATTTGCTTTGTGTGGTTAGAAAAGGGTAAGACCAGCACTACTGTTTTCTATTTAATCTTTCAAAAAAGCTCATATACAAAAACATGAAAAATAAAAGTGTTAGAACTCGTAAAGACTTTCATTCATTGATCATTATTGTATGGACACTTGTTTAATTGCTAATTCCTAAGTATTTTGACTTTATTTTAGTACTGCAGTGTATAGAATTAAAAGTGGTAACTTAAAAATGTAAAGCTAAAACTTGGAAATTATTTCTCTCTAATGAAAGGTCAGCTAACTTTAAAAACCTTGTTGAGGAACTCAAATGCTGTACTCATGAGTGTTCACAAAATTGTATGAATTGTATGTGAATAGATGTCGTCTGATTATTGTATGCATCGGATACAAGCTAATGTGAAATCAGAAATCCTTAGTGTTATTTTATTAGCATACATATACTTTTATTATAAAGTAGCCCTAACAATGGAATATTTGTATACAGTATGGGTGAAATCTTATAAAAGTGTGACAGAAATTCTTCCTGATTTTATGATCTTGAGCCTTTTCACTTTTACCTATCATCTGATAAATAGAGCATTTTTGTGATTTAGGTGAACATATTAGTAGCAGTTATATTTGAGAAAATAGTTTAACACTGGAAAATGTAGTAGTATCTACTGTAACATGTCACTGAAAATCGTAGTTTGTAAAATCCTATCTGAAAAATAATATGTCTTGGGGAAAAGTAGGGTTGGGGGGATCCTCTAAAAAACTATGCATTTTTGTTAAAGGAACACTAACAAAATCACAAAATGGTATCTTGGGAGGTGACCTGTATGATCTAGATGGGCATTTTTTCAGCATGCTGGAGGGTGCCTCAGGGAATACAAAAAGTACACAAAACCAATCTGGGAAAACTGGTTGGCTGTGGAGGGGGAGATCCTCACGAGAGGAGCTGCTGTAAAGATGACACAGAGGGAAGTGCAGGCTACCTTCACCCAGAATTGTGCAAGACTGGGGCTTTGTATCTCTGGGGAAGGAGTGCCAGTGCACCAAAGTGCAAATGTTCATTTTTGGTTTTCTTAAAATACAGCTGAGAGTGTTCCTGCCTGTTCAGCAGCTGAGCTGAGGAGCTTTTTCCTTTTTGTCTGAAGGTTATAGTTCTTTATTTGCTATTTTGATCCCTTTGCTAAGTCAAGCCAAGCCAACCAATACAAATTTCATTTGTACTGATTATCATATCCCTACTTACTGTTCACATATTAACTAATTGATGGGGGAGAAATATGCTGGGCTAGAATAGACTGTACTGCATGCCTTTATAGGTGGGAATTATAGATAATACTTAGTTATGATAGCTATAGGGTAAAATCCATATCAGCAGAACCAGTAATAGCAGTTCTTGAAGAGATACTATGTTTTGGCGATTTGTCATAATCTCACTAAAGGTTAAGTAAGATTACTTTTCAGTTCTTAATGAAAATCTTTGTAAAGATTTTGTAGAATATAAGAAGTAATTTATGGATGACAGTGAGGATCATACAGAAACTTAGGAGTGCTTATTTTGAGTTTACACACTGCTTCTGTAAAACAGTTTTCCATTTTGTTTTTATCTTGATTTAATATTTATAACAGAATTAAATTGAAATTAGTTTACAAATTGGCTTATTTGTGGAATTTTTTTTAGTATGATTTTATTGATCTGTGTATGTGTGGGAGCCTTAGTGGTATAATGGTAAAGAGCTATGTCTGCTAAGGAAAAGGCTGATAGTTCGAATCTACCATTTACTCCTTGGAAACTTGGTGGGACAGTTGTGCTCTGTTCCGTACTTAGGGTCACTATGAGTTGGAATCACCTTGATGGCAATGGATTTGTTCTTTTCTTAGTTTTTATATATGTGTAGTGTATAGAACTCATGTATAGTAAAACAAGTATGTTTTTGTACAGTGTAATATTTTATTGTATATTCAGTGTAAGTTAAATGTACATTATAGCATTACACTGTATATTTAGTATATGTTAGTAAAAATACAAACTAACAAAAGTTTCAGATCTGTAGACTGTCATATGAATATAACATTTCTCTTCAGTTTATTCAGTATATTTTAGAGCAGATGCTGTCCCATGTGTAGAGTAGACAGAGGTACTCTGAAATAGTATGATCCATATTGTCCTGGAACTTACAGTCTGTCAGGTTAAAGGCTTTAATCATATCCTAGATTGTAGGTAACTCCAGTGTTTCAGTATGTATATATTTTTTATTTTAAATAAGATTACAAAGAAATACAGTAATTTGTCCTGAGAGTGGATTGTAGTATTAACAGGTTTATTTTCTAATTTATGAAGATTTCTAAGTAATTTGTAATTGTTATATATACAGTGAAACCTTTGAGAGCCAGAACTCATCAAGACTGCTTTCTGGCAAGTATTCCATCTTTTGACAAGGTTCGGCCCTTACCACTTTTCTGTTGCTTGTTTTAGTGGAAAATGTTTAGGTTTCCCTTACTTGACGGCTTCTGCCTTACACAGGTTCCATCTTTTGCAGGTTTTACTGTATTAATTTATCCATTTTAAGTTCTGTAAACTATAAGAAGCATAATTTCCAAAAAGTCGTAAGGATCTTTTAAAATTCTTTCTTCATCCTTGAGAATACACGATAAGGTGAAGGGGACTTTTGCTTAAGAGTCCTGAGTAGAAATTCTTGAATAATGACAGCTACCACTTACAGAGCATTTCATTTACTGAGGACCTGGCACTTTTCTAAGTGTTCTGCATATATTAATTTATTTAAAATTCACAATTCTAAGAAGTGTATACTATTATTACCGTTACTTCACAACCAAGGAAATGAAGACACAAAAAAATTAAGTAACTTACCCAAGAATTTCCATGTAATGGGTGGCCTTTTCTGCGTTTAACAGGACACAGTTTAAACTTTTCTGTTATTCTTTATTGGTGGAAAATAATTTGAATTTTTCTTTTCAGACAGGTTCCTACTTTATACAAATTCCGGTGTTTGTAGTTTCTACTGTTTATCCCCAGGAGTGTAATTGCTGGATTGTATGATAATTCTGTCTTTAACTTTTTGAGAAGTCACCAAACTTTTCCAGGGTGGCTTGCACCATTTTACCTTCCCACCAGGTGTGAATGAGGTTTCCCATTTCTCCAGATCCTTGTCAGCACTTGTTATTTTCTTTTTCTCTGGTATCAGTCATCACGCTGGGTATGCAATGATATCATAATGTGCATTTCTGTGAAGATTAATGGAGCTACGGGTCCTTATGAGTTGGAATCAACTCCATGGCAGTGAGTTTGGTTTTTTGGTGTGGTGCAAATGTTTAATGTATTTGGCTGCTCACCAAGAGGTTGTAGGTTCTGGTCTACCCAGAGGTACCTTAGAAGAAAGGTATGATGATTTGCTTGTGAAAAATGAGCCATTGAAAGCCCTCAGTGTCAACTGGTGGTTAATAATCACGTTAAACATCTGTTCATGTGCTTGTTGGCCATTTGTATATCTTGTTTGGAGAAGTGTCTGTTGAAGTACTTTGCCGATATTTTAATTGCCCATGTTTGTCTTGTTGCTTTGAATTGTTGCAAGTTTTTATTAAAACTTGTGTATTATAGCCAAGTATGGACGTAGTAGGAGATTATGCTATGAGCCTAAATCTGTAATTTAGTCTTTATTTCTAAATTGTTTATCACCATTATATAGTATTTTAGGTATTAAATAAAATCATGGGTGTTGACAGTGATACTGGTTTTAACAATGAAATAAGAAGTCCTAGAAAATCTACAGAAGTGCATATCTAAGAAAAGGTCTTTATTATATCTTTTGTATGATATGATATAAACTAGAGTAAGTAGTGGAATATATTGGTAGTATAGGCTGTTCTGAACTCTGTTTTTATATTTTGATGCCAATAAATTGGAAAGACATGTGCCTTTTTTTGTCTTTCTGTATTATCCTGTTATTGGTTTGTTCTCTGCTTATGAGGGATAGGGAAGAACAAGTGGAGGTGTCAGCAGAAATATTAAGCTAGGCTCACTTGGTAGGATGCGTACACTATAACCTGAAATGTTTACTTGGTCTTGAAAATCTCAGTTAAATACTGAATGACAGACTTTAAAACTTGACTAAAGAATTTTAGTCCGGAAAGAGTGTATTTTCAAGTCTGCATTAGATTTCAAAACTTAACATGTGTTTATACATAAAAAGCTCTAACAAATTTTATTCCTGGTTTTAGTCTTCATGTATGCTGAACTGAGGGCTTCAAATCAGGTCTAAGCAATTCAGTCATCGCTGAGGGAAACAAAGGGAGTTAGTAGACTTCATTCCAACTAGATCATTTGCAAGTAGGTTTTGACCCAGGTGGGAAATAGGCAGCAAGTCCTGTTCAGAGGCAGCCACCAGCTGCACTTCTACTGTGAATGTGTGCTGCTCTTCACAGTCCTGCCAATAATCCAGTCTCCTGTACCTTATGTGAGAGATTAGATTAATGGCAGGTCTGTGAAGAGCTAGACACATTCAGAGCAGTAGTGTTGGTTACTCACTGCTACCTGTTTCCTGTTTGGGTGAGAATCCACTTGCAAGAAATTTGGTTACTGTGCAATATGTAGACTCCCTTGTTTCCCTGGACCATGACTGAACAATTTAGAACCAGTTAGAAAGCTAAACTACAAGAATATTTCTGTCTTTGAAATAGCATAAATAATGTCTTTCCCTCTAGGAAATGGCTGCAGTGTCAGCTTTTCTTCAACCAGGAGCACCCAGGCCATACCCTGCTCATTACATGGATACAGCAATCCAGACATACAGGGATATCTGCAAGTAGGTGACTGTAATATTCATTATGTATCCATTTAGAGGTAAAATTTGACATTTTTATTTTTATTAGACTTAAGTGGTTTTGTGTCTTAAATTGTTTTTCGTGTCTTAAAGCTTACTTAAAAATCAAAATAATAAAACCAGAGACAAGATGAGGCAATTTTTTTTTCTTTAATTAGTGTTTCTTTACTCTGTCTTCCATATTTTGTTTGCCATTTGTGCTTTAGGAATTTGTAATATGTAATATTGAGGTTATGTATTATATTGAGGATATTTTGTATTATGAGGGCATCTCTAACCTTAACTCCTGTCAAGCTAGGAGTCATCCATTTTAAACTGATATTGTTGGCAAAACAAGAAGAGTTAAATAATAGTCCAGAGAACAAAAGGTGATAGGCTTTGCACACAGAGTGACTTCTGTTGGAATGCTGTAGAAGTTAGAATTTACAATCTGTATGGAGGCTGTGAAGTAGCCTAAAAGTGGTCAGAGGTGTTGGATGAATACACCTGAGAAGAATGATGGTTGAGATTTGATAGTAATGAAGACATTTCAGTAATTGCGATCACCGGGAATAGTGTTTTAGATGCAGTGTTACTGGTGAAGGAGAATGGAGCCTTGGATTGGTTGAGGGTCTGTATAGATGGAAAGTACTGGATATTAAAGTTGGAAAGATAGATTGAGATAAATCAGTGTGGGGAGCCTTAACTATCATGTATGATTTTTACTGTTAAGATATAGTCAAGATTTATGAAGTTAGTGAATGGGAAGTTGTTGAATATTTGAGAGAGCCTTGATGTAATAAAAGTTATTTTCTGGAAAGACAAATCTGACTTTTCTGTGCAGAATGGGTGGGTTGGAAAGCAGAGAGGCATGCTAATGAAGTACACATCATAGTAGTAGCAATACTAATGTGTTTACAGCATACTATTTATTGAGTGCTCAGCATTTGCAACTTTGTTGAATTTACATGCTCATTTAATCTTTACAACAAACTTATGAAGTGCTGGCTACTATTTACTAGCCACATTTTACAAATGAGGAAACGCAAGCTTAAAGAATTTTAACTTGCCTGAAGGCGTACAGTTAATAAATGTTGCAGCTAGTAGTCATGTCATCTTTCAAATGTTATAGTCTATTCGAGAATATACTTAGAAATTCTAGTAGAAGCTACACACTCAATTCCTCAGTACAGACGAACCGCTGAAAGAGACTGTCAAAGGTTTAAGAAGTAGAACTAGGAAAGTGAGAGATCCAGGAAGCCACTTGAGTAAGAGTTGAAAGAAGTTGGACTATTCTTTCTCTGTGTAGATTCTTCTTGTCTTCATGAAGCTAAGTGCTTTGGGAGAGATGTACATGGAATGATACAAAATAAAGGGAAAACACCAAATAACTCAGCCAAATAATACTTGGCAATTTGGCTGCAACATTGGGCTTAAGCTTAAAAATGATTACGAACGTGGTGCAGGACCAGGCAGTGTTTTGTTTTGTTATATGTAGAATCATTGTGAGTCAGAACTGACTTGACAGTACCTAACAGCAGCAACATAAAGATTACTTTAAAAATGTTTACAGAATTAGCATATTACATGTTAATTAAAAAAAAGTAAAAACTCAAACCATTAAGTTGATTCTGACTCATAGATACCCTACAGGACAGAACTGCCCCACAGGATTTCCAGTGAGTGACTGATAGATTTGGACTGCTGACGTTTTGGTTAGTAACTGTAGCTTTTAACCATTGTGCCGTTAGGATCCACGTGTGAATAGGTGTTTGTAAGTAAGGCTTAGTCTTTTGTGTTCATTAAAATAATCTTATGTTATTAAAACACTATGATTCTAAGAAAAACATTGGCTTTTAAAAAGTTCATGACATTACTACAGTAAGTTTTGAAAGTTATAAACTGTAATTTTAAAATATTGTTTAGAATGGCTTTCCATGGGGTAGTTCAAGTTAGCAAGCTGTGGTTATGATTTTAAGGCCAAAAAGTATTTTAATATAATGAATAGGAATTACAAAGAAAAAAACTTTTCTGTTGTTTGCCAGCAAAAGTATTTTATCTTTTAATTTCACCATAGGAGTTTTGACTTCATTTGAAGAATAAATAGTCCAGCCGTTGATTATTGATACAGTAGTCTGCAATGAAATATCAACTGATATGTGTATTTTTAGTTAGAAAAATTGGTCCAGGAATTGGTCAGGCAGTACCAGCCGTATCTCATTTCCAGGTGAAATGTCTCATTGGTACTACAGAGCAAAAACACCTAAACAGTCTTAATAGTAGTTACCAAAATGAAACACAGGATTAAAGTTTGTAGTAATGAAGGAGATAGAAATATAGGTGAAATAGTTATATTCCTTGAGTTGGATCCGACTCGACGGCTCTTGGCTGGCTTGGCTTCTGTTTAGAGCAGTTTTTATGTTAATTGCTCGTTTGGAAATAGAAGTTGTGTTCTAGCCTTTTGCATGTGGAAAATGTGACTTTACATGGCATTCTTACTATAAAATTATATGGTAAGAATAAGTTTTGATGAGTTAAGATTATTCTTTGAAGATTTTAATCTTTCTTGGTAAGTGGATAAAAATTCTGAAATTGGAGTTGGAAACGTGGTGAACACATTTTCCGTGATGTGTTGAGGTATTAATTGTAGTGCTAATGACACAACAGCTCTGGGTTTAATTGTATTTTTGTCTTTTTTTCTTTAGGAATATGATGTTGGCTGAAAGATGTGTATTGCTTAGTGCTGAAATTTTAAAAAGCCAAAGCAAATATTCAGAGGCTGCAGCTCTTCTCATACGGTTGACCAGTGAGGTACTGAATGCAGTAATTATTATTGTTTAATGTATTCTTTCTTAATTTTCTAAAGCTGTGTCTTTTTTCTTGTGTACAAAACATGAGATTAGTAGAAATTTCTCTTTGGGAATTTGCGAGACGGTCACTTCAGTCATTTGTTGAGTTAATTTTAAATGCAGTTTTTTATGAAGTGCATTTAGTGGTAGGTTTTAAGAATATAGTTCAGTATTACTAACCACAAACATGTATTGAACGTCTTCTTTGAGTTCTGTTCTGTTCTGTAGATAACAGTGTTTAAAGCCATGTGCACGGACATTGCCTCTAACATAAAATTGATACTTCAAAGAATACTCATTGAGGAATTTTTAATTTCATTTTGGACTAGTATGAACTTTTTCAGAATGTCATATTAGGTATTTAAAAAAAACATTATGAACATTTGAAAGAGAAGAAAAGGCAGCCCATTTTATAGTTGCTTTGACCTTAAGCTTATAAAGAATAATAGTAATTCCTTTATAAGTACTGTATGATTGAAAACAGTTTTTAGGTGAATACTTTAAGAACAAAGGAACAAAATCAAACACCTGTTTTGTTTGCCTCATAAATGCAATGTATCGTGTGGTTTTAATCCTTGAGCTGCTCCACTTTTTACTCTACACATTTTTGAGTGGTTTATTTACATTCGTAAGCTGAAGCTTTAAAGATTTGTGTGGCATATCTTTTAAACTTGTCTCTTTGAATGTCTCCAAGGCGGCTTAAGTGAACAGTATCAGAAACTAAACTTACAAACTGTCTTACATTTTATTTTGGGATCTTAAATTATCATCTGCTAGCTTTTCATTCACTCGAGGCTTGAGATGCTTCTCAGTGTAACCATTCAGTCAGTAACAGTTGGGTAGGGGGAAATTAATCTATATTAAACATTTTCTCTTTATATCTCTTTATTTATATCTCTTTCTCTTTATTTCATTTATCTCTCCTCTTGTTATTTTTCGTGAACCCATCCTACTGCTGTCTAGTTTATGTCTGTAACATTCTTTCTCTGGACTATGGCTCCATTCCTCTTTATTTGCCTAATTTACTAATCCTAATATTAGTCATGTTCTTCAGATGGCTTTTTTCCAGTGCTCTGTTATCCTGTTGCTGTTCTGCCCCTTCATATAAGACCTAACTTTCCCTTTTACATTGAAAATTATGTTTAAGCTGTTAGCTGTTTAAATGCAGGGAGCTGTGCTGCCTTCTGCATTTCTAGTCCTAGATACTAATGCTAGGTTTGTTACATGGTAGGTACTGGACAGATCATTGTCCACCTGAACCTTTTAAAGATTCTTGTATAAAGGCGTCTGTGAGATACTGTTAGTTAGGTTCAGGGTTGAAATTTAAAAAATGTTTAGAAAATTGCTATTGCGTGAACACTGATCAGTATGGACAGGTATCAGATGTAGCCTGTTTGGTACAGCTGAATATAGGCTTTTGTTGAGTATTGATGTCTTCTGTATTATAATATAATTTTACTTGAGTTTGAATATAGTTCTCAACCTAGGGATTATCAGTAAGTATACAACAAATTTATGGTTCAGGAGCTTAAAGTTTTTTAGAGCAGATTCTCTGCATCATCACCTTGTTATTTTCTGCCCTTCTTCTCTTCTTCTCTTCTTGATCTCTTTTTTCTCACTTTTCTTTTTCTCACCTGGGCAGTTTGTATTGTGAGTCCAGGGAATTTGTCACTGTCATTTGCTGCTTTGGAGTGGGGATAGGGATTGGAATTAACAATTCTTGGTGGAGAGCCTGGTGACTGTGAAGCACTTGACTTTTGGTCTTGTCTTTTCTGCTATACCATTTATGTATTTCTTTGAAATGACTTGAAAATTACTTGCCTCGATATGATGTGTATAAAAAATTATGGTAACTAAATCTTAATAAATATTAATGCTGTGACTCTTACTAGATAGAAAGACTATATAACAGAGTACAAAGTACACTGGCCTTGAGGATCGGGTACTGAGATAGAAGCAGCAGACTCTTGACTTCCATGAGCTGTTTTCCCTAGATTTTTGATTAATGCCATTGTAGCAAAAACACACCTAAGAGGCCATAGTGAAAGAGCTGTGATTTCACTTCATTTATTGTTTGGACTTCAAATTTATGAGCAAGAGGGTCTTAACTGTTTCAT
Organism: Heterohyrax brucei; assembly: GCA_028571685.1. Classification (NCBI taxonomy): domain Eukaryota; kingdom Metazoa; phylum Chordata; class Mammalia; order Hyracoidea; family Procaviidae; genus Heterohyrax; species Heterohyrax brucei. The sequence continues at coordinate 40,618,742 of CM053152.1, read as the reverse complement.
GCCCTGGGATTCTCAGAATTGCAAGGCAAACCCAGCTTAGTGATAATACATTCCACATTACTACCACATAACATACTGGATCTGACTTCGGTGCTTAAGATGTGATGCTTTTCTGTACTTGTGTCTGTGCTTTTGTATTGTGTATTTATTCATGTCTTGCACGCCTTGTCTATTATTTAAATATGGGAATATCAGTTTCTCAAAAATAATAATAGCAGCAGTTTTTTTTTTTTTAATAAAAAGTTTCTCCAGCTTTGGAGTGACTGTGTCTGTGTTGTAAGTTGATAAGCTGATAGCAGTTTTCTGGTTAATTTTCCAGTTATGCGATGAAAAACCTTAAAATCTTAGAGCCATCCTTAGTTCGAGGTTTGCTTCAGTTAAGTAGCTATAACTGATCCCTTTATCACTCATGTTTTTATGAAATGTTTATTGAAGCTTCTATCTCAGACCATGTTGCTCTCTACATTTCCTCATAAATTAATGCTGCCTTTTTAGCATTTGCTAGAATAGTCTGTTGATGCACAGTTTTCATTGACTGTTCTTACTGTAGTGTCCTTATAGATTTTTTTTTCCATTAGTTTCTTGTAATGGACTTTTCATATTGTAAATACGCACGTCTCCTGAATTAAGCTTATATTTTTCAATTCATCCAAAGCCAGTGCTTTCCTGATAAAACTGTTACTTTATGAAATCCTTTTATTTCTCTTTTTCATCAACATTGGTAGTAGCTGTGATTCTTTTCAGGTCCCTCCCTTTTTTTTCCCTACTACAAAGCAGCAGTTTTTATTATTATGGGTGTATCTGTAAGAGACAGGATTTGTGGGTTTATGAAGAACAAAGCCTCAGTGAGGTATGAATGTAGGGTATTCAGCTCTGCAAACTGATTCTCAGACACCGACTTCACTTCATGCAAGAGTCAGATTTTGTGTCAGCTAAATCGATATATGCTGGGGACTTGCAGGTCCAGATTGGCCAATTCTTGAATGTTAAATTTGAGAATGCTGAGGTCTTATTGCAGTGCTTCTTAACTGTATTGTATGTTAGAGTCATTTACAAAACAAAAAGATATCTATGGCATATTACTTATCTTAATCAGAATGTCCCAGATTGTACCACATTTGAGTTTGGGGTTTACTGAAGTTTCAGAGGCAATTAAAAAATAGATAGTTAGATAGATGAATCAAAGGATGGATAGATAGATGACTGAAGGATCTGTTTGTGCGTATGTTTATGTACTGGAGTAAGTTTAAGAAATCCATGGGACTTAAAAAAAAACTATGAAAATCTGTTGAGGCCTGACCAAAATTCTGAAATACAAGGAGTAATTAGAGGGAATTATTTGCCCTGGTGGCATAGTGGCAAAGAGCTTCAGCAGATTACCAAAAGGTCAGCACTTCAGACCCACCAGCTGCTTCTTGGAAACCCAGTGGGGCAGTTTGTAGAGTCTCTGTGAGTCAAAATTGACTTAACGGCAACAAGTTTGGTTTTGTTGTTTTTAGATATTAAATCCATTATAAAGCTACAGAAATTAAAACTTTACAGTAATAGGAATAGGCAGAATAACAGAATAGAATGGAAATCTAAATTTTATATATTATTAATGTGTCACTTAAAATCAATGGGAAAAAACACTTTGTTCACTGAATAGTAGTACAACATCTGATCAGCTATTTTGAATTGGATTCCTGCTTTACTGCTTTATGTAATAGTATAGTTTCCTTAGCTATCTTGGAAACCATAGTGGTGTAGTGGTTAAGTACTACATTGGCTAGCCAGAAGGTTGGCTGTTTGAATCCACCAGGTATTCCTTGGAAACTCTGTGGAGCAGTTCTACTCTGTCCTGTAGGGTCGCTGTGAGGTGGAATCGACTCTGTGGCACTGCATTTGATTTTGATTTTTTTGATTAGCTCTATTATGGAAATATGACCAATATAAGAAATGAAAATTTTAAAAATGTAATAAAATATATGAGAATTTTTTTTTTAAATCTAGGAATGGGAACAACCTCTAGATTTGGTATACTATCTTGAAAACATAAAGGCAAAGACAGTATGCTGGACTACAAAAGAATAAACTCGTCCATGTCAAACTGGGAAATACTATTTGCAAAATGTATGAAAAGGACTAATATTGATAAGTATATAGAGGGCTCTTGCAAACCAGAAAAATCAAAAAAAGCCGTTCATAGAATGCTGTCAACAGGCGATTCATACAGAAAGTACAAAGGCCTTTAAGCACATGAAAAGTTGAACAGCCTCACTAGTAAAGAAATGCATGTTAAGTAATGTTACTTTTCTTTTATTAGATATATTAAAAAAGAAAGGTTTTTGAATTAAGTGGATAAGTGCACTCTCATTCCTTGTTGATGAGAGTGTCTATTGGCAATGCCTTTTTTATAGTAGTTTGGGTTTATCAATTGATATTTGAAGTAGCTGAATAACTTTTGTTAACCCAGTGGTTCTGCTTCCTGAAATTTATCTGATAGAAATGTGTGTGTGATTATCCAAAAATGTTTTCATAAAGATGCCTATTGAAGAATTGTTTTGTAGTAACAAAAACATAGTAATATTACTCAATTTGGGAGTGTATTAAAAAATTAAAGTTATATAATATAATACAGTGTATTTTTAAAAGTGATGAGAGATAATAGATGTCTTAGAAAGATGTTCATAAAAAAAAAAAGACACAGGATACCCTGTATTATAACATATGTTTATGTACATTAAAAAAAAAATTTGTGTAAAGTGTGTACACATATATACGTATAGAGAGAGAGGACTGATACACACGAACACCAGACTGATAAGAGTTACCTCTGGCAAAGGAGAAGGCAAAGGGGAAAGCAAAGGGGAAGTGTGGGATGGAAGACAGGATATTTACTTTTTTGTTCCAATATTTGTTCTTTTTAAAAAAGAACCATGTATTTTAAATAATTTCAAAAGACAAAGCCATTAAAACAAAATAAAAAAAAAAAGGAAGCCCACTAGTTAATTCTGATGTAAAGCATTGGTTAGAAACCACAAGTCTTTTATATGTTTCTGATTTTTCTACTTATTGTCTGTTGGGTCCTCGTGCGAAAATCATATGATCATTTAGTTTTTGTCATGTGAAATGAACAGGTTAAAATAAATAATAGCTGTCATTTATTTAGTGCTCACTAGGTAAATCCCCAGGATCTATTTTAGCTCTAGTCCAATTTTATGGTTGTACAGAGATAGTTTATCAACTGGCCTTTGAACATTTTTTGATTAAATTGCTGCATTTAAAGTCAGTGTTTTCTGTTTTTAACTTTCCCTGGGGAAAATAATGGCAGCAGAACACATGGGAGGGCATAGTAAGTTCAGTCTGAGAACAGCTGAAAACCTGGAGAAAGTTCTGGGGGAAGTGTTGTTGGCATTTAATCAGCAACCTTCAGTACTAGTTATTTATAAATGATGACTCTTTCAGTTGAAAGGTTATCCTTGTGGGTATAATGTAAATGCAGTATGTAGTTTTATATATTGTAAGTGTCAGTTTAAGTGGAAACTAGTTTGAGCTGTGCTGGTTTCTTACTAAAAACAGGTAAAAAGGTAATCTTTGAAGGTGCAGCTTTCTGAACTTTTTAATAGAAAGCAATCATTGGGCTTCTTGAGTTACAGTAAAAATTGAGAATTCCTTTTAATTAGAGTAAAACTTCACAGAAAATGAAGTACTATTAGATTAGATTATTTTATAATCTATGTCTTCTATTTTAAGTTTCTTTTTTTCTTGGATGGGTGGAAATATGCTTTTAAATGTCACAGTTCAATTTCCCAAAGAAATTAGATTGGTGTGAATCTGCTTTTTTCTTCTGCTCTTTTTTTCTGTTCTCTTTGTTCAGTAGACCTGCATTAAATTTCCAGTTTATACACATTTTTGCCCATTTCAAAAAAAAATTACGTGTCTTTAGAGATTTGTTATATAGTGGTTATTGTACTCAGATGGTTGACTTTCGTAAAAAGAAAACGGAAGGTTTCATGATGCAGAATTTTTTTTTTAAAAGGCTTTTTTTAATATATGACTATTAGAATCAAGACTCGTCAAGATTGGTTTGCTGCACTCTCATGTACTTTAAACTAAACATTGAATATGCTATAATAGGTTTAATAAAGTAAATGTTTTTTTTTTACTAATCTTTTGATTTTTAATTGTGTGAAACTAATCTTTTCCTTTAAACATTCAAATAGGATTCTGATCTTCGAAGTGCACTTCTTTTGGAACAGGCGGCACATTGCTTTATAAACATGAAGAGTCCCATGGTTAGAAAGTATGCATTTCATATGATACTGGCAGGCCATCGGTTTAGTAAAGCAGGACAGGTGGGTGCATTTTTTTAAAAAAAAGAAATAAAAAATTCATTTTTAAAATAAATGTGTCATTGACAATTTTTTCACATTTAAAATGTATCCTGAAATGGAAATCAACGTTGTTCTGAGGTCTTGTATTATAGTGGTAATATATATAGGGTAAGAGCTTGGATTTAAGCATATCTAGGTTTGAATAATTGTTAATAGCAGATGAAATCTCCCTATTTTAGCTCTGGTCGTTTGTTGTCTTTCTGAGTCTTTTATAATGGTTTTGACTAAATATTTAATGTGTAGACATGTTCTGTCTTGTTCCCTAACAGTAGTTGAATTGGAGAGAGCACTGTTGATTTGAAGAGGGATTTTCTGAGCTCCAGCTGTCCCTTTTAGCTTTAGTTGTGTAGCTTTACTGGAGGCAGAAAGTGGTAGCAGTAGTGAAATAGAGTTGTTCTGTACATATTGATAAGAACATGGATTGAATTATTATCTCTATCAAAAATAGAGATGGATGATAATTTTTTGTGTTGTTAAAATAACACATTTTAAAGACAAAAAAGAAAAAAAGATGTTTAGAAATTGCTCTCAATTTTGGATAAGAATTGTGATTTTTCAAAATTCACCTTTGAAGATTGGGTTCAGTCTTCTATTTTTAGAACCTGTGGAAATAGTACTTGTGGAACTACTTTATATTAAATGCAAACCCTTTAAAAATGTTTACTGTAGAATTAAATGTCTGTTTATAATAATTGGTTCACTTCATGAATTAGAATTTCTCAGTCTCACAAGTGAAAATTCAGAATCATTTTTCACAGCTCTTCTACAGTAAATTTTGATGGAAGTGAAACATATTATCTGTTTATCTTTTGGTAAAAGGTTTTTATTCAAAAGATCACAAAATTTTAAGTGTGGAAATTTTGCATAGAAGGAAGATTTATATTTATCCCATTATGGTTCCTTATCCCTCTTATTGAAAACTGAGTCATCCTTTTTCCACCAAATTATCCACCTTTGTGAATGATTTTATTTAGCAGAGTGTTGAAATTCTTGGAACTGGAAGTAGTTGCTCATATTTATTTACCTTTGCAAACTAGGGCAGATTACCTCTTGGGAGTGCTTAGCAAGTTAAAAAATGCTACATTTGTGGTACATTGAGGTACATAAGCTACCTATCCTTGTAATCATTTCAAACTGTAGTTACCTACCCCCTGGGGTTAATGATTCCAAGGTAGTTGGTTTCCAATTCCTAACCCAGGATAGCTGTTTCATGACCAGTTTATAGGAATGCACATCTGTATGTCCTCTTGAAGTTAGTCAAATATAGTATCTTCCTTGAGCAGCAGGGCATGTGGTGCACATGATTCTCACTGAGGCCAGGTTATTTCTGAGACATATTAGCCATCAAAGAAGGCTTTTTTCTATGTTTAAATGTTTTCTTGAGTTCTTAAAATAGTAGACTCTTACAGTATTTGTCCTTTTGTGAACGACTGATCTCACTCAGCATAATGCCTTCCAAATCCTCTATGTTGTAAGATGTTTGCAGATTCATCAGTGTGCTTCACTATCCTTTCATGATGAGCACCTAGGTGGTTTCCCCCTTTTGCTGTTGTGGGCAGTGCTGTAATGAACATGAGTGTGAATGTGTGTATTCATGTGAAAGCTTTTATTTCTTTAGGATATATTCATAAGAATGAGATTGCTGGATTGTATGGTACTTCTCTTTCCAGCTGTCTAAGGAAGTACCATATTGTTTTCTTTTTTTTTGACTACTTTTTAAATTACTATTATTATTTTTTATTATGATTGAATGAAAATGTACATTCCCATATAAATTTGCAGGCTGACCTATATGCAACCTCCAGTGCTGTCCCTGCCTGGTGACAGCACACTCTTCCTCTCTGGTCCATACATGTCTTGTCTTCCCAACAGTCTTCTGTCTTCTCCTCTCCACCCACTCCCCTTCCTCCAGTATGAGGTCAACAGGACGACCTCTTGTAGATGTCTAGAACCATTTTAAGAACTCAAGATGCCCACACAGGATGGTCCCGCTGTGTTACCAAGTCCAATCCATTGCTGTCCAAAAAGTTGACCTTCATTATGATTTATGGACAGAGGCAGCATCAGGGCCAGGGACCATGCTCCCAGGGGAACCCTGAAGTCCCTGGATCTTCAGTTGTGGTCTTTTAGTGGAGAACTCAGGGTGCACCCCTACTTATACTTGTGTTGCCAGTGAGACTCAACTTTGTGAGCTCCATTGTGGCTATCACTGGTGGTTACCGGGCACCATCAGGTTATTCCAATCACAAGTTGATATAAACATCACTGACGTGGGTCTCTCTGTCTTCTGGATTCTCTTTTCCTCATTTTATTATGGACCTTGCAAATCATCTCTTCCTGCTAAGTTGGGACCATTTGCTGTACACTCAGATGGCAGCCAGGCTTTTAAGATCCCAGACACCACTCACCAATGTGGGATGTGGAGAGTCCTCATTAGCAAAATGCTAGTTGTGCCAATTGGCCTCAATTTCCCTTGAGAACACAGTCCCTGGCCCCCCACCTCAGCTACTCTGCCCTTGCAATATTGGGTTAAGGTGAGAGGAGTACACAGGTTGTGTTGAAGTCCCGTTAATATTTATCTTACTAATGTGTGCTGTCGCTGATGCCACCCAACCAAATTTCTAACAACTATCTAATCTAAACCCTCCCCCCTCGCCCTCCTGCCCTCCCGCCCTCCCCACACTTGCAGCTGTCAAATAGTCTTCTCTTATGCATGAGTCTGTTTTTAAGTTCTTACCGTAGGGGTCTCATACAATATTTGTCCTTCTGTCGCTGACTACTTTCACTCAACATAATGTCCTCCAGTTGAAACCAGGTTAGGAGATGTTTCGTGGTATCATCGTTGTTCTTTTATCATTGCATAGTGTTCCATTGAGTATGTATACCATAGTTTACCTATCCATTCCTCTGTTGTTGGGCATCTGGGTTGATTCCATCTTTTTGCCATTGGGGACTGTGCTGCGATGAACATTTGTGTGCACGTAGCAGTTGGTGTGAATGGGCTTGATTCTGTAGGATATATTCCAAGCAGTGGAATTACTGGGTCAAATGGTATATCTATATTCATTATTTTAAGGTAGTGCCAGATTGCTTTCCAAAGAGGTTACACCATTTTTCAATCCCACCAACAGTGTAGGAGAGTTTCAATCTCTCCACAGCCTCTCCAGCATTTAGTGTTTTGCATTTTTTGGATCATGGCTAACCTTGTTGGGGTGAGATGGTATCTCATTGACATTTTAATTTTAATTTCTTTAATAGCTAATGATCATGAGCATGTCTGCATGTGTGTTTTGGCTGCCTGGATCTCCTCTTTAGAGAAGTGTCTGTCCATCTCCTTTGCCCATCGCTTAATTGGATGATTTATCTTTTTCTTATTGATATTTTGTACTACCTTATAGATTATGGAGATCAGGTGTCGGTCTGACATAGAGTTGCCAATTTTTTTCCCATTCTGTAGGTAGCCTTTTAATTCTGTTAATAAAGTATTTGGATGAGCAGAAGTGATTGATTCTTTTAGTTAGTTCTCATTAATCTGTTTTCTGTTGCTTGTGGTTTGTTTGACAGATTTGGAAGTCTGTCTATATTGTGTATTAAACATTCCATTGTTGTTCCTACTTTTTCTTGGATGAGTTTTATCATTTTTGATTTGATATTTCAGTCTTTTATCCAGTTTGAGTTGGTTTTTGTATAAGCTGTAAAGTACGGGGCTTGTTTTAATTTATTGCAGATGGGTATCCAATTTTGCCAGCACCATTTGTTGAAGAGATTGTTTTTACCTCAGGTTAATGTCTTAGGGCCTTTGTCTATTATCAACTGTTCATAGGCAGTTGATTGCTCCACTGATCTATCTGTCTGGTTTTGTACCAGTACCAGGCCATTTTGACTACTGTGACAGTATAATAGGTTCTAAAGTTGGGTAATGAGAGGCCTCCCAGTGTGTTCTTCTTCTTTAGTAATGTTTTACTTATCTGGGGCTTCTTCCCCTTCCAGACAAAGTTGGTAATTTCTTCCTCTATCTCATTAAAAAGTGCCACTGGAACTTGTACTGGGATTGCATTATATAAGTAGATTCTTTTGAGTAAAATAGACATTTTCACACTGTTAAGTCTTCCTATCCATGAGCAGGGTAGGTTTTTCCATTTATATAACTCACTTAGTTTCTTGTGGTAAGGGTTTGTAGTTCTCTTTGTAAAGGTCTGTTATTTCTCTGGTTAGATTTATTCCTAGGTCCTTCATTTTCTTAGGGGCTACAGTAAATGGTATTGACTTGGTGATTTCTTCCTTAATAATGTCGTTGTTGGTATAAAGGAATCCTACTGATTTACTTATGTTTATCTTGTATCCTGAGACTTTGCTGAACTCTTCTATCAGGTTGAGTAGTTTACCTATAGATTGTTTGTGATTCTCTGCATATACAATCATATCATCTGCAAATAGGGAGATTTTGAGTACTTCTTTGCCAATGCAGATATCCTTTATTCCTTGGTCTTGTCTAATTGCTCTTGCTAGAACTTCTAGCACAGTGTTGAATAGGAGAGGTGAGAGTGGCATCCTTGTCTAGTTCCTGTTCTCAAGGAAATGCTTTTAGTCTCTCTTCATTTAGGATGACATAGGCAGTTGGCTTTGTATAAATGGCTCTTATTGCATTCAGGAATTGGCAATCTATTCCTATTTTGCTGAGAGTTTTTAGCATGAATGGATGTTGGACTTTATCAAATGCCTTTTCTGCATCAATAGACAAGATCAGGTGATTCTTGTCTTTTTGTGGTATTTATGTGGTTGATCACGTTAATTGTTTTTCTGATGTTGAACCAGCCTTGCATCCCTGGTACGAATCCAACTTGGTCATGGTGGATGATTTTTTTGATACGTTGTTATATTCTATTGGCAAGAATTTTGTTGAAGATTTTTGCATCTAGATCATGAGTGATATCGGTCTGTAGTTCTCCTTTTTGGTTGGATCTTTCCCTGGCTTTGGTATCAGGGTTATACTGGCTTTATAGAATCAATTTGGGAGTATTCTATCCCTTTCTATACTGTGAAATAGTCTCAGTAGTGCTGGCGATAACTTTTCTCTAAAAGCTTGATAGAATTCTGCAGTGAAGCCATCTGGGCCTGGGGTTTTTTTTGGTTGGCAGTTTTTTGATGATCTTTTCAGTCTCTTCCTTTGTGATGGGTTTATTAAGTTGTTCTGCTTCACCTTGTGATAATTTTGGTAGGTGATGTGAATTAAGGAATTTATCCATTTCCTCTAAGTTTTCAAATTTGCTAGAATACAGTCTTTCATAGTATTCAGATGTGATAGTTTTGATTCCTGTTGGATCTGTTGTGATAACTCCCCTCTTGTTTCTTATTTGGGTTATTTGTTTCCTTTCCTGTTTTTCATTAGTAAGTTTAGCCAGTGGTTTGTCAATCTTGTTGATCTTTTCAAAAAACCAGCTTTTGGTCTTTCCAGCTTTTTCAGTTGTTCTTCTGTTCTCTAATTCGTTTAGTTCTGCTCTGATATTTATGATCTGTCTTCTTCTGGTGCCTGAGGGGTTTCTCTGTTGTTCTCTCTCTACTTGTTCAAGCTGTAGGGTCAGTTCTTTGATTGGTTTCTTTCTTCCTTCCAGATGTATGCATTTATGGAGAAAAGCTGACCTCTGAGCACTGCTTTGGCTGTATCCCATAGGTTCTGGTAGAAAGTGTTTTCTTTCTCAGTTGAATCCATAAATTTCTTTATTTCATCCTTGATTTCTTCTATAACCCATGTTTTTTTGGAGCAAGATGTTGTTCATTTTCCATGAGTTCCACTTTGTATCTGTTTTTTCTTCTGTTGATTTTGACTTCTATGACTTTATGATCTGAGAAGATGCTTTGCATGAATTCAGTGGTATGGATTTTGTTGAGAATTGCTTTATGTCCTAACATACGGTCTGTTCTGGAGAATGTTCCATGTGCACTGGACAAGAAGGTGTAGCTGTCCACTGATGGATAGAAAGTTCTGGATATGTTGATGAGGTCTAGTTGGTTAATTGTGGCAATAAGGTCTTCTGTGTCTTTATTCAGCTTTTTTCTAGACGATCTGTCCAATATTGAGAGTGGAGTGTTGAAGTCTCCTACTATTATTGTTGAGTGATCTATCTCCTTTTTGAGTGTAATCAGTGTATCTTTCATGTATTTAGGTGCTCTAATATTAGGTGCATAAATGTTTAATATTGTTAAGACCTGGTTGTATATTGAACCTTTCAGAAATAGTGTCCATCCCTGTCCACAGTGGTAGATTTTACATAAAAATCAATTTTATCTGGGATTAGAATTGCCACACCTGCTCTTCTTTGTTCATTGTTAGCTTGATAGATATTCTTCTATCCTTTGATTTTCAATTTGTTTATATCTTTAAGGTGAGTTTCTTGTAGGCAACATACAGATGGATCATGTCTTTTGATCCAAGATGTCACTCGATGTCTCTTTACTGGAGCATTCAGTCCATTCATATTCATTGTAATTTTTGATAGGTATGTGTTCAGTGCTGCCATTGTGATTTGTTTATTTTTGTATTGATGTTTTCTCTGTTGTTCTTTTTAATCTGTTCTGCGACCTTCTTCTTTGAGTGTTGATTTTTCACCTTTCTGAGGGCTGGCTTTGTGGTTGTTGAGACTCCTGTAGTACATGTCTTGATATGGTATATTGCGTCTTTATTGTGCTTTATGGCTGCCCCTGTGATCCCGCTTACTAAACTATATAGAAACCCAATTTGGATTGCTGCCAGTCTTGTCAACTTCCTCTCCATCTGGAAGGACTATAAACAACTGTAGTATATCCCTCCTTTTAATATGGTGATATCATAGTTTACATGGTATGATCACTAGATCTTTTCTTTCAGTATTATAGCTTTGATTGTGTTTGGAGCCTTCCTTAACTGAGTAGGATTCTGGATAATGTGTTCTTATAAAATGCAAAGTTAGCGATTTTGTTCTTGCAAGGCAAGAGATCTTTTCAGTATTTCTTGTAGCTTTGGTTTGGTTTTTACAAAGTCTCTGAGTTTCTGTTTATCTGCAAATGACTTAATTTCATTTTCATATTTCAAAGATAGTTTTGCAGTATATATAGTTCTTGGTTGGACGTTCTTCTGCATCAAGGCTTTGAATGTGTCATACCACTGTCTCCATGTCAGTATTGTTTCTGCTGAGAAATCTGACAAAAGGCTTTCTGAATGTTAGCTTTGCTTTGAGTGTTGCTGCCTTTAAGAGTTTCTGCTTATGTTTCATTTGGTTAAGCTTGATTATAGTATGTCTTTGATTCTTTCTATTGAGATCTATATTGAGTGGTGTTTGGTATGTATCTTGGATATTTGTATTCTCTTCTTTCATAATTTCTGGAAATTTTCTGTCAGCAGCTCAGCAACAATACTCTCTGTGTTGTCAGGTGTCTTGTCCTGTTCATGAACTCCAGTTAATCATAGATTGTTCTTCTTAATAGAGTCCCACATGCTTCTAAATGCTTCTTCACTTTTCTTGTTTCTTTTTTCCCAATTTTCCTCATAGATGCTGGAATCAGTGGCTCTGTCTTTGAAATCAGAAATTCTCTTTTCCATTTGTTCCATTCTGTTATTCTGCCTTGGAATTGAAGTTTCTATGTCTTTGATTTTGTTCTTGATCTGTTGGATTTCAGAGTACTGATGTTCCATTAGACCAAGCAACTTGCTTAATTTTTCATTTTGTTCTGTTGCATTTTGTATAAGGTCTAGGAGGGCTCTCTATATTACCCTTTTGTATTCACCTTCTGATAGTTTCAGAAAAGCTTCTTCGTCTGGGAAGTTTTGAGGTGGTTTCTTTTGCAGGCCTTCTGATGCCATTGGTGACTTCCAGATTACTGTCTTCTCCAGTGTTTGTTGCTTTTTTGGGCTTCATGTTGTCAGTAGAGGCTGGGTGAGATGCTGTGAAGATGGACCACAGTTGTTTCTCTAGGCCCTCTTAAGATGAGAAGTAAAAAGTATTTGACAGCTTCTAAAGTTAGTCAGGTTTTCAGTTGTATACGTCTCTCTTCCCAGTTGAGAAAGTAGCCAGCCAAAGCCAAGTGCCCACCTCTATATTGAACACCCAGTGTTATAAACTAGCTCAAAATACAGAAAAGCTAGTAGCCTGCTGTCCTCTGCTGTCAGGCCCCAGCTGTAGGCGATACTGTGTAGAATTCTAGTTTTCTGTTGCAAAAACCGTCTCTTCTGGGTAGGCACTGCCTCCCAGCCCAGGAATTAGGTCCAGCTGAGGCTTCTGTATGGATGACTCTGCCTACCAGCAAAACAGGATGGTGTCCCTCATGAGCTTGCCAGTTGGCTGGGACGAGTCTCCCTGCGGAAAGAGGCCAAGAGTGCCGAAATGCCCAGAGTCCACAGCCTCCACTGCTGGACCCCAGACCCAGGCGACACTGTGCAAAACATCACCTCCCTGCCAGAAACATCACCCTCCCTTACCCCCAGCAGGAGGCACGTCCCAGCCTAAGAACCAAGTCCGGCTGGGGCTACTACCTGGGCTTCTCTGTTTCCTGATAGGCCAGAGGTGCCGAGGTATATAGAGTCCAAAGCCAGGCTCTCAGAACCTGGCAGTTACACTTGCTGGTCCCACCAGTAGTATGTGCTAGCCCAGCAGCTAGTCAATTCCCATTTCCAGAAATGGAAATGGTCAGTTGCCTTTGGTCTGTGCAAACCTGTGGTCACCGAGAGTTGGGTCAGTGAAAGAGAGGAGGTGTTGCGTTCAGTGGTATGAAGTCCAAATTAATAGCCCTATGCTACATCCCAGGGCTCACTAGGTGTCCAGAAGGCTCGTTTAATTATCATTTTAGGTCTTGGTTTGAAGAGGGAATTTAGGGAGACGTGCATTTAGTCCACCATCTTTGCTGCGCCGTCTCGCCATGTTGTTTTTGAAAATGTTTGCACCATTTTGCATTGCCACTGGCAGTGCATAAGAATTTTGCTTTGTACCAGTAATGCTGGGATGAGATGTTATCTCACTGTAGTTTTGATTTGTATTTCTGTAGTGACTAATGATCATGAGCATTTCTTAGTGTGTCTATTAACCGTCTGAATGTCTTCTTAGGTAAAATGTCTGTTCATATCATTTGCCTGTTTTTTAATTATGTGTCTTTTTGTTGCTGAGGTGTATTGTAGTATTTGCAGATTTTAGAGATTAGATCTGTACTGGATAGATACATTGTAGGCAGTTGTGTCCCCCAGTGTGTAGGTTCTCTATTTACTCTTTTGGTGAGGTCTTTGGATGAGCATTACATTTTTGTAAAGTAACCTTTAGGAGCTGTCATCTACCTAGTATTTTTCCTGTAGTGTTTGTGTGTTCTTGTAATTTGTGTGTTACTTATGCCATGTATTAGGGACCCTACTTTTGTCCTTATTCTTTCTTCCATGATCTTTAGCCATTTTGGAATTTATATTTAAGTCTTTGATCTGTTTTTAGTTAGTTTTTGTGTATGGTGTGAGGTACGGGTCTTGCTTTTCTTTTTTGCAGATGGATATCCAGTTCTGCCAGCACCGTTTATTAAAGAGATGATTGTCTTTTCCCCATTTAATGGACCCAGGCCTTTGTCAAATATCAGCTGCTCATAGATGGATGAAATTTCATCTGTGTTCTCACTTTCTGTTCCGTTGGTCTTTGTATTTGTTGTTGTACCAGTAACCGCTGTTTTGACTTCCTTGGAGGTATAATAGGTTCTAAAGTCAGGTGTGTGTGTGGCCTTCCACTTGGTTCTTCTTCTCCTCCATTAATGCTTTGCTTGTCTATGACCCCTTCCCTTCCCATATGAAGCAGGTGATTTTATTTATTGTTTACATACTGTGTCCTAGCTTTTTGTTCTGTTTTGATATGCCCAAGTAGGCTAGGTTATGTAAGCTACTTTGGTTGTTGTCTTTTTCCTTTTGTGATGAATTAGTATATTGTGCAGAGGTCTTTTGAAATTTTGTAAATATTCTGTTTCTCATGAAACTTTATTTCAGTATGGTTTCATGATTTTCTTTTTTAATAATGAGGTATAATCCATTACTGTAATTACTTATTTGGTTCAGGTTGTCTTTATTTGGCTAGTGGGCTTAGGTTGGTATTCTTTTTGATGTGTCTGTCATTCTCAAACATTTCCTTTATCTGGCACAGCACAATATACTTTCTTGGCTTCAGCCTTGAAATCAACCGTTTCTCTGAGGACTGTTGTTCTTTCTGTGGAAAATGTACTTAGAAGCCAAAATCTCAATGCTTTGGATGCTCACTGCTTTTGCAGCATTGCTGCTCCCAGATTCTCTCAACGGGTAGAACTACGAAATGTGTGTGTTTATATCCATATTTATTTTATATCTAGATTTAATTAAATCAGATTTATTATTTGATTGATTTATGTTATTTTAACAATCTTCCATCACTGCCACTGCTCTGTCTCCTACATGGATAATGTGCTTTTCTTACAATCATTCAGTTCAGTCCTGGCACTTCGCACAGCTACTGCCTCCCTGAATAAGCATGCTCTGTAAAGTGCTTATGTTACTGCCCCATGGGTGCTTTCCCCATCCTCCTTGGGCTCTGATACCCATTGGTGGGCCTTTCTCATATTTGGGTGCCTTTCTCACTTTATTTCAACTTTGACCATGTGCTGGGTCAAAGAGATGTGGCTTTTGCAAGAACTAGCTAAACTATCACTATTCCTTTGTCAAGAAAATACTTATTTTTTAAAAAAACAAAACTAAACAGATTTGTCTATGCATGGGTCAGAGTTTGTAATCTCCCTTGCGGAGGACATTGGATGTGAGAGTACTCTGAAGTAAAAGGTTTAGTGGAGGCAAGGCACATTTTCCATGATAACCGTATCTTGTTTTTGAGATGGTAGTGTCTGAATTCAGTGCTAGGATTATACATAATTAATGTCAAGTATCTGCTCATGAATATGCCCAGATTCAGCTGTGGGCAAAATGAAGCACTTTATATATAACAAATAATCATTATGAGAATGACCATAGAGAATAATCGTTCTCTTCAAACTGTCACTGCCAGTTATTAAATAATGTGTGTACATACATAAGAATATACATATATATGGCCCATTACACATACAATTTTGTCATGTACCAGGTATTTCTAGTGAGGCCAGTGCAGTGATACGAAGAGGGATATCCATAACAAAATTGAGGTTTCCCCATAAAGCTTGCAGTTACAGGTTGACATCCAAGCTTCTGTTATCCATGACTCCATATGCTGCTGCTGTGGAAACTCTTAGATGGTTTTTATAATGTTGTTTTTGTTTCTGACTTTTTTAGGCTTCTTGTTCTTTGACAAAGCAGCAATTTGCTGCATCAGGGCCTCTTGGTTTCAGACTGCAGTTGTTTCATGATTTCTTTTTGGGACTTGGCTGGCCAGTTGGCTAACTTTGTTTCTCCTTGGAGATTTGTGGTATTGCAACTTAGCCCTCAACTTTATAATCTTCTCTTTTCCTAGAAACATCTGATTTTTTTTTTATGATGCAGTTTCTTCAGGATATACTCTCCTTTAGTTTGGGCAGTGTTTGCAAAGTAATTAGTGACTGGGGAGTCTAGAATCAGGTCTTTTGTTAATTTTTACTGGCTCAGACTTGGAATTTGGTTTTGGCATTTTATTTTAATGTGAGATAGAGTTTCTTCCCTTCTGTTTCAGTGGTGGCTACTATTTGACTGAGTACTTTGGTAATTTTCTTGCTGTTTTGGTTTTCTGAAAGATATATTTTTCATAGTGTGTGTAGTCAACACAGTTTTCCTATCTCTCCACTTTTTGGTTCTTCCTTCTGTCAGATACATACTGCTTCTCTCACTGAGAGAATGTAGTGGTCCACATCTCTCTCCTGTTTTAGTGTGGCAACCTTTGTTACAGTACTTGTAAGGCTTTGGCACTCCGTACGGTTTCATATGCTGAGCATACTTTTTATATATCATAATGGTTTTAATCTCTTGCTTCAGTCCTGCAGTCAGTGCACTAAACAAAAGGAAGTACAACTTGATACTTGGAGACAGCACCTTGAAAGGGAAAGTGGTACCTTATGCTGACAGAGAACCCTGCTATGTGTACTCCAGGTAGTACTTACTACCCTGCTGCCTTAGCCTGCTGCTTTATCTGAACTGTCTGAGGCACAACCTCTTGGTGGCCAAAGGACTGCCCAGTGAGCTGTGACAGACAAGCAGACTAGCGTCACTGTGGCCAGCCCAGTATGTGAAAGTTGTATATAGAACAAGTATTATTGATGTATGTATTATAAACTTGTATGCTGTATGGCTTATTGGGCCATATAATCAGGGTCAAGTCTTTCATTGCAGGCAGTGGAAAAAAAGTTCAGTAAAAGTGTGTTTGTTGTTTTACCTAATAGAGACAAATTCTTTGAAAAGAGTTTGCTTCTAGGTACAGTGTAAGAACATTTATATTAGCCAGATATCGTGCTCATTTTAAGATTATTATTTTGTATACCCTGTCTTAACACCAGGAAGGGTCTGAGGTAGCAAAAGCCAAGTTGAGAGCTGAAGTCTTACTTCTAAAGTTAACCTTTTAAAGATATTACTGAAAGAAATAATTGTTAAATGTTAAGACAGTTTGATCTCCCATTCTCTTTCAGTCCCATTTTCTGCTTACCTAAACCCACACACATGCATATGTGCACATGTGAAAGTTTGGATGGCTGTGTCAACAATCTATAAGCTATCACTCTGTACATAATTGTGAAGAGGTTCTTGTGTTAGTTTCACTCATCATCCCAGTATTGACAATTAAAAACAATTTTTAGTTACTTGATTTTGTGTGTATGTGTATGTCTGTGTGCGTGCACACATGCAGTTTTTTCTACTACAAGAAAAATTTGAGTGGTAATACTTTCATTTTTCTTTTCTTGCAGAAGAAGCATGCTTTGCGCTGTTATTGTCAAGCCATGCAAGTGTACAAAGGAAAAGGCTGGTCTCTTGCAGAGGATCACATAAACTTCACTATTGGGCGCCAGTCGTATACTCTTAGGCAACTGGATAATGCTGTGTCTGCTTTTAGGCATATTTTAATCAATGAAAGTAAACAGTCTGCTGCTCAACAAGGGGCCTTTCTCAGAGAATACCTTTATGTTTATAAGGTGACTTTATTTTTTGGAGTAGATACTTAAATATATGTCATTTTTAGGAAAAAACATAGTTATTACTGTTTCCTAGGAGTCTGGTTAAAAAATGAACTATCAGTGCTCTATGTTTTTTGCCCTACTACCTCAAGTGAAATATCCTTCCTTCCTTTTAATTTCTCTGGGTTACACTATAGTAATTCCTGTCTGAGCTTCTCATAGATCCATACCTCCTCATCTTTGAGAGTGAGACAGAGAGAAAGGAACAATTGATTGCAGTGGATGGTAGTAGGACACAGTATATTATAAAATGATTTGTGACTTTATAAATACACCATTAAAGAAAATCTGCTAGGAAGAAATTTGGTGGATTCTTTTCTTTGTTTAAAATTTCAAGAATGGCCAGAAATCAGATGTTTGTTACAATATTAAAATTCTCTTTTAAAGAACCATTGAACTCAAATATATGATCAAGAACTGTAGCCTGAAACAATGTTATTGTAACATAATTATGTATAGCCTGATAGATGACTGTTGTCACTAGGAACCATTAAGTCAGTTACAGCTCATAGTGTCTGTACATAAAATGCAGCAAAACACTGCTTAATCCTGTATACTCCTCATAGGCAGTGCTGTTTGGACCCCTTGTTGCAGCCAGTATGTCAGTCTGTCTTACTGAAGGTCTTTCACTTTTTTGCTGATCTTCTATGATGCTGTAATATGTCTCAACAAGTAAAATGGATACCAAAATAATAGTTGGAAATATTAGGAAAGGACTCTTGAGTCAGAATAAATGGTTAGATCTAAAGTTTAAGACTCTGATGCATTAAAGAAAATTGGTAATTGTACAGGTTAGTATTCTTTTTGGTTTTTTTTTTGGTTTCTGATTTTTATTCTTTTTTAAAATTGTACTTTAAATGAAGCTTTGCAGAACAAAGTAGTTTCTCATTAAAGCATCAGTACACGTTGTTGTAGGACATTAACAAATAACCCCACAACAGGTCAGCACTCGCCCTTCTCTACATTGGATTCTCTATTACCAGATTTGCTGTCTCCTACCTTCCAGTCCTTGCCTCTGGGCCACTTAAGTCTTGTTTTATTTTATGGGCTTGTCAAATGTGTGGCTGAAGGGTAAACCTCAGGAATGACTTCATTACTGAGCTTAGTGAGTGTCTAGGGGCCATATTTCAGGGCTTCTCCAATCTCTGTCAGGCCAGCAAGTCTAGTCTTTCTTTTTGAGTAAAAATTGTGTTCCATTTTTTTTTCCAGCTCTATTAGAGACCCCTCTGTTGGGATCCGTACCAGCACAGCCAGTGGTGGTAGCAGGGCACCATCTAGTTGTACCAGATTCAGTCTGTTGGAGGCCACATTGTAGATGTGGTCCATGAGTCCTTTGCACTAATCTTTCCCTATTTCTTTAGTTTTCTTTTTTGTTCTTACTTGCTCCTGAATGGATAAGACCAGTGGAGTATTCTAGATGGCCACTGTCAGACT